>JAESUZ010003327.1:0-600000 GCA_017311185.1 Proteles cristata cristata | reverse complement strand
CTCATAATTGCAAAGCTGTGAAAACATTATAATAATCATGGTTAATGTTCCAACAATGAGGTCTCTGCAATTAGTCCAGTACATGTTGTTTCTTTACACTTGGCATGTGTATGTGTCTTAATGCAGGCAGATAAAACCAGTAGAACTCGGAACCTCACTAAAAATCTATAATGTTCATTATCTGCTTTGGCCAACCTTGGTAGGGACTTTTTGCTTCTTGGGATTCCACTGGCAGATAAATAAAATAAACTTCTACCATGCAGATGTTCTGTTAATTAAGCAGACTCAAATTTTTGTGGTTGGTATTTTTACAATTGCTAAACATTTTAATGCACTGCTCAGGGTAAGGCAGAGGCATTAGCTACATTCTCTGGGGGGAGGGGAGATTCTTCAGTGGGAAAATATTCCCAAATTTTATTTCCCATTCTGTGTTCCCAAATGTGTCTGAGGCATCACATCAGTTAGTCATGTCATGTTTTTCAGACAGTATACAGGAAGTATGATAACAAAGTGAAGGTCAACCTGATACAAAGACCCTTGCATTGTGGCGGGATTTCTAGAACTGTTTTTCTCTGCACAGCTCTTATTCTTGTTCCACATGATCAGGAGAAGAGATGAGGCTCAGGTTTAAAACTGCGTGAGGAAAATGATGTAGCTCAGAGGTGAGGTGTGCCAGGAGAGTGGTTGGATTCAGATCCTTCCTCCATCTCACATGGACTTAACTTCCTGGAGCATCACTTTCCTCATCTGCAAAAATGAGAGTACCTAGGGGGATGTTTAGAGAAATAAAGGAGATAGCTTGTATAAATATAGTCCAATGCTTTGCCCATCTTAAATGATCAGTACATGAAAGCTCTTGGGGTATGTTCTTGATAGTAAGTGCAGTTAATTCTACAACTTACCCCCTGGTATAAGAAAGGTCCCTGGGCACACCAGGTGAAATATTCAAGAAATTATTTCTACATAACAATGAGCAGAGAACCAAGGCAATTTTCACATCATTTTCTTTAGTTCAAAGGCCCTTTTTTTTACTCTTAAAACACTACCTATTCGGTCTGACAACTTTGGCTTATTCAGAACAGCAGAACAGCGTGAAGAAGAAATTAAAAGCACACCACGACAGTAACAATGGCTAAACATGTTTGTGTCTATTCCTCCTGACTTTCCTAAGCATCAATTTTAAGAACATAATTTATTTAGCATTTCATTAGATGGATACACTATAATTTATATAATAAATCATATACCATTTTGTTTGACTTATTACTATTATAACAATATTTGGGTAAGTGCCCTTGCCTTTGAGCTATCTATAATGATTCCTTTATAATAAGGCCAAGAACCTCAATACCTGGATCTACCAGGTATGTGTGTTTTTCGAGTTTTGGGTACATATTGCTGTGTGCTTCCAGAATCATTGCCATAACTGCACTATTAGTACCACATCTGAGGGTACCTGCTTCCTGTCAGGTTTCCCAACATTATATATTATTTAAAGTTTTCTTTCCTTTTTGTATGTATAAAATACACGAATGTTGCAGGATTTGGAAGGACTTGGCTATGTTAAGAACTTTGTTAAGAAGGCTGAAAACCAGGCCATCAACTGTCAAACAAAAGATTCAAAGACAGTATAAACTTCAGGAAGCTTTTGAAGTGTTTCTAGAAACTCTTTGCTCCCAGGCTTGAAGTATAGGCAAGGGGTTGCTGACCCTTTGCTGGTCCCAGAAATAAAAAATTTGGATGCAGCAACAGAAAAAATGCTCACACTTGTTCCTCTTAGAAAGACCCAAGGCTTTGACCCAAAGGTGTGTGTGCGTGCTCCTGTGTGCACACTCACGCACATTTACGGATGCAGAGGGAGGACAAGAGAGGAGGTACAGGGAATGGGGAGGAGGGTATGGAGTGGAGGGTCATGCTGTGATGGAGGAAGGATGGGGAGGTGCCAAATCTCACTGGCTGCTAGGGCTTCAATGGTGAGCTGTGATCATCCCCTGCCCAATGCTATTTCATAAACCAGTGTTTATTCTGCAAGGGTTCTTCAGATTTCACTCTCTCTACTCCCTTCTTGCTCCCTTCCGTTCCTCCTTTCCTTTTCTTTAAAATTTTTTAAATGTGTATTTCTGAGAGACAGAGAGAGAGTATGAGCAGGGAAGGGGTAGAGACAGAGGGAGACACAGAATCCGAAGCAGGCCCCTGGAGGCTCTGAGCTGTCAGCACAGAGCCCAATGTGAGCCTCAAACTCATGAGCTGTGAGATCATGACCTGAGCCGAAGTCGGATGCCACCCAGGCACCCATTCCTCCTTTTCTTCGTTCACGAAGGCTCTCTCAATATAAAACCCTAGTTTTTCAAAAGTATACTTACTGTAGATGAAATTCAAAGATTTGATACATTGGAAACATGCACCGAGTCCTGGCTTCACTTGATCTACGTATTAAGGCATAATGTGTACAGAGAACTTTATAGCACCAGGAAAGCATGAGACTTTTTAAAAAGCCATTACAGTTAAAGGAGGAGCAGTCTGGCCAAGAGTTCAAGAAACCTGGGTCATGAGTTAGTTGTGTGAAAATTATACCTTAGAGTATAATAAAAAGCAAGAATGACTATTCAAGTACTGAAAGCAATTTCAGGAACCCACTTTATTAACTCTGGCTCAGAATAGAATATTTAAATGAAGTATTTATCTAAACTAGCAATAACTCGATGCTTTTTCATATGTCAATATTTCATTTGAAAAGAAAAAGAATCAAATTCTTTATCAGAATATTTTAAGTAGTTAAAAAAATAAACCTGAAGGAGGCAGCTTTAATTTACAACAGTGGTTCTTAACTGGGGCTGATTATACCCCCAGCGGTCACACAGCAATGTCTGGAGTCATTCTGGTTGTTAACAATTGAGGGCATGCTACTGCCTTCTAGTGAGGATGCAGCAGCCCCCAACACAAAGGGTTAAGCATCCCAAAATGTCAATAATGCTGAAGTTGAGGGAAAATGTGCTTGCCATTCCACAATAGAATGTTTGGTTATTTATCTATATAGCACATACTTCATCACAACGCAAGTTTCAATGTTGAAGTTTTATCCTATATAACAGTGCCTATTGGAACGGAAAACTAAGGGGAAGGGAACATACTTCTATTACTGATAAGACATCTGGTGCATAATTCTGTTACCCCAAACCTGATCGAAGAGCCAGAAATTTCTCTGGTTCCGGTTTATTTCTGCCCCCTTTTTCTTTCTGATCCACACGTCTTTATTTTCATATCTTAAGAAATGGAGCTTCAGTTTCTGGGAAGGACCTATAGATAAATGCCTATTTCTGAATCACCACTGGGCAATATTACATAATACCGCATATATTTTAATAACACGTCTCAGAGGAAGTCAGAATGATTGAGTTAATATAAGCTAAATACAAATTCTCAGAGAATCATATTTGAGTGTTCAAGTATCTCTGGTTTAAACAATTAACTTAATAAACAGCTAGGAAAGAACAATTTACATAGGAAAGAATCCTACTGTGGGAGAATTAGGAAACGTTTTTCTCATCAGCCAGGTAATGATTTAGGTTATGTAAATTTATCTGGGTCGCAGTTTTCACATGTACAAAAGAGAGGAATGAACTAAATGATTAGTAAATTTCTCTCCAGTTGTAGAATTCAGTGGCCCCAAATCAGTTTTGAATTGGAAGGTGTTAAAGGAACCAGGTTATACTTCCCAACAAGAAAAAATAATTCCTTGGAGTTTAGCTCTGTTGGAGCTTCCTACCCTCAGCCTGTCCTCAGGAGTCCTTTCTCAAAGTGAATACTAAGTCAATACTAATTTGATTATTATAAATTCAATTAACAAACATCACTACTATTTTACTGTTTTAGAGCCAAAAGACGTCATGATTATGATGTGCCAAGGTTGAGAAAGAGGACGATGTAATTGTTCAGTGGTAAATACTGACTAGATGAGGTTATGATTTTAAAACTGCATTTCTTATAGATTTTGGATACTAGCCCTTTATCTGATAAGTCATTTGCAACTATCTTCTCCCATTCCGTCTGTTGCCTATTAGTTTTATGGTTTGTTTCCTTTGCTGTGCAGAAGCTTTTCATCTTGATGAGGTCCAAATAGTTCATTTTTGCTCTTGATTCCCTTGCCTTTGGGGCTGTGTCAAGTAAGAAATTGCTGTGATTGAGGTCAAGGAGGTTGTTTCCTGCTTTCTCCTCTAGGGTTTTGATGGTTTCCTGTCTCACATTCAGGTCCTTTATCTGTTTACTCCACACCTGAAAAACAAATAATCCAGTGAAGAAATGAGCAGAAGATATGAACAGACACTTCTCCAAAGAGGACATCCAGATGGCCAACAGACACATGAAATGATGCTCAGCGTCCCTCATCATCAGGGAAATACAAATCAAAACCACACTGAGACACTACCTCACTCCAGTCAGAGGGGCTAAAACGAACAAATCAGGAGACTCTTGATGCTGGCGAGGATGTGGAGAAATGGGCACCCTCCTACACTGTTGGTGGGAATGTAAGCTGGTGCAGCCCCTCTGCAAAACAGTGTGGAGGTTCCTCAAAAAATTAACAATAGAACTCCCCTATGACCCAGCAATAGCACTGCTAGGAATTTACCCAAGGGATACAGAAATGCTGAGGCATAGGAGCACATGTACCCCAATGTTCATAGCAGCACTCTCCACAATAGCTAAAACATGGAAAGAGCCTAAGTGTCCATCAACAGACGAATGGATCAAGAAGATGTGGTTTATCTATACCATGGAATACTCCATGGCAATGAGAAACAATGAAATCTGGCCATGTGTAGCAACATGGATGGACCTTGAGGGTGTTATGCTGAGCGAAATAAGTCAGGCAGAAAAGGACAGATACCATATATTTGCACATATAGGTGGATTAGGAGGAACTTAATGGAGGACCATGGAGGAAAAGAAAGGGAAAAAGAGTTGGGGAGAGGGAGGCAAACCATGAGAGACTCTTGAATGCTGAGAACAAACTGAGGACTGTCGGGGGTGCGGGAGAGGGGAAGGGGGGTGATGGGCACGGAGGAGGGCACTTGTTGGGATGAGCACAGGGTGCTATATGGAAGCCAACTTGACAATAAACTATTAAAAAAATGTGCTACTTCTCAGGACACCTGGGTGGCTGAGTCGGTTAAGCATCTGTCCGACTCTTGATTTCAGCTCGCGTTGTGATCTTGCAGTTGTGAGATGAGACCTGCACTGGGCTCCGTGCTGAGCATGGAGCCTGCTTAAGATTCTCTCTTTCCCTCTCTCTCTGCCCCTCCCTTGTTCCCACTCTCAAAAATAAATAAGTAACTAAAAATGAATAAAAATAAAAGGTGTGTTACTTCTCAAGCTTCTGTTGCTGCTGGCCTTCTTAAAGATTCCAGAGACACAACGGGCTAACAAACCACTTGATTCAAATCGAACTATGTATCAGAAGTGATAGGGTACATCTGCTAATTGGTTAAACCCAGAAGGCAAATACAAGTTTAAAAGATTGAGTTAAACTTAAAAAATGTTTTTAAAAATACAGACTCAATTAAATTACTTGATTCTACTGAAATTTATAAAACACAATATGTATGGAATTTGCCATGTTACCACCAGATGTCAGTGCAAGCTAATTAACATTTTTAGCAGCTTAAATACCTGCCAGTAAATCGAGCAAAGAGTCTTAAAATAGCAAAGTTAAAAACCAACTGTCAATGTTTTTGATTAAGAATATCTTCTTCAGTGAAGCTATAGAATAGTGTCAGTCCTTCAGAAGTTACTAAGCTAAAAGGGCCCTGGCCCAGATAAATCACATTATGTAAGTTATAACACACTGGTATTATCATCATAATTTACATGATGACAATAGCATTTCTCAGTAACCCATAAAAAACATGATCTTAATTAAGTACAAATGCTAATCTGTTGTAAAGTATACGAATAACAGTATTTTTATAACTCACATATCATAGACAGCAGACCCAAACAAAACTCATTTGTCTCTGTGTGGTATATTTAAAATCCCTGAAGAAACACATTAATTCCTAATGAATCCTAAAATACCTATAGAGTGTGATACCATTTGTTTTCTACAATGTAGGCTTTCGCTTTTAGCAAAAGCTGCTAATCTAATGGCAGTAACAGCAGCACCTCTTTTGTGGGGAACACTTGCATTAATCCGTGAAATTTTCTATTTCTATTTTTATTTATTTAAAATTTTTTTAATGTTTTATTTATTTCTGAGAGAGAGATAGAAAGAGACAATGTGATCCAGAACAAGAGAGAGACACAGAATCTGAAACAGGCTCCAGGCTCTGAGCTAGCTGTCAGCACAGAGCCCGACGTGGGGCTCAAACCCATGAACCGTGAGATCATGACCTGAGCTGAAGTCAGATGCTCAACCGACTGAGCCAACCCAGGCACCCCAGCCCGTGAAATTTTTCTAACCCTGAAGCGTAGGTCACTGTATCACACACATTTGAGTGTTCAGTAACTGATATTCAGAGAGGTTAGGTAATTTTCCTAATAAATAAAGGTTGCACAGTAACCAAAGTGACGGATTGCATTGATTCCAAGAGTATACTCTTCTCTTACTGCAGTACTCTTACCTCTAAAAATACTGTTCCATTGAGCCTGTATTGAAGAGGCTCATGAAATAGCCTTTCATTGTGCTTTCTCATGACACTTGGATTTAAAGCTATATTTCGCACAAAAGATTTCTACAACAATGATACGGACACAATTATATTAGGCTAAAAATAAAGATTAAAAAGAGAAATATGTGTAAAATTACTTTTAAAAAGCAAAAGCCAGTTTCTTATAAGTTAAGAATATGTGTATGTGTGTATATATATATATATATATATATAATATATATATATATGACGTATATATATAACATATATAACTTATAAGTTAAATATGCACTTACCATATAACCTGGCAATCTCATGCCTGGGTATTTACCCAAGAGATATGAAAATATATATCCACACAAAGGCCTATAGATAAATGTTTATTGAAACGTCATTCATAACCATCAAAAGCAGAAAACGGCTCAAATTTCCAACAACTAGTTGTTGTTGTTGGATAAACATAATTTGTTTATCCATACGTTTGAATGCCATTCACCAATAGAAAGGAACACACTACTGATACAGGCAGCAGCATGGCTGAATCTCAAATCAGTTCAACCAAGTGAAAGAAGACAGACACAAAAGGCTACATACCATAGGATCATGTATATGACATTCTAGAAAAGGCAAAACTATAGAAATGGGAAATATACTAGTGGTTTCCAGAGCCTAGGGGTAGGAGGAGGGAATTTACTGAACAAAGAGCATGAAGGAAGTTTGGGAGCTGACTAACATTCTAGATCTTGTCTGTGGGGATGGTAGTGATGTGACTAAATATATTTATCAAAACTCTCAAAACCATACCCTGAAAATTGGTGAATTTTATTTCATGTAAATTTTGCCTCAATAAACTAGACTTTTCTTAAAAAATAAAAGTAAAAAACCTTTGGCAAAATTCAACATCCATTTATGATAAAAACCCTCAACAAAGTAGGTATAGAGGGACCGGACGTCAGCATAATGAAGGCCATACATGACAAGCCCCCAGCTAGCATCATACTCAATGGTGGAAGGTTTAAAACTTCACCTCTAAAATCAGGAACGACAAAAAGATGTCCACTCCCCCTACTTTTATTCAAGTATTGGAAGTCCTAACCACAGCAATTAGCCAAGAAGAAGAAATAAAAGACTCATACAAACCATTAATAATGTCATTAGCAGGTGGGGCGCCTGGGTGGCTCAGCTGGTTAAGTGTCCAGCTTTGGCTCAGGTCATGATTTTATGTTTTGTGGGTTTGAGCCCCGCACTGGGCTCTGTGCTGACAGCTATCTCAGAGCCTGGAGCCTGTTTCAGATTCTGTATCTTCCTTTCTCTCTGACCCTCCCCTGCTCACACTGTCTCTCTCGCTCTCTCAGAAATAAATAAAACATTAAAAAAAATTTTTTTAAATAAATAATGTCATTAGCAGGAAAACTCATGAAAAGTTGAATAACAAGAGACAGAAGAGAAGTTAACAACCTAAACCCTTGCCTTGGGACACCTTGCCTAGTCTGGGAATGCACGAGAACAGAGACCAGAGCTAACTATCAAATGGCCAACCCACGTGCCTGTGACCTCGAGTGAAACATGAATGAATTAATGAAATTGCATTAAATATTTAAATTCTTTGAACTTCTTGAACTTTTCAAGCTAAAAAAACAAAACAAAACATTTACCGTTCGGAAAAATCTCTTGCTGGCTGGCCATTAAAGGAAACCCCATGTCTAATATGTAATTCCACTGGTAGAGAAACAGAGTTCATAAAATAAGCTTTATTACTCACCATTCCTTTAGAGAGGGAAATTATATAATTTGACCAGCAGGTGTCATGCACTCATCTCGGAAAAACTGTCAGTTCTTCCTATCAAAATGCTCTTCGAATTAATGTTTGCCTAGTATTTCCATCTGTGGTGATTATGAATATTGTTCCTCTGTAAAAATGCTTAGAGGAAGGAAAATGTCCAAATATTCAATCTTTTTCTCAGTTTTTTTCCTCAGCTCTACTCAAATATGGTAATTAAATCTGTATACCAACATGGAAACCTCTTTTATTCCATTATGTTTAATGTCCTAAGACTTTAAGAAAACTGAGTAATGGTTCATGAACATTATTTATCCAGTTTTGGATAATTCAGTTTTTTAATGGGATTTTCTTTACTTTCAACATAAGTAGAAAGCACTTACTCCTGCATAAAGTCTTCCCCCTGGAAACTCATATGCCATAAACCTTTATATATCCTAATAAAGCAATTCTTTATGCATAGGTCTATCTCTCTTCTTTTTTGACCACTCCCCAAGCTATAAATTCCTAGGAGATACCTGTGCTAAATCCCTAAGTATATAGCATCGTAGCTTGTGCTCAAAAATGCTTGTCGATGGTGAGCAAATAAGTGAAAAAATACTTGAACCAGTTTTACCATCTCCAAAATGAGTGGTTTTTTGGATGACCAGATGAAAATAGAAAGGACCAATAGATGGTCAGATCAACAGAAAAGTTCAGAGAGACACATGGCTATTTTCCCTGGAGGAACATTTGGGACAATGTAGCTTATCAAACAAATTAAGAGCAGTGCCATATAGAAACCAAAAATTTGGGATAATGGAGTTGGTACATGGCGATGTAATGGACTAGCAGGAAGTCTTAACCTTTTTGTGCCCAATGCCTTCTTAACATTTAAGGAAGTCTATGGCTGCCTCCTCAGAATCATGTATTTAAAAAAAAAAAAAGTAAAATACGTGAGATTATAAAGAAAACTAATTACATTTAAGTACAGTTTTCAAAATATGTTTAAAAGATTTGAGATCTAGCAGTAGATTTGATAACTACAATAATTTTATAAAAGTGATGAGTGTAAATGATATTTCGAGAAATCTGTGACAACTGTAATATGATATGAAAACATGTTTTTGACAGTCACAGATACTGCTAATCTTTTGCGAGTTTTGCCTACATTCGTAATTGATAAAAATGCTAAATTTCAGGCTAGTGAAATTCAAGTTGTACTTTTTCCTCCTTGCTAAATACATAGACCCTTTAAATTCTAATCATGAACCACTTGAGAGGGTCTATGGACCCCAGGTCAAGAACTCCTGGGCCAAAGGAAGTTAAAATGGTGGAAATTTTGGAGTATGAAGTCTGAAGGAACAAAAGAATTTTCCTTCTACCAGTAGTCTTCTCTCTCACTTTTCATTCATGAAGTTCACAGTGGTTACTTCCTCACTTCTCATTTAATCTTTGCCCCATTACAGTAGGGTCATACCTTTGTCACTCCATGAAACCATCCTTTCCCAAGCCATGCCTGATGTTCAAACAAAACATGGTCCATAGGTATGTCTCGATCCCTACCTTATTTTATTCCTCTTCGGCTTTTGTACTGTTGACTACTCTTAAAACTTCTTTCCCTTTTGGCTTACCTCTTTCTTCTTCTCACACTCTCTCTGGTTGTTTTGCAACCTCCTATCCTATGGCTGTGTCCTGGACGTTCCACCGACCTTCTGCCCCTCTTCTCGCTCTGCGATGGTCTCATCAATCTAGTCTACATCTCCAGGCCAAGCCTCTTTCCCAAACGTAAGACTCTATATCCCCAACTATCTACAACAAAACTCTAAATGTACCAGGGTCCCTCAAACACTATATTATCCAAAATCAAATTCATCCTCATCTCCTCCCTGCTTCTTCCCTACTTACTCTATTTGGCCAAATCGACACCATAATGCAAAGATTCAAAAATCTGGAAACTCTTTTTGATTTCATCCTTTTTCTTACCCCCAGACATAAAAATAACAGGATCTCTCAAGCTAGTGCATCTTTTTCCGTGTCTACTATAACTGCCATAGACATTTTAAGAGCTATCAATCATTGCTTATGATGTGTCAAGCACTATACCAGTGCTTTACATACTCTCTTTTATTTAATCTTCAAATCACCCCATGGGGTAAAAATTATTATGCCTAAAATAACAAATGGGGAAATTAGAAGCAACAGGAGGGGAAGAACTAGCCCAAGGCCGTGGGGCTTTTAAATAGCAGAGTCAGGATCAGAGCACTGGTTTGTTGGACTCCAAAGCCATATGCCTCCTCGTTGCCCTCAGAGTGTCTGGGATGACCTTCCTAAAATCTATCCATTATGGCACCAATGAACTTCTTCCTCTCACAGGTAAATCTGACCGCATTAATCTGCTGCCTATAGTTTCGCAGTGTTCTCGAGACCCTTCACCATAGCGCTGAAACTCCTCTACTGGACTTCGTGAATTCATCCTTGCTTACCTCTCCAGACTCTTCACCTGCCACTGCCCACTTTGCACTCCACATTCAGGTGCTTTTCATTCCATCAGCACAGTTCCGTCTTCTACCCCATGGTACGGGTCTGCTCAGGCTGCCTTAACAAAGTACCACACATTGGCTGGCTTAAACAACACGTATTTATTTTCTCACAGTTCTGGAGGCTAGATGTCTGAGATTCAAGGTGTCGGCAGGGTGGTTTCTTCTGAGATTTCTCTCCCAGGCTTGCAGATGGCTGCCTCCTCTGGCCATCCTCACATGGTCTCTCTCTGCACATGTACTCCTCCTATCTCTCTGTGTGTCCGAACTTCTTTCCTCAAAGGACACAGTCAGATTGGATTTGGGCCACCCTATAGGCTTCATCTAACTTAATCACCTCTTGAAAGGCCTTGTGTCCAAGTAGAACTCATTCTGAGGTACTAGGGATTAGGGCTTCAACACATGAATTGGGGAGGGGACACAATTCGCCCCATAACATGCACTCTCCCAGCTAACTCTGACTCACTCCTCCTGACTCTTCTGATCATGCCACCCTCTCTGGGAAGGCTTCTCTGGCTGCCCCAGGTCTGAGTTAAGGGCTTCTGCTGTTAATGCTATTACAGTTCCTAGGCTTTTTCATTATAGCACTCACCATGCTGTATTGTGATTACTTTTTTACTTCTCTGAAACCTCCATTGAACCACGCTTCTTGAGGGCAGAAACCATGTGCCACTGTTCATTTTTCTAGCCGCAGCCCCAAACACATAGGTGTTTAATCAGCCAATTATTTTCCAAAAGCTTATTCTGCTCAGGGACTTTAAGGATACAGTGGTGAACAAGACCAGATAAAGCCTCTCCTCTCGTGGAATTGACATTTTTAGCAGGCAGACAGTAAGTATGTAAAAACAAACAGATAAAAAATAATTTTAGTATTGATAAACTAAAACAGAGTAATTGTTGGAGAGCAGGACTTCTTTGCCAGGGGGTTCAGGAAAAGCTGGAGGAGACATTTGAGATGCTACCTGAATGATGAAATGTATCAATGTATGATCTGTGGGAAGAGAAGAGTTTCCAGCACAGGGAACATCAAAGGCACAGGCCCTGAAGTGGGAAGGAGACTGGTAAGTCTGAGAGGCAGGGAGAATGCCGGAGTGAATGTAGGGCAGTGACTGGTGGTGACAGTAGAAGGAATGTCAGAAGCTTGAAGAGCAAAGGAAACCATTGAAATATTTAAGCTGGGGCTGGAGATATGATGATTTATGCCCTTAATAAGATCACTCAGGGGGGCAGATTTTAGAAGGGCAATGGTGGCTCTGAGAGAACAGTGAAGATACTGTGGGCAATGATCTAGATCAATGGTTCTCAGTTGGAGGTGTTTTTGCATCCCGGGCCCCCCAGAGGACATTTAGCAATGCTTGGAGAGGCTTTTGGTTATCACAACTGCAGAGTGGGCAGCCTACAATCTATTAAGCAGTCAGCAGTGCACAGGACAGCTCCTCATGACAAAAAAATTATCTAGTCAAAGTGTTTGTAGTGCCAAGGTTGAGACACCATGATCTAGAGAGAAATGACGATGTTTGGACTGGGTGGTAGTAATGGTTGGGTTGTGAGAAGCAGTTAGACTTAAGGTGCATTTGGAGATTGCCAGTAGGCTGAACCAGGACTTATAGACAGATTGGATGTGGGCTCTTAGGTTTGGGGCCTGAGCAGTAGGGTGGATATTGGTAATATGTACTGATGAGGAACCCTGGGGGTGACTCATTAAAGCATAGGTGATATTTAAAGCTATGAAGCTGGGTAACATCATTCAGGAAGAAGGGCCTGGCAGAGCCACGGATCACACCAGTATCAGAAGTTCTGTGAGAAGAGACATAGCCAACACACAGTGCAATACCGAGGTCCTTGGGAAGGCAAGAAAGGAAGTGTACCAAGCTCAGGAGAGAGGGGCCAGAGGAGCAGGGACATTTCTTCCACTGAAAAGGTTGAGAAGCAAAGTCCAGGAACAGGGATGTAGACAAGTGAATGGATTTCGTAGTGGGAAAGAGAGAAGCTCCTGTCTGATTGCCTGATGTCTTTATGAACTAAGGTCAGAATATAAGTACCAGTTGAGTGTCAATGTTAGTGTGTATGGGGGAGGCGGGGAGAGAGAGAGATAAGAAAAGATAAGATAAGATACCAGAGATTTGGAAAGAGAGGATGTTATGAAATAGTTGACTTGGAGAGGGGAGAAATGAAGTTACCATGGAAATGAGCTAGAATGGTCTAATAGTGTTTTGAACAATTTGAGATTTGCAGTCACAAATTTAAAGTGAGTTTAGTCAGTACAATTTCTGGATTCATAATTAGTAACTTCTATTGAATGAATAAAATGTCATAGTAACAGTAATATTAACATCTACCATCTCTTGATCATTTACAGTAGAGCATGCATCATCTTTTACAGAATACTCTTTATATATATGAATAATCTCAAACAATCCTATGCAATAGGCGTTATTATTATCTTTAACTAACTGATAAAGAGGCTAGGACTCAGAGAGATTAAGTAATTTCTTCAAAGCCACACAGTAAAAGGAGAGTGTTCAAAGCTGGGTCAGTCGACTCCGAAGCTCACATTCTTTACTAGCGTATTATATCCCACTCAGGCTATGGTTAATGAAAAATGCTGCCCTGACCAGGGTTTTGTAATTTCCTTACTCTTTTCAGAAGGCCAAAGATGTTAGCAATTCCAAGAGGAGTCGTGGGAGTAAATGGAGGTCATACTGAGGGCAAAATCACCTGTGGTTCTTTAAAAATGCATGATTGATTGGTACAATTTGCTCCTGTGTGATTTTTCTCTTTCAAGATTCTCCTTGAGGCTTACTTAAGCCCAATTTTATCTGTTTATCCAAATGGGCGAAGGAGGGCATGTGGAGAGGGAATAAGACACTGGAAAGGGAACAGGGTACAGCGTGTGATTTGCCCTCAGCCTCCAAACCCCCAGTGGGACAATCATGAGTTCTGAAAAGGGACGAAAATTACCTCTAACAAGGAAACATTCTACTTCCCCCACCACCACTTTCCACTTTGGTTGGAATAAGGATGCGAGGGTCCAGGAAGAGATTCTTGAAGACCCCGAGAGACGATCTGAAGAGAATACAGATTTGCCTTTGTAATTTGACTCCCAACTGTACGTTCAGCTCACTGTTACTCTTGGCAGCAGTGTGGCTCACCACATGACTGACTGCAGGGACAGCTTCAATGTGAACATGCCTGGTCCTTCTAGTCAGAACCACCACACAAGATGCTCCATTGAGTGTCGCTCATTCAGAGTCTCCACCAGCCATACTCTTGACTCCCTTCCTTCCAACAATTAAGAAATTTTAGGGCTTGTTGATTTCCTTGGTCTTTCTTTTCTTCTCTTCTCTCTCTCTTTCTTTCTTTCTTTCTTTCTTTCTTTCTTTCTTTCTTTCTTTCTTTCTTTCTTTCTTTCTTTCCCTTCCTTCCTTCCTTCCTTCCTTCCTTCCCTCTTTCTTTCTTTCTTTCTTTCTTTCTTTCTTTCTTTCTTTCTTTCTCTCTCTCCTTTCTCTTCTCTTTCCTTCCTCTTCCTTCTTTCTTTCTCTTTCCTTCCTTCCTTCCTTCCTTCCTTTTCTCTTTCTTTCTTTCTTTCTCTTCTTTCTTCTTTCTTTCTTTCTTTCTCTCTCTCTCTCTCTCTCTCTCTCTCTCTCTCTCTCTCTCTCTCTCTCTCTCTCTCTTTCTTTCTAAAGGTCCTGGGTGGAAGGGAACAAGGACTGAACAATTGCTAAATATGATGACTCTGCATATAGGAGTGCTGATATAATTTATATCACATGGAAAGTTGGGTTTGTTCTATATCTCTCTGTTTCAGTAATATTTACCTAACACTTGCCATTAACCACTCTAATGCTGCTCTAGTATTAAAAGCTATTTAAAAAACTTTTAATTTTTCTGACACCTTTGTTTAAGTGCTTATGAAAGATCAGTAATGCTCAGCAATTTAGAACCATTTATTAAATTTCTTTTTTTCTCTGAATCTTGTTTTGAGTAATTTTTATCACATATTCTTTCAGCTTCTCCATCATTATAAAATATGTTGATGAGGACAGGCCCTCTACTTAACACTGGGTTAGTTCGCATCTCTCTTTTACATGCAGTAGGTTAGGACCCTATGTATTTGGTTCTTCTCTAGGAAAGATTAAGCAATCATTTAGCATTCTGCAAACATTTATTAAGCACTTTCTGCCTACCATTGTGTTAGATGCTTGATATATAAAAGAGGATAAGAAATGGTCACTGACATTAAAGAGGCAATTTAGCAAGTGTTATGGAGAGTACAAAGTATAGAGAGCTCTATCTGAGGGGTAGAGTGGAACAAAAAGAAAACACACACAAACTACAGAACATTCTAACTTTTCTATTCTAAGGTGTTGCCACTGAACATTTCTTACTCTGACCCCTCATGACCAATGGGGCTTTGCAGAGAGGCTATTGGCTGGTACCTTCTACCACCAGGGAACCTGGGTTCAAGAGTCAGATAGACCTGGGTTCAAGAGTCAGATAGACCTGGGTTCAAACTATGTATCCATCACTCAGTAAGATGTGAACTTGGCAAGTTTGTTAGCTTCAGTGAGCCCAAATTTATGTATTCTCAAAATAAAACTTATCTCAAGGGAGGCAATATTAGGTAGTGGCTGAGAGGTAGAACTCAGAAGTTAGGCTGCTGGGACCCAGGCAGGTGACCCTGGGCAAGTGATTGCATCTCTCCACTCTGCTGATCCCTAAATTTATGAAATGGAGACCATAATTTCATCCACCTCATTGGTTCTGGGGTGCATTAAATGAAGTGCATAGAACGGTGCCTGGCATATTGTAAATGATCAGTAAATGTCAGCTATCACTATTATGGTTGTCGTTGTTGTTATTATGATATTCCTCACAGAGCAACTGAAAATCAAATGAAATAATGTATGCAAAGTAGCCAGCACAGTTCCTAACACCCAGTAATCATGCACTAAATGAAGCAAATAAAACCAAATGAACAAAATGTCATGTTCTCACCTTTCTCTCATCAAATCTCTGACCATGACCTCAACAGAGAGAGCTTTTAAAATGTTAAAACAGGGGTGCCTGGGTGGTTCAGTCATTTAAGCATGGGACTCTTGATTTTGGCTCATGGTTTCTGAGATCGAGCCCCGCATCAGGCTCTGTGCTGGACGCAGGGTATGAAGCCTGCTTCATATTCTCTCTCTCCCTCTTCCTCAGTCCCTCCCCTGTTCGTGCCTGCAGGCACACATACACACTTGTTCTCTCTCTCCCTCTGTCTCTCTCAAATAAACAAACAAATAAATAAAATGTTAAACTAGACATAACAGTTTCCAGAGGCTTTCTGACTCACTCAAAATCAAACGCAAAATCCTTCAGGTGTCCTGTAAGTCCCTAAAAGATCTGGTCCTGCCCTCACCCCCTGACCTGATCGTCTACCACTCTATGCCTCACTTACCTGCCTCAGCCTCCCTGGACCTGAGCTGGGCTGTGAACACACGAGGCCGACTGCGAGCACCTGCCTTGACTGTTCCTTTCTCCAGGAAGGCTCTTCTTTCCTTGGATGCCAGCATAGCTGGCATCTTCCACCTGCTCACACGGTTCCTTACCAGTGAAGCCATCCTGATCCTGCTGTCCTTTTATTCTGCACACATTGCTGCTTAGGACTCTGTTATCTGATATACCCTATTTTTTACCTGTCTCTTTATCTAGTTCTGTCTTCTTTCACTAGTCAGTAACTTTAGCAACTTATAATTTGCTAGACATCTCTATTTAAATCCCTACTGATGATCACTTACAAAAACTGACTACAATCTGGGACTTGATGCAAAGGTTGACAAATTTCAATTTTTTTCAAAACATGTTTAGTAGCTACAACTTAATTAAATGAAAATGTTTGGTAGCTACAACTTAATTAAGTGAAAAGTCAACGATAAAAGACAAGGAAAAAATGTTCTTTACTTGGAAAGTAGAAATTAAGATGTGTATTACAAATAGTTATAACTAAAAATAATAAAAATATTCCATATCAAAATATAAGGGACCAACAAAAGTAGTTTTTAGAGAAAAATATGTAGCTTTAAATGCTATATTAAAAAAGAATAAATAAACTACATGCAACCTAAAATGTTAGAAGAACAGAAGAAAAACAGTTAAGAAGAACTTTTTAAATGTTTATTTTTGAGAGAGAGAGACAGATAGAATGCAAGCAGGGCGGGGGGGGGGGGAGGGGGGTGGAGAGTCACAGAATCAGAAACAGGCTCCTGGCTCTGAGCTGTCATTACAGAACCCGACTCGGGGCTCAGACCCACAAACTGTGAGATCATGACCTGAGCTGAAGTCGGATGCTTTAACTGACTGAACGGCCCAGGTGTCCAGAAAACCAAACATTTTAAGAAAGAATATAATAAAGTTAAAAGCAAAATTAATGGTTTAGAAAACAAAGGATATAATAAATAGGATCTACAAAGTCAAAGTTGGTTCTTTGAAAAGACTATTAAAATAGACAAACTCTAGCAAGGTTGATTAAAGAAATTAAAGCTGGTGCAAATAAATAATGTTAGCAATAGAAGAAGAAAATAACTTTATATCCAGCAAAATTTATAAAAGATAATAAAATGATACTTCAATGGATTTATGCTAATAAGTTTGAAAAATTAGAAAACAATATATAAACCTTTAGAAATAGTTCAATAACCGTTGAAAACACTAACAAAGTAACTGCGCATCTTCCCTAAAGAAAACACCAATCTCAGATAGTTTGATTGGCATGTTCGACCCAATTTTCGAGGCAAAGATTATTCTAATCTTTTGCAAACTCTTTCAGAAAATAAAAAAAAAAGAACAAACATTCCCTACTGAATTCTGTGAGTTCAACGTAACCTTGATAACAACCAGACAAGGACTGTATGAGAAAGAAAAATTACAGGCCAATTTTACTTATGAACATAGATTCAAGAATTCCACACAAACATTAGCAAACTAAAACTGAGTGTACAATGTAAAAAATGATCATGATGTATCATGATCAAGTTAGATTATCCCAAGAATGCAAAGCTGATGGTACAACTCTAGAAAAATTTTAGAATGTTACTCATCAGAAGAGTTCATTAAAGTAGGTATATCCTATAAATCCTTTCTTGGAAATTTGAAGTTGCCCTAAGAAATATTTGGGAAACAAAATAAAAAGGGGGATTTTTTAATTTAAACACTACATCCCTAAGTTTGCCTGGCTCTGGCTAAAATGATTTTTCATTACCTGGCAAAATGAAGGAGTTAAAAATGAAAGCAAACTAGTCTTTCATATCTGAGTTTTGTCCCTAAAACATCATATCATAAGCTTGCAACTGGATACAGCTTTATTTTTTTTTATTGTGAGCTTTTCTATCCAAATCCATGTGAACTTTATAAGAAAACTTCTGAGAGGCATTATTTTATTACTAAGTTTGGTAATCAACATTCACTCCATTCTTTTATTTTATAATTCATAATTTTAAAATCCAAAAAGAAATTGTTAATTGTGTAGCATGACCTGTGTTTTTTAAAATTACTAGAGTAGTCTATGATCAAGTTTCTTTTGCTAGATTAAAGTAGGAATTTAGTAAAATATTTATTGAGCCTACCGTATGATAGGCATTAGGCAAAGTGCTCTGCAAACATGAACTTGTATACTCCTAGATTACCCCTGCCTAGAGAAGTAAAGAAACTGGCCCATCATCATTGTTTCCAAAATATCTGACTTCAAAGATTCGCTTTCTTATGCCAGACTTGGAAAAAGAAACGGCATACTGAGACATTATTCTTGATAATTGCAGAAATTCTCTACTACCTTTCTTACACATAGTTTTGCTTTTTTCACTTAGGTATTTTTATACAGGGACCTTAGCCTAGATGATTTCTTCAAGTTTACTGGCCACTCTACTGATACACCAAAGCTTTCATTGAATTTTATATAAACAAGTTCTCATTTTGAGAAGCTCACTTAGCACCCTTTACAAATTACAGTAATTTATGGTAGGAATTTGAACACAGAATTTTTGTTTGACTTCATGGAATCTTCCAGGTCTTTAAGACTCCCCCCATTATATTCTATTACCTCTTGACCTTTCATACTCAGCCTGGATTTTATCATTAAGTTTTTAAAGTATTACCTTAATAGCTTATATAACTCCTCTGTCTCTTTGCCAGGGACCTCCCTTGCCCGAGAAAGCCCCTACACTGGAAACCTTAAAAAAGACTTCTGCTGCTATTCTATCCAGGCAACTACAGTCTCAAGGAGGAAAGTTTCCCAATTATACAATGGTCTCCTCTGTACGTGTATTTTTTTCTAAATTTTCTGGGCACTCAATACTGCTTACCAAACTATTCCTTGCAGAACTAAGGTTAGCCATATTTCTCTCTCTCTTTTTTGTTTTTTCCAGAAAACGTCCAGTGGCTTCATTTCTTCTGCTCAAGCCTTTAGTTTATTTCTTCTCCACTCATCAACAGAAAGGAATTTCTTTTTCTCCTTTGTGAAAAATAATGAAGCCATGAGACCATCATTACATCTATGCTTTAAAAGATCTACTTTCTTAACGTTGTTCTTTTCCATCCCCAGTCAGCTGCTTGTATTTGTTTTTGTTTTTATGGCATATCCCAAATACAATATCATTCGCAGGTGAAAAGCAGTGACCAAAGATGATTTCTTTCTTTTTTAGGAAGCTCGACTACAGTTTTTAGTCATCTGGGTTATCTCAGGTCTCGGTGATTCTTCAAAACTCATGTTAAATGGATTAGAAAATATGTACACAGGGGCGCCTGGGTGGCTCAGTCGGTTAAGTGTCCAACTTCGGCTCAGGTCATGATCTGACAGTTTGTGGGTTTGAGCCCTGTGTGGGGCTCTATGCTGACAGCTAGCTCAGAGCCTGGAGACTGTTTCAGATTCTATATCTCCCTCTCTCTGACCCTCCCCTGTTCATCCTGTCTCTCTCTCTCTCAGAAATGAATAAAACATAAACAAAAGAAAAGAAAACATGTACACAAAGTCCTTTAACATTTTATAATTAAAAGCAGCTTGACTGGCGAATCCAGCTACATTTAATTATTTTACTTATTACTATTTTATAATATTTGGAAAATATTCTTTTTCAAGTCTCATTTTTTTTTTTGCTAATATGTTTGGATGTAGGTGTAGGTGAATAAATCTAACTATTTACTATGACTAACATGGTTCTTTGTATAAGATCATATTGAATAGGTCCAAAATAAATTTAGTGCATCCCTAAAGACTCTCAAGACTGATATATTCAGTCTTGTGCTGGGATCTACACTGGTCTTATTTGATGAACACCATTAAAATGGCCTTAGGTATTCACCACAATGGAAATGGTGGACATCAGAATAATTACACACACATGCACGCACACATTTTAAAGGTAGACTAGGGGCGCCTGGGTGGGGCTCAGTCAGTTAAGCGCCGACTCCGGCTCAGGTCATGATCTCACGGTTGGTAGGTTCAAGCCCCACATCAGGCTCTGTGCTGACAGCTAGCTCAGAGCCTGGAGGCTGCTTCAGATTCTGTGTCTCCCTCTCTCTCTGACCCTCCTCTGCTCATGCTGTCTCTCTCTCTCTCTCTCTCTCAGAAATACATTTTAAAAAAACATTAAAAAAAAAGGTAGACTAAACCACATAGTTTAATTTATAAACCAGGTAGAGAATACATTGTGTGCTTTTCTCGGTGCATCAGCGGGTGTAATGCAGACAAATGAACATAATAGATACACTATACTTGGACGGATGAGTAAAAGGGGCTGTGGACATCAGTAACCCACCTAGGACTCTGAAACCAGTTGCTTGCAGTCACATCTTGGCTCCCTAACTTCCCAGCCATGTGACTTTGAGCAAATGATGAAAACTCTGAGCCCCATGTTCTCAAACACTGACTGTGAAAAATAATTATATCCCTGCATAGGATTTTTGTGAGCATTCAGTGAATTCACATAGATAAGTATTCACAATAGTACTCAACACATAATAAGCATTTAGTTCGTATTAGCTATTATCATTCAGAATAGATATGTCAAAATGGAGGACTTTTCTCTTAATACTTGGCATATACATGTTTTCTAAAACTGTTACTCCAAAGTGATCCGCACAGGATTGCTCAGTGAGGTTCTTCTTGCTTTGAGCGTTGCATGAATATTAAGGCTCTAGTTCAGCACCTGATACAGAGTAAACAACAATGATTACTAGTTTTATTTTATTTTTAAATGTTTTTTTTTATTCATTTCTGAGAGAAAGAGAGAGAGAGAGAGAGAGACAGCGTGAGCAGTGGAGGGTCAGGGAGCGAGAGGGAGACACAGAATCTGAAACAGGCTCCAGGCTCTGAGCTGGCTGTCAGTACAGAGCCCGACATGGGGCTCGAACCCACCAACCATGAGATCATGATGTCAGCCAAAGTCGAAGTCGGACGCTTAACCGACTGAGCCACCCAGGCGCCCCAACTAGTTTTATTTTTTAATAGAAAGTGTATTTATTTATTTTGAGAGAGAGAAAAAGAACAGTAGGGGAGGGGCAGAGAGAGAGAGAGAGAGAGAGAGAGAGAATCCCAGGCAGGCTCTAAGCTGTCAGCACAGAGTTCGACTCAGGGCTCGAACTCACAAAACCATGAGATCATGACCTGAGCTCAAGTCAGGTGTTTAACCAACTGAGCCACCCAGACGCCTCAATAAATACTAGTTTTCTTTCTCTCTTTTCTCCCCTGATCTTTCAAATACAAGACGTCTTTATAAAACAAAAAAATTTTTTAAAAATCCAGTTCAGTGTAATAGTCAATGTTTCAAATTATATATTCTTTACTCGTAAAGTCTTCTGTGGCCCATCAAGAGTGAACTCTCCAATCCCAGGGCTCAAGGCATTCACCTTCTATGGTAGCATTTCATACTCTGTTCACTATATCCCTTATTAGATGGCTCACTGAAGCCCCAATCCATGTCTATTTCACTACTGCAACCTAGGGCCTAGACCAGTGCCTGGCTCATAGGAAAGTTACAAAAACTGCTGAGATGAGTAAATGAACAAATCTATTGGTATGATTTGAACCTTTTCTCACCTATCCTCAATCTGCGAGAGGAAGAGAATAAGTATAAAAAGGGTTGTAGTGGTCGTTTAGTCCAATCGTCGACTCAAAGTAAGAATCCTATATATAGAATCTCTACAGAGAGTCAGGCTTTTGCTAAAATATTTCCAGAAGAGGGGATATAATTAGCTTTTTCCATTTATGGGTAGTTCACATTTTTAGGAAGTGTTTTTTTTTATTGGATCAAATTTTGCCTCAGATTCTATCTGCCCTTTGGAGTTTTGGAGTTTTGCAATTCTATAGTATAATTCTCCAAATTTGTTCAAAACACACATAATCAAAAAGATTCAAAAGGTGGCAATGACAGTTCATCTTCAATAGAAATATTGAATATCAGCTAGAATATTTACTTTTACTCCAGTAAAATACACAAGTCTTGTTTTTGAACGAGGGTATTCACAGAAATGTCAGAAAGAGAAGAGAACAGAAATACTGGGAATGGCTATCATATTCCAGAAGGGGAAATTACTTTGAGTTCTCACTTATCTTCGATGTGAGAGCAGCATTGTTTAGGTGCTTTCTGAGACATCATATAACACAAGATGTGTGCTCATTTTTGGTTGGTGTGGGATCTTACACTAGAAAATGTTTTACCAAAATTTTTCCATACGCTTTTGATCTGTCCCCATATTGCCACTGCCAACAAGGCAGTCCTTCTCCCCTCAGATTTGGTGTTTGAAACTTAAAATTACGTCTTCTTTTTTTTTTTTTTTTTTAGTTTTATTTATTTATTTAGAGAATGAGAGGGACTCCGGGTGGAAGGAGACGAGGGGAGAGAGAGGGAGAGCGAGCATCCCCAGCTGCACACTGTCGGTGCTGACAGAACCCGACAGGAGGCTCTATCTGGGAGTTCATGACTTGAACCAAAAACCAAGTGTCAGACGCTTCACCCACTGAGCCACCCAGGCGGCCCCCCTCGTCTTCTTAACCAGCTACTTCTACCAACTACTCTATCATAGGTGCCATCATTTCCCTGAGGTTAGCTTATCCTGCCTGCCCCGTGTGCTCTCAGCTTCCCCGTCACACGCATTTCTCCTCCGCACTGTTTCTCGCATCTACTTCCTCCTGTCCAGCAACACTGGCAGGTGGCCCACACGGTTGGCGTGATTCAACTTCTGTTTCCCTTCTTCACTCTGGCTTCTAAAAGGCATGCCACAGCCTTACTAAATTTTTCTCAGATTCTTCTGCCATCG
This sequence comes from Proteles cristata cristata, assembly GCA_017311185.1. Classification (NCBI taxonomy): domain Eukaryota; kingdom Metazoa; phylum Chordata; class Mammalia; order Carnivora; family Hyaenidae; genus Proteles; species Proteles cristata. The sequence continues at coordinate 576,766 of JAESUZ010003327.1, read as the reverse complement.
TCTCTCGCCTAATTTAAAACCCATAACATATTGAAGTCCTGCTGCACCAGAGGCTCACCTCCACTGCCTCCGGCTCAAAGTCCTCTCCTTCAGCCATCTAACCCTTGACTCTCAAACGGCACAGCTGCACTTCGCAACCCCCTACCCCCCAAACGCCGGGTCCTCCCCACTGGGTCCCCTCCCTCCCTGCACCCCACCCACCTGAGGCCTCACCACATTTGCTTTTGTGTGATCTGCTCTCTCCTGTGGGCCAATTCTAAAGCGCACCGTGAGTCCTACTTCTTCCACACATTTTTGTCCCAGTTATTCTAGGCTCTGTTCATCTCCTTCGCCTTCTCTTCTTTATCATTTTAATTGTGAATCATAAACAAAAGTAAATAAAACTTATGTGCACTGTTTATCAAATGGCTGTAAAGAGAACACCCTGGTGGCCATTGCTCAGATACAAAATAGAATATTGCTGGAACCCTGAGAGCCTGTCCTCTGCTCCCATGCTTCTCTTCCCAATCAACCTTACAGTATTAATAGTCTGTACCTCATAATTCAGCACTTATAGTAATTAAGTACCACCTTGCTCTGTCCTGTGGCTTAAGTGCATTGATTTTATTCCTCCTACTCAGTTGAAGGCAGTAGAAGGGCGGGAACTATATTGATGATTCTTTAGAACACCCCACAGCTTCTCAAGCAGTGCCAAGCAAAGAGAGGGATTCAGGAGATACCTGCTCGTTGAGGAAAGACAAAAAAAAGCAACGCCGAGAACAATTGGTATGTTATGTCCCAGAGCTAGCACCATTATATCTTTCAAACTCATGTGAACCTTTGGAAAATGGCACAGTTCGACTCTGTTAGGTTCTTTGCCCACACATTATGCTCCCTGGTTTCAGTTTTCTTTTCCTTTGTACGGCAGTCAACATTCCTGGAGATTCCTTGGGGAATTTCCAGCTTTGTGAAGCACAATGTACCAGATGGCCGTCAATAAGTAGAGGTCCATGACAACACTACAAAACACCAGGCATTCTTTCCCTTATTTCAGTAAAAAAAAACCCAAAAACCCAAAACTGCCATAATCATGAAACACCCCTTCTACTCCACTGCTGAATTCTCTCACAAAAAAACTTTTCATTGAGCTGAACATGGTTAGGGTTAAATGCCTTAGCAAATACCTATTACACACGTTGAAGGTTTTTATCACACAGAACTTCCAAGAAAGTCTTCATGTCATAATAGGGAAGAAAAGATAAATGTGTAATAAACAAATAAAGAAAAGTAAACATAGGAAATACACATTAACCAAAAAAAAAATCTCTGAAGTAGCTCTCTATGGAAGTAAAGATGTGACTCAAGGAAATTATGCAGTGTGAATTATGTAAAAGATGCATAAAGTATGCCAGTGATGGCACATTGAAAAACAGCATGTATATTACAAGTCCCTAATAGTTCTAAAATTTGGGGGGCACCTGGGTGGCTCAGTCAGTTAAACGTCTGACTTCAGCTCAGGTCATGAGCTCACAGTTTGTGGGTTCGAGCCCAGCATCGGGCTTTGTGCTGACAGCTAGCTCAGAGCCTGGAGCCTGCTTCAGATATTGTATCTCCCTCTCTCTCTGCCCCTGCCCTGCTCATGCTGTCTCTCTCTCAGAAATAAATAAATAAAAATTTTAAGTAAATAATTCTAAAATTTGGCCAAATCTATGAACCACTGAGCTGTTGGGTTAAATAAGTATTCTTGCATAGGAGAATCTGAGATTTAGCAGCAGAAGGAAGGAAATCCAGATTTTTGTCTTATCTTAAGAGCTTCAATGACTAGGGGAAAATGCATTGTACTAGAGAATTATTTCTGGCTTGGGCTAATTATAATGAAACAGTAGAAATAAGCAGGAAGAAAATTCACACGTATTGGAAATGGGCTTATTTATAATAGCCTACCTCATGCACAGTTCAGTGAGGCATCTGTATTAGGGAGGGTGGTAAGGTACTAAAAATAGCATCTGATAGTCAGCCCCCATTCGGTTAAACTTCAGCTCGGAAGAGAAGGACAGAAACTCTTCAAAAGAGTCAGCTTTTCATGTATTCAGTTAACAAATACTTGAAGCCTCTACTGTGTGCCAGGCCCTGTCGTGGTCACTGGGGGATACATCAGTGAACAGAGCAGATGAATGTCCACCTTCTCATGGAGCCTACATTCTAGTGAGGATATGCTGATAGCAATTTGTACAGTGTGAAATGTCAGATAAACAAAAATATGTGTTTTTCTGTGGCGAAACCGTAGAAAGACTACAAGTAAACACAAGCTTCAAGATATTGGTTAACTCTAATAAGAAAGAGACAAGGCAATAGGATCAGGAAGGGACAAACAAGTACCTTCAGTGATATTGGTAACAGTAAAATTCTGAGAGTAGGTAATGGATTGACAGGTGTTTGTTTTATTCTTTTGCTTTACAATTTAAATACATATTACATAATTTACTTTGTATGTATAAAATATTACATCGTAAGGTTTTTGGCTTTTTAAAAAAGATTTTTAACATTTATTTATTCTTGAGAGGCAGAGAGAGTGTGAGTGGGGGAGGGACAGAAAGGGAGGGAGACACAGAATTCGAAGCAGGCTCCAAACTCTGAGCTGTCAGCACAGAGCCCAATGCTCTCAGACCCACAAATGGTGAGATAATGACCTGAGCCAAAGTTCAGCGCTTAACTGACAGAGCCACCCAGGAGCCCCAGGTTTTTGTTTTTTAATGAAAGGGTAAGTTTTTTTTAAGAGCAAGATGGCAGGACACAGGACAGGGAAGTTAACCCATGTAATTACAAAATGGCTAAAAAAGCCTTTTATTGTTCCTTTCGATTGCTGTTTTATTTCATATGAGGTATAATTGTATTACTTTTGTTACTCTTCTTAGTAGTTTATTCTATTTAGGAAAGCAAGACTTATGATACCAAGTAGGTATAGCCTAGATTGAACTGTCTGAAAATAGACCCTGTATTAGTCACCTTGGGCTGTTATACCAAAACACAATAGACTGCGTGGCTTAACAGCAGGAATTTATTTTCTCACAGTTCTGAAAGCTGGAAGTTTGAGATGAGGGTGACAGCATAGTCGGATCTGGTGAGAGCTTTCTTCCTGGCCTGCAGATGGCTGCCTTCTCACTCTGCCCTCCCATGGTGAGAGAGGAGGTGGGGGATTGATAGAGAGAGAGAGAAAGAGAGAGCTCTCTGCAGTCTCTCTTTATAAGAGCACTAACTCCTTATAAGGACCCATCCTTCATGATCTCATCTAAATCTAATTACTTCCCAAAGACCTCATCTCCAGATACCATCGCATTGGGTGTTAGGCCTGCAACATGTGAATTTTGGAGGGTCACAAACATTCAGTCCATAGCAGATGCTGTGCAGAGGGTTTTAGGAGGAGTGTTCTCAGGAGATATACTTACAGGACAGTGAAGATTCAGAACGTGGAAGAAGGGAAAACTGATCAGGAATGTGGTTGAACTGAGGTTTCAGCCAATCTTATGAGGAGCTGGGGAGTGGGATAGGGCTTCAGAGATGTAGTGGGTTAAGGAGAGGGGGTACTTAAGGAGAGGGGGGGTTCATGGACCCTTGGCTACTCCCTCAGGGACAGAACCCTGAGCAAGACAGTACCCAGGGAGAGAGGCAGTTATGAGCAACCAGTAGCTGATTTTTCCAGCAGCTGGAGAATGAATTGTAAGCCCTGAAGAAATGATCTAGAAAATCACCACTGTGTCTCCTAAATGTTTAAAAGCTAGAATATCATGACAGTTAAGACAGACTAAAGTTAGAATCTGAGTTTTTGGTGACCTTGAGAAAGCTGAAATCTCCTTTTTCTCGTCTGTAATAAGTGGTTGTAATAATACTAAAACAAGATTATTATAAGGATTATATAAATTTTAAATATGTAAATAAACATGTATAGTACCTGATTCATAATTTCAATAAATGGGAGCATTTATTATTACTATGTTAATATCTCACATTCTTTTAACAAGATTGAGTATATGTGGGGCGCCTGGGTGGCTTAGTCGGTTAAGCGTCCGACTTTCGCGTAGGTCATGATCTTGCAGTTTGTGGGTTCGAGCCCCGCATCAGGCTCTGTGCTGACTTCCAGCTCAGAGCCTGGAGCCTGTTTCAGTCTGTGACTCCCTCTCTCTCTGACCCTCCCCTGCTCACGCTGTCTCTCTCTCTCTCTCCTAGAAAAAAAAAAAAGATTGGGTATATGCAATTAAACAATCAGATGTCTCTGACATCACATAATTTGAGAAATTTTCAGTACCTATTGATATCAGTGCCTAGGAAATGTTCTGAGTTGTAGTCACAATTGTAGTCTGTAGTCACTCAGACAAGTGTCTGAGATGGCAAATGAATTTAATCTCAAATTCCAACGAGGAGAAACTGCAGTAGCTGCTGAAGACTGTAGTGTTAGGAAGCTTTCTGAGGAGACATCCACTTGTATCAGGTGCAACTGGATGAGAAAGAGCTTTGTGCAAGAACAAGTTAATCAAAACTATTATCTAAACTGAAGAAGACAGATAAAAATGATTTAGAATGTGAACAAAGTATAAGGAATTGTGGTATAATATCACATGGTCTAACATACATGCAATTGGCGTCCCAGAAAGGGGTCTGCCCATATCTGAGAACGTATCCTCTGGTCAAGCACACCTGTCTCCTGAATGTATCACAGTTCAAGAGAATAATTGTCAAGCAGCCCACCACTCCATGACTAAGCTTTTGTTCTGAAGAGAAAGCAAAATGATTCAAGCAGTCCATCAACAACTTTATGGTTTCCAAATTCCTTTCTAACCAAGGTTAGCATTTAGTATGCCATCCTGGCAGAATAATATACTAGAATGTCCCATTTTAGTCAGTCTCTTCCAACTCTGGGTCCCCTTTTGATGGCTGGTGATCCTTTATACTAGTTGGGGTTTTCTCAACTGCTCTATCTGTCATCTGTCCATAAGAAAAAATAGTGTTGATTTTCTTTCATACACAGTGTTAAAATTTTCATACTATTTATTTCCATTGGTTTTTAATTTATTAGGAAGAGCTAGATGTCTTCTGAAAATTCAGAAAATTTCGCTATGTTCTCTTTTTCTCAGATTACTTGTCAAAATGATAAGTGAGTTCCAATTTCTAAACTTGGAGAATCACTGTATACAAATGACCCTTGAATAACATGGGCTTGAACTGCATGGGTCCACTTACATATGGACTCTTTATGGTACAGTACTCTAACAGTATTTTCTCTTTGTTATGCTTTTCTTAATAACAATTTCTTTTCTCTAGCTTAATTTCTTTTAAAAAGATTTTATGTTTATTTATTTTAGAGAGAGAGAACGAGTGGAGGAAAGGCAGAGAGACAGAGAATCCAAAGCAGACTGCAGGCTCTGAGCTTTCACCAGAGAGCCAGACATGATCCTCAAACTCACGAGCTGTGAGATCATGACCTGAGCCAAAGTCAGATGCTTAACCACCTGAACCACCTAGGTGCCCCTCTCTAGTTTACTTTCTTATAAGAATACAGAATATAATACATACAACAGAACATATGTGTTAATCGATGTTTTATGTTATTGGGAAGGCTTCTGGTCAACAGTAGGCTATTAGTAGTTAAGTTTTGGAGCAGGTCAAAAGTTATACATGGATTTTTTACTCCAGCAGGTCAGTGCTTCTAACCCCCACATTGTTCAAGGGTTGCCTGTATGCCCTTTTTAAGTCAGTGTTTATTTCTACCGTAAGTTGGGATCTTTAGACCTGTTTATCAACTCACACATGTTAATGTATGTAGTTAACAAATATTTTCTTTTACTAGATACCTTTCTGGGTGGTGGAGATGCATTCATGAATATATCAAAAACATGGTGAAGATCTTGCCTTTGTTGAGCTTAAAGCTTATGAGAAAGAAAGACACAGTAAAACATCAGCCCTGACATGAGAACAACATCCTTACCGTGGCAGCCTAGCCAGCATCCACAAGGTCAAGTTCCTGTATAAGGGCCCATCCTTGGGACAAATGGAAATATGTATAAAACCTCCTGGTGGTTCTTCTGTGAATGAACCCTGACACATACAGTGCTGATCAGGTCTCCATAGTGTCCCGTACCTGAGGGCGGCAGCATAGCTCTTACAAGGCAGGCAGTGAGAGGCACACAGGCAGAAAGTTTGCTCCGGTGCCAGACTGGCTACCGCAGACCCTGGCCATGTGGCTGCAGAGGCAGCTGAAAGGAGAGGTGAGGCTGGCATATCTGAAGTGGTGCCCGACACAGCATTCCACAATAAGCGTGTTTATTGCGTGCTCAGGCAATGCCCAGTGCAGTGAGGGGAAGGGATATCAAGGGGACAATATACAATTCTCTACCCTGCAGAACAACGTCTTCATACGTGGCATCACATTGGCTAGGGTAATTGTAACATTCACTTTTTCTCATCAAAGTGCTCTCCTTACCTTAGTCTAGATGCTTTCAGGTTTCTGTTGAACATCCATAATTGGTAAGGAAGCTGATGCTTCTGCTGCTGTAAAAAGTGCACTTGTCCCCGTGAAGTTGGAAACATTGTGAATGTTCTTCGTTTGGTGGTGTGAGGCATGGAGTCCATAAAGTCAACGGCATGGGACATTTGGGAGTCTCTAAAAAGGGGATGGCTTCTTGGAGCTTGGAGAGCTTCCTGGTACTTCTCTCCTAAATGCAACTTGTGACACTGTTCTTGTCTTACAACTCTCACCTCTTTTCCTTCCTTAACTCGTCTTCAGCAAGGGGGGTAGGAGGGTTATTGCAGCTGTAACAACATTGTGGCAAAGAAACGTGGCCGGGACTTGATACATATTCACAGTGTGTGTGCAATGTTTCCAAACTTACTGCTATGTTTTGTGTGAATATAAATGTTTACAACATAAACCAGTATCTCTTGCAAACAGCTATTTATATACTACTGCATAGAAACTAGGAAAGCAGGTCTTTCGATAACTAGCCTTGTGTCTTTGGGTAAATAATGTAAACTCTCTGGGCTTCAGCCTCTTCTCTTTTTTTTTTATTTTACATATAAGTCACTTAATTAAGTTAATAAATTTAGTTAAATAAATTTTCTTCTCCTTAAAAATGTTTATTATTTAGGCTTTCATTTTGCAGTAAAACTAATCAAAGAAGCCCAGAAACTAGGAGAAAAAGCAACATTATATCAATTATTATTGTTACTCAGTTTCAATTTCCATTTATATTAATACTTTCATTTAATGGCAGTTTGTGAATAGTGTTGTTTATTCTCTTAACAGAGGAAAGAGTAACACCCAAATCCTTATTATACTAAGACATGTTGTTTTTAGATTTTTATCACTTAAAAATGCCAGAAAAAAATTCCCTTTTGGGAATTTTTGGGCTGTCTACAGAAAATGAAACAATTCACCTTGATAGTCATAAATCAGCCAACTGAAGTTTCCACACATCATATTCCTTAAAAAGTATCTTGAAAGAAAGATCAAAACCCTTTAAAAATTCCTGTAGCCTCAAAAGCTCCCATTTTTCTTGGGAAGTTCCCTGATTCATGGAATTCAAAAAATCTAAAGGTTCAGATCTGATGAAAACTGGAAGAAAATCCCCTAACACTTGTGCTTATCAGCATTTCAAAAGAACAAAGTTTAAAATCTTAGTGGGTGAGTTGGTCCGGATGTGAGACATTCTGAGACCATCTTCTTTGACCTGATTCCTATCAGATATAAAAATAATTCCAACCCAGCAGCCAGGAAGGGCTACACTTAGCTGCATAAAAATAAACTGAATAACTCAGTTTATACAAATAAACTGAAATAAACTCTCTGAAAATAATGAAACAAAAGAATGAGAAGTAGGGAAGGTGAAGAGGAAGAAAATTAGTTTCTAAACCACAGAAAGAAGAAAAAAAGAAATTTACCGCTCAAGCTGTTACCTGTAACTACCTGTACTACTGTGACCCTCGTGTTGTCTGCCCTCCAGTGCTCCAGTAGATATTTAACATAAGACACATGCATCGGTGAATAGCTCAGCTTGAGGGTAAGTGCATCCACTGAAGCACTTCAGGTGCACGTGATTAGACTTCGGCAAATCTGTTTTCATGAAGGTGCTGAAGATCCTCCTGGGCAGCAATTTATTCTAAGGGAAGAAACAGCCAGATATCATGTGTTGAATCAAGGCTTGGTCATCAGAACAAAAGGAGAGAGAGTCTGAGTTTACTCTCTATTCAAGAGACTACTGTGTCACTTAGATCTCTGCCTTGCCCATGGACCCTTTCTTTCTCAGTCAGGGAGAAAGAGTCAAAGAAGAGTGTGCATCAAAAGAGCATTTCCACTAAAACTCAGTAAAGTATTTGTAGTCCTCTGTGCAGTGTAACACAAAACAAAGAAGAGAGGCATGCTGTATTTAGCACAATCCAGCAAATAGTCTCAGCACATGGAGGGAGAAGTGCACCACAAGTGACTGTAGATGTCTGGTGAGATGTAGCAGATCTGTCTGGTAAGAAGCAGCCATGGGATCAGCTGGATGTCCCATGATTACTGACTGGATATGTTCATTCGCGCTCTTAGAAATTCACTGTTACTTCCAGAAAGTTTGTAGGCAAAAAGATAGGCATATTCATCTGGAGAGGCTAGGTGGTCATAACAAACATGGCACTTCTGCTTACAAGTCAATGGTCAGAGGAAGTCCCATACTCTTGCCTTAAATGCAAGTGAGCCAGCACATATGGAAGAGCAGATGGGCCTCTGCCACTGCGAAGAATGGATGCTGTAAAGAGGAAGCAGGTGGAGGCAAGAACTAATAAAATACACTCATAATTTGACCTCATTCATTCCCGCATACGAAAGAGACCAAGGAAAACTCGATTTACATAACACTTTTGCATAATTCTGATTAGAGAGGGAACAAATGCAGAGAAGTTAAGTAACATACACAGCTCTCCATTTTCTCTTGGCTCCAAATATGTTCTTTGTTTTAATTATTCCATGTGCACCTCAAAGTGATATGCTTTAAGATAACCCCAATCATTTACTGAGTTCCTGTTCCGTTCTTTACTTATTATCTCATTCACTTTTTCACAACAACCCAGTGAAGTAAGGTCGGTGTTGCTCTCAGTGGGTACAGAGAGTTTAAGTAACTTGCTCTAAGTCACAAAGCCTGTAGGAGGAAGAGTTATGGCTTCAGCACAGATCTTCTGCCTTCAACTCTAGAGCTATTTCCAAACAATTGCACCCAGAAAGTTAAGAATTTGCCCAAGGTCACACAACTGGGAAGCAGCAGACTAGAATTTGAAAACAAACCATAAGACTCCCAGTCTGATGCTCTTTGTATCACAATGTCTCTCTTTAATTAGTGTCTCTCTTTAATTATACCCATTATCAATGTCATCAATCTCTAGCTATAAACTTGGTTCCCTGCAAACTATTGGTTGATAGGGTGACTGCTACTCTGGAGAATAATAGCTTCTCTCTAATTTAAAACTTTGTCATTCATTTGAACAAGTCATTAGACATCTCTAAAGCATAGAGTCCTTTGACCTTTACAAACTGAACACAAATAACTTTTCCATGAATTGTTTTAGACTCGAAGCATGTAGGACAAATGCTTAACTGTAACCCATAGGATTTTTTCAAGGCAGAATCTATAAAGAAAAACTCAGTGTCAGTCGACATAAGCTGAGAAAGAAGACAGGTGAAAAGCTATCAGGAAAAAAGAGTGTAAAGGAAATGGATACTAAAAGATAGATAAAGATTGAATACACTTATTTTTTCTAAATGTAAAGGAAAATGTATGTCGTGAAAAACGACAGGAAACAGAACCTATGGTGAGACTTTATTAGGGTGTAGATAGAATCAAAGGAAGGAAGAGAAAACTAGAGAAAGCCAAGAGTCATTTGAATAGCAGCTATTGTCCAGGTTACTTCTCATATGGAAAATCCAGTCCATTTGCATAGAGTTGGAGACTCATCTCAAGTAGATTAAACTTTGTTTATCTGCCAGTAGACTGATTTTCACATACAGACTCTATTGAAAAATAGCCTTTACCATAAGACATGCTCGTAAGATGGCCCACAGTCTCTATCTTCAAATTATATGAAAACAAGGGATGTAAGATTTAGCTTTCATCATTTCTCCTAAAGGGCCAACAAGTGGCTCCAATCGCAGAGACCATCAAAATGACCGCATTTAAATCCAAAGTTGATGGGTCTCAACTCAGGCTACTCATGGCCAGAGTAACATCAATAAACTCTGCCTCGTGGGCCCCCCTTCAGTGATTCCAACTTAATTGGAGTGGTGGTGGGGGGTAACACAAGCAACTATATTAAAAAAATTCTTCCCAGGTAATCTGATACCTGAGGTATAGACTTCTACCGTCAATCCTGTTTACATGCACATTTCTTTGAATAATTAGCCAGCCCCTCCTTCCCCAAGCAAACACAATGTAAGTAAGTCCTAACTCTTGGGAGATTAGCCATGTCATGCTTTGACCACTTGGAGTTATTTTTTAGTTTAGCTTAGTTATTAGTGTATTCTTAGCAAATGCACGTCATGAGTGGCACTTTAATCACATTTTTAATATGAGAAACATAACAAGTATTAAGTCTTTTACTTTAATAAACACAGTAAAAACCTTTCCAATATCTTATCGTTAAATTTAAAACTTTATCTTTAGCAATTCTCTCTGTTCACTTCTGTGCCCTTCCTTGCATGTGGTACGGTGCTCAGCATGTCTGTTTTTATATTCATCTATTCCTTTGTAATGTGGTAATTAGTTTTAAGTGGAAAGCCAATCCCAATTGTGAGAGCTGAGCTATCATTACTGCTGGTTAATGTACCACTAGAAGACCAGGCACAAGTAAGACAGAAAAAAAGTTATTCTTATGTTCTTTCATTGGTTTATTATTACCACTACTTAGGGAAACGTGGTGTAAAATTTATCACTTAAGCGTAAATGAGAATAGAGATGGAAAAAAAGCAAAGATTATTAAAATGAGAAACAGTGAGTAATCACTAAGCCTAAGTCATTTTATGTGTCAGAAGACTGGGGTTCATCATCCAAACCCTGATCCACTGGTGGAGGGGGAGTCTCTGGATTCCAGTTATCCTCTGAAATGACAAGCAAAATTGTGTGTGCGTGTGTGTGCGCGCGTGCGCGCACGCACTTTTCTGGAGACAGGTAGTCATCACCTTTACCAAAAGTTTCTGAGTGAGGCATCTACAAATTGCCTTGAAGAAGTATTACCTCCTCAAATCTCCTCTTTCTTAGCAATAACCGATACTGATTCTTTTGACTACCATTGGCCCTTGAACAACACAGGTTTGAATGGTACAGACACACCTAAACGCAAATTTAAAAAAAAAAATTTTTTTATGAGCACTGGGTGTTATATGGAAACCAACTCGACAATAAACTATTTTTAAAAAATAAAAAATATAAATAAATAAATAAATAAATTTTTAAAGTTTATTCACTTTTGAGAGGGAGAGACAGAGTGTGAGCAGGGGAGAGGCATAGAGAGACAGAGAGGGAGACACAGAATCTGAAGCAGGCTCCAGGCTCCCAGCTGTCACCACAGAGCCAAGTTCGGGGCTCACACCCATGAACCATGAGATTATGACCTGAGCGGAAGTCTCTTGCTTATGCAACTTAGCCAGCCAGGCACCCCTAAACACACATATATATTTTTTACAGTATCATAACTGTAAGTGTATTTCTTCTTCCTTATGATTTTCTTCAACAACATTTTCTTTATTCTAGCTTACTTTATTGTAAGAATATAGCACATAACATACAAGCTATGTGGTAATCATCTACGTTATTGATAAGGCTTCTGATCAACATAGGCTGTTAGTAGTTAAGTTTTTGAGGATTCGAAAGCTATATGCAGATTTTTGACCATGTGTGTGGGGGTGAGTACCCCAACCCCTCCATTGTTTGGTTGTCAACTGTACTCATCTTTTAGGACCTCTCTACTGCTACAAGCCATAAATACTTGATGCATTTTTTTGGGATGTCCTTGCAAGGACTCTTAAATAATAGGTACTGGAATCAGGCTTGCTTCTTATGAATGAAGACCACTAGAGTCAGGATCAATAATCACTTGCTTATTTCCTGAATAATAATCACTGCACCTTCTCTTCCTTTTCCACTAATCCTGCCTCTGGTTGACACTGTTTTCATCTTTCTGCTCTTACTCTTTTGGTTTTCATGGACCAATCCTCTTCTGATTGTCCTCTTATCTCTCTGTTTACACATTTTCATCTTTTTAAAATAAACTCTCCATCTTCTAAATATCACTAAAATATTTTATGCTTGGGTCTCATCTTTCACTACTCCACACACCTTTTTATGCCACCATTTTTTTCAGCTTTTCTGTGTTCCTACATTACTGGAAGAATCATCTGTTTTTTTAAAAAATCACTTACAATTCCTCTTTTCTTCTCATTCTCTCAGAATCCTTGAAGAGTACTTGGGGAGATTCTGACTACACCACATGAACAGGCATCAGTCAGTACTGAAACACTGGAATTCCATTGAACTCAGCACCCCCAAGATCAAGAACTGCATGCTCTCCTGACTGAGCCAGCTGGGTGCTCTTCCTTACTTTTTTTTCCATAAACTAGATCTCAACGTCTACCACCAGATCTGCAAACTTGATGAGAAGCTGTCAGGTGCTAAAATAACTTTTGTACTGATATTAATATTGTAATAGTAAGTCTCACTAATTTGAACACTCATTCATCAACTTTTTATTTTGCTGCCTTTTTTTTTTTTTTTTTTTTTGGTATGTGCCAGACACTATGAAAGTTGGAAGATGAAGACTTCATAGTTTTCTTACTAAGAGGTGAATGACAGAATTTTGACGCCCTGGGAATATTTCCCAGAGACACCCAATAGCCTGGTAAAATTTATTTTAGGAGCCATGATATTACTGACCAAAGTAAGATATTTAAATACTCAACATTCATTACAACATCTAGAAAATCCATACATCTATTATGAGTAATTGACAGAAAAAAAGGAAGAAATGACTTCGAAGTCTAAGTGATATGAAAACAGCATAAAGTAGTCTCTTTAGAAATCAAGGAGCCTACCATACACACACACACACACACACACACACACACACACACACACTAGTGCTCAACACCCATTTCTTTCCTTGAATAAATCATGTTTTCATCAAATATATAAATCCTATACATCTTTTCATGCTCTAAGCCATGCATAGGGAAATTAGCACAGAACAGAATCTCAGAGTCATCATTAAACAAAAAACTCCTTTTTATGTTCCTTTTTAAAAAATTTTTCTGTGTTCCTACTTTACTAAAAGAATCTTTTTTTTTTTTTTTTAATTACTTACAATGCCTCTTTTCATCCTGGTAAAACCCTCAAAGAGCACTTGGGGAGATCCTGACTATCCGATATGAACAGGGATCAATCAATACTGAATCACCAGAATTCCATCAAATTGTACAAAATAACTCAGAAATTATAAGCTTGGAATAGAGCTATGGGTACTCAGTCCTTGGTGACAGACTGATTACTGCCTTCACGTTTCTGGAATACAGTCACAGCTTATATTCCTACAAATACCCAACAATTTAAATAATTAAGCCTATAAGTTTTTGTGAAAGTTTGCCCCAAAAGGCCTTTTCATAAACATCAGCAAATCTGTTAAAAATCTATGGTTTCTGCTCCTTGTTCTGTTGTTATAGCAACCATCATTCCTAGACATATACAAAAAAAATGACCACCACCTAACCAATAATATCAAATTGTCATGACAATTTCTATATTAAATCAAATCAATTTGTAACTGCTGAATCATAAAATTAAGATATCATACTTTTCCATTTCTTTTAGCGAATAGGATAATGGTCATGGTGGTGTTGGTGGTAGGTTATAGGATTGGAAAGGGGAGATTGGAAGGGAGACAACAACATTAGACATTTATGAAAATGAGTGTAATTGTACAAATGTTAAAATTCGGTGTTAACTAACACTCTACAAACATTGAAATACTGCTAATTTTAAAATGGCCAGCCTATATGCAAGTATAAAATACCAGATACATGTTTTACCCATCTAACAAAAAACCTCACCACATATATTCATCTTTTGGTATGAAAGAAATGTTTGTAAAATATCCCTTGTGGATGTTTTGATAGTTGTTGCTCCAGAGCTAGGGGAATTTTAACATAGAGCCCTGGGCCTCTAGAATAAAATCATGCCATGAACGGGAAATTATACATCATTCAGAAAACAACTCCAAGCAAGTTACCAGACACACTGAAGACGGAGGATCTGATCATGAAGCAACAAGTTACCATGTAGCCAGAGTTGCTCATCACAAGTTGAATTTCATTAAAACCACCAAGTCATAAGATCAAGTGGACCCAGCAACAATTCACTATAAGATAGAAATAGACCCATGACAATGGGTCAGGGACACAAGTAAGTACATGACTAAGTGTCCCACATCCACGTATCACTAAACACTGTTGCATGGGCCCTTAACCTTCCTTACATCTATAGCCACAGTAGGTGGAGGGATAAGATAGTCCCTTTATTGGTATGTTGGCTCAAAGTGAGGGCATGAGCTATAAAAAGGACTGTAGAAGCCCTAGGACCTAATAAGTCGTGGCCCTAACATCCTAACATTCAGCAACCAGGGAAAACCCTCCCACTGGGCAGAGCTTTGTGAAGTGCATACTTTTCTTTGTGTAGAAGTGGCCCTAAATAGGAGCACATGTAGTCTACGGATAATGGTGAGTTGTTTTTCTGCATATTTAAGGGCCTGGAAAAAGAAATACTTGAAAATCAGGAATAAGAAAGTCTGAAGGAGAGGCATGTGGATATCCTAAGGGAGTGAGTATGAAATTTGAAGATCTTTTTTATCTTCAGAGGTCACCTAACAGAGATCACCTGTCATGGAAGAGGCACTAAATGGCCAAGGAGACTGAATGACTCAGCCCATTGACATCATCCAGCCTCTGTCAACAACCACTGCTAGGCTAACACAGTGAACATGTGAATCGAGTAGACATGTTGACAGTGATGAAGGTTTACATGCAGGGCTTAGGTGGCCCCCATCCAGTAGCTGACCTAGCTACTGCCGCTGTCAAATGTCCAGCCTGCCAGCAACTGGGCCCCATATTCAGCCTCATCCTTTGAAAAGGCCAGTCAGCCACTTGGAATCAACTTGGAAGCAAAGGATCAGTTGAAAAGATCATAAAATCTTCCTTAGGAACGCATCACAGGACCAAACTATGACACTGGGCTTTATACTTGCAAGTTTTGATTTCCACTTGATAGTCAGATGTTAGAGACATTTATTTTAATCTTCCCTATGAAAAATTAATATTTAGCCTGATAGTCTTCACCAAATAAAATGTTGCTGAGTCTCATTCACTAAAATGGAAACTGTCCAAATTAAAATCAGTCATCAATCAATCTTCAGCATGATTAACCCATTTTGGTTAGATCTGGGTATTAATGAGAACAAAGTTGGAAGTTATTAACCTTTTTTAAAATTTTATTTTAAGAAGGCATATTTTATTCTTAGCATATCTGTGTGCAGCAGAAGCTATCTGGTACAGGCCATCCATATGCAGCTTGCCATTCAATCAGATTGATATAGTAGGTAGAATGCTTTTATACTTCCTTCTTCTAGCCCTTGCTTATGGAACTCCTTAGTGTTATTCTCTGGTAATCCATATTTCTAATATGAACTCAAACTAGATCAGTAGCTACTACTCTTAAGTTTAGCTTACATAATATCCTTATGCTGTGATAGAACCATGCCTTAGACGTATAGAGCACTGAAAAGTTTTGGTTGAATAAATTAATATGAATGAATAATTTTATAAAACAGGAGTCTTTATTTAATAAGAGCCTCAGAAAATATTTTTACATCATGTATATCCCCTATCTTCCTCAGCCAATCAATTATTCTTGCACTTCTTGCAAGAATATGTCCGTCTGGAGCTTGCTTCAGCAGCACATATACTAAAAATTGAATATGTCCATCTATATACCATCTATTTCTCTCCAATTCTGTAGCCACCACCCTGGTCTATATCGTGATCATCTATTGCTCGCGATACTGCTAATTACTCTTATGTCCCCTCCAATGTATCCTCGGCAGGGCTGTTAAGTGATATTAAAGTGAATATGTGATCACTTTATATCCCTATTTAAAACACTTTATTTTTTTCTTCCTTAAATAGTTTATTGTCAAATTGGTTTGCATATAACACCCAGTGCTCATCCCAACAAGTGCCCTCCTCCATGCCCATCACCCCCCCTTCCCCTCTCCCCCACCCCCATCAGCCCTTAGTTTGTTCTCATCATTCAAGAGTCTCTCATGGTTTGCCTCCCTCTCCCCAACTATTTTTCCCCTTCTTCTCCCCCATGGTCCTCCATTAACTTCCTCCTAATCCACCTATACGTGCAAACATATGGTATCTGTCCTTCTCTGCCTGACTTATTTCTAAAACGCTTTAATGGTTGCTCATTGCTATTAAGATAAAGACCTAAATACTCATAAGATCTATGAGATCCTCCGGACATAGTCTGCCCACCTCTCTGGCAATGGTGTTTCTAGAGTTTTATTAGGAGCAGTGATGTTCGAAAGTGAGGCCAGGAGACTTTGTAGAAGATGCAATAAAGCACCAAACACACTGCTTTTCCTGTTTTTGTGGGGTAGCTTGATGAGCTAGCTGCACCCTTAGGATGATACTGCTTTCCAGCCTCACTTCCTTCCACTCCTCCTTGTTCCGTGTTCTATTTTTACTGTCTTTCTTTTAGTTCGTTGAATGTCTCAATGTCCTTCCACCTGGGGGCCTTTTTATTTGTTACTCTTTCTATCTAGAGCCATATCATTGCTCTAAATGCTATCATCTTTCAGTTCTCAGCTTAAATGTCATTTTTTTTCAGCAAAAGCTTCCTTGGCCTAAGAGTTTTCCCCACCCCCATCCACATCAAAGGCTCTATTCTTCAAACATGGAGTCTAATCCCTTCCATTAAACTATAGCTTTGGGGAGAGGGGCAATGTTTGTCTTGTTCACTGCAGTATTCCTAGTGCCCGGCTCAGGGCCTGATTCACGCCACTCATGCTTTTTTAAAAATATTCAATATTTAATATGTAAACATTAAACCACACACTACTACACAAACAATAGGTCAAATAAGAAATCGAATATGCCTCAAAACAAAAGAAAAAAATGCAATATTCTAAAACCTATGGGATGAAGCAAGAGCAGATATTAGTGTGAAATGTATGCTATAAATGTTTGTATTAAGACAAAAGTTCAAATCAACAACTTAAAATTACACTACAAGGAACTAGAAAAAGAAGAAACTTAGCTGAAAGTTAGTAGAGGAGGGAAATAACAAAGAAAAATCAGAAATAAATAAAATAGAGACCAGAATAAACAGTAACATAACATTGAGAGTAATGACCAGTTTTTCCAAAAAATAAACAAATTGGCAATACTTTAACTACATTAACTAAAAAGGAGAAGAGTCAAAAACCAAAAAGAGAAACGAAAGGGAAAATAATACAATAGATAACCACAGAAATACATAATGTAATAACAGATTACTATAAACAATTATATGCTGACAAATCAGATAACTTAGAAAAAAAACAGATAGTTCCTAAAAATACACAAGTTGCCATGATTGAATCATGAATCTTGAATCCAAGAAATAGAAAATCTTCTTTGACCACTAACAACAATGAAAGTTGAATTAGGAATCAAAAATCTCCCAGCATAGAAAAGTCCAAGACCATATGCTTTCTTTGGTGAATTGTACCAAACATTTAAAAAATTAATTAATGACAATCTTTATCAAAATCTTACAAATAATGGAATAGAAGGAACACATTCAAAAATCATCCATAAAGTTAGTACTACCCTAATACCAAAGCAGGACAAAAACAATACAGGAACAAAAAAGTCTAGTTTGTTCTTTTCCAAATTTCTTTTGACATCCGTTTGCATGACAAATGTTTCTCCATCCCCACACTTTCAATCTGCAGATTTCTTTAGGTCAAAAATGAGCTTCTTGGGGGAGCCTGGATGTCTCAGTCTGTTAAGCGTCCAACTTCGGCTCAGGTCATAACCTCACGGTTCGTGGGTTCGAGCCCCGCATCAGGCTTTGTGCTTTGGATTCTGTGTCTCCCCCTCTCACTGATCCTCCACTGCTCACATTGTCTCTATTGTTCTCTCTCAAAAATAAACAAAACATTTAAAAACATTTTCTTAATAAAGCAACCGTATTTAATAAATAAATAAATAAAAAATTAAATGAGTCTCTTGTAGGCAGCCTACAAGCCGGTCTTGGGTTTTGTTGTTGTTTTTTATTCATTCTGACACCCTATGTTTTTTGAAATGTTTGGCCCATTTACATTTAAGTGATTATTGATAGATATGTATCTATTGCCATTTTACTACCTATTTTGTTGTTTTGGAGTTTTTCTCTGATCCCTTCTTGGCTTTGTCACTTTTGGTCTCTCTTTTGCACTCAAAGAGTCCCCTTTAATATTTCTTGCAGGGCTGGTTTTGTGGTCATGAGCTCCTTTAGTTTTTGTTTGTCTGAGAAACTTTTTATCTCCCCTTCTATTCTGAATGATAGCCTCACTGGATAGAGTATTCTTGGCTGCAGATTTTTCCCATTCAGCATTTTGAATATATCACACCAGTCCTTTCTGGCTCGCCAAGTTTCTGTTGAGAAATATCCAATTAGCCTTATGGGGATTCCCTTGTAGGTTAGAGTTCTTTTGTCTTGCTGCTTTTAAGATTCTTCCTTTATCACTATATTTTGCAAACTTAATTACAATATGTGTTAGGGTTGGCCTGCTTTTGTTGATTTTGTTGGGAGTTCTCTATGCTTCCAGGATCTGGATGTTTGTTTCCTTTCCCAGATTAGGGAAGTTTTCTACTATTATTCCTTGAAATAAGTTTTCTGCCCTCTTTTCTCTCTCTTCTTCTTCAGAGACTTCTATAATATGAATATTATTGTGTTTGATGGAGTAACTGAATTCCCTAAGTCTATTCTCATGTTGCAAAATTCTTCTTTCTCTCTTTTGTTCAGCTTTATTATTTTGTCTTCTGGATCACTAATTCATTCCTCCATTTTTCTCAGCCTGCTCTTCATTGAATCAAGCCTTTTTTCATCTCACTTATTGTTTTCTTCATCTCTGATTGATTCTTTTCTAACTGTTTTATCTCCATGATAAGGGTCTCACTGATATCTTCTATTCTTTTCTCAGGCCCAGTGAGTATCCTTATGATTATTGCTTTAAATTCTCCATCAGGCATGTAATTTATATATGTTTTGCTTAGATCTCTGCCTGTGGCCTTATCTTGTTCTTTCATTTGGGATAAATTTCTCAGTCTTGGCCTTTTGTCTAAGTCTCTGTGCCTTCTGTATGTTAGAAAAGTCAGTTATGTCTCCTGCGCTTGAGAGTTATGGCCTTATGAAGAAGAGGGCATGTTGTGTCAGGGCCTGGCACTTCAGGGAGTATCTATGGTGTGTTCTCCCTGTGCTCTGCTGTTGTGTTTTGGCTGCTCTGTCCTTCAGGCCAGTCGTCTACAGAGGCTCTCTTCACCTGCTGTGCATAGTGTTTGGTCCCTGGCCTCAACGTGGTGAGTTTTAACTAAGTGTGCGCTTGTCGGCTTATGAAAGGAGATCTGACACCAGCTCCATCAGAACTGAGGCCCTGAAGAACTCTCTGGTTGAGAAATGTGGTTGGGAGATGTGGTGTGGGCAAGGGTTTGTGCCAATCTTCTGGGGGGGCGGGCGTGCAACATAGGGACTGAGTGCAGGTGTCGGGGGGTTGGCGCTTGATGTAAACAAGTTAGGCAGCCAGTGTTGGCACTGAGATGCTTCCTTCAGGTGGCTCTGTGTTTATTCTAAGATGCAGGGGAGGGGAAAAAGGGCAGTGGAGTAGGAGGACCCTGGGCTTATCTCGTCCCATGAGTACAACTAGATAACTATCAGATCATCTTAAATACCCCAGAAATTGGCCTGAGCACTGGCAGAACAAACTCCACAACTAGAGGGAGAGAAGAGTCTGCATCGAAGAAGGTAAGAAGTACAGACATGGTTTGGGGAAGAAACAGATCACGGATCACGGGTGCTGCAGAGAGGAGGGAGCCATGGTCATGGATAAGGGCAAGTGAGAGAGGAGCAGACAGGAGAACACAGAAGGAGAATGTTTCTCCAAAGCCATTGGCTAGCAAAATGAGAGGGGCTGAATCTTGTGAGTTCTTGCAATCAGTGAGGCTTAATTTTTTTAATTTATTTATTTTTGAGAGAGAGAGAGGCAGCGTGAGCAGGGGAGGGTCAGAGAGAGAGGGAGACACAGAATCTGAAGCAGGCTCCAGGCTCTGAACTAGCTGTCAGCACAGAGCCCGACGTGGGGCTTGAACCCACAAACCGTGAGATCATGACCTGAGCTGAAGTCGGTCGCTTAATCCACTGAGCCACCCAGGTGCCCCCAGTGAGGCTTAATTTAAAGGTCGACAGGCTTGGCTGGGATAGAGGCTGGAGGGTACTGTGCTGCTCCTCAAGAGAAAGCAGGCAAACCATGCTGGGGTAGAGAGCAGGGAAACAGTGATCTGAGGAATGCCTGAGGTACACTGAGGGGCATTGGAGAGGTACACGCTGGTCTTGGAGAGCATCTCTGGAAGACAAGGTTCATGGAGATGCCTTTTCCAGAATAGTGGAGCTAGCCGGTGCCATTTCCCTTCCTCACCCCTCAGCACAAACACTGAGCCAGTGGCAGGAAGCAACACAATGCCAACACTGGCTGCCAAAATGCTTTTACCAAGCCCCACCCTACTGTGCTCTGGTGGGTCTGCCCTTCTCAGTCAAGCTTGCCTCAGTCCCAGTGTGGTGCTCCCCACAGGCCCAGAAGACCAGTGCAGACTTCTGCTCACACCATGTGTCTAAAGCCTGGAGTGTTAAAGGTCTGCAGGCATGGCTGGGATGGAGCCCCGAGGACACTGCTCTGCTCTTCGAAAGAAGGCAGGCAGACATTCTGTGGGTAGAAGAACAGTGTTGAAATAGCAATCTGAAGAATGCCTTGGGCACAGAAGGCAGAGATTATTTGCTATTCTAGGAGCTCTTCCCTGAGAGAGACGCTTCTCCCTGAACAAAGGAGCTGGTTGGCACCATCTCCCACCCATGCTTGTGGAATGAGTGAAGGGCATTGCAGTTGGAAGAGACTTTTTCAATCATGAAATTGTGTCACAGGATGGTTGCCTATATTGCTCATGGTCTCGTAGCTAATTAATAGCAATATCAGAATGGGAATACTATAAAGAACACTGATTCTGAACCCAGGGTCTTTTCCAACCACTCCTCATCAATGGATGAGACTACAGTTATTACTTCAGGGTCTGAAACAATTTCTCAAAGTTTCATCCTTGCTTTCACTTCCTCCCGATCTTAATGTTCTTGATTGTTTTCTGATGGTCTGAGGCTAGTTCTGTCTCCCTCCTTTTCAGAATGACACTTCATTTGGATTCTCTGGTTGGTTCTAGAATCTAGATGTGGCCCCCATACGTCCTTTCAGTGTCTTTTATTACACATTTTGTAACTCTTTAAATAGTCTGCATCACCCCTCACACCTATGCCTAGCTCCAGGTCCTTACAAAGAATCCCAGGTTCTGCTTCATGTTCTAAATTCTATATTGATGTCTTAGTCTTGCTCACTGAATCCAGGTTACATGGGATTGCGTTTGAACAATCCTAGACTAGTTTACAGGCTTATCATAGTATTGAAGTCTCTAACATCCCACACCCTCAGTACTTTTACCTCTGCAGTGTAACAGTGAGTATATGAGAGGGTTTGCTTCCTGTGTGCTCAGGTTTACATGTATTAATTCATTTAATCCACATGTATTAATTCATTTAATCCCCCATAGCTATAGGAAATAGGTTCTACTAAGGTAACTTGTCTGAAGCTTAGTGATGCGGTTGGGGCTTAAACCCACAAGCTTTGCCTCCAGAGTCTGTACTCTCAGCCTCTACACTGCGCTGCCTCTAAGTGGAAATGGCAGTTCCACATGCACTTGTAGAAACTGAGAAAACAGATAAAAAGTGGCATTCTCATTGGCAGAGAGAAAAGAAGCAGATAAAATAAGAAAAGATAAGGATAGTGGTAAGAATTCAGGTGCAATTCAGGCAGTGCTAAACAGATACAATCTTTTAAGCTAAAATGTGTACCTTGGTGAAGTGGCCTACGTTCAAATGAGTCCTGGTAATTTGTGAAGTACAGCCTCTGCCCTACACGTAAGGAGGGGCACATACTGTGGCTGAGGAAGTTGAAGGAATAGTGGTCCTTCAGACATGACAAAGACATGCTTCGTAAGAGCTGCGGACATCAAATGGTGGAAAACATTTGTGTTTCAGAAGAAAAGAGCAAGAAGAAAGGAGGGAAGACAAGACAAGAGAACATAAAGTGAACCCTGAGAAGAGATAAGGAAAGACAGGAATGAAGAACAGAGTATGAGATGAGGGAGCATTTGTGGAATAAGAGTCAATGCTTGCTCCAAGGAACTCGCTCATAGGTTTTATTAATTTAGAATGTGGATGAGAGGATTGATGGGTTTTGTCTTTATTAATGTATATTGCTGTTTCTAAACACCTTCTAAAAATAGTAATGACGTATTTATGTCATCATTGTCACCTTCAGTCTGTCTCCTTTAAGTCTCTTGGTTAAAGTAAATATTTATGAGCTGTGCTTGAGGATTAGCTCCTTTTCTCCTAACACCCCTGCAAACTTCCTTCTGTTCTGTTTATGTTGTTCCAATCTAAGGACTCTTGGGTATCGAAGCCTTTGATACCCTGTGATTGGATAAAGGATAGGGCTGGATCGAATGATCTCATCACCACTTCTGGAAAACCCAATACTTAACCCATTGTAGATTTTATTTTTGCTTACTAAGACAACATGTGCTTATAAAAATGAACATTTATTTACAATTTTGAGCATAAGCTATGAAATGATTACACTCTTAACTAACTCAGATTGAACAGAGTAACTCCAGAGGGAATGGGATTCTGATTCTAAGAGGGAGAATGGAATGTGGCATCCAATAAGAGGTGGGAGCTGTGACGTCTTCTCCCAAATCCCTTCTGGTAACATAGATGTCATGTGCAGTACAGGTGGTGTGCTCCACAGGTGTATATTGAGACCCTGTTAAAGCATGTTGAGACCAGTGAGTCATGACAAAAATCTCAAGGATTATTATCTTTTTCCTTTGTCCTGGAGGGCTCAGTCTCTGCAGCTCTTCTGTAGGAATGTATGTTATGAAGAAATAATACAGCAAAATAAGGTGAAACCAAATATCAAAATATAAAGCCAAGTATAGATCATAAAGTACTAATTTCTTCATTTAAATTATATTGCTCATTTATAATTGATCGGCCGAAAGATATAAACTCTGACACTGCATTTCTCTGAAATCAACCTGGCAGCCTCAAAATTTGTCTGATACTTTCTTCTTGGATTCTAAATGTCCTTCATAATGGGCTGCATATTTGAAATCTATTTGGTCTATTTGCCAGTTTATTTTGTATTGACCTGGTTTAGTTAGTCGATCATTATTTTTATGCTCATTTAATTGGTTTTCAACATGTTAGAAAACAGAATATCCCTCAATCAACTCTGCTACAAATGTAGTATTTAATTCTGTTTTATACAGAGGCAGGTTTTGACCAAAAGCATTCTATTCATTCATTTAAAAAATGGATTTAGTAAATACTCTTGTCAATACCAGTCAAGAAAGTCTTGTCTTGACTTACTTGTATGTTTAGAAATAGCCTACTCCTATTTTTAATACATATTAGTAAGGTGTTATGAGTTGTTTTCTTTGTGACAATTATATGTGACTCCAATCTTACATATAAGGGCCACAATTTCTTACTTTTCTGTTCAGTTTCTTATTTTGTTATTTCTTACTTTCTATTTTTCTATTCTATTTTCCATGACTGTTACAATGCTAATTGTTTTCTTGGGCATATTTCCTTCTATCTCTTTTCCTTCACTTTAAATTCCTGTGTGGTCTATTTTTATATGTTTTCTCCTGTTCACTTGAACTCTACAGACCTTGAACTTGGTTATGTTTACCTCTCATATATAAACTTTCAATATAGAATAGGATACTGGTTTCTAATGACTGCATATGTTTGTATCTTTGTGTTCAGATTGCTGTTACAAATGAGATTATTTTAAACAGAAATTATTTGATTATCACAAGTAATATAATTCTCACCGGTAACTATTTGATCTTTATAATACCCAGGGGCTAATGTGATTGCTTAGGAAAAAACTTTAATTTAATTTAACATAAATGTAAATAATATGTTTAGATAAAAATACAGCCATACAAATCACTTCACAAGCAGTATGTTGTACTAGTCCCTACATGAGGCTCTGTGTCACACAACTGTAGTGTGAAGTACCAACAAACGGTGAAATTTCATAGAAGTTCTGGCTCTGAAGAGCTCCCTTGAATCTCCGGCAATTCAGTGGTTATTCAAACTTTCATTAGTTGAGAGGTGAGAAGTGATACGAGATCTTGTGGAGGCAGTACTTCAGGAGTTGAGCCCAAGGTCTGTGCACCTGTCCTGCTACAGAGGTCAAGTACATAAGGAAGACCTAGCTTCCAAATCAGGCTCATTTCATAGCACTGTTGACTTGACTAGCATGTCTTCTAAATTTCAGAACTTCTGACTCTGTGCCCCTAATACCTGATCATTCTCAAAGTGTGTGTGTGTGTGTGTGTGTGTGTGTGTGTGTGTGTGTGTGTTAACGCTGACTACCCTGCTAGTTCTGACCTTCTTAACAATCCTTTCCTTCAATCCTTTTCCCAGGCAATTGATCTTCTGAAAATTCTGATAACTGTACATTCTCAACTTGCTTGATTCTTCAGGACCTTTAAAGTATGACACTTCTGTTTCTGAAAAAAAAAAAGGGGGGGGGGCTCCAGCCTGATACTTTATTTTTAATGAATCATATAGTGTAAGTCATTTGGGAAAGAGAGATAAAACTGTGTGTTTTGCTAGATGTTCCTCTCCCTCTGTGTCCTTCCATGTCCATATCCACCCCCGCAGCCCTACCATGACTGGCTCTGTGTCTCACCTCTCCTCTGGTCCCCCAGGGGCCAGAGCTAGTTGGTTGTTTTGAGGTAAAAGAGCTGAACTTTCATATTTCTGCACTGAGCAGTTATTAGCTTTAGGCTGCTGGGCACTTTCTGTCCTCAAGGAAGCTGGACAAGGGCTCCCAAGAGCCTAGGGTAGTTCTCTGAAGAAGGGTTCATGTGCAAGCCTTTAGGAGTAAAGCATGCAGAAATGGGAGATGGATATTCATAAAAGGGATCTGAGGGTGTCTGGGTAAAGTAATGCAGCGACCATTATACTATACCATGACCATTATATATGTCATGGTAGGCAGTGTCTGATATGTCCTTAGGTACTATCATTTGCATGAAAGCAGCTACACTCCCCTAGGAATAGAAGAAAAAAGAGACATATTCCCTTATGCATCTGAACCTGTTCATTCTTTCAAGAGACATTTGTGTTGCCTGGTGTGTGTGTGTGTGTGTGTGTGTGTGTGTGTGTGTGTGTCTGTGTGTGTCTGTGTGTGTATAGTTTATTTACCTATTTTGAGAGAGAAAGCACAAGTAGGGGAGGGGCAGAGAGAGAGAAGAGAGATGGCACTGCCAGTACAGAGTCCCACGTGGGGCTTGAACTCATGACCTGTGACATCAAGACCTGAGTTGAAGTTGAATGCTCAAGCGACTGAAACCACCCAGGTGTCCCAATCTAGTTGGTGGTATTTATAAAATTTGTTTTCCATTGAAATTGCCACTTATAAATTTGCAGATATGTATTAATTCAGAATTTTAATAGTATGCATTCAATAAAATAAGACAATATTTACTGAAAAAAACAAAACTCTGTAAAGTTGTAGAAAAACAAGAGTAATGTATGTGATCATTTGGTGGGATGGTTGCTTATGATCGCCTCCGGCTGTTGACCAATTTGGCATCAGTTTAACAGTTCCCAAATTCAATTCTTGATTGCCTGTGTCTGCATCCACCCTTTGGATTCTTCTTCAAACCAGTGTAATGTCATACTAATTCAAACTAAAATCTTTGAAACTAAATCAAGTCTCCTATAAGTTTCTTCATTAATAAAACAAAGTATCATAGAACAAGTTCCCCAAATGACCCAGATGTATGATTAAAAGTGCAAATTTACTCTAAACTGAACAAAACAAATGGCAGGCAAATGTTTGGACCATAGACATTTGATGTAATTAAGATACTTTTTAATCACAAAACTGTAACAGCTGAATCATATTTGACTAATTCTTTGGTCTCTGTTATTGGAACAAAACATGCTGACTGCAGCTGATAGCCTGTACCATAAAACACAGTTTGGAGTCAGAATACCTATTAAAAATAACCATAAAATAAGAGGAATGTTTTAAAGTTATGTGGCTGTATCAAGGCAGATTTTTTTTTAGAAGATTCCAATGATTTGTTTTATTTAATTTTTTTTTTTTTTTACAAATAGTTTATTGTCAAATTAGTTTCCACATAACACCCAGTGCTCATCCCCACAAGTGCCCTCCTCCGTGCCCACCCCTCCTCTCCCCACATCCACCAGTCCTCAGTTTTTGTCAGCATTCAAGAGTCTCTCATGGTTTGCCTCTCTCCCTTTCCCCCACCATTTCCGCCCTTCTTCTCCCCCTTGGTCCTCCGTCAAGTTCCTCCTAATCCTCCTATACGTGCACACATAGGATATTTGTCTTTCTCTGCCTGACTTATTTCGCTCAGCATAACACCCTCAAGGTCCATCCATGTTGCTACACATGGCCAGATTTCATTGTTTCTCATTGCCATGTAGTATTCCATGGTATAGATAAACCACATCTTCTTGATCCATTCATCTGTTGATGGACACTTAGGCTCTTTCCATGTTTTAGCTATTGTGGAGAGTGCTGCTATGAACATTGGGGTACATGTGCTCCTATGCATCAGCATTTCTGTATCCCTTGGGTAAATTCCTAGCAGTGCTATTGCTGGGTCATAGGGGAGTTCTATTGTTAGTTTCCTGAGGAACCTCCACACTGTTTTCCAGAGGGGCTGTACCAGTTTACATTCCCACCAACAGTGGAGGAGGGTGCCCGTTTCTCCACATCCTCGCCAGCATCTAGAGTTCTCTGATTGGCTCATTGTAGCCACTCTGACTGGCGTGAGGTGGTATCTCAGTGTGGTTTTGATTTGTATTTCCCTGATGAGGAGCGATGCTGAGCATCGTTTCATGTGTCTGTTGGCCATCTGGATGTCCTCTTTGGAGAAGTGTCTGTTCATATCTTCAAGGCAGATTTTTTTAAAAGGAAAAGGTGCTAAAAATACTCTCTGATACTTCAAAAGCCAGATTACAAATAACTTAGCTGCACATTTTAGTGTATTCTCTCTGTATATGAGATCACGTATTCTTCTCTCTCTTTCAAAACATACCTGCTTTACCCCCATCAAATCATGTGCTATTAGGTATAAAAAAATCAATGGTAGTATGTAAGGAGCTGTGCGGTTTTTTAAAAAATTAACAAACACCACAATGAAAACATTGAACTTTTTTCCTTCTCAAAGAACAAGGGAGGGAATTGTGAGTCATCCCATTCACAAATATTAGTTTGACAAAAATTTCACATATACATATGCTCACAAGTCGATATCAGATTTAATCACTTTACTAAATCATTAAAATAATAAAGGTAATGAAAACATTATTATAATTCTTTATTTTTTATTTTTTAAATATTTTAAAGCAATCATAGTGTTTTTTATTTTTTTTATTATTTTTTTAAATTTACATCCAAGTTAATTAGCATATAGTACAACAATGATTTCAAGAGTAGATTCCTTAATGCTCCTTACCATTTAGCCCATCCCCCCTCCCACAACCCCTCCAGTAACCTTCTGTTTGTTCTCCATTTCTCTTATGCTTTTGTTGCCTTCCCTGTTTTTATATTATTTTTGCTTCCCTTCCCTATGTTCATCTATTTTGTATTTTAAAGCCCTCATATGAGTGAAGTCATATGATATTTGCTTTTCTCTGACTAATTTTGCTTAGCGTAATACCCTCTGGTTCCATCCACATCATTGCAAATGGAAAGATTTCATTCTTTTTGATTGCTGAGTAATACTCCATTATATATCTATACCACATCTTCTTTATCCATGGTCTGAGACACCCTGAGAAAGATGTTTGTGTACAAGTATAATACGTCAGTGGCATCAAATTATCTTAAAAGAAAGTCACCAGGTACTCAGCAATCAAGGATACTCTCACGACATTAACTTTGGTCTGGTATATCTGTCCTGGCCCACTCCCATTTGGACTGAACTACCAAAGGGAACATAGATATTGGGCAGATGAAGTGGGTCATCCCCTCCTTACTACTACACTGAGAATGTTCCTAGGGCCATCAGCTCTCTTTACAAATTGCTGTCTCGGCAGAATTTGACAAAACTCTCTAAAGGCTGCAGCTAATAGTCATCCCAACGGCAAATATTCTGTGTCCAGCCTGGAATGAGAGAGGAGTGGGAAATATAAACCAGCTTAGTTGTCTTTACAAAGCTGATCAGCAAGCACCAAACTCCAAAGCTCAGCCTTCCCTCATTTTCCAGTACTTGTTCTAAACACAGTCTTCTTCCTAGTCAAATACCAGTTTTCCTCTATGATACTGCTCACCCTCTCATATTTCCAGTACCACCATGTGTTCTCTTTGTTTTACTGTTCTGTTGTTTGGTAGTTCTCAGGGGACCTACTTAAATGATCTTGGTGTTCATAGGTTTAATATTTAGGAATATGAAAAGTGGTGGAAAGTATTAATAAGAAGGTGTTGGTGATGACGGAAGTATTTCAAGGAAACACAGATGTTTTCTTTAAGGCATCATATTTGATGAATGCATGGCAGACAGTATTTTATTTCCAGGCTTGTTACCCAAAGAATTGTCCCTCAGGGAGATATTGGCAGTTAACTGTAATATGTCACCATTAATGGAGCATTAGAGGAACATGTCTAAATAGTCACTCCTCTGCTCATCTCAGGTGACTCTTATTTCTCTGTTTTACATTCAAATTCTTTAAGATGTCTGTTTATTTTAAGAAACAACATATATTGGCAAGGATATGGAAAAAGAGGAAGCCTCTTGCACTGTTGGTGGGAATGCAAACTGGTGTGGAGAACAGTATGAGTTTCCTCATGAAACTAAAAATGGAACTGCCCCATGATCCAGCAATTGCACTCTTAGGTATTTACCCAAGGGATACAAAAATACGGATTCAAAGGGGTACATGCACCCCAATGTTTATAGCAGCATTGTCAACAACAGCCAAACTATGGCGAGAGCTCAAATGTTCATGGACTGATGAATGGATGAGATGTATATGTGTATATGTGTATATACACACACACACAGACACACAGACACACACACACACAGACACACACACACTGGAATATTACTCAGTCATCAAAAAGAATGAAGTCTTGCCACTTGCAATGATGTGGATAGAGCTAGAATGTATTATGCTAAGGAAACATAATCAGTCAGATAAAGACAACTATCATATGATTTCATGTGGAATTTAAGAAACAAAACAAATGGGGGCACCTGAGTGGCTCAGTCAGTTAAGTGCCCACCTTCGGCTCAGGTCATGATCTCATAGTTTATGAGTTCAAGCCCTGCACTGGGCTCTGTGCTGACAGCGTGAAGCCTGGAGCCTGCTTTAGATTCTGTGTCTCCCTCTCTCTCTGCCCCTTCCCTACTCATGCTCTGTCTCTTTGTCCTTCAAAAATAAACATTTATTACAGAAAAAAGAAAGAAACGAAACAAATGAACATATGGGAAGGGGGTGCAGAGAAGAGAGGGAAACAAACCACAAGAGATTCTTAGCGACAGAGAACAAACTGTGGGTTGACAGAGGGAGGTGGGTGGGAGATGGGCTAGATGTGTGATGGGTACCAAGGAGGGCATTATTCATGAGCACTGGGTGTTGTACATAAGTGTGAACCACTGGATCTACCCCTGAAACCAATATTGTGCTGTATGTTAACTAAAATTTAAATTTAAAAAAACGGGAAAAAAAGAAGTCTGTTTACTTAATCAATATAATGAACATACAGAATCATGCAAAGTAGTTTAAGAAACAGATTCTCATAAGTGGCCAAACTTAGGTGTTCATTATTCCAAGGAAATTAATCCTATCTCAGGTTCAACGATACTGGTAGTCATTCGTGCTATTTGCCAAATATTCCTATTTCTGCCCTATTCTGGGTACATAGTGCCCATTTCCATGCTCTTTTGTTACTAGGAAGGAAATCATGGGACCAGTTTTGCCCAGTGAATAATAGGTGAAACAATATGTGTCATTTCCAGGTTAGAACACTTAGTTTTCACAGGGAGATACTCAGATCTTTCTCTTTTCCTATGCATAATGATTGGTAATTTTAAGATAAAAGTAGTGGCTGTTCCATCACTGTGAATCTCTGAGTGACTAGGATGAATGACTAGTGACTAGATGAATCCCCCCCGCTCCTGACCCCACTGCCTCCAAATGAGCATGGAACATGAACAAGGAATAAACTTGGCTGTTTTAAGCCACTGAGCTTTGAGGGCTGGTTGTTAATCCAGGTCATTCTAACCTGCCTTCATTGATGTCTGTGTTCATGAAGAAGTTATAAATTACTAGTTGGATGTAACAGGAGAAAGAAAATACCTTGGGATGGAGGGCATGTCTGACCACAGAGATTATTAGTCACAGCTCTTCACAATCTTTCCTTGGCTCACACTGGCATTAAGATTCCTTTAATAGTGGCATACTTTAGCATGCTTTTCAGATAGCTTTCCAGTAGGGCTCTGTGTGAAAGATAACATAGTAAGGCCTAAAAATAGTGTAGTTAAAATATGTTGATGCCTTGAAGTGAACTCTCTGCAGTTCTAAATTTAATTTGGGGCACCTGGGTTAAGCGTCCAACTTCAGTTTAGGTTGTGATTAAACGGTTCGTGGGTTTGGGCTCCGCGTTGGGCTCTGTGCTGACAGCTAGCTCAGAGGAGCTGCTTTGGATTCTTTGTCTCCCTCTCTCTCTGCCCCTTCCTCACTCATGCTCTGTCTCTCTCTCTCTCTCTCTCAAAAATAAACAAGCATTTAAAAACAGATACATACCTATAATCAGGAGTTCAAACTTGTAGGTAAAAAAAATCCACTTATTTTTTAAGTATATTATGCTATGGACTTAAACATGTTTCTCAATGAATTCTTAAAACTTTATGGGACAGGCATAGGGATTTTCCCAAACTGGTGATATTGACAATGTATTGTGTTTATGTGCAAAGCATTATGCTAGGTGCTTTATGTACATTGACTTACTCATTTAATTAAGTCCACAAAGAGGAAGCTGAGTCTCAGAGGGTTTAAGAAGAATTTCCAGAGACACACTCTCTGGAAATTGGGTTGGGTATGGATTCATATCGAGACCTTATTTCAAAGCATTGTAGTGGGTGCTATGAAAGGGTTAGCATTGGGAATTTAGCATCTGTTGGCAAAATAACTAACATTTTTTGGTATGAAATCAAGAAAACCTTCAGCAGAGCTAAATACAGTAGCCAGTAAGCCCTTTTTGTAAGAAACTAGTCCTCTGAGATTTTCCATTGTCCTTCTGTTCCAACCATAGCATCTATTTAGTGGTACAGATAGTCACTAAATTTATTTAACAAGCAATTATTGCACATTAATCAAAGATCAGGCATCTTTATCCCTCCTTCTGTGCACTAGATCCCAGCTGCTCTTTTAATTCAGCATCTTTAGATCTTTCTCTCTCATTTATTCAACTTGTCCCTGAGATTGAGGATGTCATCATCTGGGAATGTTTTTTGGTACTACAGGTAATACAAGCACTTCATCTTGACTTGCAGGTGGTTATTTCTCCTCACTTAATTGGACCTCTACAACGTAAGCAGGCAATTGGAGAAACTCAGACCCTATGCGACTGGATTGAAGATAGAGAATCGACAGATACTAGAGCTGTAAAGGCAGAACAGTGCATCCTGACCTGGGGATATCAAAATAAATAAACAAACATTAAGAAAGGTATTTGTTGGCTTTTGCTACCCACAGTAGGGAAATAAGCAAGCCTAACACAGGAGTCACTTAGCAATCCAATCCCCACTTTCTTCTTGATCATCCTTTCCTTACATTCTGTTCCAGACTTCTTTCCTGGCCCCATGCCCGCTCTCACCAGCCACCTGGTAGGTCAGGCACACACCCCTCTCTTCCCAGAGTAACTCATGGTTATTGGGGTGTACCTGATTTGGAACCTTGCTGGAAAGCCTTTTCCAGCTGTCCCAGGCAAAGCTCATCCATCTCTTTATGGGACCAGTGAAGCACTTTGCTCCCACTTACAGCATTAAGTTCACTGTGTTATAACTTAGCTGTTTATGGGTCTCTCTTTTCTACTATATTGGGAGCAGGGCAAAATATCTTATGCCCTGTTCCTGTGACTTGCATAGTGCTTGGCAAATGGTAAATGCTCCAAGATGTTTGTTTGCCCAGTAAATGGGGAGAGTTTTTCTCCCTTTCACATAGAAATTGCTGGCCCAAAATGATAACTCAATCATAAGACACAGACACAGCAGTCCCGTCACAATAACTTGTGCCTTTGATAACTGAATTCTAGCAAGTGTTCTGCTGAAACAAGCCAGGCAGTTCTCCGGCAGGATTTTAACACAAATACCTGGGTAAGCCGCGCTGCTATTTTGAGCATCTTGTCATCCCCCACTTGTCTCCAGAGCGATGGAGCATGAGCGCTGTGCATTGATGATTAGGAATGTAAGCTCTGTGAGCTACCACTGCTGTTTGCCTATCTGTGCCCCCGCCGCCCTCGGGGCAGGCCCTGCACACTGAGAGAAGTGTTCTGACCCAGAACAAATCAAGACAGATGGCACGGTGCTTGTGCTGGATTTTGACAGATAAGCTTCATAGCTTTGGGTTAACAGAACACTTTTCTCCATCGGTGCATGAATATTCATTAAGATCAAGACGCGCGCGCACACACACACACACACACACACACACACACACACAGAGTCTCTGTTCAGGAAGAGAAATATATGGCAAGAGTAATAAAACCATACACATCTGCAGTCATTTACTTTGGACACATTCCTAGAAAATTTTGCTTCCATTTATTACCCTTTTTCCCTTCCATAAAGGCCCAATTTAAAATTGCTCTGGTCCCTAGAGCTGCTTCACTGCTCAACCACAGTTGCATGTGAGGTAGGCTCTGAGTCGCTCTTTCCAGAGGTTCAGTCCTTACCGTTGTCAATATTTCCCCCAGACATTGCCAATGATGATAATAGGACACTGCCAACATTCATTTATCAGTCATCTGTGAGTTTCCCCCTTGTAGACAGATCTGTTTATATGCTCATATTCCAGTAACAGAGAACATATGGATTGACTCATTCTGCTGTAGCACTTCAGAATCAACAGTTTGCCTAAACTTAGCTAATTAAACCTTAAAATTAGATAGCTGATTATATTCTGTGCACACACGGCCAGAATCTTTGGGAACAGCTATTATAGTTTATTTCTTGTTTATTGTTCTTCATTCCTACACGCGCAATCTTAGAGAACAAGCACGATTCGGAGGTTATCTACTCAGGTCAGCATTAAAAATGTGTCCCCAAACTGTGCTGACTTATCAGCATTTTAATGCTACAGCACATATGTGCACATTATCACCATTCAAGTTCCCTGCTAACCAAAATTGGGAGAAGAGGAGATTTTACATTTTTGCGAGTTGAGGTTTATATATTTGCAAATAATATTTATATATTATATTTATGTACATAATGAAAAAGATGAAAGACATGTTGGTGTTTTTTGTTGTCTAGTAAAAATTATATTAGGCCTTCCTGTATAGTTTGGATGATCAAGGTGGCATTACTGAAACAACTTTTCTATTAAAAGTAAAATAGTAGCAGACTAGGTATAAGCAGGCCTGTGTTATAGGTCCAGGGAAGTTTGGTTGTGGGCTTTGGGAAACTTTACCTTTCTAAAACCCTATTTTTGTAGCTTTAAAAAATGAGAGAACTGAACTCAAAATACTACTTAACAACTTCTCCTTCTCCTTTTTCTTCCTCTTTATCTTCTTCTTCCTCTTCATTTTGCCACTGACCTCCGTGAGAGCTGGGAAAACTGTATGCATGCGCATGTAGCAGGAGGAACAGAGCTCCTCCCCACTCATCGGTGGAGCGTTGCACAGACAGGCCTCCTAAACAGACATTCTCTCCCCTCAATTCACAGTGTGAATATGCTTAGAACTGTTGTTTGGCCCAAAGCGGCAAAAATCTTCTAACTGTAGTTTCCACCTGGTCTTTGATAGGTAAATGGATTTGAAACAGGGGCTCACTTCTTTTTCAGATTTATCCCTGGACAGCGCTTAGAAACCAGATAATGACGAAAATGGCGAGCAAATGGACGCAGCCAACACCTTTGCTCACAGTGTAAGAGGCATTCCTTTTGTAGGCAGGAGTCTGCTAAGACTCTGTGGCATGTAGGGGTAATGTTTCCTCTTTAATCTATGGACTAGGTTATCCTGTTTCCGAGAATAAATGTATGTCTTTGGGAAGTGTTTTTGCCTGCATGTATATTTGATTCATTGACTTAGACTGGATGACCAGTGTGGCTTATTCTTGACTGGATCTCACATTTTGGGGAGATTTCAAAGGGGTTCACACTCTCAGAGCCAAAATTGCTCTGAATCATCTTGTGAAAGCTCTACCAATGGGCTAAGCTACACTGAATAAATCAATCTTGAGAAATTGCATTGTGGGAGAATTTTATATCCCACAAATTGTCTCATGAAGAAAGGAGCTGAGTTCCGGTACAACTAATTTCCGTTTCTGACTCTCCATACAGCTCTGGTGGCAGACAACTTGACCTTAGTCATTTCTGTCTGTCTTCCTTCCAAACCCCATAATCTCAGATTTGTGAAGTGCTATTGTGCCCACAGAGTGTGCAGAGAAGGAACCTATATGATGGCTGGTCCTTTGTCCACTCAAGTGATTGCTGAGGACCCACCATCCTTTACTGTGTGGTCCCTTTATTTTTTTTTTTAATATTTTTATTTATTTCTAGGAGAGAGAGAGAGACAGCGCGAGCAGGGGAGGGTCAGAGAGAGAGGGAGACACAGACTCTGAAATAGGCTCCAGGCTCTGATTTGGCAGTCAGCACAGAGCCCGACGCGGGGCTCGAATCCACGAACCACGAGATCATGACCTAAGCGAAAGTCAGACGCTTAACCGACTAAGCCACCCAGGCGCCCCGTGTGTGGTCCCTTTAGATCACTTGTGATTCCACGTCTTGGTTTTGGGAAACAAAATACTTTGATAAACTGCCATTGCCCCATTTTCCTCCATGGGACTTGTCACCCGTCGTCACCCCATCCTCCCCCACCACTGCACTCCTTCCCATCACCTTGCTTTGTTCCTTTCATACATGCATCACTACACGAAATTATGAAATATAAAGTACCACCTCATATACTTATTGCTACTCAAAACTATCTTGTTAATGTGTGCTTGTCTATTGCCATCATCTACTAGAGTACAAATTTCATAAGAACAGGAAACATTTCTATTTTGTTCATTGTTTGCATCTCCCACACCAAAAACTTACTGGCACATGTGTGTGGAATCTTTGTTGAATGCATGATGGAGGGTGCGTCATAACAGCCCCTGACTAGGAATATAAATGATATTTTCTTAAGGTGCCTCTCTTGAAGGCACCTAGTATATCTCCTTAAAGAATTTAAACCAGGAGTCAAGCAAAGCTGATAGAGGCAAGATATAAGTGAGTGACATAAGTGAGTGAAGGTTTCTGGATCAAGAAAAGGATAGCGGGCAAGCTCTGAGGAAATGGAAAGCTTGAACCCACATAAGGTTACAGCCTCTACAAGGCTCCAGGTGATTGTGGTCACATGACGACAGTAGCCTGGTGTGGCTGGATCTTCCCATCTTCAAGAGAGGCCAGAAGTTCAGAGCTGTACGTGAAGCATGTCTAATTATTAAATGCTGTCTCAGGTTTTAAAAAATCCTCTATGAACCCAATAAAACATACCTGTGGACCAAATTTAATTCTGGGGTCTCCAGTTCGAGATTTGGTTTAGGAAGTAGGAAAGAAACTCCCAAGGAAAAGCCTCCTCTGGGGCAAAGAATAGAATCAGTTATCAGATTGAACAAAGGGAAAGGAAAGAGGAAAATAAAGGTAAAATAAAGAGTCAGATTGGGATCTCAACATTATCCTGCCACATGATTTTTCTGAGGGATAGTCTGTGTGAACTTCTGGTTATGTTAAGGTGCTAGGATTGCTTTTAAAGGGAGGGACAAGAAGGCAGAGTTTTATTTTGGTTTTATGGATAAAATGAGAAAAATTGGTGTCTGGAGGAAGAGTGAATAGAGGGAAATAGAGAGACTCCTTCCTTATAAAACCCATCGTGCTATCTTTAGAGTAAAAGGAACACCATGTGAGGAGGAGCAGAAATCCATTAATGGCAATCCATCAAAGCTTTCAAAGTGGAGAAAGCAAAGAAGGAAGGAATTGGGTTGACTTGGATGTATCGCACACATAGACGAGAGTAGCCTGTGGGGGAAAACCAGTCAAACCACGAAACTGTTAAAGAACAGACTTGCTCAGTACCGTTAGGCACAAACTGTGTCTCTCTGATATATCCGACATGGTTCTGCTTTGTGTGTTATTGAGCAGAACAAAACTAATCATCTGCTAGGGCTGTCAGTTCCCACGGGATGATCAGGCCTAATCCTCAAAACCAGAAGTCTTCATAATTCTCCATAATCATCAGATCTTTCAGACAATAAATAGAAGAAATTCAGCTCTGCCTCTGGGACTGGTTCCTGAAATTGTTTTCTAGTTAATGGATGACTAAAAGTGCTTCCTTCTGATGCTGAAAAATGCCTCCGTAGCCAAACCGACAATCCAATACCAGTCAACGAGATCTGATTTCAAGGATAGTTCAGTAATATAAACACAGACAGTACAATTTGAATAGGGAGGAAGGAATTTACAAAAAAGGGCGAGGACAGTGTTGATGGGGACTTGGTGGGTAAGGACCAGAATAAAAAGAAGGCATGGAGAGAAAATCAGAAAGAGAAGAGTGACTTTGGGAGAGAGGGTTCAAGGGAAGAAGAAAAAGAAAATTCCAAATTTAAAAACGAAAACAAAGAAAGGTAGAGAGGAAACTGTGGGAAAGGAAGATAAAAGGCAAGAGAAGCAGGATAGGAAGGGCTGTAAAAGGAGCAGGAAAATGTTTGACCCGGATCTGGGAAGTCTCATAAATTTTGCAATGAGACATACGGTTGGAGAAACTGGAGGTCACTCTGCAGAGCGTATAATTGGCACAGAGCTGTTTTTCTTACATTCTAATGCTGACTTCAGAGTTTTGCTGCCTCCTTTACTTTGGTTTCTGCTCTAGATAACAAACAGGTTGAGTTGGTGGGAGACTAAGAAGCAGTCACCAATAGACTTGGGTGCCTTAATTCCAATTTTCTAAATGCAGCCTGGGCAAACGAGGGAACGTCTGCCAAGGAGGATCTCCATTTGTATGGCAAAGGGCTCTCCAAGATGCCATTAAAACAATACCTTTCATTGGAGACCATGGCCTCCTCAAAGGACTCCGGGGGCCCTGGGGTCAGTGCAGCACAACCAAAACCCATTAATTATAATCACAAATGTCCATTTCTTAAAATCTTTCTCATTTTATCCTGCTTCCCTAAAGAGCTTTTAAATACATTGCTTGACAGACTCCAGATGGTAATTTACTGCAATTTTTACTCTGTATAGGGTAGAGAGCAGCCCGCATAAACATAAATGCACACCCGTAATCCGATCAGTGGACAGAGAAAGTTTAAATGTGATGCTTGAAATTACAATTAAAATAAAAATATCACCTAAAACACTTCTGTAAATTAAAAACAAGTGTAAAAAGAAGACAACGGGTTGGGGACAAAATATATATTTAATTTAATTTAATATATTCTTTAATAATATATATAAATAATTAAATTATATATATAATTAATTAATTCTATAACTTAATATATTTGCTACATACTTCTGAATTGCCAAAGCAATAATTGCTTATGGCAAAACACACATCAAGACACCTGGGTGGTTTAGTTAAGCATCTGGCTTTGGCTCAGGTCATGATCTTGCGGTTGATGAGTTTGAGCCCTGCATGGAGCTCTGTGCTGACAGCTCAGATCCTGGAGCCTGCTTTGGATTCTGTGCCTCCCTCCCTCTCTCTGCCTCCCCCTGCTTGCACTGTCTCCCTCTCTCTCAAAAATAAATAAACATTAACACACACACACATATACACACACACGCACGCACACACACACACATACAAGCAATATGGAGATAACCATGGAAAAGTGAGTGACTTTTCCTCCGCAACCATAATCTACTTCTCACTCTGTTAACAGTTATGTGCATACTTTATGCACATATGAACATGTGTGCCCCAAGTATTTCCACCAGCCCTACACTGCTCTCCCAACACTAAAGGGTAACTTCTCAGCCAGTGTAAGTAGGGGAAGAGATCTTCGTTAATAAAGGTTTTCCTAGAGAAACATCTAGTCAGCAGAACATCTTAATAATGACTGTGCTTCTTCTTGGATCAGCCTCTGAAGCCCTTAGATAACCTTCAACAGGATGCCACTTGCTCTTTTACATGAACCACGAAAGGACTAGTGTGGAGTCAGCTGCATTTCCCTTTGCTGCCCCATCTCCTTCTCCTCCACAGCAGCCCCACAGCAGGTTTAGATTTTACTGAAGCAGTGAAGTTAAAAGAAAAGCAGAGTGCTGTGTGCTAAATATGACTCAGCCCAGGTTTAGAGAAAACATAGAGCAAGGAGTTGAAAGCTCTAGAGGGACTCTATCCGTGAGCAAGACCGAGTCTCCCTTAGCATCATATTTTAGATCTCTTGAAACAGCTTCTAACTTCCATCATGGGTTTTTTTGTGTGTGTGGTGTTGTAGTTTTTAGGAAAACAAACTGTTATCATAATCATGGTCTTATAATTGAATTATTCTGAGGAGGCCTTAGCATAGGACAATCAGTGATAGCAGTTGATACACAAAGTCCTACACAACAAGCCAGGCAGAATGAGACTAGGTGGGCACTCTGAATTTAGCCCTTTTCACAATCTCCCTCACCAATGTGACTCAGGCACCTTTTTATTCTCATGAATATATAGTATCTATTTGGAAAAAACAGAAATGTAGTTTTAATTGTCTCAAAATTTGTGAGGTGTACATTTCTCTTTGGAGTTAGTATTTCACATTATTTTTGCAGAATAGAGGTGACTGACTTTGTTTCATTCTTTTTTTTTTTAACATTTTATTTCTTTCTGAGAGAGAGAGAGGCAGCATGAACAGGGGAGGGTCAGAGAGAGGGAGACACAGAATCCAAAGCAGTCTCCACGCTCTGAGTTAGCTGTCAGCACAGAGCCTGACGTGGGACTCGAACCTACGAACTGTGAGATCATGACCTGAGCCGAAGTCGGATGCTTAACCAACCGAGTCACCCAGGTGCCCCAATTTTGTTTTATTCTTAAGCCTCCTCATTCTCAAACCTTTCAAATTGGGCTCCTTTGTATCTATATGGCAAAAGAAAGAGCTTCCTTGAACAGCAATGTCCTATTTAATGGCTATCTACTTAGCTAACTAATCTAAAATGAATCTAGCTTATAACAACAGTTAAATTCTTAATTAAAAATGTTCTGCCTAAGACGCACGAAAACTAACTTTATTTTTCCAGTAACAACTATGCCCACTACTCTATAGTGCTCTATTTTACTAACGGGAGAAATACTGTGCACAGTTTAAAATTTGTCGAGAAACATATTTGTAGAAAAAAATGCAAAAGGGTTAATATCCTTAAAAAGAAGAGCTCTTACAAAATCCATAAGAAGAAAAGTTTTTAATAGCTAAATGGGCAAAACACCAATGCCATTTATAAAGATAAATAAATAATAAAATAAGAATGTTCCTCTCTATAAATATAGAAATCAAAATATAGTCGCAATAAGACATTGTTGCTGTCTATAACATTTACAAGAAAGTATTTGAATGATAGTCCTGGTGACAAGTTGATGGCATGAATCCACTCATCTAATCTTAGTAGAATTACAATTTAGTAATGCTGGTCTGCAAAACAGTTTGGCAGTATTTATCAGGGCACTTTCTCCTAGTACTTCTAATTTATTACTCTTCTAAATAAATAGGAATTGTTGATAAAAAAATTTACGCATAAAAATTTATTTCAACGTTAATTAAAATATCTATAATTTAGAAATGCCTGAAGTGTCAAACATAAGGGAACAATATAAGTATATTATGGGGCACGTGTGCCATGGCATATTATGCAACCTTTAAAAATGTTGACACAAAATTGGTGAAGGGGTGTGGAGGACATAGAGACTTCCAGTTATGGAATGAATAAGTCATGGGAATAAAAGTCACAGCGTAGGAAATGTAGCCAATGGTATTAGAATAGTGTTGTTTGGTGACAGATGGTAGCTACACTTATGGTGAACAGAGCGTAATGTATAAACTTGTCAAATCACTAAGTCATATACCTAAAACCAATGTAACATTGTGTGTCAACTATACCAAAGAATTTTTTCTTAATGATTACAGAACTTCTTTTTACTAACATAAGAAAAGACATATGATATAATGTTTAATGAAAACGCAGTCTATAAAACTATTTTAATATGAATATAATGATGTATGGATTGTTAATTGAATAGTGGCTAATCCTAGTTACCTGGAGGTTGACAATTTAATACATTTTTCATCCTTGCTATTTTTTTCCCTAAAATTTTCTGTAATATATTACTCTTATCATTAGAAAAATAACCCATGTATTTAAAAATTATGAACAGTCTCGGGGCACCTGGGTGGCTCATTCAGTTGAGCATCAGACTTCAGTACAGGTTATCATCTCATGGTTTGTGAGTTCGGCCCCACATTGGGCTCTGTGCTGACAGCTTAGAGTCTGGAGCCTGCGTCGGATTCTGTGTCTCCTTCTCTCTGCCCCTCCCCTCTCATACTCTGTCTCCATCTCTCTCTCAAAAATAAGTAAACATTAAACAATTTTTTAAAATTATGAACAGAGTCAACGTGGTAGCTATGGATAACATATCAGTGATGAATAAAAAGTGGATGGAGGACCTCACCTAAAGTCTTCTGACTTTTTTTTTTTTTAATGTTTTATTTATTTCTAGGAGAGAGAGAGAGAGAGAGACAGCGTGAGCAGGGGAGGGTCAGAGAGAGAGGGAGTCACAGACTGGAACAGGCTCCAGGCTCTGAGCTGGCAGTCAGCACAGAGCCCGACGCGGGGCTCGAATCCACGAACCGCGAGATCATGACCCAAGCGAAAGTCGGACGCTTAACCGACTAAGCCACCCAGGCGCCCCTAAAGGCTTCTGACTTAAAAACCAGAAAATTTAAGACACAGTTCCTGTGGTTTGAAATCTTATAGACTCTTAGGGTTAGCCATGTAAGTTTTACTTGCTTATCCATTGATATACCCTTCCACATTACTATATAGTTTATACTTGATAGTTTGCTTCAAAAAGAATATTATTTCCTGAAAAGCTACAGAGAATTAGTCACTTATATTTAGAACAATATCACACCATTATATAAAAATCTAGTGCTTATCTTTATAATGGTAGTTAACATTGATGTGTATATTAACAAGCACATATATAAAAAAAATAAGTCCCACTCTCAGGTTTGTAAGTTAAATATAAAACTATGTAAACGAAGTAAAATCTATCCCTTAAGAAGGGGCCATATAATTATTTAGATTTAGATAAACTGATTACAGACTCCTATGGGAAGCTTTTGCACTGAGTGGATTAGATAGCCTTTTTTAATAAAATCTAGAAGCCTTATAAAAAATTCACTGCTTAGGCAGTTAATCTAGTAGTGCTCAGTGGGCAGACTTCAGGGTGAATTCAGCATTTCTGAAAACAAGAAGTTCAGTGTGAACTGAGGAAGCAAAAAATTCCTATATTCTTTCTTTTGAAGGGCAAAAAGCCAAATAAGAAGTTCATGGAAGTTCTACTTGACATTAGCATTCTCTACAATAAACAAAAAAATTATTCACATAGTTAGTGATTCC
Organism: Proteles cristata cristata; assembly: GCA_017311185.1. Classification (NCBI taxonomy): domain Eukaryota; kingdom Metazoa; phylum Chordata; class Mammalia; order Carnivora; family Hyaenidae; genus Proteles; species Proteles cristata. The sequence goes on along the minus strand of JAESUZ010003327.1, from coordinate 534,455 downwards.
TTAGGCTAAATGGATTGGTTCTTTGGGATATTCTCCAATATTGTTTAGCAGATGAGAATGTAAACTATAACAAAACCCTATTTCAGTTATGAAGATAATTGAAGGCTCTTATATTCTATTTTCTCATCTTAATTGGTCAGTAGATAATTAAACCAAGAATAGGAAAACTATATTTAATATAGTCATGTAATTAATAAATCTTTATTGAGCACTTATTTTAGGCCCTGGAAATACAGCAAAAACAGCGGTAAATGCTGTGAAAAAAAAGATAAAGCAGGATAAAGGGTTAGAGTAAGAGTACCTGGCTTTCTGAAGACCCACTTTTGGAAAGGCCTCTCAGAAAAAGTCCAACTTAAGCAGAGTTCAGAAGGAATGAGAAAACAAACCACAACATAATCCAAAGGAAGAGTTTTGCAGGAGGAGGAAAGAGGAAGTTCAAAGATCCAAGATGGAAACAAGCTTGACACAATTTAAGAAGTGTAGGAATGGCTGAAGTAGAAGTAGAGTGATCAGGGGAGAAAGACATGGGTAAACCCAATTCCTAACTTCTACTACCATTTTGTGCCAATGACTTGCAGTTTTATGTCTTCAGCTCTGGTTTCTTTCCTAACCCTGCTCTATATATTCACTTAGGTAGTAGATATTTTTATTTATATAATCCCAGCAATTAAACCCTGTTTATTTCTTATTTTAGTGACTTATCCCAATCTTTCCTTTGTCACACCCAGATATGCAAACCTTGGAATTTTTCTATCAAATCTTTGTTTGTTTCTTTCTTTCATTTATTTATTTTTGAGACAAAGCGTATGAGTGGGGGGAGGGGGAGAGGGGGAGAGAGAGAGCAAAAATCTTAAGCAAACTTTATGCCCAGCTTGGAGCCCAACTGGGGGCTCAATTTCACGACCGTGAGATCAGTAACTGAGTTGAAATCAATAGTCAGTCGCTTAACCCACTGAGCCACCCAGGGGCCCCTCAAATCTTCTTTCTAAATTTTCTTGTATCCATCACTCAGTCTCTGTCTGTTAGTATACTAAACTAACTTCTGAATTGTATACTGAAATAACTTCTTTAATTTTTTTATTCATTTTTTGAGAGATGGAGAGACAGAGCGTGAGGGGGGAAGAAGCAGAGAGAGGGAAACACAGAATCTGAAGCAGGCTTCAGGCTCTGAGTTGTCAGTACAGAGCCTGACATGGGACTTGAACCCATGAACTGTGAGATCATGGCCTGAATGGAAGTTGGATGCTTAACTAACTGAGCCACTCAGGAGCCCCTGAAATAATTTCTTAACTGGAATGTCTGTTTTTAGCCATTTTCAAGATTCGATCATACTGAATCACCTATAATACCCTGAATGTGCTGTTGGAATAGCCGAGAGATGCCTGCTCACGATTCCTTCAGAGACCAGATACACTTCTCGCGGTAGTTATATGTCAAATGAGAAGCCCCTACCTCTCTGTGTTAGGGTAGCAGTAAGGGAAGGATCAATCTGGATTGATTAGATTCCTTCCTAGGAATTTGCAGACTAAAGGTAAAGGAAAAGAGTGTGTCTCCTCTTAGGTCAGAAAACAATAAGCCACTGAACCGAGCTTCTATCCCCCAGGCCTCATATCTTATGGAGAATCTCTTCTGAAAGAAGAAATTTGGCCCATCAAGAGCAGACAGATGAACGATGGAAAAAAGAGTCCCGAGTTTGTGGTTCCAATGATTTAGCCCTAATCTTCCCAAGGTTTAGTTAATGTAAGTTCAAAGAATTCCTCTTTTATCGGGTTGAATTAGTTCTCTACCATCTGTAACCAGAGTACTCACTATTACAGCCTTGCTTTTTCCCATCCATTTCTTATAACTTAGAACTCCTGCTTGGAGGATTCTTCCAAGCCTCTTTCATATGGCAACATTTAGCCGTCTTTCAAGACCCAACCTACGTGTCACCATCTCTGGGACACTTTCTCTGGAGTCTCTGGTATGCTTTGAGTGACTCAAGAGAAGAGACTCTTATTCCTTCACATCACACACAGCTTGTTAATACGAGAGGAAAGGAATGAATTAGTCTTGCATGAGCTTGTTATTTTAAGTGATCAATGACCAATACTGCGTTCATTAAATCACTTGTCCACTTCATACTCATCCAGATACTCTCCAAGATCCTTCTGTCTTTAAGTCCATGGGTATCTGCTCCGATGTGTATCTTCTTGACAAATTTTTCTTCCCTATTAAGTTGTCTATTACAATGTTTTAAAATATTCCTCCTTTATTATATTCTAATTTTGAATTCCATCTGTCTGAATCTCGACAATGATTACCAGATTTTATTTACCTCTGAGGGTTAAAGTGTCCATTTTACTTCTCGTGATTGTGGCATTAACATATTAATCTATAGGCCTTCTGCCTTGACTTTAAATGGCCATTTTTTTAGTACTTTACATTACCACTGGATAGTATCTGAAATTGTATCACTCCATCCTTGAGAAATCCTTCTTCCCTTAGCTTCTGTGAGAACCTCCTTTTTTTTTCCTTTCGTCCAAAGTAGATGGGACCTGATCAGCTCAGATTCAAGCTGAATTTCAAATTTAACTTTCTCCTTGAATGCACTTGAATGAAGAAAGAAGCCCTGAAAAGAACCAAGCTTGCATTTCAGATGCTTGAAACTTCAGTCATTAAAGAGTCTCCCTTGAGATCAGCTGGAATGAGTAGTGTTTAATGGGGATGATTATTCTCACCCTGCTCTGACATATCCTCGATAAGGGTAACTACATCCTGCTGTATCTTTTTATTGGTCAGGTTGACTCTATACACAGCCAGCTCTGTGACTCAATTAGGCGATGCACCTTACATTCCCACCCTAGGCTGTTTCTTATACACGCCATTCCCAAACCACCACTTCCTGGTTAAAGCCATCATTACTCCTTTTTATTTTTACAAAAGCCTTTCCTAATAGCTATGCCTCCTTATAATACCCTTCTACTCTTGGCAGTCCTGAGTGAGAAATGTTGCTAAGGCACATCCCAGTTCAAATAACTTTGTGTTTCTTTCTGCCTGTAGAATAGCGTCCATACCCCAGAAGGTGACATTCCATGATCGGGTCCTAATTTAGCATGTTCCCCTTCATTGTGAATATTTGATTCCAACTCAACTGATCAGGGCAAAATCTCAGACAACAATAATACCTCATGTTTGTTGAGTGTTTACTCTGTGCCAGGCAACAAGTCACCCTTGTCGATGACACAAGATTTGACCAGAAGAAATCCTGGTTCTAACCTGACTCTCGCTCTGGCACTCTATCATCCCACCCAACCACCAGCTCAATTATTTTACTTCCTGTCTTCCTCAGTCTCTGTGGTTGTGTCATCCTGACTTTTTGACTTTTCTAGTTGCCTCTTGCCACGTGTTTTGGTTTTTTTTTTTAAGCTTTGTCTTCTCATCGTCGTGACATTTGCCCAGTCTTCCTGTTTGTTAAGTAACCCCCTGGCTTGTCCTCTGGATGCCCTGATTAGAATTACCACCACAGGAAGCCCGGCTGGCACTGGCCCCAGCAATTGGGCTCTACTCTATTCCTTGGCTTTGATACCAGAGGGGTGGGCCCAGGATGTTCCGAACCTAGCCCTTCTAATTTATTGTAAAATTTTACCATAGATTTCCTAGAATCTGAGGTTTATAAGGAATCCTAAAGTCTACAACAGTACAACCCCTATCTGAGTTAAAAAGCCCTATGTTCTCGCCATTCTTTATAACAGGACTTCGAATATATGATGGCAGATTTCATGTCCCTAAGCCTTCTAATCTAAACATCTCAGTTCCTCTAGTTACTGTGTCCAGCCTGATTGATTTCCTCTAATTAGCTTCATTTCAATTACTGCCTTTTTTTTATAATGGTGGTGGAAAGAATTTTAACACAATGTCCCAATTATGTTTTGACCAGTTTAGACTAGAATAGTGTTTTGTATTATTTACTATCAATTTCACCTAGCCTTTTCTGTGACAAAGGCTGTGAATCAATGTATTAGCTACTTCCTGCTTTAGCTCCAGCCTCATCTCAGATCTGAATCAGGAAGGTGGGATCAGAGAGTACCATGCCTCTTACCCTGAGGGCAGGAGCTCTCACTAATTTCTCTCAGCCATGTACACATACACAGCAGATACCTGGGCGGTAGATTCAGGTATGTTCTGAGGGTTTGGGGGGTTGAGGGTTATGCACATGTCTTTCCTGCTAATTTTAGCACCCTCTTCTCTCTGGTTCACTTAAACCATCTGAATGCCCATAAATGAGAAGTTATTCAAGGAAAACCTTTGAATCCATGTCAATTTCCTTTTAGCATTTGTAGCAAATTCCTTTTCACACACAATGACTGAGACACACCAGTGTCTGAGATGAGATTCCCCCACATATGAAACTTTCTGTGGTAACTGACCCATTCACCCAGTGTAGTCATTAAGTCAGTTACCTTGTTTCACATCTTCCCCCAAAAGATGAAAGAAACTATGATACCCTTGCCAAAATGCTGATTTTATCATGTCTATTATATTCTTCTGTAGAAGCTTCCTGAAACATGAAAACTAATTTAGTTTGGCATAACTTTCTTTCCCCTTTCAAATCCTGGTTAGTACTATTATATTTTTATTTTAAAAGCTTTAGAATCTTAACAAGGTCCACGTCAAGCTCCCTATTCAAGGCTGTTTGGCAATCTGCCTCCTTTCAGTAGAATTAGACAAGAATTACTGATAATTAGTGATTTCTTTCTTTCTTCTTCTTCTTCTTCTTCTTCTTCTTCTTCTTCTTTTTTTTTTTAGCAATTGGGATGTGATTCTTTTCTCTGGTGAGATAACAGTCCCCATGCCCAGAACACACCCTGCCTTTTCTGCCCACCCTCACCTGCCTTTGCTTAAAGGGTCTTCTGTCTAAAATATCCTGTTTGGTGTTTATGTAACTGCATCCGTGTGCCTTCGTTCCTCAGCTACAACTAGAAATCTCTGAAGGTGGGGGCCCTGTATTAAACTTCATAGTCTCTAATGCAGAACAAAGCACATAGTGGAAGTTCAGTAAAGACACTTTCTGAATGGATGTATGAGAATACACACACATATCTTATATATGTATATTTATTACTTTTTCCACCATGAACACTGTTGCAACATGTATCTTAACACACACGCCCTCATGGACTGATGGCTCCTTTTCTTTCTTTCTTTCTTTCTTTTTTTTTTTTACTACCTTTATTTTTGAGAGAAAGAGAGAGAATACGCTAGAGGGGCAGAGAGAAAGGGAGACAGAGGGTCCAAAGCAGGCACTGCGGGGCTCGAGCCCACAAACTGTGTGGGGCTCAAACCCACAAACCATGATATCATGACCTGAACAGAAGTCGGATGCTTAACCAACTGAGCCACCCAGGTACCTTATGGACGGATGCTATTATTTTTATCGAGATGCTTTTATTTTTATGGTAGAAAGTCCCCAGAATGAAGTTATTTTGGAAACATATATGGTCAACTTAGCAAATATTCTGCTAAGTGTACCCTCTGTGTTTGAGGGATACAAGTTTGTTTGTATCTATTTCAACAAAACTATCAGGTTCCTCTATGACTTTCCTAATATTTTCTCTATTACAGATGACCAATTCTGAGAGTGGTGTGTTAATGTCTTTCACTGTAATTATATTTTTATCATGTTCTCTTTGAATTTTTAGTTTATAATTTCTTCTTTTTGATGACTAATAGTATCCCTTCATATGTTTTATAATTTTTCATCCCTTTGTTGATGGTCATTCAGTTTATTTTTACTATTTTGTTATTATGAACACTATTGCAATAAAGAATCTTTGTTCACATGACTTTGAATCCAGAGACTTTTGTTTCTGTGGAATAGATTTCCTATGAATGAGATTGTTGTGTTGAAGAATATATAGATCTTAAATTTTAATAGATATTGCTAGCTTGCCACCTAAAAGGTTGTATAACATTTTGATCAGCAAAAACGAGTGTTCCTTTTACTCCAACATCCTTTGCTTTATAACTATTTTCAACTATTTCTATTACCATCCAATAGAAATGTTGTGATACCTCATTGTTATTTAATTAGCATTTCCCTGACTATGAAAGTTTGAGCATCTTTTCATAAATGTTTGTCATTTTGCTTTGCTCTTCTGTGAACTGCCTGTTCATATCCCTGCCTAGTCACCTCTTTGTTTTCAACCTCTTTTCACCTCTGTTTTAAATGTGTTTCCTATTAAAGGTATATTGCTACCTTTTGACTTAAGCTGTCTAGAACATTTAGAGTAATGAAAGGCTTAACTTATTCTAACCCTTCCCTCTTTTTTATGGTTATTTATTTTACAGAGCTATTTTTCATCCCTTTTTCTTATCTTTCCCCTTTTAATTTGGAATTCTACTGCATTTTACTCTTTTGTTAATGGTTACATTTCTTTCCCTTATTCCCATTGTCAAGAGTGTGTTAATCTATTATTTATATAAAAAAAAAGATTTCAACTTTTTCCCCAAGCAAGAACACCTCTACCAAAACACTCTTCTCCATGTTCCCATGCTTTCTCCTTACCCAGTAGGGTGTTGGGATGACTAAGGGAGAGGGAAGCATTCCAGGGAGAGGGCCCAGTATGAGCACAGGCATAGAGGCAGCGCTGGGAGTTAGTGTGTGTCAGAATGGGAGAAGATGGGGAGGCGGTAGAGGGTCTGGGACACCACTGGGCAGAGCCAGGGCCTTTGATCTATAGATAACATGGATCCAACCAAGTCTGGGTTGGCAGAGACTTTATTTATTAATTGGTTAGTCTGGTGGCAGGTGTGAGGCACCTCAGTGACCCTGGATGGATGGGGGCACGAAACAAGAGAGCTGCCTACAGTTCTTGGAGTACGAGGAGCAGGGGCCAGCAGGGCTATCATGGGAAGGAGAGATGCTCAGGGAGTGAAGAACGGAGAGTGGGATTTGGTGGTGGACTAGACAGGAGGGGTGACAGAGATGACAAAGGAGATCTTCATCTTTTTCCCGTTGTGCACCCTTAGAATGCTCTGATCATATACATTAGTTTTCTATCGGTACTGTACTGAAGTATTCTAAACTACGTGGCTGAAAACAGCAGAAATGTATTATTTAGCACATCTGGATGCAAGACGTGCAAAATGAGTCTTTCACGACTAAACCAAAGGTGTCTGCATCCCTTGCAGGAGCTCAAGCGTAGAAGGTATTTTCTTGCCTTCTACAACTTCTACAGGCTGCCTGCATTACTTGACTTGGGGCTCCTTCCTCCATGTCTCTCCCTCTTAGAAGGATCCTTGTGATTACATTGAACCCACTTCAGTAATCCACCATAATCTTCCTAGCTCAAGATCCTTAATCATATATCTGAAAAATGCCTTTTACCATGTAAGTTTCCAGGAATCAAGTAAGACATGGACATCTGTGGGGGAGAACGGATGCCGTTATTCAGCCAGCCACACAAGGATTCAGGCCAAGCATCTCTTTTCCAAAATAATCAGTTTCAGCTAAATGCACATTAACTAGACATCTTGCTAGAAAATCCCCTGTCCTTTCTGTCTCTGGTGCAATATTGCTAATTTGGTTTCAGGCTGGGTCTATTTGGGCAGCCTTAATACTTTCTCTCTTCCTCTAACTAGTGTAGGATGCCACAAAGTACTCATTTAGCTTTTTAAAATAATCTTTTTGTGCATAGGAGCACATGTACCCCAATGTTCATAGCAGCACTCTCCACAATAGCTAAAACCTGGAAAGAGCCTAAGTGTCCATCAACAGATGAATGGATCAAGATGTGGTTTATCTATACCATGGAATACTACATGGCAATGAGAAAGAATGAAATCTGGCCATGTGTAGCAACATGGATGGACCTTGAGGGTGTTAGGCTGAGGGAAATAAGTCAGGCAGAGAAAGACAAATATCATATGTGTGCACGTATAGGAGGATTAGGAGGAGCTTAACAGAGGACCAAGGGGGAGAAGAAGGGCAGAAATGGTGGGGGAAAGGGGGAGAGGCAAACCATGAGAGACTCTTGAATGCTGACAAAAACTGAGGACTGGTGGATGTGGGGGAGGAGGGGTGGGCATGGAGGAGGGCACTTGTGGGGATGAGCACTGGGTGTTATGTGGAAACTAATTTGACAATAAACTATTTGTAAAAAAAAAATGAATAAATAAAATAAAATAATCTTTTTGCTTTTTCATTTTCTTTCCTGATACTTTTTACCTCCTTATTTAAAAGTTTACAAATTCAAAATGTACAAATAAGACATAAAGATCAAACATGTGCTGTACTTTAGGTCCAAAGCAATTTCCTCAAGAATTTGCTTATGATGGCAGATGGTTGTTTAAACATAGTAAGCCTTATGTTTCTTTTAGATCCGAAAGAAAGAAAATAAGTGTCCAGTGAACAAGGCTGGATATTTAGCATACGTAATCCAGGATTGTTATGCTCTTCAGAAAAACACACAGTAAGAATTTATCTGGGCAATATCATCAGCCTTTCTTCCTTCCCATAGCAAAGCAAGGACCTAAGATAAATGTCTTTTTATGGATTACTTACCATCTGTCCTTCAAAGATGTCTAAGCCTGTGGAACTCTATTTTATGTCCATGAATTAAAGGCAGCACAGCACAGAGAAAAATCGTACAGGTTCTGGAATCAGACAAACTGAGGTCAACCATAGCTTAATCTATTACTGACCCTGGGAAAATTACTTAACTATTCTCGTTTAGTTCTCCTCTTGGTCAGATAACAGAACTTAGCTGGATTGTTGTGAGTATTAAATAAACTAATTTATGCAGAACACTTAATCCAGGATAGAGTGTAGTAAATTCTCAATAAATATTAACCATCTTTTTTTTTTTTTTTTTTTTTTAAATCAGGGGCCATTAGAAACATACCAGACACATCAGCCATATTTGTTCTCCAGCTTTGGTCAGCCTACAGCAGACACATACCTTGGAGTAACATAATGGGACCACCGAGCAGGACCCTTATTCCCCAGTACGTTGCATTAATGTTGGCCTCAATCTCATTTACTGACTAAGAAGAAACAAGCTGGTTTATGCTATCATTATCCTAAGATCCTGAGGATATATTTTTCCAAAGGGAAACGGTAAAAGAAAGAAAGAAAGAAAGAAAGAAAGAAAGAAAGAAAGAAAGAAAGAAAGAAAGAAAGAAAGAACTTACTCTTTTATATTTTCTCTGTTACTATTATTCATATTATTTATGCTTCTCCTTCATCTTCCTGGTAAAGCTATCAAAACTTTTTTTTGAAAGACTCCTAAAGTTTCTCTACCTTGGAGTGCCTGAGTGGCTCAGTCGGTCGAGGGCCCAACTCTTGATTTTGGTGCAGGTCATGATTTCAGGGTTGTGAGATCAAGCCCCACATCGTGCTACGGGCTGAATGTGGAGCCTGCCTATGATTCTCTCTCTCTCTCTCTCTCTGCCCTCTTCCCCTGATCACACTCTCTCCCTTTCTAAAATAAAATTTTAAATTTTTTTTACATTTCTCTACCTTGTTTAGAGAGCCTGAAAAATTAGGACTACAGTTATTCAGCTAAATCCTAGAGGAGCTCATGCTCCTTTGCATGGCAGACAGAAGGTCCAAAAGGCAGACTCTGATAGCCGAGGTGAACCTGGAAGAGACATAGGATCATTTTCTTACGTCAGGTACATAGAAAAAAATTCCAGAGCTACCTGGCTAGAAATTTCTGAGCAAATCAAATGAATTAATAAATCCAGTTGTTCAAATACGGTAATTTAAAATAATGCTGTAAACCAACTTGACAATAAACTATTAAAAAATAAAATAAAATAAAATAATGCTCTGGCAGTTTTTCTCTTTTCTCAAGACTTTTTAAATCCTCTGTATTTGCTTAAGTATTGTCAGATGTCCAGAGGAGTAAACTATGCAAGACTGAGAGAGAGTCAGCAAGTGATTCCTGAGACACGAAGTCAACATTTGCAGGAGGCCCCAGTGATGGGCTGGATGGTTAGTGAAGCCTGGAATTTAAGCCTCACTATTTCACTTCAGTGCGGCTTTTTAGCACACAGTGATGGCCAGGTTCTCCCTGATTCCGAGCCCCATGACAGTGTGGAGTGACGGTGTACAGGCCTTCGTGTCATCCCCCCTCCCTCCATGGTCTTATGGCCTTATTTAGAAATTCCAGAGGCAGCTTAGTGGTGAAAGGTTGTTCAAGCACTTTCCTCTCCCTTTTATTTTCTTCAAACATTCACATACTCAGAAAGCCAAAGTGGCTGCCTCACCCTGAGCCTCAAAGTCCTGAATATTTATAGGTCTTTGAGAATTCCAAGTCTCAAGTTCGGGTAGAAGGCTATTTTTCACTTGGTTGCTGCTTGAAGACTTACTTGCTATGGTTAACATACTAGACAATAGCTTTTCTGATGAATACATTCTAATTTGGAAATTAGAGAATGGTACAAATAAGAAAAGAAGAATAGTCATAATCCCACTATTCATGTTAACACTTTGATTCTTTTCCTTTCTATATCTTTACAGTCCACGCAAATAGGCACACAGTGTTCGGGTTTTTATGAAGCTTTCAAATTTTAAATACAATTTTAATTCTGCTTTTATTAATCTGTTATTTTATTATTTCATAATGGAACATAGTCATTTCCTCATACCAATACTTATTTTTTGAAAACGTCATTTTACTAGTTAAATAATATTTTTTTAAAATTTCGTTTTACTTTATTTTTAAAATCTTTATTTATTTTGAGAGAGAGCAGGGAAGGGGCAGAGACAGGGAGAAAGAATCCCAATCAGACTCTGTACTGTCAGCACAGAGCCTGATATGGGGCTCAAACTCATAAACCATGAGATCATGACCTGAGCCAAAATCAAGAGTGGGATGCTTAACCAACTAAGGCACCCTGGCTCCCCGAAAACTTTATTTTAATAGCTAAATCATAGTGTGGTATATCCATGAATTGCATAAGAAAAGTGATTCTTCTCTTTTTCACTACAGGTCAGCCCTAGAACTAAGCATCAGAGAGGAAATGACCACTAATGGCAGGAAGTTTGGAAGAGAGTCTCGCAATACTCAGGGGATAAAGGCGTAGATAGAAAGTATCAGACAGACATGAGGTGCCAACTTCAATCCTGTTAGTCCCTTTCAATAGCTCCTACTCCTGAAGCCCAAACTCCCGAGTCTGGCACTCAAGGCCCTCCACAATTTGTTACAACTCACTTTCCCAGCCTTAATTCTCACTGTACTCGTTTACACTCCCCCATATTTCTGCCAAATGGACCAGGTACTCTTTTCTACATGGAAGTTGGAGGCTTTTGTTGCATCTATACCTATGCTCACTCCTTCCCTTGGATGTCTGCTCTTCCTCATGGTGACTTGTCTACATCTTATCCATTGATTCATGGTACAGCTCAAATAGCACCATGGAACTATTTGAAATTCTTTCAATTTCTCCTGGCCAGAGCTAGTGTTTTCTTCCTCTCCATTCTAAGCTCTACCTACACATCAAATTAACTTGAATTATGACTATGTGGATATACATCTAATCACTCTTCTCATGATATGGATCAAAGTTTTCAGACATCTTTGTGTCACAGTATCCTTTTGAGCATTATAATTTCTTTTCATAAAGTTTATTTAATTATTTTGAGAGACAAAGAGTGTGAGCAGGGGAGGAGCAGAGAGAGAGAGAAGGAGAGAGAGGATCCCAAGCAGGCTCCGCACTGTCACTCAGAACCCAAGGCAGGGCTCAAGCCCATGAGCCACAAGATCATACCCTGAGCAGAAACCACAAGTCAGATGTTAAACCAACTGAGCCACCCAGGCACCCTGAGCATTATAATTTCTATTGATACACACTAAGGAATTATTAGCACCCACAGTTAGATTATTCATTTATCACATTGTGTGTTCATGTATGAATAAAAATTGCCCAGATTCATCTCCCATATTCCTCAGAGAAACATTGTGGGGTTGTTTGTGGTGACTGGTCTCCAAAAAGATGGTCCTCAATATTTCCTCTTTACTTTACAGATATATTCTCCCCCACACACCATGATATGGGGCTACGTCCTACCTCCAATCCTCAGTTACTGGACTGGCCATATGAATTGGCTTTGACAAATAGAACGCAGCAGAGATAATAGTCTGGAGCTTCCAAATCCAGGCCACATTGTGGGAAGCCCACACGACAAAGGGAAGAAGCAAAGTTCTGTGTTCAACAGCTATGGCTGAGCTCCGAGCTGACAGCCAGCTCTAACCACCAGACCTGTGGTGAATCAGCTTGAATACACACATGTAGTACAGCCCCTAGAAACCTGATCCACTAGTGGTGGTGCCTCAAGGAGAAGAATCCAAACCCACGCAGCTGACCCTCATCAGCCCAAGCACCACTAGACATGAGAAAATGATTGTTGTTAAACCACAGGATTTTGGCCTTGTATTACATTGCAGACAAACCTAACAGTAGAGCGCCTGGGTGGCTCAGTCAGTTAAGCCTCTGACTTCAGCTCAGGTCATGATCTCTTTTTGTGTGAGTTCGAGCCCTGCGTCAGGCTCTGTGCTGACAGCTCAGAGCCTGGAGCCTGCTTCAGATTCTCTGTCTCCTCCTCTCTCTGCCCCTCCTTTGCCCAGGCTCTGTCTCCCTCTCTCAAAAATAAAGAAACATTTAAAAAAGCCTAACAGCAATATACATGTTAAACCAGTGAAATGCTTATATTGGACAGTTTTTGACTGGCAGTTCCATACAGTTCAACCTGATACAAACGATGCCTCAGTGTTACTCTTTCCATCTTAGCCCTTATTCTAAGCAAGTTACAAGCTTCCTATTCCAGAACACACTCAGCAAAGAATAGTTGAAAGGCATCACCATAATGGTAAGTAATAACAGTGAATAGAAATCATTAATATTGTGCATTGATCAAAATCTAGCAGTCCAACAGAGAAATGTGTGTGATGTATTAATAGTGCTCCACACATGGTACTGGGGAGAGTCACCCCCAAAGTCAGCTTTTCCAAGCTAGTGCTTTACGTACCAACTGTATGATTTGGGACGCATTTTCATACTCAATGTAGAATTATCTACATTGAGTTTACTCAAACAAATTCATTTTAATGAAACATTATATCCCTCTCATAAGTGGAAAGCCACTATGCCTCTCAAAAGTAGTCAGTGAAAATAAATAGTAAACTACTGAAGTGGTTTTTTTAAACTTTTTTTCATGTACCATATTTTGACTACCAGACTTTGGAGACCCTACTTTGGATATTTAATTTTCTGAGTCCAGATTAGTCTCTGATTCAAGTTTTAATTGCCCACAACACCTACTACAGTGCCTTAAATATAGAAGAATTATGTAAGTATGGATTATTAGAACTGGAAGAGATGCTAGCTATTATCAGCAGAAACGTCTGTTCAGGACTCTAACCCAGTATGGTACACTTTCATTTACTCCACGTCATATCATCTGCTAGCTATGCGATCTTGGACAAGTTCTTTGACTTCTCTGTGTTTTAGTTCCTTGTCTCTAAGATGAGAATGATAATAATGTTGTGTGGATTAAATGGAAAAAATGCTTAGAACAGTGTTCAATAAATGTTGGTTATTATTATCAGAAGGTATTGCTTTATTATATTCATGCCATTAGCAAGGCTAATCAGAAGTCTGAGGTCTGTCTGTTGCCCATCTTATTTTCTTCCTTTTTATAGATAATCTTTGTTTTGTCTATGGCGACTTTGAGGGTTTTCCCTCTATTTCAGCGTCCTAAAATTTTACTATAATGTATCTAGATTTGGGGTTTTTAATTTTTATACTTATTGGTATTGGTGTTTCCTTTATGTCTCTGTGCTTTTTGTCTTTCAGAAGCCTCTCCAAATTTCCAATGTGTAATCATTAACCTTCCTGTTTCTGATTGAGGCTATGCATGCATATTCAGCAATATCCATTACTGGATGTATGGATACAGAAAATGTAGTATATATACACACACACTGGAATATTATTCAATCCTAAAGAATGAAAGAAATCCTGCAATAGGTGACACCTTGGGGAAGCCTTGACAACATAATACTAAGTGAAATTGGCCTATCATAATAAAACAAATACTGCATGACTCCATTTATATGAGGTGTCTAAAATAGTCATAGAAACAGAGAACAGAACAGTCATTTCCTGGGGCAGGAACAAGGGGGAAATGCTGAGTTGATAACCAATGGATGTAACATTTCAGTAATGAAAAATGAGTAAATTCCAGCGATCTGCTGTACAACATTGTGCCCATAGCTAATACTGTATTGTGCACTTTAAAATCTGTTAAGAGGGTAGACTTCATGTTAAGAGTTCTTATTACTACAATGAAATTAAACTTAAAAAGAAAACAGACAAGACACATAAAAGCAAATGATATTATGGTAGATTTAAACCTGTGCATATCACTGACAATAATGAAAATAGTCTACATTCCAATTAGAAGGAGACTGCTGTCATATTGGTAATAAAAGCAAGACCCAAAATCCACTCTAAATATAAATATACAAATAGGTTGACAGTAAACAGATAAACTAATTGATAGAAAAGATATAACATGTTTGTGGAAACTAATTTGACAATAAACTGTTAAAAAAAAAAAAAGAAAAGATATAACATGCTAGCAGTAGCTAAAGGACACTTGGGGTGGCTATGTTCATATGAGAAAAATTAGATTTCAGAGCAAAAGCTATTACAAGGAAAGAGGCCTTTCACATAATAACTAAAAGATCAATTCATCAAGAGGACATACTAATTCTAAACAATTTTGTGCCTAATAAGAGATCTTACAAGCATATGAAGCAAAATAGATAGAACTGAGAGGAGAAATAAACAAATCCAAAATTCTAGTTGGAAATTTCAATACCTCTCTTACAATAATAGAACAGAAAGGCAAAAATATAAAGAACTCTAAACAGAAGTGCTTAAGATGACAAGTGGACCTTAAGAGATATCACTGAAGTTGACAAGTGGACCTAAGGAGTCTTGGAATGTATACTCAAAATCATGACCATATAAGCCATAAGAAAGACATGGTCACTGGGGGAAATTGTCTAAAATGACAAGAGAGTTAGTATGAAATTCACAGTACGACAACCTGCAAAGCATGCGGAAGATTTGTGTGAAAATATGTGAAGGAAGAGCCAGAGAAATGGGAGGAAAAACAATGTGATGTGATATAATTGAAACCAAAAGAGAGAGTCCTAAGAACTAAGGAATGGTCAACTGTCAATGCTGAAAAAAGATTAAATTGTTCACCACATTTAGTACTGTTGGAAGCCTGAGGTTTTCATACTATAATTCATATGTACGAAAAAAGTTAACTTTATTATCTAATATTGACTTACCCTTGCCCTTGAGTCACCGTTTCTGCTGATAACAGAAAAAAATTGTTTAATAATTGAAAACATTTCCTCTTAGTTTAAATCCTCTCATATTTACTCAGCCTTTCGGACTGCCCTTTGTTCTCCTGTCTGGTGTCATTTGGAGGCAGTAGGAGTCTTGTGGTCCTCATGCTGTTGGTTGTCCCTTCTGGCCAGAGGTCTGCTGGATGACCTTTGCTCAGTGAAGTTGGTATAACTGGTCCTCGTCTTTTTTAGACATCATGTTATCAACTACTGGGACCTGGAGACCTGCACTGTGTCTGGTCCTAATGTCCCCACACTTTTGTTGCCCTAATTCGAGTTAATTAATTCCATTAATCTCTCCTCAGTCCTCTTTGCCAATGCTGCTCCTCTGCTCCCACACCTCATGAGAGAATGTTGAACCAAGTCTTCTCCGAGAAGCTTCAACCTCCGGGGAAGGGAAATATTTCATTTACCTTACATTTCCCTGTTTCCTGCACATTTATTTGAGTGATTCTGCTACAGTGACCCTCCTATAATGTTTGACCCTAAAGCAGAAAGTGGTGAGGATATTTGTGTCTAATATCTTGCCATTCTTTGCTTGGCTCCTCCTCTCAGCTCTAGGACAGAGTTTTCCCCAACTGTGTGTCTGGGGCTGACCTTCCGTTCCCTGTCTTCTCCACACTATAAGCTCTTGCTGTGTTAGGGGAATTTTTGGAATGCAGGAAAGTGCTTTACTTTCTCTACATAGTCTGCCTTCTAAAACTGTGGTCTTCCTGTGGGTTTCGATAAACCTGGCTTGAAATGTGAAACTGAGCCACAATTCTTTCTTCTCACCTAGGTTCTCTCTGTCTCCACAAACCATGAATGGTTGAGTGGGGAAGCCTTGGGACAAACAGGCATTAGAGATGATAGAAATTAAAACGTGTTGGTTTCATATTTCAAAATGAAATCCCCGTTATATCAGTGAAGAGATTGGTTATCTCTTCTAGAATCTTGCTGAGAAAAGAAGAGGTGAAATAAGACTATACCTAGCAGGAGGTGCAGAATTAAGAAATAAATTTTTCTTAGTTTCTTTTTTTTAAGATGGAAGACATTGAACTATTATAAGTGCTAGTAGAGTATGAGGCTGAAGACAGGAAGAGTGTTTGAATGATAGACCAGGTTTCCAGGAAAGGTGAGAAAAGATGGTTGGAGGTTGGAGAAACTCTTCCAAAGTTCAGGGCTCAGTCAATGCTTTCCGGGGATAAAAACCCACTGAATAAATAAATAGTTTTAGTGGAAAATTATTCCCCAGATACAGACATAAGAATCGTCAGGGATATTCATTAAAGATTTGGATTTTTCAGGTCTTACTTTGGAGATACTAATTCAGTAGGTCTGGGATAGAGCTCGCGAGTGTGTATTTACAGAATTCGTTATGAAATTCTCATGATGAAGAAAGTTTGGAAAATACTAACAGAACACCACCATAGGCCACACAAGTGGGTAACACTAAGGGTTAACTCTAAAATGACTAGACCACTTAAAGAAGAGGAACTCAAACAAATAAGGAGAAGCAGGCCCTTATGAGATTGTCACAAGGGAAAATGAACTTGCTTGTTCAGTTTTCTGCCTGGGAGCATAATGTGATTTTCATGGCAATGTAGAAAATATCCACCAACCTTGACAAAGCAATGACAGAAACTTCTATGAAAAGCAACTCCTTGAATCTGCTGCTTTTTAAGTGGGTTTCACATGCCTATTTCTAAATATCTAAATAGTAAACATGACCTCCAATAGGAGCAATAATGTTCATTTTTATCATGCGTTCAAAGTTCTGTATTTGATACCACTTCTTTTGGGTTTTCAGCATGGTTGTATTCAATGTCCCAGTACTTAAATAAATTTTAGTCACATGTAAGTTGGTATAAAGAAAGATAATAATAACTTTCTTAATTACAAACTGTGATTTTAAACATCCTTTTCAGAGGCTGAAACTTTCATTTGAGAAAGTGAGTTGAAAGAACACAATTCAAAGTGGGAGTGATTCACTTTCCATCCTTTGCCCCACAAGTTGGTGTCATCTGCGCACTCTTTTCAGGACTACACCACAGCTGTTTCTTTCCTTTCCTTTTCTTTTCTTAAAGTTTATTTATTTATTGGGGCTGGGGGAGGGTCAGAGACACGGAAAGAATCTCAAGCAGGTTCCACACTGTCAGCATGGAACCCGATGCAGAGCTCGAACCCACAAACCGTGAGATCATGACCTGAGCCAAAATAAAGTCAGAGACCCAACTGACTGAGCCAGCCAGGCACCCCTGAACCATTGCTTTTTCAATCACTGAATCAACCTTTTCTTTTCTTGACAATGTTCCCAAGAGTCCCTGCCAGTGACAAAAGAATGGAGCGCTGAGTTCCATTCAATTCATTGTGCTTTTCTCACGCAAAGACTTACAGATTAGTCTGTTGAGAGAAACCATGTTTTTCAATAGCAGCAAAGCTTGAAAAGCCACTGCATACATTTTTTTTTCCAGGAGTGAAAATTTCATTATCATTATGGCTAAAATAAAAGGTATTTCAAAAGGCATTACAAATGTCCCTTTCCTCTTTGCATAGAAGAGTGGCTATTATAAAATTTTTGCAGAAACTACTTCCTAATGTTGGGATTAATTTAAATGTTTGATTTTGGGGGGCGGGTCTTTAGTTCTGATAAAGCGAAAGATAAAAAGAAGATCCCTAGGTCTTTGTTTGGCTTAATACAAAAAGAATCTTTAAAATAAGTGACAAAAAATTACCCAAGGCACATACGTAAATTTTCGAAGGACCATTGTGCTTGAGAGCTGGTAAGGACCTCAAAGTTTATTGGTAGATACTCTTCATTTTATATCCAAGGAAACTAAAGCTCCTTAATGCATAAGGTGATTGACCCCAACTATTACCTTCCCCAGTAATTCTCATGATCACTTCAGTTGGTACTAGCATTTTCCCCAAATCTGCAATTGGCAGAGCAAAGGAGATATTTCTGGGGATTTAATATGTAAAGCATATTTTTAAAAAATTTCTGTGTGAGACCACAATTTGAACTGGCATTTCATCAAGAGGTTTTGGTGGGACTGTGCAACTTGCCTTTATTTGTAAATGATCTTCAATTCTACTTCATAATTTCCCGATGTCATTCACCTAGAGCAGGAAAGATGATGTTATGGTTATAAGAGGTGAACTGTCCTGATTTTTTTTTCAACCCGTTAAGTAGTCTTGGTTTGACTATCACAGTATCAGAGTAAGATACGTCAAACTTGCCAATCTCAGAAATTCAAACAATGCTCTGGTAGCTGAGAACCAATACTATCAAAAGTCAGTAGCAAGATTTGAACCTATATCTCAGACAATCAGACTAGGCAACATTATGAGGGAAATGAAAGTTTACCAATATCCTGAAAGTGCCTATGTACCTCTCCCCACCCCCAATCAGCCATTTGCTTCCTTCCCACTAGAATATTAGGCAAATGAGTTAGTTCAAATTCAGGTTTGTAGACAATAGGAAGTAGACCTCCATGAGAGGGAAAGCCCTGGCAGGTGCCTTTGATGCTTTACTGTCAGCCAGAAAAAGTTGGAAGTAGTGCCTAAGACAAACCACACCCACTTCAGAGACCAGGAGTCAGATGAAAAATTCCCTTCTTCCCAAAGATCTGGCACCTACTGTCAAGGTATAAGATCTGTCTTCTTTACGTACCTTTGATCTCATTTCTACTACTTCCCTTTAAAAGTGCTCATGAAGAAGATGGGGAAGAGGAGGTGGGGACCTCTCTGGTCTCAAGGGGAGAAAAAAATCATTGTTTTTTCCCCATATCATGATTGAACTCCCGGAGTCGATAATCCAACTCTTCCTGAAGGAACTTTTTAAGTGGCCCAGGCTACTGACAAGGCTACTGACTCAGTGAAGTCTCAGGTCATAGTTAGGCATCCTTCTGGAAAATGAACAAGGTTTATAGACAGCTCTTTATTAGAAGGCCCTTTCTTGATGGTGATGAAGACAACTGACTTGACTTTTCTGCACAGGTGACCAGATGGGCTCTGGTGGGAACAGTAATGCCCCATTCTTGGTTGTAGTGGTATGTACATACACATTTATTTGTCACTCTTTGACATGTGCACATTCATCTGCATTCACTCTTTTAGTGTATTCTATTTTTTAAATTTAATTGCAAAAAAACAATTTATTTTCAGATCCCAAGGACATGAAATGAGACATTTAAGTTCAGCAGGTTAGTATGGCCTAAAATACCTGAATTTTTAGCAAGTTCCCGTGATGATCCTGATAAAGGTAGTCTGAGGATTGTACTTCAAGTACAATATTTTATAATCTCTCTGGGTTTGAACTCTTTACTTTTGGAACTTGGCATTTCAAATGCCATGATTAAAGGCGGCAGTTTACAATAAATAAACACACAATTCTCCCCATTCTAGATATTATCATTTTACTGTACAAAAAAAATCCTAAACATTTACAAAAGAAAATCAAAAGATGTTGCATTTTTAGACCACATTGGAAAAGTTACACAAGAGTCTGATAAACAAATGTCAGAAAACATCTCCGTACCATGCAAGTACCATACAGAGAAATCAAGTCAACCATCATACCATGGGTTGAAGTGTTTAGTACCTGAAAGTGAACCCAGTGCCCTCCTGGTTTATCCCCTGCCTATAAAAAGATAAAACCTTGGCATCTTTACAAAACATGAAATTATTGTCAATCAACTTTATAGAACTAAAATTTTGTTAAGGAAAATAAAATATTAAAAAGGTGACATAGGTCAGCTGCCAGTCAATATTAATGTTAAATTGTCTTAAGAAGCATTCACTTACAACAGTCAGCCCAGGCAACACTGTTAAATTACTTTGAAGATCTGACTACAGAGGGCTGCTATTCCAAGCGATTTGCTACTGCATAATTTTATTTTACATATGTACAAGTCATGTTATTGTATATACACATCAAGGAACTACTCCAGTCAACACGTCTCAATGGTAGTGCCTATTTTTTAGGCAGAAAGTTGTCCTCTGGCCTCTTGTTCACAGCATGGGACACAGGAAGCCATTTCTTTCCAAGAATTCACTATGTTCAGGGAAGTCTGGACTCTGAGCTTGTTGTTTTCCTCATGGAACGATGAGCAGTATTAAGAATTTGGACTGATAAATAGTGGCTCCGGTTGAACATGTCAAATATTAGCTACACCTTTGATTTCTGTGCTTCTACAAGACTGTATGACCCTTTCATGTTGGCTCTTCTAGCAAAGTAAATAATCATTCCAATGGCCGGTATTATTAAGGAAGATGCACAATAGAGCACAAGAAGTTCAGGAGAAAAATAGTCCTGGTACTTTCCTCTTCCTGGAAAATAACAAAATGAGTGCAATTAATGTCTGGTACAAAGAGAAATTTTTTGATAGTAATAGTTATATATTTTAACAGTACAACTAGTTCTCTAAATAGGAGTGAATCAAAGCAGTGATAAGGGCTAACAGGAACCAAATGCAAACTTCTTTCAATTATCCAAATAATCAGTTGGCAGTTGCTGTGGTCATGATGAATCTAAAGATGACAATTGATGGGTCCAAATGGAATCAGGTTCTATTGGAGAATGGACACAAGGGCAGGGCATTCTAGGGCTCTTTTACAAAAGCAAGAATTGGAGAGGAGTGTTTGCTTTAGAAAACACAAAAAATCTACTGAAGAACAAGGACTCTGATGACCATGAACTGAAATAATTAACTAGTTCTCCAGGAAAATCCTTGTAACCACTGGAGTGTAATCATTATAGTCAAACAGCGTATATGATAGTAAAAAAAAAAAAAAATAATTCTTGCTAATGCATGCCTTTGTCAGAGATATATTAAAAAACCTCATATTTTGTATCTCTGAAGTAGGGCATCTTAATGTATGTTATTCCTCTTCAGTATTTATATCATCCCTTGATAAACTTAAGTTCTTTGGATAGTATCATATTCTAGTTTGAATGTTACTTATTCAGAGGCATTCTCTGACTTACATCTTCCCCAGCTTAAATTAGGAACCCTGATATACTTTTACAACTCATTGCAATTTTCTTCTCATATCTCTTGTCACTGCTTGTAATTAAACATTTATTTGTATGATTATCTATTAAACTTGGTCTATAAAGTTACTTAAGACCACCTACCAATTTTCTTTTTGGTCCATCACTGATAGGTAGTAACTGAGCCATTGCTTGGAGTAGTTGACACCCAATAAATGTTTTTTGAATAGTAATGCATTTCTTTTCTTTCTACATGCTGTCACTTTGTCATTTCGTTGTAAATTGGGTACAGAAGGTAATAGTTTACAAAAGCAAAAATTAGTACTCTTTGTAATTTACTAAAATTCTTGTGATCGCTGCAATACTATTTAACTCTTAACCTTATAAGAAGAACATCTGAGAAAGATAGCATGACATTTACTGGAGGCTCATCTCTATTTATACTTATGTTTGCCTGGAATCATTTGACATCACAAGTATTAAATTTCTTAAGGCAGCATGTATGCTTTCTGTCTTTGAAGAAATCTGACTTTGGCAATGATTACTTTCCTTCTAGAAGGTTCTAATCATTAGAGGTCAACCAAGTAGAACAGGATCATGATAATCAGAGGATGGGAAGTTGATTTTTTTCAAATTATTGAAGATAAAAGCACTTAACCCTAAACATAATGATAACTGCCTCATTTTTCTACTTTTCCCTGTTAGAGTAGAACTAGTCAAAGTATAATATTTTAATGGGATATCCATTATCATAACTATGGTGAGGCATCAATATTGACAATATGCTGGACAATGGTATTTCTACTCCTATTGTTCTCTTTTCAACTTAATAAATATTATCTTTTGCTTTCAGTTTTTCCTTGAGACATCTGCAGTCAAACACAAATTTGCTGTTGAGTCAATTACCAGGGCAACCTTCAAACACTATTTTCAATAGCTGTATAAACACTGAAAATCCTAAAGACTCCCAAACATTCCTATATCATTGGAATGCATTCAAGCCAAAACAAAACAAAACAAAATTAATTTTAAAACTGATTTACACAGAAAGGTAAGCTACTTCAAATACCAAGGAAAAATGTCAAATTTCTGTCTTCATTCATTTGCTGTTACTTTAAACATAGTTTGGGGGCCTGAATTTCTTAGCTGGGTCCCTAAAGTGCTTAGAAAGTTCATGTAAGTAATGAGTGAAAAATGGCAAATATGTAAGTCATTAATTTAATAAAGCAATAAAAGACAAGGTGTGAGAGAGAGTTAAAGAGTAGAGAAGAAGCTTTGATATACCTTTAAAAGAGAATCATTAACTACAAACAGAATCACAAAAATGCTAGCAGTCCAGGCTCCCAGGACTAGGCTTAATTAAAAGTGGACTAGATGCATCAAAGCTTAAAAGAAATAGGAATGAATGGATTTCATCCTAGTCGTAAATGAGATCTCAATCCATCCAGAATCATCCTCAACTTCATTAGAAGGACTGATATATGCCTTCGTGTCACTTTGAGTGACATGATACAAGGCAAATGTTCCATTCTTTGAGCACATAGTAATTTCATTGGCCAGATCAAGTGATTTTCAGGATAATCACTGCATTCTTTTAACACTTCTAGATTTTCCCATTCTTTAACACTTCTAGATTTTCCCATTCTTTAACACTTCTAGATAGATATATTGATATGATATTGTGACAACAGAAAACATAAGGTAAGGCTTGAAATGTTGAGAAATCTGGCCAGATGAACAACAATTTTACTCGTTTTCTGACCTAAGTTCAAATTTTCTTCACACTGACCCATGGTTGCAAATTCTGAAAGCCAAGTGCCACAGGCTTCAAGACTTCCATTTATTTGCTCCAAGTCTGGCGTCCAACTCACAGTGAGAACTCATTAGCACACAAGGCATGGAGACTAATTAGTACAGGCTAACACATTCTGCTTACACCAATAAGATCAACAGATCCTACTGGGCATTCACAAGAGGGGGTAGGAAATTAAAAGGCCCCTGAGGTCTCTCTGCTGAGCCTGTTGTTCGCTGCCCCCAGCCCCTATCGGAATAGGGTAGGCTGGACAAGGAGCTTGGATTCTTAAGCAGGCAATTCTGTAGTCTAGAGACTCTTTGAAGTTGTTCAGCATCAAGTTTGGCACTCCTAACAACTGTCCTGAAACCAGTCAATCCAGAAAATACGCAGTTACTCCATGTCCAGAGAATAGCATTCTCATGTGATAGGAGTGACAAGAATCTGGATAGAAACTTTTGTCTTCCATGTGCCAATCCTACTTCTTTAGTTTCCTTATAACCGCCAGGGAAAGGTTTAAGAAGTATGTTTAAACGCTTAGGAAATGCAGGACTTCAGAGACCAATGATGAATTGTCAACTTGGAGAAAAGCAAATGTGAATTCTGTGCTCACCAATGATTCATGTCAACTTCCTGGCTAACCTCCATAGGATAGGCCAGCTGTGCATCATTATTTTAGGAAATATTGAGCAATAACCACAATCAACATGGAATTCAGCTCTATGTTGCCAACTCATTCACCTAATCCTAGAAAATCTTTACAATCCACCTAACCTCTGATTGTTGTAAAAAATATTCAAAAGTAAAAACAAAAATCTAACTAACCTTTAACATCAAGGGTTAAACTTCTTAATTGCAAGCCAACCGCATTTTTAGATTCACATTCGTACACTCCCGCGTCCTCTAATTGGACCTTGTGGATGGTGTACGCGCCATCTCTGGACTGCAGCACTGTGTCTCCAGTCTCTGCTTTTTTCTTCAGGATTATCCAAGTTTTGGGAACATTTCCACATGTACAAGAGATAATAACAGTGTCTCCTTCCTTGACACTCTCAGAAGGAAAAGCTGTAAGTTGTATGTCTTTCGGAGCAACTGTAAAGAGAATTTAAAAGGCACCTCTGATTGGGTGAAATATAAACCAATTCCATATTAATTTAATGACAGCAACAGTTAGCTGTCAAGCAGCTATTTGTGCTTACTGTTTGCATTAAATGTTTACAGAGGCAAGTAAAGAAGTCAAGCATTGACTTTTTTTTTTTATATAAATGACTGTGTCTTTATTTTATTTATTTAAAATGTTTGTTTATTTTTGAGAGAGAGGGACAGAGTGCAAGCAGAGGAGGGGCAGAGAGAGAGGGAGACACAGAATCTGAAGCAGGCTCCAGACTCTGAGCTGTCAGCATAAAGCTAACAGGGGCTTTAATCCATGAACCTCGAGATCACGACCTCAGCTGAAGTCAGACCCTTAACCTACTATCCCCCAGGTGCCCCCATAAATGATCATGTTTTTAATAAGAGAAGACATGTCTATACTTCTCTCATGTCCCGTAATCTAATTCTTTACCCAGACTAGTCAAAAAAGGTGTTTAAAGAATAGCAATAGAATTCAAATGGGAAAAAAATATTTTTGTCAAAATGTTGTGCAAGGTTCTTCCTTGAAGTACAAAAGTCTTTACAGGCTTCTGCATTTTGAGTTGAATTTTCCTGGATCAAGTTGTACAGAGATCGCTTTCTCACTATTCTTAACAATCACAGTTACCATTCACTAAGTGCCAGGCACTGGGCTAAGTATTTAATGTACAACATCTCTATTAATACACAGCCTATGGAAGAAGGTATCATGTCACCATTTTATAAGTGAGATTTCCATCTATTATTGTGACTTGATTTGAGATTCTTTCCCCAACAAGAGCTATAGTGCCATGACATCTATCCTAAAGAACTTCTTTAAAGTTGTGCATTGCCCTTCCAAGGTCGTTTCTTTTAAAGGCAAATTATCATCCAGGTGAGATAACAAGAAAGTCACTAATGCCTTAGTGGAAATAATACCAAGGGATAAGAGAGGACATGACAGCTCCAGTAAAAACAAACAAAGGAAAGGAAAGAAAGGAAAGGAAAGGAAAGGAAAGGAAAGGAAAGGAAAGGAAAGGAAAAGAATTTGTATCCCCAAAGGGAAGGTGTGGGGAGAAATCCAAATTGTTCATTTCATGCTTTTGCCCAAAATTACCTATGGATTCAACCCGTTGACTAGGAATTGTTTTGTTCCCAGTCCTGGCTCTCCATCCTGGAGACAGGGAGTCCGGATTCGATAACTTAAGCCATCTAGTGGCTCTATGCCATGAAGTTGATGAACCAGAGGGCGTGGTCACTGCTACTCAACCTCAACATTTACAAAAGGCTTCTGTGTCTTCTTAGGCTTCTAAGCAAATACTAGTATGTGCCTTGTGAGATTACCACTCAGTGTCCAGTTTAGTAGCTATGGTGACTTTAATCCTAGCTAATTTCCAAATATGTATATACCTCTTCCTACCCTTATTTCAACACCACAACCAGTGTCTCATAAGTATAACTAGAACTCCTGGCACCATTCCCACAGCTAGCATTCCACTTGAGGTTAAAAGAATTTTAGGATAAGTGACGTGGAATCGTTTATGAGGAAGTGCCATTCCAGGAACTTTCCAAGCATAGAAAACATCATGGCTCTTCAAAACCCTTAATATATGTTTTGAGTAAGAGTTTTGGTTTCGGAGAGGGCTTTGTTCAAAACCAATGACAACCAAAATAATACTAGCGACAATAACTCATTAATCACGTTTTACTCACCTTGGATGATTAGTTCTACTTCTTTTCTGCTTATTCCAGCCTGGTTAACCCCTTCACACACATAAATACCAGAGTCTTCCATTTTTGTAGAAGTTAAGGTGAGTGTTGAATTTTCAGAAAGAGGCTGTAGATGCCCATTATTCAGCTGCCTGCTCCACAGAATTTTCGGAGCTGGAAGGCCGTTGCTGGAGCATGTCATATTCACGGAACTACCTTCCTCCAGGATGGAAGAGGGGCTGACCAAGACAGTGGTATCCCTGGGGGCAACTGAAAGGGCAGGGACACTTGTCAGCTTGACCCTTTATACCCCGAGTTCCAAAAAGCTTTAATAATGTTGCACAACCGAGCTATGGTTCAATGGATTGGAACAGTTTATTAATGTTGATAACCTTATCAAAGGAGGATTTCTGTCCCCATTTACTTAAGCAGATATAGAATGATAGAAAGTAGAATATGGACCCAACATGGATATTTTCTAACAGAAATAAGTTTTGTGGGCGGTCCCTTACTACCTAAGAAGGGATCATCGCTGATAGTGTGTGTCGACATTTATGGTACATTAAACATGACCAAAACGTATTTGAGTCTCCTGTGAGAGGTGGAGTTTATTTTTCTACCCCTTGAATCTTGGCTGGTCTTGTGACTCACTTTGGCCAGTATAACATGGAAGAAGTAACACTCCAGAACTTCTAAGCTTCAGCCTCAAAGGGCTCCTTTCATTATCACTCTTTCGAAATGCTGCACTGTGGTGACTAAGCCCGTGCTCCTTTCTTTCAGGATGAAACAGCATGTGGCAAAAGGGAGGACCACAACCCCCAGAGAAGGCCCCAGACATATGAGTGAGTCCATCTGGGACCAGCCATGCCCCGCTGACCTGCCAATTGACTGAAAATGCATGAGTGAGTCCATCTGGGACCACAGTGAACAGATGAACTGCTGATCTGACCCCTTCTCGAATTGCCAACTCGAAATCATAATCTAAAAGCTGATTGTTGTCTTAAGTGTTAGCAGTGGTTTGTTATAATAATTGTTTTAACATTTCTCCAGTTATTTTTTTTTTTTTTTACAGAGGTTTTAACTATTAACCTCATGTTAACTCTTGCCTGGCAAACATGATAAGAAATCCATATTCAGGAGCGGATACATCACACGTGTACTTACCGTTAACATAAAGCATCTGTGTGCTCTGCCTCTGTTTGGGTTCAAATTCCATTTCATCAATATGTAACTTAGCCAGACAAACAAGAACTTCTCCCATGTCTTCAGTGGTAGGGATGAAGGTCATTTCCAAACTCTTAGTCTCTAGAGACTTCTTGTCCATGTCCTGCAGAAAGTTTTTATTCTCTATAACACTCTCCCCCTTAAGTAATTCAATCTCCAGCAGGTCAGAAGGATACACATTCGGAACCTGGCAGCTTACAGTGACTGGGTTTCCACTCACGAGTAGACCACTCATTTCAATCTCTGGATCTCTAGGGAAGGCTGCAAATGTCATAGAAAAAGGATGTTTATATGTGACATTCACAGGAAAAATGGAGCTAATCTCTCTTAAATGCAAGGCTCTCAAAATGACATTTTTAACTTACTTGGGATAGAATGATCATCCATACATAAATAATGTCATCAAGTATAAACATTTATGATATTAAATATAAATAATGGTATAAACAAAAACTTAGCACACAAATTAATCAAGGAATAAATATACTTCCTATTTTTCTCTTCTTAGGGGCTCAATCTTTCTGACAGTCATGGACTGATCTTTTTGAAAGACCATGAGTTTCCACCATCTCATTTTGTAACTATATATTTTAAATGTCTAACTATTTCCCGTGCTGTATTGAATGTTAACTATGGGGTAAGCCCTTAATATTTATGATCTCAGTCTTCAAAACAACCTGATAAAATAGGTATTATTTAACATATCTTACGGTGGGAAAACTTATAAAGAACGTATTTTATAGCTAGGAAAATTTATAAATCTGATAGAAGCTCAGAGACCCTCATTAGGCATTGTACCTATATTAAGTCGCTGAGTTGAGATCAGAACCCATGTTTCTCTGAGCTTAAAACCCAGGCTTGGTTTCATAGAGCTGTGAAACCTCTGGGTATCAAATAAGACCCATAGTGCAGATCTCAGTTTAGACATTTTCATTTCCAATGGCCGGGTTTAGAGAGCAAATTTGAAATATTTCTCAGACAATACTTGCAGTTAACAAAAAACTACGAGATTTACCTTCTAATTAATATGTATCATGCATCTTAGGCAAACCAATAAAAAATAAGACTAAAATAGTTATGAAGGGAGAGCAAGAGCAACGCTAAAAATTTTTTTATTATGCGAAATGTTGTTCAAGTGATACATTCTTAAGTATTTCCACATTGCAGTAAGACTGGACTGCGGGTTCTCATTTCTGTTGGGAATGTGCCTACATCAGCAGATCCTGGACTCTGGGTAATATGATACCGTGATAAAATTCACCCTTATTTTGAGAGATTCAAATCCCTTTACAGACATACTCTAACTCATGCTGAACAAAATCCTGATGGGTAACACAAGTTTGGGCAGTTTTTCTCGTAGAGAATATTCTGTTTTCCTCTTGAACTCTGCTGAATAATACAAGCCATGGTAACCCTCTCAAAGTAATGAATTTTCAGAGCACTTTGAATATTTTGTCCCTCATTCATTATAAAATGAGGAATTCTAGCAATGTCAAATTCATAGAGGTTTGAGGTTGTAAAGGCTTTTTAGTAAGGTGACAGGAACAGCAAGAAAAAGCATAGTGGATGTACATAGTGTAAATCATATTAAGATCTAGTGCTAACTCCTGGCTCTGCTTTTCATTTGAGCTGCTGCCACTGGCCACCCTCTATGGCCAGTATAACTACCTGTTTTCATTTTAGGGTTTGTCTTGCTCCCCACTGCCTCATTTTTCTCATCCTGTCAATCAACTTTCCAAACGTGCCTTCAAAAGAGTGGGCTTGGGCCTCACTCCCTTTCAAATAGCTGAGCAGGAGTAACTCCTATGCAGTCATCTGAATGGACATTCACCCCCCTCTCCTTGCTCACTACCACCTCTGGAATACCCTCTATACACAGAGAGGATGGGAAGCAGTGAACATGTAGTATGTTCAAGTGCAAGATGACAGAGTTTTGGCAAGACACAAAGTAAGGATTGTGGATGCTGTGTACAAACCTAATATATACTTAAGATTTCAGCTAATTAGGTTGCATCAAAAATTCTGGCCTAGAGATTTAGGAACAATTCACAATGTTCAGTTCCCTTTCTAAACACATGGATCTCATTGTATATCACAGACTTGCATTCTGTTTCTTTCAATAGAATTGAGAGGGGGGAAAAAAAAAACCCAGCAAATAATACTGAAATCCACTTACAGTAGAGGTCCACTTTAATTCCCTTTTCCACTTTCTTACGGCCACAGGTCACGGTGCACAGGTAAGAATGTTCATTCTCAAAACTCACAGGGCTCAGGGTCAGTGTGGACTTGCTCCCTTCTGTCTTCACCGTCCCACTCAGAGGACTGTCTATCTGGGTTCTCCAAGTGAAAGATGGGGTCTCACAGTCTGTGACACCACATGTCAACACAACTGAGTCGCCAATCTGAGCAACAATCTGGGGTCCAGGGGAGATCTCAACAGTGAATGGTTTCTCTGGAGGAAGAACAAGACAAAAAGAAGATAAGATTCTTTTCTTCCTTCATCACATTCCAATATATGGTCTTTTTTTCTCATCTCTTTACAGCTAACACCTGTGCCAAGAAGAAATCACTCCTTTCTACCTTGGGATGATCCTGAAAGATGTTTTTAAAGAATGAACCCACAAGAATTCATTGAGCCACTCACTTAACAGAAAGAATGTAGATTAAGACTTGTTAGGACAGAAGCTGACATCTTTTCAAGACACTAATTCAGTCTCTGCTCAATTGTAGTTTATTAAATCCCTGTAGCAGCAGACAACAGCTCAATAAATTTAAGAGGTTCCAGTATATAAGCATTGTGTAAGCCATGCTGCATATATTATCTCATTTAATCCTCACAACTTCATGAACTGCTACCATTAATTCTTTTCTTTCACTTCCTCCTGCTTCTTTTTATTTTCTTCTTCCTCTTCCTTCTTCTCCCATCCTCCTCCTCCTCCTCTTCCTTCTCATCCTCCCCCTCCTCCTCCTCCTCTTTATCCTTAAGGAAATTGAGGCTCAGAAATGCTACATAACTTTATCTAGTTTGCGAGTGGCAAAATTAGGACTTGAAGCCAGGTGGGTCTGATTCGAGACCCTAGCTTTTCAGGTCCTTCAACAACTGAATCAAGTCGTCCTCATGTGGAGATAAAACCAGATCTAAGAGAGGTTGTGAAAGCGGCTACAAAAATATGTCTTCTGATTAGACATATTACCCATAATGGATCAGTGCTTAGAATTTCTGTGCCAACAATATAAAATTATACCACTGAAAGCACACAGGATCACATTGAAAGCAAAGTCCAAATCTAAACATGAAAACGACACACAAGCCACCTCTAAAATTTGTTTGATGCAATACAAAAATAGGGGATGAGCACTGAGTGTTATGTGGAAACTAATTTGACAATAAACTATTTGTAAAAAAAATAAAATAAAATAAATAAAAGAATTATTCACCACGAAAAAAAAAATACTTTGAATTAATTCAGGGGTTGAGAACTGAGATCAGAGGTCTAAGTCCTAAATATCAAATATCCAGAAAAGCTCTTTGGATGCCAGTCCTATCCCTGCTGGACACATAGGCTGCTTTGGGATCCTTCCTGTCCGGGAGAAAGGGAGTTTCAAACCTCCAGTCTCTGTTCCCTGAAGAAACTGGGAGTGGTTGGACAACCCTGAGATTGACGATTGAGACTCCACAGAAAATCACTAAAATTGTTCCTGTAAATAGCAGACTGGAGAGGGAGGAAAGCATTCTCAACATAGAAGTCATCCAAATACACCACATTTTGCAGGGTTCTCATCTGTGCCAGGAGAAGTTTTTCTTCTGTTTGGTTTCTCTCATTCGACAAGCCTTCTTTGGAAGGCTCTCCTCAAATTACCTTAATACACTGATATGCTATTAGATTTTGAAAAAGACGGATCATTGAGAATAACAACCAGAGTTTTTGAATTCCTTATGTGCTAGTGTGAGAAAAGGGAACTTGAAAACAGACCCACTTCCTGCCTGTGAAGTGTTCTCAGATCATCTTTTTCCAGTGGCTGCGTATGTTACTAGGCGAACGCTTTGCCTCTGTGGAGTAGTTCTTAGGTCACTGAAAGATCTTTTCAGAGTTCAATTCTCTCTTCAGTACTTAAGGTGGTTAGTATTCTGTGATGCAAAATTCAAAACAACCCTCCCTAGCCCCACAGGGCATTTTCTTTTCACCCTGAAATGGGATCTAATTTCTTATGGGGTGGAATTATTCCAGGATGGGTGATTCATTGCATATGATTTTATTAGTGTAATACTTTCCTGATCTCATGAGAATGGTAACCTAACACCCAACTGAGTTAATCTATTGACGGTGAGTTTCAATTTTATTTTTTAACCATCCAAGTTTAAACCGTATGTTTTCATATGTTAAATTTCTCATGTTTACAATTTATGTAATTGACATTTATTGGGCACCTATTTTGTGGCAGATATCCAAATATTAAAACACACACACACATGCACACAATTCCTGACGTACAGTTTAATGGAAAGACATATTTAAATAAATGCATTATTTTGGCTCTTACTAAGTATATTTAAATTATCTACTTATATGCCTGTCTTTCCTGCCTACATTATAAGCTCTATAAGGGTCGTCACCGTAACTTTTTCATGTCTGCCCCCACAGCCCCGAGCATAATTCTTGGATTCTTGGACAAGGGCTCTTAATTAATATATGTTGAGCTAAACAGAAGTACACAAACTTCGATAAGAAGTGTTGAATGTAGAAAAAGGGAGGAATGGCCAGCTTTGCCTAACGCAATCTGGAATTGGAAGGCTGACATGAGCTTTGTCTTGAAGGATGGCTATGAATTTGCCACGGGAAGGAATAGTGCTCCCGGCAGAAGGAACAACGTAGACAGTGGTACAGAAACATCACCAAAGCTGTAAAGGTAGTTTCTGACCAGATTATAAAGAGATTTATTTTAATAAATGTGAATTTCAATTTACATGCAATTAGGGTTTGGTTGAAGTCATATATAATAAGCACCTTTTTTGTGTATGGTATATACTCTGGTGGCATTGCACAAGATTGATGGTCTTGAGGACAGAATGATAGCGGGATGGCCATTTGAAGGCAATCAGCTATTTTGTTGAAAAATTATGGAGTTTTAGATTAGAATGGGTCTGTAATAAAATCATAGTCAACGCCCCTAGTGAGTGATTTGACCCTGGGCAAATTATGAACTATGCTGAACCCACCCACTTTTATTCACCTCGTAAGGTAGTGGTAAAGACTAGGAAGACAACATAGATAAAGTGGAAAGTAGAATTCCCAGAAAATATCAAAAAGTGTATGATCAGTAGGAGCCATTATTAATTTTTACAAGACAATATGTTTCTCATCTGTAAAATGAGTATAAAATACCTACTCTTTAGTTATTTCCTAAAGATTGCAGCTAACATATGTAGAATGCCTAGCATACAGCTGGTGTTCAATGAATGCCATTATTTAAAAACATCTTGCAAGAGTCCAAGTCAGAGATGACAAATTAAAGCAATGGCAAGAGTGTTGGGGGAAAAAAGAGCTCAAATTCTAAGGATCATTCTTAGGAAGAATGGGCAGGATTTGGTGATCTGGAAATGGGAAAATGAATTTAAGAGGAAGCAGATATGGTGGCCCAAATACTGGGAGTCCAGAGTGAGTAGAGATGAGGACAGATGTGGGAATAACCTGAGAATACTAATACGCAAGGGGAGGGAGGAAGAAAGAAAGCCAAAAAAGGAGGCAGGGAAGGAATGGTGAGAGATGGAAAAGAATCAGAAAAGCAAAGCCATGGGACGAAAGACTGCTGAGAAGTATGAGCAAGATGAACATACAATCCTGCTAAAGCACATGACATCAGATGGATCATCAATAAAACCTAAGGAAGTGATTTTGGCACTTAAGCTGTTTCACTATTGTGCAAACCCTAGTCACGGCACCCTTACCATTCCTTTTGCACAGTCTACTTACCTTCAACAATTAATTCCACCTCTTTTCCATTTTTCCCAACTTGATTGACTCCTTCACACACATAAATTCCAGAATCTTCCATCCTCATAGCAATTAAAGTGAGAGTTGAATTCCCAGAAAGGAGCTGTAGATTTCCATTATCTAATTTCTTGCTCCAGAAAATCTGCGGAGCCGGTAGACCTTCACTGGAACATGTCATTGTCACAGAACCACCTTCCTGCAGCCTTGTGGATGGGCTCACAGAGATAACTGTGTTCTTGGGTGAGACTGAAAAGGCAGGGCACAGCATTAGTAACTGCTAGGCATCATCTTGCTCCAACAAGGATAACGTGTTTCTCTCAGTCTCTATTTACATGCTTTCACAAATTTGACAAACTTACTCTGCCAAATTAGTGTAAAATTAGTATTGTGGGTTTACAAAAATCAGTCAATCCAATTTCTGACTAATCTGATTGAGTTACTTTTTTTATGATGTTTGGTGTTTTCAGATGGCCACAGATACTCAGAAATTAAGAAAGACCCTTAGAGTAATGTGGTTCAATCTCCCAGATAAGGTAGCAGTCCTATGTTAGAATCCTTGACAAGTGCTCATATATGTTGGCTTCAACACTTCTGATTGAGAGAATCACTGCCTTACAAAACAGTCCTTTTGATTTGGGGACAGCTCTAATTATTAGAACAATTGAGCTGAAAACTTCCTCTTTGTAAGCAACTTTCATGCAATGGCCACAGTTCCGTCCTTCACTATTACAGAATAGATCAAATCCCCTTTCCACATGACTGTCTTCAAATACTTAATGATAGCTCTCTTTTCCCAGTTTTGTATTCTCTAGGAAAAATATCCCCTATCTTGACTATTCTTTTCAAAATATTGATAAATCCTTTCCATCTCATTCTCTTTCAGCTAAACATGCTAGTTGGCAATACTCCTTTTGAATGTAGTGTCTAAAGCAGAACACAGCATTTGGGTCTAGAACAGAGTACAGTGAGTCCACTCCTACACAATTCTGGGACCTCAACCCCCCCCCCCCAACCCAGTCTCGGGCAACGTGAAGGTAATCATGTCTACTCTCTCACCCAATGCACATGTATGTGTGTGTGTGTGCGCGCACACATACACACACGCACACAGAGCAAGTTCTCACCTTGTAAAATGTCTATAACTTAATATTGCAAGGTATATAATAAGAACTTATAAAATATGATTTAAAACATTTTATCTTCTGAGCCTACTTCATACTACCCAGTCAGGTGGTATTATTACTCCCCTTTGATAGACTGGGAAATAAAGAAATTAAGCAACCCAAGTTCACACAGTTCATGGAGCCAGAAGTCTTCTCAACCCAAATCCAATGCTCTTTTCATTGAATTATGCTGTTGACAAATATTATGTTCTCAATGAATAATAATGGAATAAAAACTATAAACAAATGCCTTGCTGACTTTAGCTGCTAAGTTTAATGCTGTATACATCCAAGACTAAATTCCCATAAAGACTAGACTACATCACACAAGTACTTACTGTAGACTTGCAGTTTTTTTGTAGTCTCCCTTTCTTTGGGCTTAAAGTCAATCTCATCCATGTGTAATTCCGCTCGGCAAACAAGAGCTTTCCCAGTATCTTCATTGGTTGGGGTGAAGGTTACTTCCAAACTCTTGGTCTCCAGGGACCTCCTCTCCATAGGTTCTACAAAGTCCTTATTCTGTAGA
The DNA here is from genome assembly GCA_017311185.1 of Proteles cristata cristata. Taxonomy (NCBI): domain Eukaryota; kingdom Metazoa; phylum Chordata; class Mammalia; order Carnivora; family Hyaenidae; genus Proteles; species Proteles cristata. The sequence goes on along the minus strand of JAESUZ010003327.1, from coordinate 499,550 downwards.
AGATCATTGCCTTTCAGCAAACTCATCTCCAGCCTGTCAAATGGATAAACATCAGGAACCAGGCACGTGACTGTGACTGGCTTCCCAACTTCCAAGGGGCCACTCAGATGGATCTCCGGGTCCTTAGGGAAAGCTGCAAAGGTCAAACGAATACACATGAGCGGGCTTTCTCTTTATGTAATATAAGGTCTTTTACGGATTCAATGCAACGCAAACCAAGTCTAATGTTTCTGTTAATACAGTCTTAATTCATTGTTTAAATAGCCTTTCATGGTTTGGGGGGGGGTTCATGAATCAGAATCAATCACTCTTTAGAGTTCTTCAGCTGTGAGCCTGCATATACTAGGGGTTGCATATTAGAGTAAATGAAGAGACAAGAAAGTGATGTTTATCGAATACTTACATATGCCCATCACTGTGCTATTCATTAAATATAAAGGACTTTATTTTAACTCTAAGACATAGAGACCACATTTCACAGATATGAAAACCTTGCCTTAGCACATTTGCATAACTTGCCTAAGGTCACACAGCTCACAAATGGCAAGTCTGGGATTTAAACTCAGGATTTTTATTATTCTGTATTGGTACTGAAGATTGCATTATACCACATTCTTCTAGGGCAGAGATATGTCCACTTTACAGATAAGAAAACGGAAGCTCAGAATGTCATTGCAAAGAATATTGAATGGGCAACACATGCTAAGAAAGGAAGAGAGCAACGTTAAATAATTGGCTTCTGAAAGTGATGCCTCTGACAGGAATTCATCCACCAGGAAGGTACAATCTTTAAATTTTGGAAGGCAGATTTGCCTCTTGAAAGGCTTAACTCAATGTCCTGACCAGCACATCACTTGAACCTTTCAGTGCCAAGGGAACGTGCTATTTCAGCCAGCCATTGCTTCCTTTGCAAGGGCTACCTTTTCATTACAAACTGTCTTAGGGTAACACACTGGCTGGATTCAGGACTCTGTGTAATAGAAACACAAAGGTCCCAGCTCTAAAGAATATTACAATCAAATGTGGAATGGAGACAGGATTGTTCAACATAATGAGAGCCAGATTTTTCTGAGGGAAAAAACCTCCAGAAAGATAATTAAAACCAGAAGCGTCTTTATTTCTCTTTTTAAAACCTTCAACTATCTGATACTTGCGAGCAAAGGCAAAGGAACTGGAAATGCTTTGCTTTGTGGAAAAAAACCCAGTATTTTAAATTTTTCCACCAATAATTTCTATCCCTCCTATTCTGTAAGAAACGTGCCCATAATCCACATGGTTTGCTGTCAGGTAATATAAGAACTTGTTACTTTTCCCTGTATTTACATAAGGGGGCTTTTCAAGGAGCTCAGGAGGCCGCACAAACAATGCATGTACAACCAGCAAAATTGAAAGCAGCTGGCCAGGCACAGTTTCTTGGGACACATTAGCAACACATGGGGCTTGTTGAAGAATCAATTACAGATACGGAGTGAAGCTGAGCTCTGCCATGGCAGAAGGGAACCAAAATCAAATGGGATCTTCATGAAGAGATGGCCATAAAGGATTCCAGGGTGTTGTTTTGTTTTGCTTTGTTTTGTTTTGTTTTGTTTTGTTCATTTGTTTTTCTGAAAGAGTAGTCATCAATAACCAAAGGCAAGATTTTTATTTTAGTTTGTTTTTTTAACTCCTCTTGCTAACTTTATATGCTCGATTGTGAATGGATTGGGATGCATTTTGGTGAAATGGCAAACTAGGAATGTTTATTAACATGCGTCAGGCAAATCTCCTCCATTACACAGATAGCCTTGAGGTTGAGCGGTTGAGAATGAAGGCTTAATGGCACCAAAAACAAAAATAAACACAACCCTCCTAAATGTAGCTGTACCAAAGTCAGATGAGTGAGATGTTTGCAGATACTTTTCTTATGTCAAAAGGAAAACTCTTGTACTGAAGCCTATTACTAAATTATAGCTCTCCTACTTAAGCCAATTTTAAGCACAAAATTGCATAAGAATAAATAAGTGGTGGGGGGAGGGGGCTGATGGGCATGGAGGAGGGCACTTGTGGGGATGAGCACTGGGTGTTATATGGAAACCAATTTGACAATAAACTATTTGTAAAAAAGAGAAAAATTTAAAAAATAAACAAGAAAAAAAAGAATAAATAAGTGGAAAATCCCTGAAGAATGGAATTCATAAATCATTTGGATATATGCCCAAGTAAACATGTGAGGATATAATCAAATAGAAATTGCTGAAAAATAAGATTGAAGAACTTCAGAGAGCTTCATTTTATGGCTAAGAAAAGAATTGCCTGGAGAGATTGAGTCTTAACCATGGTCACTGTGTTTGCGGCAGAGTTAGAAATAAAAGCCAAGGTTTGGGTTCCTTTTCTAGTGTTAGATTCAGCTGCCTCTAACTTTCTTGGTGCAGTGCGTCCTCTAGCCAAGAATCTGGACATGAATATCCTTTCATTTTTTTTCTTTTAAAAATATCCTTAAAAAAACTTAAAGCAAAATTAAGAGAAAATCAAAGATTCTCTGAAGTACTCACAGTAAATCTCCACCTGAATTCCTCTTTCCCGTTTCTCAGATCCGCAAATTGCTGTGCACAGGTAAGAGTATTCATTCCTGAAACCAACGGGATCCATGGTCAGCGTGGAACTGGTCCCCTCACTTCTCACCTGCCCATTCAGCGGACTGTCTAAATGGGTTCTCCAAGAGAAAGATGGGTGCTTACAGCCCGTAGTACTGCAAGTCAGTGAAATGACATCACCAATCTGAGCAACAATTTTATCTTCAGGGAACATCTCTATTTTAAAAGCTTGAGCTGTGAAGGCAAAAGGAGAAAAGCGAACTTTGTTTAGTATTCTACTCCCTCTTCTCTGTCCTAGAATAATGTCTAAAATACAATCTGGCTGATCCATTTCCTAAATTTTGAACTAACTGCAAGGCAGCCAAAAAGAATTGGAGTCACTGCCAAAGGTGTTAGAATCATGGAGAACTCTCAGTTCCGATCTCGATGCCCATTTATCGAAATTATTTTGTTATTTGCTAAGTTTAAGATCATTATCAAGTACAGGAAACTGAAGAGATAGACCTTACTAGAGATAAATCTAATTATTTACTTGACATTGGAAAAAGATAACTGGAAAACATCAATATGCACCTCCAACTATGACAATACAGTGGTACATAGCAATACTCAATAGCACATTGTATGTTTTGTTAAATTAAGGTTACCCACTGCCTAAAAATCCTACTGCCTTTCTTCACTACCATAGCAAAACTGACTGAAACCAAAAATCGGGGCTGAAATGGAATGTGAGCATTTGGAACAGATCAAAGAGAAGAACTTACAAACTGTAAACACCATCCAAAGTATATTTGAAGCTCCGAAGATCACGACCATCTTTCTAGGCGTTTTCAGTTGCCGCTGTGATGAGAACATAATGGTCCCAAAACTCTTCTTTCTGTCCCACCTGAAAGTGCCCTGGAAGAGGCGTTAGCTCCTAAAGCCAGTGAGGCTCAGTGAGGAGTGAAATAGAAAGTCTGCTCTTTATAAAGGGTCTTGTTGCAGAAGCACAGAGGCGGAGGGAAATCCCTTCAAGGGGAAACCCGGAGCAGAGCCAGAAAAAAAGTTTCACTGACACCCAGCCAAGTCCAGTTTTAACCCCTTCCTTTGCTCTCAGTGCTAAAACTACTCTCTCTGCCATAGAAAACTGAAACGCCTCCAAGGTGATAAAATTTAAAGCTTTTCCTGGTTTTCACCCCAAAAGGATATCTTTGCAAGAAAGATACAAGGTAATGCACATTTCAGAATAATGCTCATTTCAGAATAAGGGAAAAGCGGAAGAGAGAAAGGGAGGGCAACAGAGACAGAAAGGGGAGAAATAGGCAGAAAGAAAGGGAGAGAGAGAGAATAGTAAATTTTACTCTGGATTTTGAAGTGGCTAAACAACCACCATGTCATGTGAACTGATTTTTTTTCTCCATTAAGACATATTTGCAAATTCCAAAATAAGGTTTAATTTTTCTCTCACAAGAAAAAGAAAAAGGTCCTATCTTTTGATGAACTATTTTTTAAAAGGGAGATAGCATAACTTGCTTGTTTTATACTTTCTATTCATAAAATATTCATAAAATAATTCTTTTGGTAATGAACATCAACTTTCTGAAGTGATTTTCTTGAGGGGAAAGTAAAGGAATACTACTAAAGCAAGAGAAATAATTTCCCCCTCTTGTTTCAGAAAAGTTATCAATCTTTTGATTCAACTGTCTGGTAACTGAAAGTCCTTCTCAGACTTAAATGGAAATGCATGGAATTCATCTGAAGTGGTAAATCTCGTGGAATGGACCACAGACACAATTAAAACATGACAAATAATTTGTCATATGGGAAGTGATGATAACCAACTTTATGCCCTTCCCACCCCATACCACCCTGCCCAGTGAAATCATTTTTTTAAAGCTTTTATAAAAATGACTATTTCAGCCTTGCACACACATAGCTCAAGTCTTTGCAAAATGTTTGTTAATCAAAAAGAAACGGAATAGCCACTTCCTTGTATTATATACATGCTGGTCTACCTCTTCCATTGGATCATCAGTTCCTTTAATGGCGGGAACCAGTCCTTGTACATCATTGTATCAACCTCTGCCTTCCCAGCATCTAATGTGTGGTTTTGCCCTTAGTAGATCCAACAAAAGTACAATAATAAATGCTGTAATTAAAATTCGGAAAAGAAACTTTCAAAATGCTAACAAGAATATATAAACATTGCATGAGAAAAAGTCGGATTCTACAAATAAATCCCCAAGCTCACTGACTCCCCGGAATGTGTATAACCAACAGTCCAGTGCTATGTAACAAAGGCCGTAACTGAGGTTTGGAAAGGACACCTATCCCTTCATGGCTGCAGAGGCTTCTGGGCATCCTCTTGGACACTGATAAGGATAGACTCACTAATGGACAAGGACAGAAAAAGAAGTGGGAGAAGTAAGGAGCTATTCTGAGGCTGTGATGAGATATGTGTGACTTTACCTACCGAGTATGTAAGGATCAGAAAAATGGCTTCAGACAAAATCGGTTGGTAAACAGTAACCCAATACTCCTTCACAAATTTGGTGTCACAGCAGAAGATGATCCAAACCATTTATGTTGTCTGCTTACCTTCGGAAGAAATCTAAAGGGGATTAAGGGATTTTAACGCATTTCTCTGAAGTACGAAAACAAATGACTGATAGGATCTAAGATAGGATCCTGAAGACCAAGTCATGGTAAATAAATAACTTCAGTCTGGAGTTTGGATATGATTCCAAGTTTTGAATATTGAAGAAATACCTAATCTATTGAAATAGGTTATAGTGGTTTCAGCAAAATATTTGATAAACTCCCTCATTCATCTTTGAGTTGTACACATTTGAGATTTTACCTGCTTCTCCCATGTTGAATTGATTGCACTCTTCTCTGGCCTCTCTACACCAATACACACTGGTAGGCCAACACCTGTCACATGACATTTATCTGTCAACATGTCTATCTTTCCCAATTTACAAACTCAGGTGATTTTTTTTTTCATCTTACATCTAGACCAAGATAAGGCATTCATTAAATTTTGTGGAAGGAATGAATGAAGACAGCTGTAAGTGTAAGTTTAACAGATTGGGACTAATCTTCCTATGTTTTGTCTTTGAAATTGTTCAGTTCAATATTTTTATCAGTAACATAGAAGACACGATTATCTAATTTATTCATAAGACATGATTATCTAATTTATTCATAATAGATGACTGGAAAAGATAGTTAACCTTAGAAAATGACAGAATCAAGATAAAGAACTCAAAGACGGTGAAGTAAAACTTAATGGGAATGCATTAAAATATAGTATTTAGATGTAAAACATCAACTACTTGAGTACAGGATAGAGGAGAGTTGACTTGACCGTAATCTATAGGAATACCTCCTGGTGGATCCATAGGATTCTTTTGCCATGAGAAACCAAAATAGATGCAGTAAGCTCAAGTTGTACTCATAGCATTCAACTTTCTAATCGCCCAAGGCAATCCAAGACCATACTGGGAGCAGAGGTATATGATTCAGGATACCATTTCTTACGATAGAGACAAAATGTAGAGAGTGTCCAGAGAAAAGTGATGAAGTTGGTAGGCAGCTCCAAGCTTCTTGGTCTAATAGGAACTATTGACGGAAGAGTATGTTTTGTTTGGATAAGAGATGCCTATGAAGCTATGTAATAACTGAATGACTGATATGCAGAGGAAGGAATACACTTTTTACTCTGTGTTATACCAAGGGCTAAAAGCAGCACACATTGGTATGTGGAGGGCCTGGAATATGTGTATCCTTTCACCATGAGAGTTTCAGCACTTAACATAGTGACCGGAAGGAGCTCAGTAAATCAATATCAAATAGACAAATAATAACAATTTGAGAAAGAACTTGACTCACAACCCAACAGTCCTGAGTTCAAATCCAGCTACTCTACTCAGGAATTATAAAACCTTGCATAAGTATAGGTAGCCTCCCTGCACTCATTTACACATGCTCAAATAGGGGTAATAGTGCCATTTCAAGTGATTCACATGGTTTTTATGACTATCAAGTTAAGTGTGATCATGTGAAGACTTTTTAGATATATAAAGCACCATACATATAGCATGTAATAACATCAAGATACAACCATATTGAGCTCACTGTAAAAAAAAGGTACTTTCCAGTTATTAAATCTTTTCAACAATGAAATGGGTCACCCGATGAATTCACCAACTCCTAGTCATTAGAAGTGGTTAAGCAAGTTTGGTAGCAGAGGTCAAGTTTTGCCTCATAAAAGATGTCCAATTAGATGGTCACTAAGGTGCCTTCCAGTGTTAGGATTCTTTATTGTAGGTAGTACAATCCATCCTTTCTAGCCTAATTTCATCAATCCCCTCATCGTCCATATGAAGATTTAAAGCATTTTCTCTAGCTTCTCTCGTTGGACTCTGAGGTGCTTCAGGCATATTTCTTTCAGCCTATTTAATAATAACTGAGTTTGTAGCAACTCCAACTCCTTCACAACTTTCAAGTAGGCAAATTATTATGGGCCTCCCTGGAGGTGACCTAACACACCTCAGAAAAGTGACATTCCCAGTAGTAACAGTGGCTCGTTATGACAGTAATTCTTACCCAGGTGAGAGAGGGCATATCAGAGTGGGGCTGGGAATGTGGCAAAGCACTTCAGTACATTCTATCATGTCAACTTCTCCCTGCTTTAGGAATCAAAGGATCTGTGTTTATGATTCCATTTGGCTCTAGATAACAGAGATCTTTTACGGTGGCAAAACTAGCAGGAGGTTCAAGGTGATGCGGTTCAAGGCTGGATCGACTACCTGAAGAAAATATCAAAGGCCAAAATTGATTCCAGTTGCTGGTTGTGTCGTTCTTGGCACACGGACAGTCCTCATGATCCTAAGATGGCTTTTCCATCTCCAAACATCACATCTGTATTTCAAGCAGGAAAATAAAAGAAAAATGAAAGGGAAGAGGATGAACCCAGTGGAGTTTATCCCCCTTTAAAGAGCTTTCAGAGGTCCCTGGGTGGCTCAGTTGGTTAAGTGTCTGACTCTTGATCTTGGCTCAGGTCATGATCTCACAGTTTGTGAGATGGAACCCCACACTGGGCTCTGTGCTGACACCACAGAGCCTGCTTGAGATTCTTTCTCTCCCTCTCCCTTTCTTCCCTCCCCTACTTGCACATTGTCTCTCTTTCAAATAAATAAACATTAAGAAACATCATAATAAATAAAGAGCTTTCAGTAAGTTCCAGGTGGTGACTTCCTCTTACAGCTCACTGGAAAGGTGGGGACATTGAATATTTTAACTGAATGCATAGTTGCCCCCAAATAAATCAAGATGCTGTTCATAAGAAAAAGGGAAGAATGGATGATGAGTAGGTGACTAGCAGTGTCACGATTTCCTAATTCAGTTCAATCCGCACAGACATAAATGAAACACATAATGTGCTAGCCCTGGAAACACATAAATGAAAACACAGACTCGTTTCCTGTATCAGAATGAAGAACTGTACAATTCACAAAGTTCACAGCTTCACAAAGTTCAACTTGTGACTTCTCTGTAAGTAGGAGATAAATTGTATTTTAGCAAGCTGATAGAAGTTTGAAATTTTCTGGAAAACAAACCACAGGAAGAATCATTGGCTGAAATCTTACTTCACAATGGGTTTATTATAGCCTTCTGGAATTTTGAGAAAAAATATTACTCATCATTAGGGGTAAAAATATCTATTTAATAATACACATGCATACAATATGAGTGACTGACTGAATTGCTAATCTAGCACTGAATTATTACATAAAATAATAGTAGGAAAAAGATTGCCATTATAAAAATTATTTCTCCTTTCCCTTTGGTAAATTAGTTAAACAGAATTCAGAATTTTTACCCTTTATGCTTTGACTATCACATGTTTTCAAGTTGGACAAAGATGCCTTTGTGTATTCTGGTTCTCCTGTTTGGGATGACCCTCCTCTACTCTCTGCTAATCCCCATCTCTGACTTTCTTAATCACCTTGCCTTATATTTGTTCCATTGCTTGCTATTTCCAAAAAGGGCTTTGCTTTCTCAATGGATTTTACCTCTTTGGGTGTAAAAGTCTTGCCTCCTTTTACATATTACTGGGTCTGAGGCTCGGAGTGCCCCAAGTGCCTGTGAAGTGACAGTAAACAAGTGCATGCCTTCTGAGCTGCTGGATGTTATCACATCCACAGATAATTACTCAGGCAATCATTCAGGACATTTCATTTGATTATTAATAACCCTTAATATTTGTGTAATTCTTTCCTAAAGAGTTTTCCAAAGTGTTTTGAGATTATCATCTGTGAGCTTCACAGCAACTCTATGAGAGGGGTGAGGTGGCTGTTCTTATCTTCATGGTGTTGATCTGAAAACTGAAGCTCAAAGACGTTGAGTTGAGCAAGATCACACAGACAGTGACCTGGATCTTCAACCCAGCTCTCCTCACACACAGTTCACTACTTGGTGCACTACACCAAGGTGTCTCAGTCTCGGTGTTGGTTGAGAGGTATACCTTCCCATCGATGTTGTCACTTAGGGGACCTAGAAGCTCATGAGTCTAACTCCAGTTTGCATGATGCATATGATAGCTGATTCAGGTAACTGAACCCACTTCTCCTTGAGCTGATAAGGAGAAGCCTCTCAATACCATTTTCAGGGCCATTTCTGAAGTTTAAACACTGCAACAACTTATGCTAAGCATTTGGAATCTGCTGCTGCTAGTGCACAAGATGGAGAGGAATGAGCAGGCAGTATGGGAGCACCTTGTCCAGATTCTCTTAGAAGCCCAAGATCTAACTCCAAATAAGGAATTCCCTTTGCCTCCTGTCAGAGCTTAGACAATAAAATCAATAGAGCCCTTGAGCATCGAAGCACACGTCCCACCCCTGTTACTCTAGCTGCCTCCAGTCAGCCCTAAGGGAAGTTTCCTTGGCAGCCAGCCTGAGAGATCAGCCTCATGGTCCCCATACCTCGTGGCCCCAAACGAATCCAACTCCATTCTTCACTTGCAACACGGGCAACACTAAGGAATGAGGAGATGAAAATATTCAGGGTTCTTTTCATTCCAGAATGATTGCAAAATATCTGTTTACGTTATAAGAGGTGACTTGGAGAGGACATTTTATGAGATTGTGGTAAACAAGGACAAACAAACATGGAAATAAAAAAGAGGCAAATACCATGAGAGAAAGTCACTCTAGACCAAAATGTGTTAAGTCTATTAATTAATTGATTATTTAATTTGGTAATGATCTCATAAATTACAAAGAGCAAAGTTTTGTATGGAAAACAAATAAAAGAAGATTTTTCTGCCATTTGATGAGAGCATGGATACCTTCCCCCCACAAAACATAACACCTTTGGAAATCTCCCTTTAAAATATTTTAAATTTCTGTGCTAAATTAAAGTTCCAATTTTCATAAACAACATGTAAGATTTTCGTTTGGAACCCAGTGCCGTTTCAATAATTCAGCATTGCATTGTTAAACTGTTTAGAGAGGTATTTGGACATTTGCAGGGTACCATGGAGAAAAATGTAGTCACTAGGAGTGATACCTAGGCTCTTCTATTCTGTAAATAAAAGGGCAACCTGGGACAAGAGTTTTAACTTTTGAGGTACAAGTTTTTCACCTATATTCTACAGAGAAGAATGGAGTAGGATAGATGATCTCAAAGTCCTTATCATCATTATGATTTCTGGGATAATAATAAAGAACTGTAGACAAATTGGTCAAATATCTGCTGGTCAGGCATTATGATGGCAAACCAACATTCGCCCGCTTGCAAGGCACATACATATTCCTTTGCAGGATCTTCATGGAAGTCTTACTTCGTGGCTTTAGGTCATCGCTAGTGTGTGTGTGTGTGTGTGTGTGTGTGTGTGTGTGTGTGTGTGTGTGTGATTTTTATGCTTTAGACAGACTTCTTTTTTTTTTTTTTTTCAAGATCTAATTGGCTTTATTAAATGATTCATGAGTCAGGCAACATTCCATCTAGCAAACAGAGAATGCTCTGAAGAGCTGTTTGAAATGGAAGCTTTTTTTGTTTTTGTTTTTGGAGTATGTTCTATTTATTTATTTATTTATTTATTTATTTATTTATTTATTTATTTATTTTTACAACTAGTTTACTGTCGAGTTGGTTTCCATATAATACTCAGTGCTCATCCCCACAAGTGCCCCCCTCCATGCCCATCTCCCTGCTTCCCCCCTTACACCCATCTGTCCTCAGTTTGTTCTCAGCATTCAAGAGTCTCTCATGGTTTGCCTCTCTCCCCCTCCCCCACTATTTCCCCCCTTCTTCTCCCCTGTGGTCCTTTGTTAAGTTCCTCTGAATCCTCCTATACATGCAAACATATGGTATTTGTCCTTCTCTGCCTAGACAGACTTTCTGATGTTGGCTGAGGCTCTGGGCTCTAGGATTTATTTATTCCAGAATGTTTCTATTTGAAGCCTTGGACGTGGACATGTCTATCTCCCCTCCACAGCTAAGGTCGGTGACAAAATGAATATTTATTGAGTGTCTCCAATGTCCCAAACACTGTTCTAGGTGCTCAGGATTACACTGGTGGCAAAGCAAACATTATGCCTACTTTCATGGAGTTTCCATTCTAATTTTTTTAATGTTTATTTTTGAGAGAGAGAAAGAGACATAGGGTGAGAGGGGAAGGAGCAGAGGGAGAGAGAGACACAGAATCCAAAGCAGGCTCTAGGCTCCAAGCTGTCAGCACAGAGTCCAACACGGGGCTTCACTTATAAGCAGTAAGATCATGACCTGAACCGAAGTTGAAGTAGGTAGCTTAACCCCGACTGAGTCACCCAGGTGCCCACGGAGTTTCTATTCTAGAGTAATGAGACAAAGAAACATGAAGAGCAAATGGATTAGCAGAAGAAAGTTGGGGAAGCAAAGCAAACACCAGGTAGAAGTACAAAGTATTTGAGCAAGAGGATGAACTTCTTTCAGAAACTTCTCTCCTTTCCCCGTTCTTCAGTAAGTACACATCTTAAATGTTGTTAATGGCCTGAGATATAGAAAACGGCATGAAATAAACAAATATCTTAAGAAGTCACTGGTTTTGCCCCAGCCAGGTTTAGCTAGAAGAGTGCAAGCTTCTGCAAGGTATAATGTTGGATAAACCAAAGTTAGGAGTTTGCCAGGTGAGGACAATGGCTCCATAGTGGGGCACAGGAAGTGAGAGTGAGCCTGAACATCATACCTGAAAACAATAAGACTGAGTCAAAGAACTATTAACTTGGGATTGTAGTAGAGTAAATACATTGGAAAAAAAATAAGGAGGTAGTGGTCAGAAAATGGTAATCTTGATATTGGGATTTCAATTAGAAATATTATGAGTGACAGCAAGTTTTAGAAAATGACTATGACAGGAAATAATGAAAATTGGGTAGAGGCAATGATTATTATAGACCAGAAGGTCAAGGAGCTCAGAGGCCAGGTCTGTGAAGGTATTCAAGTTACTAAGAATAAACATAGGAGGGGGCGTCTGGGTGGCTTAGTCGGTTGAGTGTCCCACTTTTGACTTTCGCTTAGGTCATGATCTCATCGTTCGTGGGTTCGAGCCTCGCGTCGGGCTCTGTGCTGACTGCCAGCTCGGACCCTGGAGCCTGTTTCAGTCTGTGACTCCCTCTTTCTCTGACCCTCCCCTGCTCACGGTGTCTCTCTCTCTCCTAGAAATAAATAAAACATTAAAAAATTTTTTAAAAAAAGAATAAACATAGGAGTGGTGGAGAAGCAGTGACTGAAGTAACTGTCAAAATGATTAATAAGTAAAGTAGGGTCACTGGGATATCAGGAGGTCAAAGAAGATAGGCTTTGGGCAGTAGCAGAGAGGAGATATATTTTGGAATTGGCAATGAGAAGAAAGAGGATCCCTAATCTAACCTTTAGGCTCAGTGGCATATGGGGTCAGCCTCCAGTGGAAAGAGTGTTATCAAGACAAGTGAGGCTTCCATTACAATAAAGATGAAGGAAAGGTTAGTGAAGGTAGAGACTATCAGAGATTTTGTAGATGACATGTGTTAAATTCTAGAGGGCACAATGGAAGTCTTAAAAGACCCAGAATTGTCTCAGAATATGGAATGTACAAAGAGGTATTAATAATGAGTTCAGAAATTTGGACTTGTCAAGAAGGATGTAGGGAAAGATGTAATCCATCCTGATAATGTCTTAAAACAAGGTGCAGGACCACACCTAATTACTGCCATCTTCTCTGTCTGGTTTCATGGACAATTTGTAGTGGCAAAACTAAGAGGAGAAGGGGAGGGGCAGTCTTTCCAGGAGCTCCTTGAACTTTGGAAGAAGAGCAGAAGGGAGGCAGGTGATCTAACAAAATAATACAAAACCAGTAGTCTTCTCTTAAGTCCTACAGAAGAATCAGTAATATTTGCTGACCCTGCCCCAAAGAGATATTTGTATAAACTTTGGAAGGTGTAAACAAGTACTAATGATAATACACCATGTCCTGGCCTGTCAAGATGCCCCAATAACTTTGCCATCTCTTCCAATTTAAATATCATGAATTCAAATGTAACTGAATTATTGAAAGATGTCATAAAGATATCTCACATTTGTAAAGTGCTTTATAATTTTTAAAATTCTTTAGTATCCTTTATCCCACATAAGCCTCGTAACAATTCAAAGTTTGCAGGGTGAGCAATTTTTTCTCCCTTAGATGAAAGAGAAAACTGAGAGTCAGAGAGGTTAGCTGATCTACCTGAAGGCGCACAGCTAGGCACACAGCTAGAAAACAAAACAAAACAAAAAACTGGGCTAGAAGTTTCCTAATTTTATGTTTACTGTTCTTTTTGCTCTAGCACACTGCCGACTTTCAAAACAGTCTCAATTCAGCTCAGCCTCAGCCCTTTTTTGGTATTCCTATACTGGTAGCTGTCCAGGAAAGTCTTGTAAGTAACTTAGACATCACCTTTTCCTGGGATTGGTATCGTCAGATGTAAACTATTTTTACCATTGTTTCCTCTGATTTCATAAAACTTTCCATTTCCAAATCACACTTAAGATTCACAGCCCTGTTAAGCAAGTGTATCTGCAAAAAATTATGTGAGGTAAATCAGCTGAATTCAAAAATTCCCTGCTTTCCATCTCTATTTTTTTTGGCTCGGAACATATGCTGTGGAAATTCCAAGACTTCCATATAAAAAAACTAGAAAAGCTTGCTTGCGATTTGCCACATTATAACTAAAATGGGACTTAAGAAGAATATCCTGTTTTTGAAGACCTTGTGCCAGGATAAATAGGGTAAATAGTAAGTGATTAAAATGTTTAAAAGGGAAATTATAACACAAATATTGCATTGTCCTTATGGAGATTAAAATATTTTCTAAAAATTCCCTAGGCAATCTTTTAAGAATCCCAAAGGGAAAATGAAAGAATCCCAAAGGGAATAAACAAGTAAGTGAGGAGAAATGCTGAATGGAAAAATAAAAGTAGACAGCTTGGACCTCAAAGATTTCCCATTTGAAGGATTTGGGCACCTAAGCGTCAGTCAGTGAGCTCGATCATTTCCTCCGTTCCAGGGCGGAGGCCATCTTTGCCTCAGAGGATAGCAACCTTCAGAAGCCGGCAGGCACTGGCCACCTGACATTTTCCATGCCTTTCAGGATTCTGGAAAAGGCATGTTTCAGTTGGCAATTTTAATTTCTTCTCTAGGCTGTTCTTATGTTTTCTGTTGTTGTTGCTGTTTGTTTGTTTGTCTGTTTTTTTAGGAATTGCTACAACATGTTTTTTAGTTGCTGTTGTTTTTTCCAGATCAGCAAACTAGACAGAACTTAGAAGAAATCATGCCATGTAACTCATCTTAAAGGCAGCAAATCCAGAAAGAGCACTGTGAAGGTCTACTGGATAGAAGTTCCAAGAGCATAAATGAGATGTTTGTGTTGGAAGATAACTGAAAATCATCTAGTCCTGTGGTTCTCAGCCAAAGAGTGGTAATCAGGTGTGAGTGCTATTGCCAATAATTAATCATTAACAATAATATGCTGCCATTTGGAAATGATTTATTATTATTATTGAAAGTGATTTATTTAAAAAAATAGGTAAGATTTCAGGTAATGCCGATGACAAACCGATCATGCTTACTCACTTGCATTCTGAAGTGCTTTCCTGAATAGGAGCAAAGAGGTGGGATTACAGCCAGTTCGCCCTGGATTGCTCATAACTCTCAGCCTATCTTATCTATGACAGGGTGAGTAAGATAACCAGCATGCTGCTAATTGTTATAGTTGTTGCAATTAGGAAAAAAATGTCTTTAATCGTACTGTTTTGCATCCTTGTGAAATATTAATGAGTTTCACCCAAACTTGGGTCCGTGAATGTAAAAATCATTCATCCTATACTACAGTGAGAAAAATTAGAGTCTCTCTGATCAAACCGAACCCCATGAGATGTAAAGGCAGGATTCAATGACTGCCAGGATCATGATGACTGGAACTCAACTCTCTTTCCACCAATTGCTGCTGACACCAAACATCTGACTTTAGGGTCACACAGAAAAAATAAGATAATTTTTTAGTAGTTCCATTGAATGTCAGCAGGAAAAAGGAAAGCATGACCACTTTGAATGAAAGGGCATAAAAATAATTCTTTAAGGATCAGACGTGCAAAAAAGAGTAAAACAGAAAATAATAAGCTTATACAACGAAGTGTTTTGTTTGTTGTGGAAAAGGAGAGTAACATGAAAAATATTACAGGAACACCTGGGTGGCTCAGTTGGTTGAACATCTGATTCTTGATTTCGGCTCAGGTCAGGATCTCATGGTCCATAGTTTGAGCTTCACATCAGGCTCTGCACTGACAGTGTGGAGCCTGCTTCAGATTCTCTCTCTCCATCTCTCTCTTTCTCTCTCTCTCTCTTTTCCTCCCTAGCTTGTGCTGTCTCTCTCAAAATACATAAACATTTTTTAAGATAAAATATTTAAAAAATTAATATCTGATAGTCGAACACATCCTTTCTCTGTCGCATTTAATAAGTCTGTTACCTTATTAATTCCCACATTATTCCTGGGAGACAGGCCCATTTTACTGGATGTAAACAGCAGTGGAAGTGTGTCATGGGTTTCCAGTATTATATCATTAGGGGCAGTATAGTACAGTATAGTGGTGACCACTTCTTTTTTAAGCAACCTCTGTCAAGTTACTTTGCCTTTCTAGGTCTTGGTTTCCCCATCCATAAAATGGGAATAAAAATATTACCTACTCAATGGGATTGCCTCAAGGGTTACATGAGATATTACAGTAGAGTGAATAACACATTTCATGATAAACAGAAAATACTCAATAAATATCACTACTCCAAAGAGAAAAGAAGAGAAAGGGAGATCGTATCTGAACTCTGATTGGTGATCTTTCTCTATTGGATTCTGCTGAACACTAATGATACACCAATCAAAATATATCATTCCTTTAATTATTTTAGGCCAATTATGTGAACTAGACTGTCTGCAGTTTTGAGTCATGAAGAGAGAAAGAATGGAGAAATTGAGTGACTATATGAGTTTGTCTTATTCTCCATTTTCTGTGTTGTTGGTGGTGTGTGTGTGTGTGTGTGTGAGAGAGAGAGAGAGAGAGAGAGAGAGAGTGTGTGTGTGTAGTGTTTATTACTGGAAAACAGAATCTTTTGGAATCAAGAACA
This sequence comes from Proteles cristata cristata, assembly GCA_017311185.1. NCBI lineage: Eukaryota > Metazoa > Chordata > Mammalia > Carnivora > Hyaenidae > Proteles > Proteles cristata. Next base: position 483,314 of record JAESUZ010003327.1, on the reverse strand, counting down.
GAAGGTTGGGCCATCGTCTCAAAGACCACCATCACAAACTATAGCCTGGGGACAAGGTTGACATGGACAGACACAGATGACTGCTGCAACACTGGGCAAATGATGTTCTATAACACTGGGTCTTCAAGTGTGGACCCCAGCCAGCAGCATTGCTTCACCAGGGCACTTGTTAGAAACACAAATTTTCAGACCCCACTCCAGCAGTCCTGAATCAGCAACTCTGGGAAGGGTTTAGGTTGGGGGAGAGGGGGAGAAGCAATGTCTGTGGTCCTGATTCTCCTTAAGTATGAAAACCACTATTCTCCAAAGAGTCCTTCCTAAAGCAATCCTCTTTTCTTCTTAGGCTAGCCAAGAAAACACATTTCTGTAGTCTAACCTGCCCCTTAGCATAAAGCCTCCATGTGTGTTAACAGTTTTGTTCTGGAGAAAATTAACCATAGAAAAATGTGTCAAGATGAAAGGAAACAGTATTTTGTGTTTTTGATCCAAAAAACTAGAAAATGAAGGCAAAGAGAGTCACATTATTCTAAGTTCCCATTGTAGGTTGCATTTCCTGTAGGGCTAGTAGTCTAATAACATATGTACTGGACCATATCTTGGCATTTCTCTAGTCCAACTAGAGTCTCAAAGAGCCGTCATGTTACCAAATAAGGCTATTTGGAGCAGAAAGTACAATTAAAACCCAGGCCTCCGGCCTATAATTAGCTCATTGTTTTTCCAGTGGACTAATATACTTCGCTACTTTTTGAAAAATTGAAAGTGTCATGGCAACTGAGGGAACCTAAGAGAATTTTTCTTAAAAAATTCTAATCTGGCCTATCATTTAACCCAGTTTCCTAATACCTGCCTCACAAGCTCTGGGAAAAATGTTTGCCCAAGTGACTAATGACATTGTTATTGTTTATAACGGGTTGATTCCCCAAAAAGTCATTGAGGAAATTGTCCTAAATGTAATGGGGTTAGGTGGTGAGTAGATGGATCAAAAACAGTGGGGGAGGAGACATGAATCTCTTAGATAAAGGCTTACAATGTTTTATATGTCCCACTCCCCAAACATATGCACCTGCATCCCAGGAGTCTATAGGAGGGGTCTCTTTCTCCCTCCCCCCAAGTTGAGATCCAATCATTGCTTTTGATGGAGTGAGTTTCCACTGTGAATTATAGAATGCATTCTCCCTTGGAAGAGAACACTGATTTAGCATCAAAGTTCAAAGCCCCCGTAAAAGATAGAAATGTCTGTGTAAGAATGTCTGGAATGACTGTATCAGGCTTTCTTGGGGACTGAGAACCTCGCGTTGATAGGAGAGGTATTGCAGTGTGGCCATTGGGCTGCTATGTGACAGTAACAGAAGAATGTGGGGGTGGGGGTGTTGGGTGAAATAGCATTAAAACAAGCCAAATGAAATGATACCCACATAATTGAGTGGATTACAATATATGGATGTCCTAACATTTAGATTATTTATCATTAAGTATTTATAAAGTATTTTTGAGGAATCTATCATAAGGTGGCTTTGCACTATTTTCTTTTTCCCAACAGATTTAAACTCAGTCTCTCTTTCCACAAGCCCATGATGTCAAGCTTTGCATATATTTCACATACAAGTGGTATTAATTCGAAGCATCACTGCTTTTTCCTTAACACATCTTCAGGACTCAGTCATCTTCTTAGAAATTCACCTTTAAGACCTGTGCCAGCAAGTTGCATGCATGCATTTGATTGTCCCTCATTTTAACACAGAGGCACTATTTCTAATACATCAGAAAACAGTTCAATGAGATCACTAGCGTTGCCACTGGCTGCCACAGAACATGTATTTCCCACATCACTAACCTAGCTCTGTGAGCTGCTAGTTACATTATATTTAGGAAAGAGAGGGTGGTTAGGCAGCCCACAGAAAATATAATGCAATGAATCTAACCTACTTTCTAGTGTCAGGATAGGGCAAGTGTGTGGAAGGAATGTGATATGGTGCAAAGAATGGAGAAAATCCCTGTAGTCAGAAGAGACAGGTCCACTCTTACTCATAAGTGACTGTAGGCATATCCTTTAATGTCTAATCATCCCATTTATTCACCAACCTCACAGACAAGGAAAGGTGGCACCCTCCTCCCCGACCAAAAAACCTAGAGTGTTTCAAATATATTCTAACCTCATCACCAGCAATTCTACTGCTGGAGTTGAATTACGGAGTCCAAAGAGATTCTCACACAGGTCCTGAAAGGTTGTATACGTGGATATGGACTTCAGCATCCTCCAGGGTGAGATAACCATAGGAAATCTGGGTGTACACATCCCTGGGCAAGTGCATAGGAAAAAGCATTAATCACTAAGTACATTTACCATAGGGAAAATGTACACATTGTGTGGTGGTTAAGAGCAAGGCACTAAATATATACAGAGTAACATGGATGAATCTTAAATATATGGTCCTGAGTATAAGAAAATTTTTAAATAGAAATATAAAATTCAATGTTATTTATGTAAATTAAGTGTATACAAGAGCATACCCATTTTGCAAGAACATGCGGGAACAAAAACACATTGAATATGTTACAATGGCTACCTGTGGGGAGGCGGAATGGGAGTGAGGAATAGAAATAAAATGGAAAAATATTTTAAATAAAAGAGGAGTTGTGCTTTGACCAGTGATGATAATGTGCCATGAACTGAGGAAATCGTTAACTCAATCTTTTGCATCTGGTGTCCAGAAAAAGGAAAACACTTATTACACAAATGGTAATTGTCAAAAAGATAATTGCTACTCTCTCACTCCAAACTCTTCATCTCTTTCTTTGAACTCTTCATTGAGAAATTTCCCTTCCTCTGATCCTCATTCATCAACTATAGCAATTCTTCTATTAGAGAAACTGATATGAATAACTCTTTCATGTTGTTTTTTTGTATCCCATTATCTTATTCACCCTATTACAATTTTCTATTAATAGATAGAAAGAAAGGCTTGAATAAAAGGCTCGCCCCTTTCTGGTGGAATTTAAGGCCAAGGCAAACAAGTGAACCATCTGGGAGCATAGAGAGTACTGCACTGGTACCAGGTCGCAGATATCAAAGGTCCTCAGAGATCTGTGACTATACACTGAAAATTTGATCTCATATGTTTTTTTTTAAAAAGTATACCATAAGTGGGTAATTATTCTCTTCTCCATTTTTTAAAAATGTTTCTTTATTTTTGAGAGAGAGAGAGACAGAGCGTGAGCGGGGGAGGAGCAGAGAGAGAAGGAGACACAGAATCTGAAGCAGGCTCCAGGCTCTGAGCTAGTTGTCAGCACAGAGCCCGACGCGGGGTGTGAATTCATGAACTGCAAGACCATGACTTGAGCCAAAGTCGGAAGCTTAACCGACTGAGCCACCCAGGCGTCCCTTCTTCTCTCTTTAAAAGTTGGTTCAGAGTAGAAGTTTTCAGGTCAAGGTGGTCCCCCTATCATTCTTCCCCAACACACATATGGATCATTCAGTGAATATGTCTACTTTAATCTACTAATACATGTGAGACTTTGTGGGTGGAGCAAGAAAGTTAGCCCCAGGATTTAGGGATAATAAATAAAAGACTGATTAAGATAAAAATACAGCTTGCTGGATGCATTGTCCAGAGAGCTGCCCTACAGTAAGATCTTTCCCAGCAGGTATGTCCCACTGGCTAGGCTTCTGGATTCCCCCTACCAAGGGAATGAAGGGGTTACAGTGAGAGGCCCTCTTTTATGTATTAACAAAAGGGCAGGTGTTTGTAGGTGTACTGCGGAGGAGGCTTCTGACGTTTCTTAATCTGTGGATTATGTTTAACTTGTCATCTTGTCATCTTTCTTTTGTGTTTTTTTTTATTCCCTCTTTAACATTTTCACCTTGTTTAACTGACTCCTTTGTTCCACAAGATGTTAAGGGTCATCAAGCTTTCATAGCCATTATCAAGACACTGTCAGGAAGATCAGGAGATCAGTCACTGCACTAGTCCCCTTCTACCTGACAACTTCTTTGTAAAGTTTAAGGTATTAAGACACTCTTCTTGTTCTTTGCTCAATCTTGATTAGTCAGTCTTCCAGGTCTCATAAGGCAATGAAGGAACATAGTATCTGGTCTGCCCTCAATAAGTTTATCTTCCAAAATAGTTTATAATAAGAGCATTTACAAACAAGAATGTGCCTGTCTCCTCATCTCTCCCCATCACCTTTTACTTGATTTAAGAACATTTCTGTAATAATTATTTGACCAACATGCTCTGTGACTTCTAAGAAAGATCCAGATGTGTTGTCACTTGCTCAAAAAATAAACCATTTTAAGACACCATTGTTTCTGGTATTCTGTGTTAAGTCGTTGAATTTAATTTTGGTTATTTATAGGAGTTGAAATTCTATGATGAGGTCCAAATAAAAAGAAAATGTTACCTATATTGTTTGTCTAAGTTTCATGTGTCTTAGTATTTCAGGGCACCAAAAAATTCATCTCAAAGACACACAGAAACGTGTTGATCATGCTGGATATTGCCAGGTATTCTAACCAATCATAGGACTGGATTAGAAATTAAAGGTACAGGAAGGATTTTTTCCTTTTGATTTCTAAGGAGATATTGTTGCAATTTATGGACTCAAAGGGAAGAATCGGATAGATGAATAATATTCCAGAATAATAAGAGAAGATTTTGATCCTGGCAAAGCCTTCCTTTATTATCTTTAGGAAGAATTGAAACAAAGAGTTTTCCTTAAATGCATCTCTACTGTGGTACTTGGACCAAAAATATGCAACTCATTAAAAACTCTAATAATTCAAAGCAAAATTTCAATTGCCCCCTTTCCTTCAGAAAGACTCATCAGAAAAGAACTATGACAAACAAATGTAAGCAAAACTAAGAAACATAACCAACAAAGTCAGTTATTTATTTTATCACTTCTTTATATTACTTTAGTAATTTCTCACAAGAAGATCCAAAATCCAAATTTCAAATGTTATTACAACTGATGTGATAGCAAATATATGGGTTGCTAGCTTTTCCCCCACCAGCCGTGATGTCACCACACATGTGATGGGGAAGAAGATGGAGCCAAACACTAATAAAAGACCTGGGCGAAGGCCCAACTGGAAGGCAGTTGGGTTGTAGTTAATGGAGGTGATGGAGGCGGGCATGAAGGGGAGAGTGGAAAAGCATCATTCAAGGCTTGAAGAGAGCTGGAAAACATGGCTGAGAAATGAGCTGAGGGAGTAATTCGGAGTTCTGTTCTTTTCTCTCCTCCCTTGTGGCATGAGAAGGGCTATTCCTGTTTGCAGTATTGCTACTGCAGGGCAAAAATATCAGCCAGGTCAATGCAGAGCTGGCCAGAAACAATAAGGTGATGCCAGAGCCTTGCTAGAGAAGTGAGTAACAACAGATGCAGATGGAACGGGGACCCCTGGGAGTTCCTTCTACCCTTTCCTCTCCTCCCTTTCCATACGCTGAGCTTGTGGTGACTTTGCACTGTGTCAGCTTGGCTAGGATAAACTACATTTCCAAGAATTAATTTTCCTGTATTTCCAGTTAGAGTGGAAGATTTTTTTGTGCAATATGGCAGAGGTGGGGTGGCGTGGGGGAGGGCGGAAGTGAAGCAGCACTTAGATTGGTGTGTTAGTTTCTTTGTTCTGCTTACATGTCCGATGTTAAAGCAAGATAACCAGGCACTTTTGAAGCTCATGCCCATCATCACTTTGCTGGCTTACTTCACAGTTATGCAAATGATCCAAATTTCTCTGGAAATCTCCTTCAACTTTTCTGAGTCGCAGGTCATGGGATGTGTTTAGCTCCATGAGGAAGGGCTCCGGCTTCTCACTGCCTTGAGGCTGAAGGCAGTGAGAACTGACACTGACTCTGGTTCATCACCGCAGGTTCCAGCTCTTACGCCTACATTCCAGTTTTTCTTGCTTTCTCCGACTTTACATCCATCCTTCCTTTCTGACTGACTTTCCTACAGACTAAACTCCCACATCAGAAATGAAGACAAGAGCCTTATAGAAACTGTTTAACCAACTCCTTCAACTGAACATGTTTTAGTAACAAATCCCTTAACACAGACAGATACATTAATATTTGTTAATACATAACACATCTCAAATATAGATGATTTCTTCCAGTGATTCTTCCTAGCTCCATACAGATATCCAGCATACTATGAGCAAAGAAAGCATCCTCAGACCCCCAGGTGAAGGTGTGACAAGGCTTGCTAGGGAAGAGGAATGGCAGAGAGGTGATGGGAGTCGTGCTCCTCTCCTGGGAAGACTTTTCCTACCCAATCCCTATTCTTTAAATTTACCAAAAAGATCCTAGTTAACCTAGAATTCAGCCTTCCCATGAAAATGAGTTAACACTCTCAGGAGAATATGAGCTCCCAGGCACACTTACAGGACATCTGATACCAGCACTAAGAAATAAACTGAAAAGGCTATATCTTAAAAAGAAATAAAGGCCTAAATAGCCACAGAGATAAATGATTTAAAGTGAGTATTATAATTATCTTCAAAAAGACGAGGGAGGGCCACCTGGGTGACTTAGTCGGTAGAACCTCTGACTCTTGATTTCAGCTCAGGTCATCATCCCAGGGTCGTGGCATCAAGCCCCATGTTGGGCTGCATGCTTAGCGTGGCACCTGCTTGAGATTCTCTCTCTCTCCCCCTCTGTCTGCCCTTCCCCTGCTTACATGCATACATGTGCTCTCTCTCTCTCTCTCAAAAGTAAAGTTAAATCTTTAAAAAAAAAGATGAGGGAGATATTAATAACACAGAATAGCAGTTATGTTATTTTTAAAAATTTTTTAATGTTTATTTATCTTTGAGAGAGAGAGATGGGCAAACAGAATGTGAGCGGGGGAGGGACAGAAAGCGAGGGAGACACAGAATCCGAAGCAGGCTCCAGGCTCTGAACTGTCAGACCAAAGTCCGACGCGGGGCTTGAACCCGCGAACCATGAAATCATGACCTGAGCTGAAGTTGGACACTTAACTAGCTGAACCACCCCGGTGCTCCAGCAATTATATGTTATAACCAAGTGGAAATACTATAGTTTAGAAATATAAAACTTGAAATACTGTAGTAGAAATATAAGATTTGAAATAAAGAACTCAATACATGGTAAAATAAAAAAAGACACAGTTGAAAAACAAGTTAGTGAGCAGGAAGATGGGAGTGAAGAGATCATTGAAAGCAGTAAGAAGAGGTTGTTGAAAGTCATTTTTAAACAATTAGTAAGAGGGGCACCTGGGTGGCTCAGTCAGTTAAGCATCCAACTTCAGCTCAGGTCATGATTTCTCAGTCCCTGAGTTCTAGCGTCACATCCGTCTCTGTGCTGATAGCTCAGAGCCTGGAGCCTGCTTCAGGTTCTGTGTCTCCCTCTCTCTCTGCCCCTCCCCTGATCATGCTCTGTGTTTCTCTCAAAAATAAATAAACATTAAAAAATTTTTAATAAATATTTTTTAATAAATTTATTAAAATTAAAATTTATTTTTAAAAATACTTATTTTTTAAAAATAAAAAACTTAGTAAGAGACAGGATGGGTAATAACTAACATTTATATGGGACTTATGGAATAAGAGAGAAAAACAACAAAAAGTAAAGGGATGTTTGACGGAATAAAGACAAGAATTTCCCAGAACTAGAGGAAGATGTAGTACCTTGAAATGACAGGACTCATACAGTACAAAATAGCACACATAAGAAAAAACCTGTATTTAAACATCCTGTAATAAAATACAAAAAAATTAAAGAACACACAAAAAATCTAAAATATTGCTGGCACAAAGTGTGGGACACCTGTAAAGAAATAGGTGCTACTATCTTATTTTACAACAGTAACCTGGACGTAAGAAAACAACAGCTACTTTTTGGAAGGAAAAGAACTTTATGTTTATAGTTTCACAACCAACTAGGGTATTATGTAAACGTGATAGAAAACCAAATACCTTTTTAGGCATATAAGATTTCAGAAATTTACTACGTAAGAACAAAAGCGCTTTTGGAGAAAGTGCTCTTACCAGAAGAGCAAGAAATCCTGAAGAATGCTATAAACACTGATTCCGTTATCCAGTACAGTGGGATAAATCTCCCCCGAACTCAGTGGCTTAAAACAACAGTATTTGTTTTGACCAACAGTTTGCAAACTAATAGGACTTGGGGACAGCTCTCTCTGCTCCACTTAGATGTATGTCTCAAAGGTTGGTATATGGAATGATCTGAAGGCCCACTCACTCATGTGACTAGGACCCGGGCTCCGGCCCGACCAGCTGGGGATCGGAACAGCTGGACCTCCTCCATTATCTCGGATGTAATGCAGACACTCCACAGTATCTTTCGCAGAGTGGCTTCAAGGTAGCCAAACATATAACATATTGACTTAAGACTCCCAAGGCATTTGCCTCAAGAGAGAAAGGCAGACCGAAGTTGGATTGTTTTTTAACCTAGCCTGTTCCATCGCCTGTCAAGAACAGTGAAGGCGGGGCGCCTGGGTGGCTTAGTCGGTTAAGCGTCCGACTTTCGCTTAGGTCATGATCTCACGGTTCGTGGGTTCGAGCCCCGCGTCGGGCTCTGTGCTGACTGCCAGCTCGGAGCCTGGAGCCTGTGTCAGTCTGTGACTCCCTCTCTCTCTGACCCTCCCCTGCTCACGCTGTCTCTCTCTCTCTCCTAGAAATAAATAATAAAACATTAAAAAAAAAAAAAAAAAAAGAACAGTGAAGGGTATGAGATTGTGTGTTACCTGCAAGCTAACAAGGCAGCCTGCTGCCGCTCCCTGGATGCTGGCAGGGGCACCTGACGCCTGGGTCAGTGACAAAACTCAGTTCATTCCACGCAGCAATAGCAGTAGACAGAGAATAAACATTTTCTTCCACTGATTCCTTGAGTTCCAATTCCCACCGGGTGATACAGAGGGCCGATGACAACTTCTCACACTGGGTTGTATTTCAGGAGAAGAGCATTGAGCTTAGAAAACCCAAATAGATTTTACTGACTAGTAGGCATGCTTGTTCTCTACTCTGGAGACAGATGCCACTTCTATTTTCCAAGACTTTGAGCACACCTGCCCTTTCCTCCAGAAGGAGATACTCTTCTGTCTTCTAAGTCAGCTCAGTATTCAAATATCTTTCAAAAGTATTCTGGAACAAATGTGGTCAGTGCCTCTGCTTGGAAGAAATAGTGAAATGCAAGAGACCCACAGAGAGTTTTCTCAGGAATTTTGTTTCTACTGCATTATATTTGTCAGAAGGATCAAAATTTACTATGGGAGACTGAGTCACAGAGACTTGTGCTTCCAACAAAGATGGAGTAACAAGGAATAGATTTACTCTCCTATCTGAAACAAACAAACAAAAAACTAGACAAAAAAATATGAAAAAATGTTTTTCAAGACTCTGGAATCAGACAGCCAATAATAGTAATCCCTGAGGAATGGGAAACAAGCAAGGTAAACTCTGTGATTGTCCCAGCTGATGACTTGAGAGAGTTTTCAGTTCCCGACACAGAGAGGGAACCCTCGCAGAGCCCCACAAATTTCTAGAGCTCAGAGTCTAGGGGGGTCAAGGTGGTTAGAGTTTCCAGGGCAGAGTACCAGAGAGGAGTGAAACCCATCCAGAGGTAGAGCCTAGAAATCTGAAGAGGGACCCTCACAAATATGTAGCAGTGATGACTGATGCATGCAGGTGAGGAAACTACCTGAGGCTGGGAAGGAAACCACCTGAAAAGATGTAGAGAACAGTAACCAGAGATTGTACAAGTCTGGAAAAAGTACCTGTTGCCAGGCTGGAAATTTTCATAAACAATAGGAAATGAGGTAGAATACTCAGTGTCTTGCCTTAGTGGTGGGGAGTAATTACTCTAAAATAAATGCTGCTCTGGCCCCACCTAACTAATACTAAGAAAATTATTATACTTGCATCCCACATGTTTAAAAAGCTAGGGGAGCGGCTCAGTCGGTTACACATCTGACTTCGGCTCAGGTCACGATCTCACGATCTGTGAGTGTGAGCCTCACATCGGACTCTGTGCTAACAGCTCAGAGCCTAGAGCCTGCTTCAGATTCTGTATGTGTCTCTCTCTGCTCCTTCCCCCTCCTCAAGATCTCTCTAAATGAATAAATGTTAAAAAAAAATTTTTTAAAGCTAGGGAAAAAAATGACCATGTTAAGCAGAGACATGAAAGATATAAAAAAGAACCAAAAGGAACTTCTAAGAGAAAAATTACAATGTGTGAGATTTGAAATGCACTGAACGGGATCAATGACACATTAGACACCTCAGAAGAAGAGAAAAATTGAAACTGAAGAAGAAGAAGTGGAAGTTTTCTAAAATGAAGCACTGAAGGGGGGAAAGGTAAAAAATTTAAAAATATGAACGAAGTACCAATTAGCAGTAAGGACAACTCTGAGCAGCTAAATGAATGTGTGCACATGAAATTACCTCTCTTTTGATAGAGAAGAGAGAGGATGACACAGAAAAAATTATTTGAAATTATGGCTGAATTTTTTTCAAATTTAAATTTGAAATTAAAGACAATAAACTCACAGATCTGAAGTCATTTCTCTTTTTTAAACTGTTTATTTATTTATTTAGAGACAGGAAGAGTGTGTTAGCAGGGGAGGGGCAGAAAGAGGGAGAGAGAGAATTTCACGCAGGGACCATGCACACTGCCAGTGTGGAGCTGGATATGGGTCTTGATCTAAACTGAGAGATCCTGACCTGAGCCAAAATTAAGAGTCAATGCTTAACTGACTGAGCCACCCAGGTGCCCCTGAGGTCATTTCTTAACTTTGATAAATGATCGATGATTGTGTAAGATGTTAACATGGGAGAAACATAATGTGAAGATTATATGAAAACTCTGTATTGTTTCTACAATTCTTGTGTAAGTATAAAATTACCTTAAAAATAACTATAGAACATTAAAACGCAAGACCCAACTAAATGCTGCCATGAAACTCACTTCAAACATAAAGACAAAATAAGTTAAAAGTAAAAGGATGCAAAACAATTGAAGATACAGCATTGGAAGTCAAAGCAAAGCTAGAGTTGGTATTCTGAGTCAAAGTAGATTTCAGAGAGAAGAATATTACAAGGAATAAAAAAAGGTAATTTCATAATGACAAAGGGAGCATTTCATAATGAAGATGTAACATCCCTAAATATCTATGCATATAATAACAGAGTTTCAAAGTACATGAAGCCTAATGTGCCCAAGACACCAAATTTTAAAAAATAGAAATACATGAAGTGAAAGCTTAGAGAACCACAAAGAGAAATAGACATCTACAGTTAAAGGCAGATAGTTTAACAGCCCTCTCCCAGTAACCGACAGAACGAATAGAGAGACAGTAAGGATCTAGAAGACCCGAACAAAACTTTACCCCTAAACAGCTGACTGTAGATCCCCTTCATTAACACTTGCAACATACTATGTCTGGACCATTAAACAAATCTCTATAAATGTAAACGGATTCAGATCATACCAGTATTTTCTCTAATCACAGTGGAATTAAATTAGAAATCAATAACAGTAAGACCTCTGAAAAATCCCCAAATGTTTAGAAATGAAATAACACACTTCTATATAACTTAATGTGTCAAAGAAGAAATTAATGAAGAAATTAGAAAGCATTTTGGATGGAATAAAATTTAAAACAATATAAAATTTTGTGGAAAGCTGCCAACACAGAATTTATAGTATTAAATACCTCAAAATGAAGAAAGGTCTCAAAACCCTCATCTTATACCAGAAAAAATATTGACAAATTAAGCCCATGTAAACAGAAGAAACAAAATAATAAAGATCAGAGTGGAAATCAATGAAATAGAAACTAGAGAAACAGAAATCAAAATCTAGGTTCTTTAGAAGAGCAATAAAAATGACAAACCTCCAGCAACACTGACAGATTTTTTTAAAAGAGAAAAGACACAAATTACCAGTAGCAGGAATGAAAGAGGTAATAGCACTATAGATTTTATAGATCTTAAAAAGACAATAAAGGTATATTATAAACAAGTTTATACCAATAAATTTGACAACTTTGATGGAATGGACAAATTTCTTGAAAGACAGAAACTACCAAAGCTCACTCAAGAAGAAATAAATGAATATCCCTATAATAATCTGTTGGTTTCACTGGTTCAGTCTACCAAGCAGTTAAAGAAGAAGTGATACCGGGGCACCTGGGTGGCTTAGTCGGTTAAGCGTCCGACTTTCGCTTGGGTCATGATCTCGCGGTTCGTGGGTTCGAGCCCCGCGTCGGGCTCTGTGCTGACTGCCGGCTCAGAGCCTGGAGCCTGTTTCAGTCTGTGACTCCCTCTCTCTCTGACCCTCCCCTGCTCGCGCTTTCTCTCTCTCTCTCCTAGAAATAAATAAAAACCTTAAAAAAATTTAAAAAAAAGAAGTGATACCAATTTTACACAAACTCTTCCAGAAAATTGAAGAGAATAGTTTTCAATTATTTCTATGAGTCTGGCATTACCCTGATACTAAAACTAGAAGAAATACATTACAAGGAAGGAAGGAAGGAAGGAAGGAAGGAAGGAAGGAAGGAAGGAAAGAAAGAAGGAAGGGAGGGAGGGAGGGAAAGAAGAAAAAGAAAAAGAGAAAAGAAGAAAGAGAAGAGGAAGAGGAAGAAAAGGAAAAAAGAGAAGGAGGAAGGTATAAAAGGCACTTTGCTCCACGTACAAAATGTAACTCAAAATGAATCGCATACCTAAATGTAGGAACAAAAGCTAAAAAACTTCTAGAAGAAAGCATAGAAGAAAATCTGGAAGTTTGCGTTAGGCAAATATTCCTTTGATGCAATACCAAAAAGCACAATCCATAAGAGAAAAAACAATTGATAAATTGGACTGCATCAAAATTAAACTTCTGCTTTTTGAAAACTATTACAAAAACAACAACCACAACATTGCCCAGACTGAGAGAAAATATTTCAAATCATGTATCTGATAAAGAACTTGCATGCAGAATATAGTCCAACCATATCAAGTGTTGGACAGGATAGGGAGCAAACAGATTCTCATACACTGCTAGTGGGAACTTAAAATAGTATAAACACTTTGATAAAACAGTTTGGCAGCTTCTTAAAAGTTAAGCATATGCTTACCTTATAATCCAGCCATTTTGCTCCTGGGTATTTAGCAAAAGAAATGAAAGCTTATGTCCATATAAAAATTTATACACAAATGTTTGAAGCAACTTTTTTTTTTTAATGTTTATTTTACTTTTTGAGAGACAGACAGACAGCAAGCGGGAGAGGGGCAGAGAGAAAGGGAGTCACAGAATCTGAAGCAGGCTCCAGGCTCAGCTCTCAGCACAGAGCCCGATGTGGGACCTGAACCCACAGACTGTGAGATCATGACCTGAGCGGAAGTCAGACACTTAACTGCCTGAGCCACCCACTTGTCCCGAAGCAGCTTTATTTATAATAACCAAGATCTGGAAACAACCCAAATGTCCATTAAGAGACAAATGGATAAACAAATTGTGATATATTCATACAGTGTGATACTATTCAACAATAAAAAGGAATGCTACACACAAGAACATGTATGAACCTCAAAATAATTATGCTGAGTTTAAGAAGCCAATACAACCAGTACATACTGTATGACTCCATTTAGATAAAATTGTAGAAAATGAAAACTAATCTATAGAGACAGAAAGCAGATCAGCAGTTGCCATAGACATGGAAGATGGGGGCGGGGTACAGAAAAGTTTGGAAAAAGGGCATGAAGAAACTCTTGGGGTGATGGATTTGCGTCTCATCTTTACTTTGTGGATGGGTACATATGTCAAAACTTAACCAGCTGTGTACCTCAAATCTGCGCAGTTTATTGTATGCTAATTTTATCTCAATAGAGCCTTTATAAAAAGAAAAAGGAGTAAGTCACTAGCAGCTTCATATCCAAGGGGAGAAGAATTAGACCTACCACTTGCGGAAGGAGTGCAAAAAATTTGCAGACTTATTTCAAAGCTCCCACGCATTTTCAAAAAGCACCGCTAGAAAGCTTAACTAAAATGCATTGCTAATCTTAAAAAAAAAGGAACCAAAATAACAACAATGACAACAAAAAGAAAATTTCCATTCTTTTTTTAAATATATAACGCTTATTTATTTTTAGAGAGAGAGCACGCAAGCAGGGGGGCGGGGGGTGCGTGGAAAGAGAATCCCAAGCAGGCTCAGAGCCCGTTGCAGGGCTCAGTCTCACAAACTGTGAGATCATGACCTAAGCCGAAATCAAGAGTCAAACACTTAGTGGACTGAGCCACATGGGAACTCCCAAAATTCCCATTCTTAATAACATTTATATTAACCCAGAAGTAAAATTTTAGGAGATGGTAACAGGCAAGGACTGAAGAGAGAGGACTAAGGAGAATTTTTTTTAAAGGATATGTGTGTGAAAATGTCTGTTAAGATGCTTGTCTGCTTACAAGGGAAGGTAATAAGTCGGTAGGAAAAAAATATGTGTAAGCAAACTACACAGAAAGCAAAAATAGAATAAAGAACTTCTAGGTGGCTAAAATATAATTTATTCTACCTAAACAGAGTCAGGAAAGGATTGTTTTTAAGGAAAAGTAGATAGTTGAAACACAGGAAGTAGGTTAGCTGAAATTGTTTTAATGCAAGAGTAATTACAATAAGAATACATAGATAAACTCAGTGATTCAAAGAGGAGAGTCTTCATTTGTGTTTGTAAAACCAAGACCAGGAATAAGTAGCTTATAAGAGTCACACAATTATTTTAAACAATGATAAAGAGAGCTGAAACTAAATAGAAAAAAGGCAAATATAAATCAAAAGAAAATCAGGATAGAAATTTTAACATAAAAACATATTCAGAATAAAAATATCACGAGTTGAGGAGGGATGTTCTATAATGATGAGAAAATGAACAATAGTTCAAGAAGTCACAATCCGTAGTTGGAAATAGTAGCACACTCCTCTGAGAAGGTGATAAATGAAGCAGAAAACTCCTGAAAATTAAAATAAACTTTCTGTGATGAAAAGGGCCTGAGATTTGATATCAATTCCAATTGATATCATGTCTGTTAGGTTCTAGTTTTTATCTCTATTTACTGGCTTTGCTCCTTTCAAGTGGCTTATCTTTGAATGTCAGCACCTTCCTCTCAACAATAGGATACACAACACCTAGCCAACTTGCTGTGTGGCTTTCAATTTGCTTCTCTCTCTGATCCTTAATTCCCAATTTCTGAAGTAGAGATGTAAAAGCTACCTATTTTGCCAAAATCACCAGGTTAGTAAGCCCAATTAAAAAAAAAAAATGTATCTATCTGGGGCGCCTGGGTGGCTTAGTTGGTTAGGCCTCCGACTTTCGCTTAGGTCATGATCTCGCGGTTCATGGGTTCGGGCCCCGCGTCAGGCTCTGTGCTGACTGCCAGCTCGGAGCCTGGAGCCTGTTTCAGTCTGTGACTCCCTCTCTCTCTGACCCTCCCCTGCTCACGCTGTCTCTCTCTCTCTCTCCTAGAAATAATTAAAAAAAAATGTATCTACATCATTTGGCAAAATGTAATGTATGCTATTATTATTGTTTTTCTTATCCTTATGGCAGCAATTTACTCACCCTTTAGCTGTACTGCTTTAAAAATTAGAACATGCCAACAAAATAATATTGTCATGTATGCACACTGAACACACATATGTTCTCGTTATTTTTCACTACCTGAAGAGTTAGGTATTGATACCTCCACTATAGAGACAATGGCACTATAACTCAGAGAGGCAATGAACTGGACAAGGGTCATCCAGTTAAAAAATTACAGAGGCTATCCATGGTTGAACTCATATCTTCCAGAAACCAATGTTAAAAAAACACTGTATTTACCAAGAATGATATATATAAAAAACATTCACTCTTCTAACCAAATAGTGAATAACAGTCTGAAGTGAGTTAAAACTAGAACAGGAAATGGTCCCTCAATCCTTGAAGAGGTGTGGAGGGCATAAGGAAGTAATCAGAGAAGCAGCCAGCTTTCATTGCACCTCAGAGCATGAGAGAAACTGCAGTCATAAATGCAGTGAGGCGTCTAACTCTCTGAGTCCTCAGACAATGGCAGCCAGGAATGGCACAGGAAGCCCTCTCTTGCCAATGGTGGACACAGTGCTCGGTTTCAGAAGTGTATGGGGATGTTTTCCTCTCCTACACATGGAGTTTCCTCAGAAAGCAGAAAATGGATCCAGACCTCCAACAAAAGAATGGCCTTTCTGAGCAAAGGTGGAACCAGCTGAATGACCCAGACTCTATTCTTTCCTGGCTTATCAAGAGCCTCCAGGAATCTGCTCCCTTTCTAGGCAGGAAAGAACAGTCTGTGCAATGGAGACAAGAAGATAAGAAGAGTCTTGGTGTTGGAGCTTCTCGGAAGATGCCCAAGGCATTTGCCAAGTGTCTTTTCTTGGTGTTGGTGCAAGGCCAAACTTAATTAAAATAGAGAGCACATGAGTTCTTCCTCATTCCCCCCCACCCCACATCCCATAGTTTAGAATCTTCTTGCTGGGAAATCCCTATCCCCCCCTTCCCCTTACTGGCCAGCTTTCTCCTGCTTCCTCGTTGCTCTGGCTACCGATCTGTTTTCCATCTTTTACACCTCCGAGTAAAAATAAAAGCTATTGTTCTGGGGTCGCTTGCTTTTCAAGCTTCATCTCGAATTGTTGACTGAGAAATTCATTCACCTCATCAAGGCATCCATGGAGAGAAAGAGGAGCAGATTTGGGCAGAAAAAGCTAAGCGTCCTCACTGGCCTTTGGAATCTCAGAGCTGAGGGTAGTTGACTTTCACTCCCAGGACTGCTCGGCAAGAGAGCGGACGATTGCCTTCTCACTTGCCAGCTGTGGGCTCCAACTTGTGTACCGTTTACCAGCTGAAGATTTTGAGGAAGGAAATTTTGTGGCTATTGTCAGTGAAGGAAAAAAAAATCCCTTTAGGAGTAGGTGGGCCTTTTTACCAGCCACAAAGAGGAAGTTTAAATCTTTTCCCACTGAAGCATTTAACTCTGCTATTGTTTAGGCCAGGAGTAATTAAATCAGAATCAGGGGTGGGGAAAAACAAATACTAATTGTGAGATGGTCTAATTACATAACACATTTCAATCTCAGACCTTTTATTTTTTTTATTTAAATTGTTTTAATGTTTATTCATTTCTGAGAGAGAGAACACAAGCAGGGAAGAAACAGAGAGAGAGAGAGAGAAAGAGCAGAAGGGAGACACAATCTGAAGCAGACTCCAGGCTCTGAGCTGTCAGCACAGAGCCCAACATGGGGCTCAGACTTAGGAACTGTAAGATCGTGACCTGGGCCGACATCTAACTGACCGAGACACCCAGGTACCCCTCAATCTCAGACCTTTTAGCAGAATGGAAGACTTGAGAATTAAAAAAAAAAGGTCTTAGCTTTTTTGCCTTTAACTATAAAAGTAAAAAGTCATCTACATTATGGATTTCTCAAAAACAAAAAGGGCAGTTGAGGTAGGATGGAAGTAAGGGGCTATTAAATTCATATTATCCACTGCAGTGGTAGTGGCCTTGATCACAAAGACTGTGTGTTGTTCTCCTTTATATACTCAGTGTTGGGCATGTAGAGGGCTAGCACATAGGTTTTAACCCGCTTGTTCACTACAGTCTCCTAACAGTGACTGGGAGCTCTGTGCTGAGGATCCCAAGGCTTCGAGGCAAGGAGTGCTGTGATCGGCCGTGCTGTTTGTCAAGGGCATGAGTTGGTGGCAGGAGAGTACACATACTTTGATGGATTTCCCATTCCCTTGGTAAAAATGCTCAGGAAATAGGCACTGAATGAATTTGCCTATGGTAGGAAAAGAGGTGAAGGAAATTTTGCCAATGTAAAGAACTTTTTCTGTGAAGTCCAGAGAACTTCTCTGTAGAAATAAAGAACCACTCGGGGGGGGAGTTCCTTTCCAATTCTGTATGTAAGGAGCTTGGAAGTCACCACTCTATGCCAACAACAAGTTAGAAGCTAAATGGACTGAGAAATCAACAACTTCCTGGATTCATAAAAGAGAGGAGAGCACAGAGCAGACCGTAGACCCCAAGATTGGAAGCACAGACCATCAAACACAGGGAGTCCTGACTTAGCAGGTCAAACTCTCCAGTGGAAACTGCTGTGGGAACCAGGTCCAGGATGGGAAAGCCAGAATTATAAGTGATGATATGCTAGAGGCTCAGTCTTAAAAACTCCAGAAAGACCCAACTGTGGGGGCCTCCTACAATATTGTAAAATGTACCTACAAGAGCTCAATCAGGTTCTGATAGTAAAAATTCCCTCCTGCTTCAGGCAGGGGAAGTGGGTGAGAAAAGGAACAATTTTGAAATGTGCCAGAGCACTATGTTCTTGACAAGGCTTGCACTCAGGGCACTAGTTAGCCAGAGCCTAGTCTGCTGGGGTATTATCAGAGCCTAACTGACCTGAGGAAAGGTAGTATCTAACTCCAGCCAGCTCTAACCTTGCATGTGGATGAAGGGAAATACTCAGTCCCAGCCCACTCTACCCACCTTGACCCACCTAAAGCCTGAAGGTCACTTATGAAGTTCACAGCCCAGAAGCACAGGCTCACTGAAAGACTGAGGTCTGGTCATAGGACAAGTCCCTTCCCCCTGAGCCTCACCACCATGTTACTAAAGGCCAATTTGTGGACGGACGCTCTTTTTACCTGGTACTTCATGTCCAGTGATCAAGGAAAAAACTACAAGACATATCAAAAGACAAAATCACAGTTTGAAGAGGCAGAGCAAGCTTCCGAATCAGATCCAGATATGCAAGGATGTTGAAATTAACAGACCAGGCATTTGAAACAACTGTGAGTAATAGGCTAAGGGGTCTCACAGATAAAGTAGACAGCATGTAGAGACAGATGAGCGATGGAAGTAAAGACATGGAAACCTTGAGAACCTTCCTTTCAAATTTATTGTGAACCTAAAACTACTATCTAAAAAATAAAGTTGGGGGTGCCTGGGTGGCTCTGTCAGTTAAGCATCCGACTTTGGCTCACGTCATGATCTTGCAGTTTGTGGGTTCAAGCCCTGCATTGGGCTCTGTGCTGACAGCTAGCTCAGAGTCTGGGGCCTGTTTCAGATTCTGTGTCTCTATCTCTCTCTGACCCTCCCCTGCTCACACTGTCTCTCTCAATCTCTCAGAAATAAATAAAACATTAAAAAATTTTTTTAAATAAAATAAAATAAAAATAAAGGTGTTTAAAAAAAACATTTTCCATACTATCTATGTTTGGCCACTTCCACCAGGAGAGAGAGAGAGAGAGAGAGAGAGAGAGAGAGAACAAACAAACCAGAAACCCTCAACTCAATCAGGAGAGCAAACATCTCTTTTCAGTAGTGGGCCACAGGACTAGATCTATGTGAAAGTGCCAGGGTTATTTGCTTAATAACAAAGCAGTATGCCTGGAAGGCAAAAGCTAGTGCTAGAACCCAAAGTGAGCAAAGAACATCCAGAGGCATTATTATAGCTGTCTTCTTTGGTGAGAAATCCTCAGAAAAGCCGTCGTGTTATCTGGACTGTTTAGTGGAATTAAACTCAGGCATCTCAGAGCTACCTTAGTAACGACATTTCCCTTGGATCCCAAGAGTCGCGGGTCCAGGCCCGCTGGCCTGACACTGTTAAACACTAGCAAGTCACCAGAAGGTGAAGTACTTCAAGCATACTGGCCAGAACTATTTTTTCAACAACTCTCTTGGCTACAAACTTCAGAGCAACCACTTTGAGGTGAGATAAGTCCTTGGGTCACATTTTTAATGGCAAAGAGATTTCCTGTACAAGAACAGTCTTCCTCTATTTTACTCCAGTCGCAAGGTAAACTCACTGAAAGACCTTTAAGTTGTTTCTCCTAAGCAGCGGATGATTGATAGCACCCAAATGAGGAAGGGGATTCAGGAAGAGGAAAAGATAAATGGGCATTCCTCGGCCCAAAGGACACATTCAAACTCTTGTGTTTAGCCCACCGGATGAGCCTGTTCCCCATCCTCCACACCCCACGGTCCCTGGGTCCAGTAGGGAGCGATCACCAACTGTGTCTCTGTGCATAAGGTGCGGAGGATCGTGCAGCTGCAAAATGCCCTCTTTGTAACCAGAGCATATGGATGGCTTCCTTTAAAATGCCGCCGTGCAGTAACTATTCTCACGCTGTCATGGGACCCTGATTAAACAGTGGAAAAACTATTCTAACTCTTAACTACTGCCTGGATTTGGAGAGGGAGAGAAGGCAGACGAGAAGATAGTGAGGGGGGAGGGGCCTGTCAGGAAAGGTTTCCTAGGAAGGATAATCCTTGAGCTGAGGCTAGCAAGATGAGAATATTCTTCTGGAATAATTCTTCTTCTGGAAGAAGGGACAGTCTGAGCAAAAAGGCACAGAGATGAGAAACAGCCAGGCGTATGTGATTCACATCGTCCACGACATCCTCGTTCTCTGCCTCGTCCCATGATTTGGGACGGTGACATCATCTCCTGCACCATTTAAGTGATCTTTCTCTCCTGCTCTCTTCCAAGTGGCTGGGGAGCCAGATCCGTTCTAAGAACATCTACCCTAGGCGATGAGCGGCCTCAGAGCTTTAAAGCAAAGAAAACATGACCACAGAGTCGTGCTTCTGAAAGATCACTCCAGCAACAGTGAGGAGGATAAATGGCAGAAGGAACATTTGGAATTAAATGTAATAGCCCAGAATAGTAAGAAAAGTTGGTGGCCTGAACTCAGAGCCAGACTAAGACATGTGGAAAATCTGAGTAGGCTAATTATTTGCCTCTCCTACAAACTGACATTGTCTCATATTTGCTCAACATTTGCTTAGAGGAGGGGCTTGGTGCTAATCGCCATTCAGCAATTGCAAAGCCTGCACTCCCCAGAACACACCTGCTTCCTAAGGCAACTCAGTGACCATCTGCTGTTAGTAAAGCAGGCGCTGTGAAGGTCTCAGCCCTTACTCCAAAGGCTTTTCCATGTGCTTCTTTCAACCAATGCAGAATTCTCCTGAGAGGATTATTGGTATCAGCAAGCTTTCCAAAAGACTTGGAGCACTGCTTATAGATTAGCATCCCAGGCTCTCAGCTGGCTTAACCTACCCCTTGGTCTGTCTTTGCTTAAATGAAATCATAGCAGAGTATTTAGTTAGGAAAGGATTGCTACAAGCACCATTATAGAAGTAGAGTGCATATGACTTGGGGACTGAAAAGCAGGGGTGAAGGGAGAAGATATAGTCAGCACTGGACAATGAGAACAAAGAGTTGGAAAGGTAGAAAAAACTTGAAATAGATGGGTTTTGGAATCTAGATGATACAGGGTTGACAAAGAGTCCCTAAATCTCAGTGGCTTAAGTAAAAGTCTCACTCTTGCAAAACCCAGTGTAATTCCTTGTAGGGACACCCTCTTCAAAAGGGTGACTCAAGGACCTAGGCTACTTCCACCCTATGGCTTGGTCATCGTGGTTTCAAAGTTGCTCTAGCATCAGCCTACCTGCAGGTGTTTAGAAGTTTAAAAACAATTGGCATCATGTCCTCCCACATTGTTAGCAATAACTAGTCATAGAGCCCACCCACACATAATGGGGACTGGGAAATTTAGTCCCTGTCTGGGCGCTGCTGTCTAGCAACTCTACACCATGGAAAGGGACCCCAAAACAGTCATCACTCAGCCAGACCTGCCACAGACATGAAAAGAAGAAAAAGTTCAAACACAGGAGTAATTGATAAACTTATTTTTTTTATTCAACAAATGAACAGATAAACAAAATGTGGCATATGCATAATATGGAATATTATTCAGCTTTAAAAAAGGAAATTCTGGGGGCACGTGGATGGCTCAGTCAGGTGAGTTTCCAACTCTTAATTTCATCTCAGGTCATGATCTCACGGTTCATGGGATTGAGCCCCATGTCGGGCTCCCAGATGACAGCACAGAGCCTGCTTGGGATTCTCTCTCTCTCTGTCTCCCTCTTTCTCTCCCTTTCTCCCTCTCTCTCAAATAAATAAATAAACATTTTTTAAAAAGGAAATTCTGGCACATACTAAAAGATGAATGAACCTTGAAAACATTATGCTAAATGAAATATGCCTGTCACATAAGGGCAAATGTTGTATGATTCCCCTTATACCCACGGTACCTAGAGCAGTCGAATCATGAGGCAACAAGTAGACTGGTAGATGCCAGGGCTGTGGGGAGAAGGAATGGGGAGTTCTTGTTTCCAGTTACAGAGTTTGGGGGAAGATGAAAAATTCTGGAGATGGATACTGGTGATGTTTGCACGACAGTGTAAATATACTTAATGCTCCAGACTGTACACTCAAAAGTGGTTAAAAGAGCAAATTTCATGATATATAGAGATAGATAGGAATATCTATATCTATACAAATCTCCACAATAAAAAATATTTAAAATTCTTCATGAAGACACTTAGCCCTGGATAAAAATATCAAATATCTAATATTAATCAAGCATAAACCCTTCCAGGATGAGGTCACACATAAAGAGAAAGCATCTCACTTTTTAACATATGTATCCTCTATTTTAATTGGATGACTAACCAACAGAATAATTTGTCTCCAAGTTGACCTTTAACTGTAGTGGAGACTGAATCCCACAGGTTTTGAGGTCCAGATAAAAAGCAACTGGGTATCTTGAAGGCTTTGCCTTGCAGGCCTGGAAATGTACCCCGAATTCTTGGCAGCTTAATCTAACACCAAAAAAAAGTGGACCAGATTGTCAGTGGAAGAAAAGCATGACAGCAAACCATATGCACACAATATGACACTTCTTTTTCACATAAATATGATATATATTTGATATATATATATGTAAATCACTAAAGAAATTAACAGTGGTCTACTCTAAACAGTGTGACCATAAGAACTGGGTACTTTCTTCTGGATATTTGTCTTACTTTTCCAAGATCTATTTTTTATTAAATATTCATTATCTTCAGAATCTACTAGTCTAAAAGGCAAATTGTTCTCAGCCTTCAAAGTCTGAGAGAGGTAGTTTTGTTAACTTTGAGAAAAAACTTCCAGAGTGTACACGATAGCGGATCTGTGAGCTACACCTTTCCTCGAGAGATTTCTTCTTTCTCTCTAATTCAAGTACATTTGACACCTTCTCATCTGAGTCGGCTTAAATGTCAGCTGTAATTTAACACTTTTCAGAGGACCACAAGACAAATCTCTTGCCCGAGGAACATGCCACATAAAAACTTCTTCAGTGATTCTAACCTTCCAAACAAATATTTTTGTCGCAAAGGGCACAGAGGAAGTGAGTGGATGCCCAAGTAAAACATGCAACAATGGCAAGACATACATTGGTGAAACTGCTTTTGTTTTGATTTTCTTTTTTTTTTTTTTAATGTTTTTTGAGAGAGAGAGACAGCGTGAGCAGGGGAGGGTCTGAGAGAGAGGGAGTCACATACTGAAACAGGCTCCAGGCTCCGAGCTGGCAGTCAGCACAGAGCCCGACGCGGGTCTCGAACCCACGAACCGCGAGATCATGACCTAAGCGAAAGTCGGACGCTTAACCGACCAAGCCGCCCAGGCGCCCCTTGTTTTGATTTTCTTATTTGGTTGTCCTTCACTCATCCCTGCAGCTTCCTTTAACACAGTTATTGGGCAAAACGGAACAAAAACCCAATGTTCATCTTCTGAGAAAAAGTGTCTGGTACAAAGGAAGCAGTTAAGGGGTTGTTTTTTGTTGTTGTTGTTGTTGTTGTTGTTTTTGTTGTTTAGTGGAGCCAAGATTAAAGACTGCAAAGGCAGCCATGGTCGTAGGAATGCAGGGTTTAGCTAGGGCTTCAGTAGAGTCCTGCTTTCAGGGAGGCTTCAATGGGGCCGAATTTGTAAAGCCTTAGGAAGCAGCTGGTAGAGTGATTCATTCTCACTGCCCTTAGACTAAGAGAAAAATCATAAGTTCCACAGCACTTTTGCTTTACACACTTTCACAAACATTAAGGTGCATGTAATTTGAATAGCAAACTTCTCGTGTCTCTTCTCAGATTTAGTCATATCTTTTTCTTTATATGTTTCTTTTATATATGGGCAGTAGCTTATGTATTCTCACGTGACTTAGGGTCTTGGAATGTCAGAGTCATGTTTTAGAACCTCTCTTAAGTTATGGGCACAGTTAAACACTTGGCCAGGCCCATGGTAGTTACTTAATATATACATACTGATTTTTTAAAATCAAAGCAATATATGTACTTTTTAAACAACAATGATACAAATTTTCTAAATGTTTAAAGTACTTTCACAGAAACAACAAGAACAGCACAGTCCCCTGTAAACATACCCTAGCTCCCACCCTACCTTGACTTAGGCAACCACCTTGAATTCCTATAGCCATTTCTACCGGTACCTTTTTCCGTATTACTTTCCAATATGTGTATCATTTCCTGATTTGTCAAATTTATATCTTCCTTTTTGATGTTTGCATTGGTAGAGGATTGAATGCCCTTACACCACCATTGCTCACACACTCAGCTCTTCTCATCCCAATAAAGTCACATGACAATTCGTGGCAAAAGAAATAATGGAACAGCCATATTACACTGAGGATGTGAACAGTATTCACTGCTAAGCCAGAGTATATAAGAATAACAATTTCTTTTATCAACAACCTTCTGTTTTGCTTTCTTTTTTCATTTCAAAGTTTCCTAAGTGCCTAATTACTCATCTGATCTCTCAAATGTCTATTTATTATTCAAGAGCTCTTTCTTCTTTCTTTTCTCTAGAGTTCTCCTTTCTGGATTTGTGCATCTTTCAGCACAGCATCATTCAGGGACTTCCTTCCATGGTTGTTATTCCTTAGCTAGCTGTTTTCAAAGTCTTGTCATCCTCTTTCTTGTTTTACCCATCCCCAATAGCTTTCTAGGACAGGTTGTCTGGATTACATCTTTTGAGACCTTGTATGCATAAAAATTGTGTTTCCACACTGATACCTGAATATGCATGAGCCAATGAATGGGAATAGGAATTGCATGTGCAAAGGCCCAGAGTCAAGAAAGCACAGCACACTTGTGAAGCTATTAAAGAGAAGAGTTACACAGGCTTGCACCAACCAGATGAACAGTAAGAAACTAGATTACAGCATTATTTCCATAGGAGATGATTTCACATGAAAACAAAGCAAATAACTTCAGCTGAGTATTAAGTCACTGATTTCTGACAGCCAAGAATCATCTAGAAGAGGGGCACCTGGGTGGCTCAGTCGGTTGAGCGTCTGACTTCAGCTCAAGTCATGATCTCACGGTTCGTGGGTTCGAGCCCCATGTTGGGCTCTGTGCTGACACCTAGCTCAGAGCCTGGAGCCTGTTTCGGATTCTGTGTCTCCATCTCTCTCTGACCCTCCCCTGTTCATGCTGTCTCTATCTCTCAGAAATAAATAAAACACTAAAAATTAAAAAAAAGAATCATCCAGAAGAGCAACAGAAGAGTCTTTCCTATATAGATGAACAGAGTTAGAGACAGCACCATTGACAGTTTTATACTCTAAACCAAAATTCTAACAGTAGCAAGATGTTATGAAGAAAGATGATTCAAAGAAACATTTGGTGCCGTTTTTTGACAATTTCTAGTACTTCCATATGAGATCATTACTGCTGTTTAGTCACATGGTGGTTCCCAAAGTTGACCACCTATCAGAATTATCAGAGAGAGCTTTAAAAAATCAAGTTCCAGGTCTCCCCCTAGACCTGCTGAGTGAGAAACCAACTTGGCTAGAGTTTGGGAATAAAAATATGGGGTGAAGGAAAAAGAAAGGGAGAGTACTGTGGAGTGGGCAATTAAAGGAAGCCCCCTCTCTTTTGTACTCTCAGAGTGTCCAATTACTCTCCAATTCAGGGAGCAAAGGCTGTGCCTTGCATCTCACTACATCCCAATGCCCAGAACCCTCTCTGGCTAAGACACATACTCAATCAACTTGCATTGGATGAAAGAACGGACGATACTCATCACCTTAAATTATAGAGATATCCCCCACTTTTTGAAAGTTCGTGTTACACTACTTTGCTTTTACTGAAGACCTACATTAGTACCTGTTCACACTAACCAAAAGAAATCCAAAGAGAATTTTTGCTTTTATGAAAAAAAAAAAGGTGAAAAGGAAAAACAGCGTGCAGGGATGGGTTGGTTGGTTGGTCAGCAGTGAACCCTTATAGTGAGTGACGCCACCGAGCTCCTTCCCTGGGAACTACACTCAGCATGTCAGCATCAAGCCACCAGAGCTTTGAAAGGTGTCTGTGAGCATTTGTGCTTTATCTCAATTAATTTTGTTCATCCGTTAGCGAGATGTGACCTACAGTATCAGAAAAGCCCAAGAGAGGTTATTTTGGACTGTGAGAAAGCTCAAAAAATTTTCCATATAAATTAATGGTAATTTCTTCTTTGTGCCATTTCAGCTTACCAAAAGTTCTATAGAATACTTTCAGATGGTAGAGGAAACCTGTAAATACTGATAAAATATCTGCCTCACAAACCCTATCACTCCTAACTAGCCTGCAAGATACTTGAGGGCCTGATATCCATTATGTCAGCATACTTAAATAAAATCCCAAAAGTATAAACACATGAAGCAATAAATACAACAAGGAAGTTATTGAAATATAGAAGAAATATAGTGTGTAAATTTACTATCAGTTTTAACTGATTGCTTTCATTTTCATATCAAAGGCATAAGTCAAGGTATGCTGTATTTTGTTGTTTTTTAAAGAATTTGTAAGCAAAAATAAAATTTCAAGATTGGAGATGAGGCTGTGACAGGGAGAAAAAGAAAAAGCCAAAGTCCTCTGGGAGGCGCTGTTCCATACACAGGAAGTATTAAATTGGACACATTATTATTTTTTTTTCTAGGAGAGAGAGAGACAGCGTGAGCAGGGGAGGGCCAGAGAGAGAGGGAGATACAGACCCTGAAATAGGCTCCAGGCTCCGAGCTGCCTGGCAGCACAGAGCCCGACGCGGGGCTTGAACCCACGAACCGCAAGATCATGACCTAAGCGAAAGTCGGACACTTAACCGACTAAGCCACCGAGGCGCCCCTAAATTGGACACATTATTGAACTGGATTCTTACCGAAAGGAAATCGTGCAATGTTCTTATAACACAAGAACATTTGTGTTAACTAGCAGCATATAGTCTCTTTTGGGTTTTTGGATAAATAAATATTTATATGATGTGAACTGTATCCGACTATTATTTGGAAGAGATAATAAGTAGCTGACTAATACCATCTTCAGCAAGGACACTGGAAACTTCCTCATCCAGGAAAACAATGATTAACAGGGTAAGTTTAACAAACGAGATGCCAGTGGTTTTCAAGAGTGTCAAATAATAATAATAACAAACTCCAAACCAATTTGTCCCAAAATTTAAAACTCAAAGGTCAAGGCTTTTGTGTCATCTAAATCTAACAAATCTTGAAATATTTTACCTTGTGCATCATGCCACACAAATATTTAAAAGCCCCTCCACACACAATTTTTGCCGTGTAAGTCTCATATAAGGACAATTTTCCTGGTAAGTGATTTTCCTTCTCTTCCTTTGGGAAGAAATAGAAATTCTATCAGAATATCCTGTGGTGGGACATCTGGGTGGCTCAGTCCATTAAGTGTCTGACTTCAGCTCAGGTCATGGTCTCAGGGCCAGTGGATTTGAGCCCCACCTCAGGCGAGGTGCTGACAGCTCAGAGCCTGGAGCCTGCTTCAGATTCTGTGTCTCCCTCTCTCTCTGCCCTTCCCCTTCTCACTCTATGTCTGTCTGTCTCTCTCTCTCTCAAAAACAAATAAACATTAAAAAGTTTTTAAAGAATATCCTGGGGTTATGTTTTTTTCTTCAGTTTTTAAATATTTTTCTGGTTATTAAAATAACTTTATTTGTAAAGTACATGAAGCCTAATGGAGCAGGAATAAAATCACTCATTAACATCTTAGGATATTTATTATAATCATTTTTTTCTGAGTTCTTATGTAACTGAAATATAGTATGTAAATTTAGAATCTTGACTTTTTTTTCTACTTATTGTTCATTGTGAGTAATTTTTTGACCTATCTCTGATTACCCACTTGTAATACATGTCTGGAAGAATAAATAGAGTATGATCACTTTAAGAATTTTAATATATACAGCCAAATTACTTTTCAGATATTCTGAACCAATTTATGCACCATTTGACATGGGTGCTCATCTCACTCTAAGTAGCACTGGACTTTTTAAAAATTTATTCTGTGCTAATCTGAAAAACAGAAATTCAGTTTCCATTTTGTTTTAATTTGCATTTGTTTGAGGTCTAGTAAGATTGTTTATATGTACTGACTAGTAACATTTTCCATAGTCGGAGAAAAGATTCATGTCCTTTGCTCATTTATTTCCCGAGATTTCACTGCTTTCGTTATCATTTTATATGAATTCTTTTTTTATCAAAGTTTTTTTAATGTTTTAATTTATTTTTGAGAGAGAGATAGAGACAGCATGAGCAGGGGAGGGTCAGTGAGAGAGGGAGACACAGAATCCGAAGACAGGCTCCAGGCTCTGAGCTAGCTGTCAGCACAGAGCCTGATGCGGGGCTCGAACCCATGAACCGTGAGATCATGACCTGAGCCGAAGTCGGATGCTTAACTGACTGAGCCACCCAGGCACCCCTCATTTTATATGAATTCTTAATATGTGAAGATTATAAACCTGCCTGTCATGTTTCTTATAAATACCACATTTCCTTGATTCTAAGTTGCCTTTGATGGAAAGACATAACACTATTTTAATAGCAGCCTTTAAGGAAAAATAACTATACTTATAAAGATGCTGATTATAAGACATCTTTATTTCAGAGATGATAAAATGTAGGGAATGTTAAAATTTTAAGATGCGGAGAATGTTAAAATGTAGAGTTGGCTCAGAATCAATACAATATGAATTTATTGTGGGTCTGTAGAAATTGATCATATTGTCTGATAAGTATTGCTGTGGACAGAGTGACATGACCCAATATCTAAAAGTGTACGGTTTGAAGAAATACATGGGTTTTATTTCTTTTTTTAAAATATAATTTATTGTCAAGTTAGGTAACATACAGTCTGTACAGTGTGCTCTTGATTTTGGGGTAGATTCCTGTGATTCATTGCTTACATAAAACGCCCAGTGCTCATCCCAACAAGTGCCCTCCTCAATGTCCATCACCCATTTTCCCTTCTCCCCCTATTCCCCCATCAACCCTCAGTTTGTTCTCTGTATTTAAGAGTCTCTTATGGTTTGTCTCCCTCTCTGTTTGAAATTATTTTTTCCCCTTCTCTTCCCTCATGGCGTTCTGTTAAGTTTCTCAAGTTCCAGATATGAGTGAAAACATGATATCTATCTTTCTCTTACTCTTTTCACTTAGTATAATACCCTCCAGTTCCATCCACATTGTTGCAAATGGCAGGATTTCATTCTTTCTCATTGCCAAGTAGTATTCCACTGTATATATAAACCACATCTTCTTTATTCATTCATCCGTCGATGGGCATTTGGGGTCTTTCCATGATTTGGCTATTATTGAAAGCACTGCTATGAACATTGGGGTACATGTGCCCCCTATGAATCAGCACTCCTGTATCCTTTGGATAAGTTCCTAGTAGTGCTATTGCTGGGTCATAGGGGAGTTCTATTGTTAATTTTTTTAGGAATCTCCACACTGTTTTCCAGAGCGGCTGCACCAGTTTGCATTCTCAGCAGCAGTGCAAGAGGGTTCCCATTTCTCCACATCCTTACCAACATCTGTTGTTTCCTGAGTTGTTAATTTTAACCACTTTGACCAGTGTGAGGTGCTATCTCAATGTGATTTTGATTTGGAAATACACGGATTTTAATAATGTCATTAAAATATTGAATCAGTGGCAGCTATCTGAACTTGAGTCATAAATTACTCTAAGCCATTTAATTGTAAGTGCTGCTTGATGATGTAGAAATCAATGAGCAAGAACTCTGCTGTGAGTGCTAATGTTGTGTGTTGAGTTCTATTTGTCAGGAACATTATATACATGTATCTATGGCTATACCTCTATATCTACATATATGCCTACCTACCTACCTATGTATGTATATGTGTGCATGACCATGTCAGTGTGTGTGTATAATGATCCATTAATGTTGAGTATTTAACATTTACAAAAGCTGCCATCCCAAGGCCACTTTTCCAGAATTCTTTCCACGTCCATTATCCATCAAGAATCATAGAAAGTCCTAGAAAATGTGGTGGCTTTGAAATATGAGATTGATGTGGAGTTAATATACATGACAAACTTATTATAATGGCATAATCTAAACTGGGCTTCTTTTACTGTATCAGAGGCCTAAATGTGGCACTATCATTATCCTTCCTTATGAGAGTGATTTGTAACATCCACAATAATTATGGTTGCCACGTATCGCATGTATGTTCTATGCTAATCACTGTGGTAGAATTGTGTGAAGAAAAAGGAGTCCAGGCAGAACCAATAGATTGGTTCTAACTTACTTATCCATTCCAATTATTTATTGAGCACCTGTTATGTGCCAGGCACTGTTCTTTGTGACAAACAAGAAAGAAAGGCCCCTGATGTCCTAGTACAGCTCTTCCTTGACTTAGGATTGGACTATGGCCCTATAAAGCCATTGTCAGTTGAGAATATCATAGGTGAGATGCATTTAATATCCCTAAACTACCGAACATCATAGCTCAGCCTAAGCTGTCTCAAACAAGTCCAGAACACTTACATTGGCCTACAGTTTGACAAAAATCATCTCACACAGAGCCTATTTTCTAATAAAGTGCTGACTATCTCATGTAATTTACTGAAGACTGTACTGAAAGTGAAAAACAGAATGGTCACATGGGTACAGAACAGTTCTAAGTGAGCTGGCTACTTACCCTCAAGATCACGTGGCTGACCGGGAGCCCACGGTCGCCCCTACCCAGCATCGTGAGAGAGTATTACACAGCATATCGCTAGCCCGGGAAAAGATCAACAGCCAAAATTCCAACAGTTCTACTTGACTGTATATCACATTAGGCACAATTACAAAGTCAAAACATCTTTAAGTCCAATCATAGTAAGTCAGGACCATCTGTATTCACACGTGGTGGGTTTGCTCTGAGAACAGGCATAAACGAGTTAACAACTAAATAAGAAAATGTCAGAGCATGAGAAGTGCCAAGAAGAAAAAGAACTATAATCATGTGGCCATGGACCTGTCTGCAGAAATATGTCCTCTCCTGAGTCCCAGGTCTGCCAGTATATGTCACCTTGTAACAAAGCTTTCTAGGACCAGCAGATGATGCTTTAAATTAAATGAGGTCTGTTGGTCTATGTTAAAAGCAGTTTGGGGGCACCTGGATGGCTCAGTTGATTAAGCATTGGACTTCAGCTCACACCATGATCTCATAGTTTGTGGGTTCAAGCCCCGTGTCAGGCTCTGTGCTGACAGCTCAGAGCCTGGAGCCTGCTTCAGATTCTGTGTCTCCCTCTTTCTCTGCCCCTCCCCTGCTCATGTGTACTCTCTCTCTCTCAAAAATAAATAAACATTACAAAAAATAAAATAAATATTAAAAGCAGTTTGATGCAACTGGTCTGTAGTTTGAGTTGGGCATAAACATTACTCAAAATGTATGATAATGATTGGTTCTTAGTAATATAATTTCAAATGGTTATGGAGCAGCCTGGTCTCCATGAAAACAACAACTAGCTCACTTGGCTCTTTAAACAAAAGGCTTTTGGGGGCTATATTTCCAGGGCAGCCACCAACCAAGTACAAGTGCTGGCCCTCCCTGTCCAGACGGGCAAACCCAATTCCTTGGAATCTCAATGTTGCCAAAGCTAAGCTCACTCCAGTCTACAGCCTTGTGGCCTTGCCTGGAATGGTGCTTTTGACCCTTTACCCTGAGTCTAGGCACGGTGGGAATGGGCAATAATGAGTCCTTTTGTTTTGTTCACATGTATGAATCCACATTTCCTGAGTAAAGGTCATTCTAATTTTAGTTGGATTTTTAAAATTTGCCTTTAATTAGCCAGCATGACTCAGTCTCAGTCACCTCACCCTTATTGTGGCTCTGTTGGATTCTGTCTTAATTTAAAATTTTGATACTTTATCGCACTAGTATTTTGGGCACTAGTTTCAGTTTTTTAAATATTGCATTAAAATATTATTTATAATGATTTTTAAGGTTTTTGGCACTCTCTTAAATTTTGCACCTGAGATGAGTTCCTATTCAACTCACATTTGTCCTCACTTGGATGACTGTGTGAAGCAGTGCTTGCCTACTGACCACACTGGACTGAGAGAAGTAAGTGTTTGCTGTGCCATTGAGATATGGGAGCATTTTGTTGTAACAGCTGAAGTCACTTACCATAACTAATACACTTATTAATTATCTTCCTGGATTAATTGCATTAGTAGATGTTTCTTTAGTTTATTCTTTATTTCGTGAAGACTTCTATTTCTGTATTATCTAAATATCTCTTGTGACTTTAACTCATGAGATATTCTGAAGCTCAGCTTCTATTATCATTTTGGAATCCATTAAGCAATCTTACATCAGTGATTCTGCTCAAAATTGTCTCCCAGTTCTGATTGCATCCATACAGAGTTGGGTTTTTTTTTTTATTGTTATTTTATTTTTTAAAATTTATTGTCAAGTTAGCTAACATACAGTGTAGTCTTGGCTTCAGGAATAGATTCCCATGATTCATCACTTCCATACAACCCCCAGTGCTCATTCCCACAGGTACCCTCCTCAATGCCCATCACCCACCTCCCCCACCCTTCCAACTCCCCACTCTTTTTGTTCTCTGTATTTAAGAGTGTCTTATGGTTTGCCACCCTCTCTGTTTGTAACTTATCTTTCCTTCCCTTCCTCTATGGTCAGTCAGAGAAAGATATCATATGATTTCACTCATATGTGCAATTTGAGAAACTTAACAGAAGAGCATACACAGTTCTTAAGTAGCAACATGACATAGCGGTTATCTGCACAGGATATGAGGTCATATATTCTGGAACGGAACTCCAGTTTGGTAGAATGCATAATCTTAGGTTAGATGCTAACTTCTCTGAACCTCAATTTCTTCATATATAAAACGGGGCATATAATGGTGTTGTGTGAGGAACAAGTGAGGTAAGACTTGGCAGGGCGGCTGGGTGGCTCAGTCGGTTAAGGATCCGACTTTGGCTCACGTCATGATCTTATGGTTCGTGGGTTCGAGCCCTGCGTCAAGGTCTGTGCTGACTACCAGCTCAGAGCCTGGAGCCTGCTTCAGATTCTGTATCTCTCTCTCTCTCTCTCTCTCTCTGGCTCTCCCCTGCTCATGCTTTCTCTCTCTCTCTCAGAAATAAATAAAACATTAAAATTTTTTTTAAAAAGACAGCATATCGGGGCGCCTGGGTGGCTTAGTCGGTTAAGCGTCCGACTTTCCCTTAGGTCATGATCTCACGGTTCGTGGGTTCAAGCCCCGCGTCGGGCTCTGTGCTGACTGCCAGCTCAGAGCCTGGAGCCTATTTCAGAGTCTGTATCTCTCTCTCTCTCTGGCTCTGGCTCTCCCCTGCTCACGCTTTCTCTCTCTCTCTCTCTCTCTCTCTCTCAGAAATAAATAAAACATTAAAAAATTTTTTTAAAAAGACAGCGTATCGTTCGCACATGATAATTATTTGTAGTTATTATTCTCATTTTCTTTTGGGTTAAGCCCATTTTGGACCTCCTCCTCTCTGGTATTTGATGTAAATCTAAATGGAGAAGATATTTATCAGTCAGTAGTACCTGATTCCTCTCAGCAGAGTGATGAACATTAAACAGAAATTTGAACTGAAATGAAACACACTCTACCGTCACCTCTGGGCAGTCCTACTGCCAGGAAGGCAGTGGTGGCCTCAACGGTCCTGGCACGAGCAGGGCCATGGGAGACTTTGGGGCTGCCATATAGCAGAAGCTCAGGCGCCATGACTGGCTATAGAATGCCTGGTGCCACCCATTACGGGCGCTGTGGCAGGAGAGTTACAAGCAAGGATGGAATCTCTGCCAGTGGATTACATTCAAAATACGCAACGGCAGTGGGAAGTAAGGTAGCTCTGCCAAAAAGAAATCAAGAGAAACAATGGACACTGGAATTTTCTTTCGAAGACAGTTTCCCACAGGGCATTTTTCCCCTCTCCTCTTGTTATCTGTAAATGTCTCAATTCGCAGAAAAGATTAGTAACAAAAAAGGAATATTAAAAGATTGCCCGGTGTTCCAATGGCTATTTACAGAAGAGAAGATCCTGAGATCAGCTAAAAGAATTAAATTTTTTGTTTCAATTTGCTGAAAATATTTGCTTCCTGGATTATGGACTCATAGAGCTTAAAGCCAAGAGGGACGCTTGAAAACACTCAACCAATTTCTTTTTCTTTTAATTTTCCTATCTTTTTTTTTTTTTTTTTTTTCTGCAAATGAAGAAACTAAAGCCTCAAAGGGAAGTAGAAGCTAAGTCCCCCGTGTCCTGGTCTAGTGATTATGCATGATGATCCCTCACCCAGTTTACATTGGCCAGTCTTTCTTAAGAGTTCTACAACCATATAAAAGCCTTGCAATGATTCATGCTGTCCAAAGTCTTCATAGCAGGATGCAGATATCATGATAATATTTATAAATTCCAATTTCTTCTTATATTTTAAGTGCTTAAAGTGGAAAAGATCAAGCAATGGTTTTAAAATTGACACCAATGTCTATTTCAAAGGGACAAGCAATACATGTTAGCTGCTTAAAGCTGAGGCCCCAGGGACACATCTGCTCTTGTTATTTAAAGCATTAAGGCCTCTCAGATAAGATTTGTGTTTTAGAATAGGGAAATTGAAAAACAGCCATAGAGGGACTGATGACCAAGAAAGTTATCTTTGAAGGCACTTATGAGTCTCTAAGTAGCATAATACCCAGAGAAATGATGCTGTCGCACCTCTTTATGAATTAATTCAATGAACAAATGTACCATGAAATGTGGAAGAACTGGGGAATCAAAGACCCTGCCCTAAAGGAAAGCAACATGTAAGAATCTATAAGGCAGTCTGATAAGCGTAGGGACTAACTGGGATCTGAGGAGTCACGTAGGGCCCTGGTGATGGGAACTGGTGACCCGAGTTTTGCAGGATGAGTAAGAGTAGGTGGACAAGATAGGGTGGGTGTTCCTGGCAGAGGAAACAATAAATTGAAAGTGTTCATCAGAGATGGCGACTCGTGGCTAAATTTTGAAGGATGAGTAAGAAGAGTTAGACAAGATAGGAAAGTAATCCTGGCAGAGGAAACAGAGTAAATCTTGAAAGTTTGATTCCCGATCTGATTCACTCTTGAAGGTCAGAGACCAACTACACAACTTGAACTCCAGCACAGAGCCTGGTACCATAGGGATGTGGAGTGAGGGACTATGGAGAAGATAAATGGATGCACACAGGGAGCAGGTATCCTTATTTTTAGTCCTCAGAATTTGTCACTCTATCCCAAAAGGGGCCTGGGAACCTCTGGATTTTTCTAAGCTCTCCTACACCTCAGTTGTGAGATATCCATCAGACAGCTGTGACCACGGGTCATATCTGGCAGCAGTTGTCTGGTTACCCAAGACACACCAACTTGAAGAGGAAGGCACTGTTTTCTTAGCTTTGGACTCTGCTGGGAAATGAAGTAAATCTTAATACAGAGATAAAAATCAGCTGCAGGAGAAATCAAGCTGTTCCTTAATAAAAACATGGACTGGGGGTGTGGGTGGAGGGCAGCAAACATATTAAATCCCCCTTACAGAGCAGACAGTCTTCCTTTGATGTTGCTTAAGGATCATCTTATAGTATCTGGATAAAGTTATCCATTCCTGTAGCTACACAGCTGACAGAATTTAACAGCAAAGTGGCTAATGTTCCCCAGTCCATGAAGCTTTCTTCTGGTTCTGGGGACTAAAGTTTCGACCAACAAGCCCATGGCTGTAAGGGCACTGGGGCAAATCACTTCCATTATGTTGGATTTTTTAA
Organism: Proteles cristata cristata; assembly: GCA_017311185.1. NCBI lineage: Eukaryota > Metazoa > Chordata > Mammalia > Carnivora > Hyaenidae > Proteles > Proteles cristata. The sequence goes on along the minus strand of JAESUZ010003327.1, from coordinate 447,322 downwards.
ATATAAAAATAATACATGCTGGTGGTATTTTTTTTTCAAATAGAACAAAAAGAGAGCAAGAACCTAGGAGATGAGTAAACAGTCCATTATATTATTTTTCTACTTGTATATGTTTGAAATTTTCCTTAACAAAATATATCCTTTTTTTTTTTAATGTTTTATTTATTTCTAGGAAAGAGAAAAAGAGACAGCGCGAGCAGGAGAGGGTCAGAGAGAGAGGGAGTCACAGACTCCGAAACAGGCTCCAGGCTCTGAGCTGGCAGTCAGCACAGAGCCCGACGCGGGGCTCGAACCCACGAAGCGCGAGATCATGACCTAAGCGAAAGTTGGACGCTTAACCGACTAAGCCACCCAGGCGCCCCTTAACAAAATATATCTTTAAAAAGACTCTCCACTCCTCCCCATGGTCTGTATCCCATTAGGCCTTGAAGTCCACTCTCCGGAATTAGACATGAGATGATTTCTTCTATATTCTTCCATTTTCTGACCACTTATAAGCACACAGTATGCATATACATTGCCTATTTTTATAGGCAATAGTATAGTATCTTAGAATGCTGTTATTCTGAACCTTTATTTTTTTTTTACTTCTTAACATATAGAGGAGCTCTTTCCTAGCAGAACATGTAACTCTATCATTCTTTTTTTTTTTAATATATATTTATTTTTGAGAGAGAAAGAGAGACAGAGTGCAAGTAAGGGAGGGGCAGAGAGAGGGAGACACAGAATCCGAAGCAGGCTCCAGGCTCCAAGCTGCCAGCACAGAGCCCAACGCGGAGCTTGAATTCACATACTGTGAGATCATGACCTGAGCCGAAGTTAGATGCTTAACCAAATGAGTCACTTACATGCCCCTCTATCTCATTCTTTTAGTGACTCTGTAGTATTCCACTAGAAGTAGATATCAACACTCTATACATCCTGTGGTGTGCATGTTTTATACAGCTTTGCAAATATAACAGGTGAAAAGTATTTCATTAATTGTCAGTGAGGATCAACATTTTGTTGAGGATAAACATATTGGTCTTTCACGTTTGTTTCTCTATGAACTATTCATTCAAGTCTTTTGCAAATTTCTCTTTTAGGGATTTTTCCTTGTATTTTTTTCTTATTTGTAATTTCACTAATAAGGCAATTTTTCTTTTGTCTAATGTATGCTACAGACATTTGGGGGTAGAGTATAATGATATGGTCAAGAGTAAACCTCTGGATTCAGATGCCTGGGCTGCAGAAATGCTTATCACTCCTGACAGGCAATATTGGCCAGCTTACACCAAACGGCCATCCACTAAGTATACTATTGAAGTATGCTAGGGTACAAGTGTACCCTAATCCCAGATTTACTTCTTGGATACTCCCCTTTCCTAAATCTCCACACCTGATCAATCATCTGTTGCTCTAATATCTTCTTAATCCACTTTTTTCTGCATCGCAGCTGTTACTACATCTACTAAATTGACCTTAATTTCTGGCCTGGATTACTGCATGGGCCTTCTCGCCTCCAGATTTGCCCTCCCCCCACTGAAGCCAGAGTAGTCTTTCTTACACTCTGACTTGCTGCTCTGTTTCCCTGGCTCAAAGCACCATCAATACGACCTGCTGCCCTAGAACCCATCCAAATTCTCAACCCAGCAACCAGAGCATACTGAACATCACTTGAACCTGATGCAGAACTAATGTTTTAAGATCCAGGAGTTTTGTGTGCTGGTTTTTCAACTGCTGGTAGCTGAAAGCAGCCGCATTGGGAAGATTCATAGTATGGAAACCAGCTGATATCCCTGGAGCTGCTTGACTAGCACACTGCACCTACCCAGTCTCATCTCTTCTCATTCCCCAGCTGGAGCTCTGCTTTCCAGAAATGAACTCCTGCCAACTGTCTCTCGCATTTGCGCCCTTATACCCCCACCCCTTCTGGAGGAAGTCTCCTCTTTATCCTGGTTCACTTCTCTTTCTTCAGGTCGTATATTAGCACTCGCCTCCTCAAGGGCACTTTTCCTAACGTTGGCTGATGTACCCCTTCTCCGAGCTCCCGCAACAGCATGCAGGCGTAAGTCTGTCTGTATCTGTGACTACAAGCAGCACGAGGATTTGTTATTTGCCACACAATGTAAAAAGTTGAGATTCATGATCTCATTTAACCCTCAATTACACAAGATGGTTCCTATTGTTTAAAAAAAATTCAAGCAAGTAAATGTAAAGATTTAATTGGTTTTATTCAACAATTGATAAATCAGGCAGCATCCCATCTAGCAAATAAAAGGGAGCTTCAAGGAGTTACTGGAAATGGAAGGATTTTAAAGGCTGAAAGAAGGTGGGGCAAGGAATTCTAAAAGAGTCCCTCTCTTCAGGCAAGCTTCCCTTCCCTTAGGGGAAGACAGATTGACCTCATAGTGCTGACCAGGAAATTCCAGACTGACTGGTCTAAAATTCCACTCCATGGAAAGGATAAAACTGCAGTTAAGTTAGGTAGTCACAAAGTGTTGGTGGGGCTTAGCAAAAGTGACTCCATTTGGGGGCCTGTCAATTCTTTTTAACACTATCTTAGATGAAGAAATTCGGGCTTAGAGAACATTTCTGTAAACACCATGAGGTTAGAAGCTGCCCTGCACATGCATGAACAGGGCACCTGATACTTAGAAGGTGTTCAACACAAGCACGTATTGAATAATTCATTCTAAACCACTAAAATAATGGCTTGCCAAATTCTACATTCTAACACTCAAAGCATTTGTTCCAATGTCATATTAATGTTCATAAACTCTCTAAAAACTAACAAATAATGCTGACTGGAAAATTTACTCACGAACCTTCACAACTGGCTGCTGCAAGACTCCTTTCTCAGGAAGCAGTGAGCAAGAGTGCACCTAAATTGTTGTTAGTCAGACCCCAACCCCACACTCCTCCTGGGTTTCTATCCACCTGTCAAGCCCCAGGCTGGGACTTGTACCCTAAAAGCACTGGCTTTCTGAGTTTCCACAAGATGCTTGTTTTCATTGCTTCGTTTTTAAGTTGTCATTTTTCCATGACATCACTGAGATTCATTTGACCTTTTGTCATAGTTTCAAAACAGCAGCCAAGAAACTTAGTGTTGAAATTGAATCAGAGACAAAGGTTATTATGAACCTAAGTACTCTCCCAGCCATTTGGTTGCATTGTGGTTTGTTAGGGCACTGCTGTCAATAAAGTTTTCTCCAACAAAAGTTGTCCCCCAGGGGCACCTGGGTGGTTCAGTCGGTTAAGCGTCTGACTTCGGCTCAGGTCATGATCTTATGACTGGGCTGGAGCCCCGCATCAGGCTCTCTGCTGACAACCAGCTCAGAGCCTGGAGCCTGCTTTGGATTCTGTGTCTCCCTCTCTCTCTGACCCTCCTCTGCTCACACTGTCTCTCTCTCTCTCTCAGAAATAAATTTAAAAACATTAAAAAAATGTTTAAAAAAAAAGTTGTCCCCCAAAGAAATGATATTCATTTGAGAACAAAACTGTTCTCAACTAACTTTACCTCTTGGATTTTCAATCCTGACTGATGTCTATAGCACCCCTGTGGGGCCTGCCTATCAACACTTCCTGATTCCTTAAATGATTCAAAACTCCTAAATAGTATGAGAGCTTCTCCTCCTTGAAATGGAACCATGTGCTTCCTGCAGACATAAAAATAGTTTGTTTGAACATTAAGAAAAATCAACCAAATCAAGGTAAAGGATTTTTTTAAGTCAACTGATTAAAAATTGGCTCTTTCTTTTTTAATGATGTCTAATACTAAGTCTTTTAGTGATTACTCTTGAAGATTAACTAGAATCAGAGAAGCAATAATGGGAGACCACTCTATTTGAGAAAAACTGAAGTAAAACCATTTTATTAAAAAGGGGTTACTCTCCCTCTTCCATAATCTCTGTTGGCAATGTATTTGTGACATAGCAAGGCTGAATGAAATAAGTTTTCTCATAAGAATCTCTGAAATTAGTCTATTTACCTGGTTCAGGTTCCTACTCTTTACCATATTTAAAGAGGATTCTTTAAACTCAAGATGATAAGAAATGACAAAAGCACTTGTTAAAAATTACTGAACCTCTCTTCTCAGGTAGTTGCCCCAGATGGTGGAGGCCATTCTTAAGCCACCTGGCAGCCATTGTGGCCAAACAGGTGCTGCTGGGCAGGAAGGTCATAGTTGTGTGCTGTGAGGGCATCATCATTTCTGGCAATTTCTACAGAAACAAGCTGAATTACTTGGCCTTCCTCCACAAGCAGATGAACACCAACCCCTCCCGTGGCACGTAGGCCTTCAGGACACCCAGCCAGATCTTTGAGAGGACAGTGTGAGGCATGCTGCCCCACAAGACTGGCCCTGGACCACCTCAAGGTGTGTGATGGGACCCTGCCACCCTATGACAAGAAAAAGAGGGTGGTTCTTGCCTTCAAGCTTGTGCATCTGAAGCCTACAGGAAAGCCCGCCTACCTGGGGCACCTGGCTCAAGGTAGCTGAGGTTGGCTGGAAGTACGAGGCAGTAACAACCACCCTAGAGGAGAAGAAGGAGGCCAAGATTCATTACCTGAAGAAAAAGCAGCTCACAAGGCTATGGAAACATGTCAGAAAGAATGTGGAGAAGAAAATTAATAAATACACAGAGGTCCTCAAGACCCATGGACTCTTGGCTAGAGACTAATAAAAGCAACTGTTTCTTCCTAAAACAAAACAAAACAAACAAAAAAACCAAACCCACATTCTGTACTATGTGTCATATGCACAATAAATAATACTTATATCATTAATATTGATGCCCAGTGTATGTATATTGAAAAGCTATTTTGATTAAAATTTACTATTATCCTTACTTGTCTTGAATTGTGGGCCACAAAAGTATTCTCAGGGAATTACTGGATCCAGCCATCATTTTGTCACTAATGAAGAGCTAGGGTCTTGAGGATAAGCATAAATTTTGGATCTCTGAATATAACTTCTGAAAAGGCTCTTTTTTCTTCTTCGTTTTCTATAAATGGGGGTATATTAGACACATAGTAAAGTGTTTAAAGCTTAAGTACAGCCCAATTACTTCCTACATGTGTGTGCAGCCATGGAACTACCACACAGATAAGACACAAGACATTTCTAGCCTTCCAGAGTCTTTCTGGTGTGCACTGCCAGTCAATATCCTCCAAAGATAACCACTATTCTTCTGTCACCATAAGTTAGGGGTTTTTTTTTCCCTTTTTTTTATATACATAAATTTAAACTTTAGTTAGCATACAGTGCAATAGTGGTTTCAGGAGTAGAATTTGGTGACTCATCACTTACAACATCCAGTGCTCATCACAGCACGTGCCCCCTTGGTACCCTTCTCCCACCCACCTCTGTCCATCAACCCATAGTTTGTTCTCTGTCATTAAGAGTCTCTTGTATTTTGTTTCCTTCTCTTTCCCCTCCCTTCCCTTATGTCCATCTGTTTTGTTTCTTAAATTCCACATATGAGTGAAATCATATATATGTCTTTCTCTGATTGACTTATTTCGCTTAGCATAATACATGCTAGCTCCATCCATGTCATTGCCAATGGCAAGATTTCATTCTTTTCAATAACCAAGTAATTTTCCACTGTGTTTATATACCACATCTTCTTTATTTATTCATCATTAGATGGACATTTGGGTTCTCTCCATAGTTCAGTTATTGTTGATAATGCTGCTATAAACATTGGGGTACATGTGCCCCTTTGAATATGTATTTTTGTAACCTTTATGTAAATACCTAATAGTGCAATTGCTGGATCATTGGGGTAGCTCTATTTTTAGTTTCATGAGGAACCTCCACACTGTTCTCCAGTCACCATAAGTTAGTTTTATCCATCCTTGAACTCTATATAAATGACATCATAATTGCTTTCTTTTGTGCCAAGGTTCTTTCACACATTACGTCTGTGAGGTTCCATGTTGTTGCATATAATTATAGCTTGTTCTTTTTCATTATCTTGTAATATTCTACTATTGATGGACATCTGGGTTTAAGTCTTTGGTTATTATGAATAGAGTAACTATGAACACTCTTGTATATCTTTGAGGTGGATATATTTCTCTTGGGTATACCCACAGAAGTGGAGTTGCAGGAATACAGAGGAGACTATGTCTGGATGCTTCATCTTTAATAATTGAAAAAAAAAGTGACAGTAAAGGGGAAAAATACCTTCTATTGGTATCTGTTGTGTTAGATGACATTCTTAGAGAGTATTTTTTATACTGTCATTGGTAAAATTGAACAGATGTTTTTCTAGGTAAATTCTCAAGGAGTGAGTGGGTAAAGCCAGAAGGCACTTGAACTACCTCACTAATACATTGTAGATGGGCCAATGAGAATTGTTTACAATATTTATTTGATTCACTAGGAAATGCCAAAGTTTGAAATATTCTGTCATTAAAAATTCTTGGAAGTATGAGAGTGCTCCAATTCAATTCAACTAGAAGGTCTTTGATATAACACACAGCCATCTATGGACCCCAAATAATCTCAAAAGGAAACCTTTCCACAGGCACATAAACAATACTCTCAGCTACGTTTTCTATTGGCCACTGTGGGATTTGGAACTTCCACTTGAAAGTCATCAGTGAGAATAAAAATATTTCCTTATTATTTCAACCACAGCACCCAATTTCAAATAAAATGTCTCTTCTCTTGCAGGGTTTTTCCTAGGTTTGAGTTAAAGTCTGTGCAGGGAATAAATCTGATGCCAAGTACAAGTTAATAATTAAATTATACTCATCCTCTGGGGAAGCTGAAGTCTGATCGACTTCCTCCACATTGTAGAACTGTTTCTTTTTTTCCCTTAACTGTGTCTCTGCCCTCCCCAGCTCGCCCTGCAGCTACTACACAAAAGATTTGTGTTTATCTCTTATACCCTGGTCTCCTTTTACAAATCACTTTATTTTCTGTAAAACCCCTTTGTTATAACAGATCTCTTAACTACCTTCCTACATCCCATTGGCATTAGATTAATTGTATAAAGGTTATCTTGGGGTTTTGCCTGGACTTAAAAAAAAAAAAAAAGGAAAAAAGTATCTTGGGAATAGTTCCAGGCTCTTTGATTAACTGGGCAGTTCTGGAAATAAAGTCTGCTTTTGCCATTCCTCACTTGAATTACGGTATTTCTCATTGGCCTTCTATATCTGGGTGTGCTGGTGAGAATTTCTGCTAATACAGGATGTTACAACTTGGATTCTCATGATGTTCCCTCTAAGGTCATTTTACCTTAATATATAAATCTTTATTTAGATGTCCTAATAAATGAAGGAGTCAATGTTAGACCTTTTCTAAAAAATTCTATTGAGTCCTTATCATAGAGAGCAGTGTGGCCTTTAAATCTTTTCCTTTGGATAGCCTCAACATCTGTCAGTCCAATTTAACTTTGTTTCCAAGGAGCTTGGGTCAAAGCAGATTATTTTATTCATTATGTAGGCAACCACTCCTTAAGACTGTCAGATTTTTCCTACATTGGAATCTACTTGCTCAGTTCAGAAAACCACAATGACTATAATTTTACTCAGGTTGATCAGAGCGTGTGGCTGCTTGAAAGAAACCATCAAAGTGAGAACAGTCAACACATTGATTGCAAAGCCACATCAGCTCTACCTTCATGAGGTGGATCAAGGGTTGCTTCTTGCTAAGTGGTCTGCTGAATACCTTGCCACTAAAAGAAAGAAAGGGAAGGAACTAACATTCATTAAACGCCACACGACAAGCACTCTGGAAACATTTTACATGGGTTAGCTGAAAATCCCGGATTACAGGAGGGAAGTGAAATAACTTCATAATATAAGAATGAAGAATTCCTTAACCACACGTGTTATGGATTTTATAGATTCTTGCCCAATCTGAGGGAAGTTTCTTTGGGGATGACTGGAAGGAGTTGAGCAGCTGAATTTAAAAGGCTTTCCTGTCTTGAATCATTATTGGTTCAATTCATGAATGTTTTTTCTCAATTGCTGTTTTCTGTACTTTTAGTCTTGCCCTCTGTCTTATTAAGTATTTAAAGCAACTTCTTAATAATTTACTTATATTCTTTTATATTGCTGTTTAACTGCTACCCTGGGGATGGAGTTTCTCCTGGACTGCTGCTTCATTCTTCTGTTGGCTCATGTCCTGGTTGGGCTGCCTTCTCTTCTCACTTTTCCAGAAACTCCTGGCGGTACTCCTGGTTGTCTTCTGATGTTATCCCAGCGAAATCTTTCTGACTTCTCCCACTTATCATTTCATCTCCCAGTCCATTATGGACTTGTTACACCTCAAACTGGTACCATCTCATTTGCTTTCCCACTCTGTGTAACTCTATCCTAGACCTGACACATAGGACATGATTGACCATGGCACACACGATTGTCCATAACTACTACATCTCTGCATTGTTAAATTAAATGGATCACATTGACCAAAAATTATTACCAGGATGATTCTGGAAATCATTCTTTGCACTGGTCTATAGATCTAGTCTTACAAATAAAATCAAAGAGTATTCAAATGATTCATCCTGAAAACCAACAAAGAGTTGCAGGAGAATCAAAATCTGCTTATCAATTTTTTGAGGAATGGCATCTAATGACTTGATAATATCTCTAAAGTAACGAACTATGTGTTAGAATAATTTCCTGATGTTGGATAAGTTTTGTAAAGTACAAAAACAATTGGAAACATCTGATTTTCTAACTAAAGAATGGACTTAGTATTAGTTACCAGATATTTAGTTTAGGTTTATTTCCTGATCTAATTAATTTTTTAAAAAATAGTCTTTTGTAAAAGTCTTGGAAATTCCTCTCTGAGAGGAGAATGGTTACAAGTTGATTAAGTGCTAAATAAATGAAGCTCATCTCCCAAATTTATGTCGTCAATTCTTATTGTCATCCCGCTTATGTGCGTGCCACACCTCTATCTGAAGATGGAATCTATTCCTCTACCTTTTGGAATCTGGGCTGACTTTTAACTGCTTTAACCAAAAATAATATAGTGGAAATGGTGCAGTGTCCATTTTGGGCCTGGTCTTTATGAGAACCAGAAGTTTCTATTTTCTGCCTCTTAGAGCCCTGAGTTTCCATAACAGAAGCCCAAGTTACTTTGCTAGAAAGAAAGACCACTCCAAGAATCACAGAAATCAATGCTAGCCATGTGATTAAGAAGCCATCTTGGATACCCCATCAGATGAACCTTCACATGGCTTCAGTCTCAGCAACTCTATGACTATAACTGTATGAAAGACCCCAAGGGAAGTCTGCCAAGATGAACTCATTCAATTCACAAAAGTAGAAGTGATAAGTTGTTGTCTTAAGCCACTAAGCATTGGTGTGGTTGATTAGATAACAGATAAATGAATCCCAAAGTTCAGAATAAAGCAAGAGTCCAAACCAAATACTTCCCATCAAAAAATTTTATCTCTGGGGGCATGTGGGTAGCTCAGTCAGTTAAGCAGTTGATTCTTGATTTTGGCTCAGGTCATGAGCTCAAGCCCCAGCTCTGCACTGACAGGGCGGAACCTGCTTGGGATTCTCTCTTTCCCTCTCTCTCTGCCCCTCCCCTACACCCCCCCCCCCAAAGTAAATAAATTATTTAAAAAATCTCTGGATCTCTCTCTCCACATTCAATCTAGTTGGCCTTTCTCCAGTTGTTTTATCCATAACATTAGTAACAAATGTGAATAATTACTGTTAAGCTTAAGACATATATGTGAGTTGTATATATAAATCTTAAAGTTTGTAAATTTATTATATAAATACAATTTACAAAAACTATTGGCACATCACAGTCAAGCTTGTAGAATTAATGGTGGGGAATCCCAATGGAGATCACCAAATTTTACATATCAGTGATTTATTGGACAACAAGGATACACCATCTGATATGTGCTCTTATTTTTTTTTTCCATAAAAGGATATTAACGGAAGCCATTCTATGGCCACTAAAAATATCCAACATGACAATTTGCCCTCTGGTTTCCTAGAGAAAATATCCTGCATGATAGTTTGTTATCTGGCTTCCAGGAGAAATTAATACTCTGCCATAACTAAGACTATTCCAGCCCCCAGAAACTGGAAATATAAAACTTCCTAGACCCACAGCTTGGGTTCTGAACAGCATATCAGCCTCCTGCTTAAGCTCTCTGACTCTATTTTCTGATTTTAGCAACTGATTTTAGCAACTGAACCTTTGATTTGCTCTTTGTGTCCAAAATTAAAGAGAAAATGGTATCTAAGAAAAAGAAGAGCCAAAAATATATTTCACATTTACAACATACTAGGTATTTTCTATGTGCTTCTAGGTCATCTCCTAATCCAGTGATACAGGGACTACTCCCCAGTTTTCTGAAATTCAGCAAATGCCCCCACCCTTGTCCTGTGTCCATACAGTCACTTAATCCCTAAGCTGGAAGACATCTTTGATGTCTCTCTTCCTTTCATACTTTGAATCAATTCCATTACCTTTATCATTGTCTATCATATCTATGTCTCTAACAAATGAATGTAACACTTTGGGTACATTTAAATGAAATTTTATAGTATGTGAATTACATCTCAATAAAGCTGTAATTTAAAAAATTAAAAATTTGTCTAGAATATTTCCACCTCTCCTCATCACCACCATTATCATTCTTATTCACATCTCTCTCTTTCCTTCCCTGGATTACCGCAGCAGCTTCCTAACTGGTCTCCTTACTTCGGGTCTTGCCCATTGATAATCTATTTCCACATTGCACCCAGAATGAGCCTCTGAAAACGTAATCCCTAACTTGTTACTTTCTTGTTCAAAACCTATCCAATGATTCCCCATCAGCCTTAGAACAAAAGCTTTTAAGATCCCTCATGATCTGGTCTTTCTTTCCAACATCATCTCTATTACTCTCCCCCTGCTCTTTTCCTCCACCACACTGACCTTCTCGCTCTTCCTGACATGTGCTAAATTCACTCCCATCTAAGAATGAATAGTCTTAGCATTGGTGTTCTCTCTGCCTGGGACATGCTTCCTTCAGCTCTTGAAGATCTCTGTTTAGTTCTTCTCATCAGAGACCTTCCAAGGGTGTCCTGTGTGATGTCCCATCCAACCCTCGCATTATTCTTTATCTCTTTAACCTGCTTTACCTTTTCTCTACAGCACTCGTCCTTGCATGACATCATATAACATTGTCATTTGTTCTTAGCAATGTAATCTCCATGAGTAGAGAGGTCCTGTCTGTCTCCAGCACATAAAATAGTATCTGGCACATAGCAGGTGCTCGGTAAATATTGTGGAATATTGAATGAACGTGAATGAGGAGTTAAAGAATGAAGGTATAAGTATTATTAAACATCCCTCTTTGCTCAGTTTACCAGTTTTTTTCTGTCTGGGAACACTCGCTTTATATTATAAGTGGCAACATAGCATAAAATAACTGGGCTCTGGCTGGGTCATATTCTCGCCAAATTTTTGTGGATTGCAAATATCCTAGCCACTTTGAAGAGATACCAGCAACCTCAATATGTCCTCCAAGATCTCTAATATGTCCCGCCAAAAAGGCCTAAAGTCCCCTCCTCCCACTGAAAGGACACTGAGACCAATGATCTCCAGGTCACAAAACATTTTCCTAAAATTATCAGTACTGAAGCCCAATAACGTATTCTCCAACAACTATTTATTATATGTGCTTATATGGCCATACTGGACATTGAATACATAAAAATAAATACAGTAGAGTCACTTGGAAGATCCTTGCAGTTTCCCTTGACTAAAAGATATGGGGCTTTTGTTTTGTTTTGTTTTAATACAATTTATTGTCAAGTTGGTTAACATACAGTGTATACAGTGTGCTCTTGGTTTGAGGGATAGACTCCCATGATTCATCACTTACATACAACAGCCAGTGCTCATCCCAACAAGTGCCCTCCTCAATGCCCATCACCAGTTGTCTCCTCTCCCCCGCCCTCCCCGTCAACTCTCAGTTTGTTCTCTGTATTTAAGAGTCTCTTATGGTTTGTCTCCCTCTCTGTTTGAAACTATTTTTTCCCCTTCCCTTCGCCTCTGGTCTTCTGTTAAGTTTCTCAAGTTCCACATATGAGTGAAAACATAAGGTATCTCTTTTTCTCTGACCGACTTATTTCACTTACAATAATACTCTCCAGTTCCATCCATGTTGCTGCAAATGGCAAGATTTCATTCTTTCTCATTGCCAAGTAGTATTCCATTGTATACATAAAACACGTGGTTTAAAGAAGAAACTAACCTAATTTTCCCATAACACGTAATTATTTTTTAATTTCAAAGAATGAACACATTTCTTATTCTCTGCCCTGGTAAGAGCTACCTTAAGGTTACTGCTTCCTACTAACAATGTCACTCTTAGTCCCTCTCCTCCTCCCCTCCTCTTACAGAATATGTCCATCTATCTTCTTTTTAGAGGTTAGCCCACTCACTGTATTCTTGATCCCACCACTTCCAAATACCCCTCCATAGTTCCATCTCTGTAATTTTTATCACAAAATATGTCAAAATAACCTCTCCGTTCTATGCCGAAGTTGTTTCCTTACCCATCACCAATGATCTTCTCTTCTGAGTTCAGTGCCACTTTCTGCATTCTCTCTCTCCTAGTGCTCTTTAAAGGATTCGGCCCTGTTGACCTTTCCATCCTCCGCAGACTCCCATCTGCCTCATTTGAGCTGAACCTACCCTGTTCTGTTCTCCCCTCCTCTCCTCCTTAGCAGTGATCCTCAGTCTCCCATACTCTGCCAATGGGGAGTTCCCAGGCTCTGCCTTTCACCCACTATTCCCCTCTGATATTCATATCGGCATTTCTGGCTTCAACTGTCACCTCTTTAGGGGGCCCCATAGGTCTACATCTTTAATCACAACCACAACCCTAAATTCTATTCCCATGGGTCCATGTGTTATTAAACATTTCCATCTGAAATTCCTTAAACTCAGCATAACTAAAATAAAACATCATATTCCCATTCTAAAATCAATTATCTTTCCTATTTTTTCTTATCTCATTTATGATACCACTGTCTAATCATTTTCAACTTCTCTCTCTTTCTCTCTCCCTATCTCCTTTGTTCCCCCAAACAGATCAGCTTTCAAGTTTGTGGACTTCCTTTGCAGATTGTCTATCCATGTTCTGTTCTGTTCTGTTCACTATACTTGTCACTGCTCTAATACTTCCCTTAGTATCTCCTACCTGAACTCTTCAAGTAGCCTCACAAATGTCTTCAGGTTCTCTTCAGTCCATTCTTCAGTTAGCTTCCAAAACCTCCAATGGCTTATCATTCCCTGCTGAACAGATTCTAAATTCATTACACTGAAATTTAAGAAACTATTATTTCTCCATGTGGCATCTTATCTTCCACCAAAAGTGGACATTCACTTTTTTCCCTAAATGCACCTTTTGCCTGAGCACATTCATATCTTTCTTAATACTCTTCTATGCATCTAGACTACCTTTCCCCCATTTCCTTTTCACAAAATCTTACTTTTTTATACCCAAACTGAAGGATGCATCCTCTGTCAAACCTTCTATCACCAATCCCTGTCAAAAGAAATCTCCCTCTCCTCTTACCTATATAATATATTGCTTGCACCTCACTTTAAAAATTTGAGATATTTATGTATAGTTTATATCCTAACTATATTTTAAACTCCTTAAAAATAGGGATGACTTCTCTAGTGGATTATATTTATTACTCCCCGATATTCATTGCCTTCTTTGTAGGAGAATTATTCTTGTCTGCTCCTTGTGGGAGGTTTTACTACATGACTAGCTTTGGCCAATTAAATTTGGGCACTTTAAATATTCTACCTCTGGTCCTGCCACATTTCTGCCATCTCTCTTGTCCCCCTGCCACAACATAGAATTATCCCAGTTAGTGGCTGGTCCTCCTGCCCAGATATTAGAATGAAAAAGAGGAGAAGCTGGGCTACAACTAATTCACAGTGGACTTTAACATGGATGAGAAATGAACTATTGTGTTGTAAATTACTAAAATCTGAGGCCTGTTTGTTAAGGCAGCATAACTCAACCTAAACTGAATTGACCACCTAATCCAATTCAACAAATATTCAGTCATCCATCCCACAACAGTGAGAATAGACTCTGTGCCAAACTTCTTTAAGCACCATGGAATATACAAAAGTTTGTAAAGCATTATGTCTGTCTTCAATTGTCTTAGCTCTGGATAGTATGATAAGACAGGTTCTCAAGTTGCTACAATACAATGCAAAATGTCATAAACCTACTTGGAGACTTGCAAAAAAGAGCTCTTTCAGAAAAGAAGGAAATAACATCACAACAGAGGGATCGAAAAAAGTTGCATGAGGGAAGTATTGCTTGTATCTTGCAGCACACCTGGCACATAGTAGGTGTTAAATAGAGAAATAACTGCATAGCTAGCTGTCTTCAATAAAGGCTGATACTTCTGTGGTAATGGAACCACAGCAGGGCAAGCCGAATGTTCCAGGGTAAAAGATAATGGCACTTAAGACCTTGTGAGTGGGTGAATTTGCTTTAACGAGATCCTCTGATGAAAGAAATCTTACTCATCGATGCTGGCATCTTTTAAGCTCCAATTATTTCCAGTTAGTCATGTGGCTTTTCGTATGATCTACTGCTTTTGGCAGGCTGCTTAAGCAAGATTATTTCACAGTCAGCAACCAAAGGCTTCCTATTTTCAGTTTTAGCCTGGTTGGGAACCATCAAGCAGAACCTTTGGGGCTGGTACTTCTGACTTCATCAAGGGCTAGGAGAACCCAGTCCAGGATCAGCAAAGCATGACAAGTATCCAAAGCGGACAAGGATGCCAACCTTAAATAGCCTAGAGCGGACTTTAAAAAATACGTATATATTTTCCCCCTAACTCTCACACATGCTTCTAGAATGATTCAAATGATGAGTGCCCTTTTCCTGGGTTCATAAATTACAAATTCAGGAATTGGCTAAATAGCTTAATCATGCAGCCAGTGCCACAGACAGGAAAATGTTGTGTGCAGGACAGGGAGGGCATAAATGAACTCATGTCCTAGCTTCCCCCAGTCAGATTGAGCCATAGGCAAAAATTCTCTCTAAGTTCTTTTCAGCTCTGAAATTCTGTAAGTCTGTGAAACTGCATCTTTCACAGAGTAGCCTACTCTCACTGGATACATTTCCAAATGAGGGCAGGAATGAGGACCTTGACCCTCCACTTTTATGTTTGTTTTTTTTTTAACTGAGCAGGCTCAGCAGGTTTTGTGGAATGCCAGCTCCAGCTCCATTTACCCCAGGCTGACAACAGAAATCTCACATATGTACACCCGTAGGCAAGTGCCCCCGACTAACATAGGATCTTCCAGATAATGCTAACACCATGTCAGATGTATGAAAGTAGACATCCCCTTTCCAGGGAGAGGTCACTCTGTAACGATAAAATGAGTATGTCAAGGCGCTGAGTCTCTGACAGAGTTTCTGAGAGAAAAACTTCATATCCTTCACAGTTCAAACCTGAGCTCAGCAACATAGTCATTACCTCACTCTCCCTGTGCCTCAGTTTTCAGATTTACATGTAACAGCAACTATAGCGAGATTATTTTGTAGATATGAAAACTCTCAGGGCACAGCAGGCACTCATACGAATGTAATGTGTATTAATATTCTTCCTCTCAGGACTACCCCTTAGCCCATTTCAGTTCCTGTCTTGCATATTATTTTATTAACTTTCCTTTTCTTTAACCCCTGGTTAAATATTGCTCTCACTTATGTTTCATATATTTCATAGTAAGCTAAGAAACTACACGAATAAAAATGTAGGCCATCCAGGATGGAAAAAAGTACCAAATCCAGTGTCGACTCATCATCTACTTTTATACTTACCAACAAAGTTTGGGATCTCTTATCATCTACAAAAATTCCTTTGGCCCATAACAACCTTAGTTTTAAAATTTCCTAAATTCTAGCACAGAGCTATCACCTGGCTTATTCCCAATAATTACCCCAGAAGCTGTCGATCTGGAAGCGAGCAGTCTTATCTTGCCCCAACTCCCTCCCAACTGCCCAATTCACTCAAATTCCTGTATCCACTCAATGCTCACCTTGGTTCCCACCAACAAATGACTTTTCCCACTGCTTTCTCATAACTCCCAAGAGTGACAACCACCATCCTTCTCCCAGCTAAAGGGAAAGGGGCTTCCTTTTTTCCCTTTGTCTCTTTATTTCAGTATCTCCAAGCATCATATTAGCTGCTTACTTTGCCACTTAACCAACCTTCAGTTTACCGAGGAGGAAATGAAAGGACAGAAAGATGAATGATTTACTCAATGGCAAGAAGTTACCAGCAAAGGTCAGTGTTAGAACTGAGTTCCCTGCCTTTTCTTGATCTCATCCTATCCGTTGATAGCAAGGCCCCTGGTACAGGAAAGGATCTTTGCAGGTAGTTTATTGAATAGGTGTTCCGTGGGTGTTCTCCATAGATTGAGGGTGACACGAATTTTTCTCTGAAATAGGTGCAACCTATTGTTATCTTCAGCATACAGTGTTGGAATATTACATAGGAGTCCAGATGTCTGTGTTTATGCTTCAGCTTGATAATACTTGGTAATGCACACACAATACATATACACAATGATACAACCAGCAGATATTTCATAAGCTAAGACAGGAAACTCACTAAACAGAAAGTTTGTTAGACTATCACTCCAAGAGAAGGCAGAGGAAGGAAAATGATCACACCATAGTTCTCTGTGGCAAGATTATAATTTATTATGTGCTTTCACAAACCGTAGCTGATTTAAGCCTTACGTCAACCTTATGGGAATGGTAGGGAAGATATCATCTCTGGTCTTTCAAACATTGAAAACTCAAAGAGGTTAAGTGGATTTTCCCAGGTTACAGACTTAATAAGAAAACTAAAACCCAAAGCTAGAGCATTTAACCCTTGATGCCAAGTATAGCTTTTGTTAACTGGGTGTATTCTGTCTTCCCACTTAAGAACCTAAAGTCAAAGCTAACTCACATTTATTTTGGTTCCCTATATCTAAGCATAGTTTCCTTCACGAGGTAGAATCTCAACGATATTTAATAACAAAAATAGTATCTTGATGGATAAGAAAACATTTTAAAGAAATAGCAGCCAGATTTAGCAAGTTGGTTGCTCCAGGATATTGACCGATTGCCTGTTGCATGACACCAGCAAAACGAAAAGTGTATTTCTTAATACATGTCCTGTCAACTTGGCCTGAGCAAAAATTTTTATGAGGGAAATTTGTTCATTTCGAGAGAAGCTATTGCAACTCTTTCTGAATGTGCCTTCTTCTGGTGTCCCTAAAAGGTCTGTGGTTTGCCAAATGATGAAAAATGTATTCTCTCCCAAACTCTAAGATTAGAAATATTATTCAATTCCCTCGTATTTTTTTTTTCCCTCATGCCTCTGTTGGAACACGTTTCTCTGTTACTATTCAAGGCTTGGTTTCAGCCAAAAAGCTGCTTCTCATTTTTAGAATGCAGGGCATGTTTAAATAAGAATCTTCATCATTAATGCATACAGTATTCATGGAGCGTTCAGTGTGCACCAT
The DNA here is from genome assembly GCA_017311185.1 of Proteles cristata cristata. NCBI lineage: Eukaryota > Metazoa > Chordata > Mammalia > Carnivora > Hyaenidae > Proteles > Proteles cristata. Next base: position 429,792 of record JAESUZ010003327.1, on the reverse strand, counting down.
GCATTTATCCATTACCCCATTTAACTCTTAAATGATTTAACTCATTGAAAATCTCATTATCTCGGGGCGCCTGGGTGGCTTAGTCGGTTAAGCGGCCGACTTTCGCTTAGGTCATGATCTCGCGGTTCGTGGGTTCGGCCCCGCGTCAGGCTCTATGCTGACTGTCAGCTCAGAGCCTGGAGCCTGTTTCGGTCTGTGACTCCCTCTCTCTCTGACCTTCCCCAGCTCACGCTCTCTCTCTCTCTCTCTCTCTCCTAGAAATAAAAAAAAAGAAAGAAAGAAAGAAAGAAAGAAAGAAAGAAAGAAAGAAAGAAAGAACAGCTCACGCTCTCTCTCTCTCTCTCTCTGTCTCCTAGAAATAAAGAAAAGAAAGAAAGAAAGAAAGAAAGAAAGAAAGAAAGAAAGAAAGAAGAGAGAAAGAAAGAAAGAAAGAAAGAAAGAAAGAAAGAAAGAAAGAAAGAAAGAAGAAAGAAAGAAAGAAAGAAAGAAGGAAAGAAAAGCTATTATCTCATGGGAATATCTCTCATATCATATAGGGAATATTATTATCCTTATTATTACAGTTAAGGAGATTGAATTTTAGTATTCACAGAGCTAGTAAGCAGCAGAGGTGAGATTCGACTCCAGGTCTCTCTTAATTTGGAATTTAACAACTATGCTATACAGTTTCTGTCACCATCAGCGGTAGCAGATGGACCCCACATTAGTGGAAGACAGTCTCCATTTCTTTTTGAATCCCTTATAGACTAAGCTGTTGACTGAGGTAACAAAAGCCTGACTCATCCACATACCTAATTTGTGATTATGTAAAGGCTTTTCGCTTCAATACTCTCTGTAAGGGTATACAAAACTACAATGAGACACTGCCCTACACCCTTCAAGATGGCTACTATCAAAATAAACCAAAACAAAGCAAAGCACAAGTGTTGGTGAGGATATGGAATAACTGGAACCCTTTTGCCCTGTTGGTGGGAATGTAAATGGTACAGATACTGTGGAAAACAGTATGGTGGTTCCTCAAAAAATACCATATGATCCAGGAATTCCACACTGAATACACATGCAAATGTACTGAAAGCAACACCTCAAAGTAATAATTTTACACCACGTTCACAGCAGCATTATTCATGGGAGCTAAATGTGGAAGCAACCTAAGTATCTACTGACAGATGAAAAGAAAGGAGGGAAATTCTCTACAGTTAAGAGTCTGTATCTTGGTTTGTCTTTCTGTGTCTTTATTTGCTTTGTTTCTTAAATTCCATATATGAGTAAAATCATATGGTATTTGTCTTTCTTTGGCTGATTTATGTCACTTAGCATTATATTCTCTAGCTCCATCTATGTTGTTGCAAATGCCAAGATTTCATTCTTTTTTATGGCTGAATATTATTCCATATACTGGAATTAAAATTTAAAAACTTACTTTAAAAGAAGAAGAAAATGTTTTTTAGGTGCCTGAATGCTTAGATTAAATTCTTTTGTAGAATATAATTTTTCTCCTTTACTGATATACTTGATCTTCAATCTGGATTCTTACAGCTCAAAAAAAAAAAAAAAAAAAAAAAAGGAGGGAAACTCTGAGACATGCTGCAACACAGAGAACCTTCAGGACATTATGCTAAATGAAATGAGCCAGTCACAAAATGACAGATGCTATATTATTCCACTTATGTGAGATACTCAGAGTAGTCAAAATCCTAGAGACAGAAAGTAGGATGGTGGTCTCCATAGACTGGGTGAGGGGGTGGGCAGGAAAATGCAAGTTATTACTTAATGAGTATAGAGTTCCAATTTTACAAAATAAAAGTGTTCTGGAGATGGATGGTGGTGATGAATTCCCAACATTATAAATGTATTTAGTACCACTGAACTATACACTTAAAAAGTTAAGAAGACAAATTTTATGCTATGCATCTCTTACCACAACAAAAAACATTTGAGAAAAAATTACATTAAAGGTAAGTAATTGCCAATTTATGGTCAATTTGAACAACCAATTCAGACGTGTTAGGTTAAAAAGGAGAGTCATTTTCACACAATGAAAAATAAACAAGAAACCCCAGAGAGTCATATTCAGAGAGGGGGAGGGGCAGCTTGTTTCTTTTTACCTGTAACAGATAATGCAGTTTGTGGGATTAAAGGTAATCTCAGATGAACAGGACCTCTGATTAAACAATTGCTGTGCGGTAAGGCAATGGGAGATCTGGCAGTCCGGATGGCTCATTCATCACCATACGGAAAGCACTCTTTCAAGGTCATGTAAACGAGATGAAGAGCTCTCTAGGAAGGTTACAACAAATGTGTGCCAGCCCTATGAGTTCTCTGTCTGGGGTCATTTCACTTAAGATTCTGGGAAGTGTCAGATACATCAGGCAGGAGGTACAACATCTCTAAGCTGCCAGGCTTTATTACAGAGAAGAAATCCTTCCTGAATGACCACACTTTAAGGCGGAAAACAGTAGGACAGAGTCCAGAGCTCTGCATGGATTGTTTATTCAAAAAAATCCCTAATAACCAAAGAGCAAAAACCGGATTTAGGAAGCTACATTCAAAACTTATCGTGGTGACTTTCAGAAAGGACACTTCAAAACAAAAATTTACCATAAGTTTTACCATGCTTTGTCCTTTGAAATGAAACTCCTGAACTTCAGAATGAACGTTTCTGGTTATTTTACCCACCTCTACTGCTGTATTTCTGGAATATATTCCCTATCCTTTCCACAGATTTTTATCTTTTTTTTTCTCCAGTGAAAAAGGAATTTGTTGGGTTGTTTGTTCCTAGAATTCTCTTTACAGTTTGTTCTAAGTTAGTCATATCCTCCCTCCTCGTCTGCCACTCAGCTCTGAACCATTTGCCCATCATAATGGATGAACATGACTAATCTGCATGTGGCTCAATTTAAGGCAAAGAGCTCCAGTTGAAAAGCCAGGGATCAAGCCCATGATTTTCTCATCAATAATACCATACCCTTCCTCCTGCAACAAGCACTAAATCTTACAGGTAAGTGAGGCATTTAATAAACACTATATTCCTGGAACAACTTTATGTTCATCTGTAAGTCCATAGAAATGAACATCCAGAAAATACCTAGAAAGTTGCTGCACAAAGCAACTGAACAACAAGTAAAGATTTTACTCTATTTTTTTAATAGTTTATGTTTGAGACAGAGAGAGACAGAGCACAAGTGGGGGAGGGGCAGAGAAAGAGGGAGACACAGAATCTGAAGCAGGCTCCAGGCTCTGAGCTGTCAGCACAGAGCCTGACGCGGGGCTCAAACCCACGAACCGCAAGATCGTGACCTGGGCTGAAGTCGGGTGCTTAACTGACTGAGCCACACAGGTGCCATGAAGATTTTACTCAAATGTTGTTTCTGCCATTCATTTATTCCTTCATACATTCATGCATTTAGCAGCTATTTATTGAATGGCTAATATTTGTGGCCACTAGAAATACGATGGTAGGTTGCCTGGGTAGCTCAGTCAGTTAAGCATCTGACTTCAGCTCAGGTCACGATCTTGCAGTTTGTGAGTTCAAGCCCCGTGTCAGGCTCTGTGCTGACAGCTCAGAGCCTGGAGTCTGCTTCAGATTCTGTGTCTCCCTCTCTCCCTGTCCCCCCTCCACTCATGCTCTGTCTCTCAAAAATAAAAACATTTTTTAAAAAGTTTAGAAATACGATGGTGAACAAGACAGATATGGTCACAACAATTACAGGACTTATGTTCTAGTGGGAGAAGGTATGTAGAGAAGTTGAGAGGAAACCAATACCTTGTAATAAACGCTATAATGGGAGAATTGTAGTGTGCTATTGGGAAGGGAGACTAGCGTGTGTGTGTGTGTGTGTGTGCGTGTGTGTGTGTGTGTGTGTGTGTGTGTAGGCCGGTCATCAAGCCTCCCATGATTAAATCCTAGTTGATATTTAAAATATGAGTTAAGTTAGATAGATAGGGAGGTGGGGAGGGGTGGGGGTGGGGGGACAAGGGAGGACCAGTACCTACAAAGGCCCAGAGGCTAAAAGGAAGATATCACTAATTCCATGATGTTTGGACAACCTTCCCACATTTTACTTCTCTTCTCTGTGACAGAAGGCAGTATCATAGCCAAACACTTGGGCAACACTGCATCTGGAGTTGCAAGCTGTTGCCCATAAAACTTGTTTTCTCTGTTTATAATGGTTAAGCTGTTTGAATATGTCATTTATTGCCTTCCCACTGAAAATGTGACCAGCTTACAGACAGGGAGTGTAGCTCAGTGTATTTCCCAGAACCCAGTGTAGTATTCTGTACACAATGAAAGCTTAAGAAACGCTAGGGCTAAACAAATAGATAAACAGCAGAGAAAGGTCAGCAACCAAGCTGGAACTCCCAGAATTTTCAAGGGAGCAGCAATGTTTACCCAACAAGGTTTTTAAGCCAGTATTACTTGCTTAAGTTCCAGCTTTAGAAGCTTAGCCACAAAGTTCCTCATTATATAGTATCTTGGCACTCCAAACAGTCACTGACCCCCTGACTGGAGTTGGTTGACTTGGTTGATAAAGGAGACCAAAAATCATAAGTTTCAAGTTTAATTAGCTTCGAGGAGAGAAAGAAGACCTGTTCCATATTCTCGCAGATCACCCACACCCTGAACTCAGCCCAGGCCAAGGGAAATAGCGTTGCATACAGACTGTAGCCCATAGTACAGGCGAGGCACTGTACTAGGTGCTATTGACATACACATAAATAAGTAGTTCCTGCCGATAAGGTACATCTGGCACACAGTAGTTGTAGGATAAATATTTGTTGAGAAACTGAGTGAACACAGTCCCACATATTTAAACAAAAAAGAAAACTTATCACAAAATACGTTTTTGTTTTTATAGTGGGACTTTCTCCCAGGCTGTGGAAATTTTTGTGTCCCATGAATGCTTTGTAGTCTCTACAAAAGGACCTCCCCTGAGGTCCTGAGAGAACCCCTACTGTTGCTTTTGAAGACTGTAGGAGCTGCAGCTGCCGACAGGGCCTCGGTCCCCCTTCACGGAGGTGGCAGTGTGCTTCTGCTCAGGGCGACCCTGCCCTGTGTGCCACCGTTGCACCCAGAGAGCTGTTCGGAGAGTCACAGCATGAGCAGTAGCACCAGAGTCACCCCCAGGGAATGTTCTACAAAGAATGCATGTTTATAAGTAAGCAGGACTCTACTCGGCTCTTGGATTGCCCAACTCCAGTGCTCCTGGCTCCCAAGAAGAGAGTCCTGACAGGAGGGCTCAGTAACTTTATTTCCTGATGCAGAAAACAAACATATTTCTTCCTTTAATACCTGAAAAATCATATTCATTAATGTCATATGTATTCATAAACATCTTCAAAACAAGGATTCTCTCTGCTCAGGTGAGGACAGTCTCAACTCTCAGGAAGTCAAGGTCTTCCTTTTACCAACCCAAATAATACTGGTCTGGAGCTCAGGCTTTGAGCCATTTTGCTTCCAGGGCACTTTCCTCAGGCCTCCTTGGCATAAATGGCAACCAAGCCTCAGCTATTTCTTGAGTGAAGAAAGCTGCTTGATGTCTCATACTTTAGGATTAATGTGGATCATGGGGTGTGCTGAGAAAAATAAAGTATAATTGTAGAACTTGCACTGATTTGGGAAGAAAGGGAAATAAAAATGAGCTGCAATATCCTACAATTGACTTTCACTGACTCAAAAATGTTTTTTTGGTTTTTTTGTTTTGTTTTTGGTTTTTTTTTTAGAGAGAGAGAGAACAAGCTGGGAAGGAGCAGAGAGAGACATGGATAGAGGATCTGTGGATAGAAGAAGGCTCAATGTGGGGCTCGAACTCACAAACTGTGAGATCATGACCTGAGCTGCAGGTAGATGCTTACTGACTGAGCCACCCAGGGGCCCCAAAAATGTTCTTCATCTAACTGCAACTTCTTTCATTTGTTTCATCCCTAATTCTCATCTTCTCAGCTGACTGGGAATATTTTCTGCCTGGCTTCTGTCATTCAGTCCTTTGATCACCCGTCACTCACTCAACAAGTATGTATTAGATCTGTCATGTACCAGGCACTGAGTAAATTCCAGAGTTTCTGTCTAGTAATTAAAGATTTGAGGTATGGAGTGGTAAGTATGATAAAAAGGCATCTACAATGCTTGGGGCCAAGGAAGGAAGAACTCTGTTAGAGCAGTTCCTGATAACTTTCCGAAGAGTAAGACCCTAGAGCTAACTCTTATAGGACATATAGGAGTTTCTTAGCAAATAAGTACAGGAAGAGGACCAGGTGACCAGAGAGAGAATTCCAGGGAAAGAAAAAATAGCAGCAGCAGCAGCCAATACTCCCTGATGTGTTTACAATGTGCTCCTCCATGTTCTTTACCTGCATTAACCTTTCTCATCCTCACAAAAACTACATGAGGTAGTCTCCACTGTTATTTCCACTGTGTCAACTGATACACAGAGAGACAACTAAGTTTGCCAAAACCACACAACTAGAAAGTGACGAGTCCACAGTGAGAATCAGAGCGTGAGCTCTTAACCACTACAGGATAGTGTACAGAAAGATATGTGCACAGGTCTAGAAAAGAGAGAACAAGTCCTCTCGGGGAAAATGGAAGTCAATGTGAAGGGACAGAGTGGCAACGAGGGAGCAACAGAAGCACCTGAAAGTGAAGAGATAACAGCCAGATTAGAAAGGGTTTGTGTGCCCTGCTAAGGTCTCTACTCAGTCCTCAGGGCAACTGGCACCATGAAAGCATTTGTACCCAAGCTCACATGTACATTTTGGGAAGGTACTGATGGCAGGGAGAGACTGGACTGCAGAGGAGCCAGTGAGCAGAGACCAGTTGAGACAATACTCTCACTGCACAGGTGGTAATTGGTAAAGAGCCTGGGTAGAGGAATAGGAACAGGGGGAAGGGGAGACAGAGTCACAGGAGCTATTTAAATGATGGAGTGCATGGCAGTAGGAGGGGAGCTGGCTGGAGTGGAAGCTGATCTAGAAGAAATGGAGAGAAGGATAACTGCTGGCTCAGGATTGGGTAGAAGCAATGCCATTAACCAGAACAGGGAATGGAATAAGAGAAGTACTTGGTTGAGGAGAAGGACAGTCTTTTGAGTTGGGGGATACTAAATTTACAATACCTGTGCCAGGGGCACCTGGGTGGCTCAGTCCGTTAAGGGGCTGACTCTTAATTTTGGCTCAGGTCATGATCTCATGGTTTGTGAGATTAAGCCCCACGTCGGGCTCGACACTGAGTACAGAGCCTGCTTGAGATTCTCTCCCTCTCTCTCTGCCCTTCCTCCACTTATGTGCTTTCTCTCTCTCAAAATAAAATAAATGAACATTAAAAAACAATGCCTGTTGCAGCCATCATTGCTATATAATAAACCATCTTAAAACTTAATAATTTAAAACAATAATTTATGATTGTTGCTCATGGTTCTATGAGTCAACTGGGTTTATTCAGCTGGGCAATTCTTGCCTGGAGTCAGATAATTACTGTCAGATGTTGGATGGGTTGCAATCTTCTGAAGGCTCAGTTGGGCTGGTTGTCCAAAAGAGCGGCAGCTGATGTTAGCTTTTGGGTAGGAAAGCAGCTCGGCTGCCATACCCCCTCCATGTGGCTTCAACTTCTCACAGCAGAATAGTTGGGATACAACAGATACAGTCCAAAGAAAAAGTATTTGTAGAGGCATAGCCAGAAACAAGGATTCTAATAATCTAGCCTTAGATATCATTTTAGTGGTCACAGGGTCAGCCCATCTTCAAGGAGTGGGGACTTCCTAGGAGTCTTCCTTGAAGACTCAGAAACATATTTCATTGGGGCCCATCTTTGGAGATGAGCACAGTCCTTTGGGACAAGCAATTAGAGAAGTTTAATAGGTATTTAAGTTATGGGTCTCTAGTTCAGAAAGAAATCTGAGCTGGGATCTAGCTGAGAAGGTAATCAGTATGTAGGTGGTGATGAAAGCCATGGATGCAGATGAGATCTCCCAGGAGAATGCGCAGCACAAAACAAAAATAACTCCAGGGGAAAAACCTTGAAACACCAACATCTAAATGGTAAGTAATGGAACAATGAGCCCCTAAGGAAGATCAAGAGCTATAGACGCAAAGAAAACCATGAAAGATATGCTTACACAAGCCAAATGCAACATGTCAGGAAAAGGAAATAGTCAACACTGTCAAATGCCACAGAGAGGCAAAGTCAGGTGGGACCTGAAAACTATTCTCATCGGCTTTGACAATTAAGTGTTCGTGGGTGACTTTAGTAGGAATGGTTTCAGGGCATAGGAAAAGCCAAGAAAAAAAAAAAAAACCCAGACTGAAGTGAAATAGACACTGAATGGTAGCTGAGAGAGAGAAGGCAAGAAGCTATCACAAGATGTACAGTTGAAAGAGAGCTTGTGTTTTAAGACAGTTAGGGCAAGGGCTCTGGGGTCAGATTGCCTATTTGTATGCATCTGTATATTGGCTCTTCTGGCTGTGTGATATTGCTCTTGTAACTTAACCTTTCTAGCTTTCACTTTTCTCTGAAGAAAGTGACACACTGGCACTTGAAGGATGAACAGGAATCAGCCAGGCAAAGGGTTGGAAGAATAAAGTTTTTGGCTAGGTTAACAGCAAGGATGTGAGTTTGGAGCACATTTGGCTTTGCAAGAAACACACTTGAGTGTGACAGCTGGCGGGAAAGGCAGGGGATGATGTGGTCACTGGGGTAGCTAGAGACTGGGGAGAGATGAGACAGGAGTCTGATCTTTCTGATTGTTATCCTTGGGGTGGGATGGATTTCATTCTAAGCGCAATGGGAAGCCATTGGAAAATTGTAAACAGAGGAATGACATTATTTGATGCATTTTAAAAAGATCAATCTGGTTTAAAAATAAACATACACCAGGGCACCTGGGCGGCTTAGTCCGTTAAGCATCTGACTTTGGCTCAGGTTATGATCTCATGGCTCATGAGTTCAAGCCCCATGTTGGGCTCCATGTTGACAGCATGGAGCCCAGAGCCTGCTTCAGATTCTGTGTCTCCCTCTCTCTCTGCTCCTCCCCCACTCGCAGTCTGTGTGTGTCTCTCTCTCAAAAATAAATAAACATTAAAAAAATAAATAAACATACACCTACCCAGCAATTCTGCTCTTAGGTACTCACTCAGAGAAAATGGCCATTTGCAAGCCAGGACCAGAGGCCCCAAAAGAAACCAAACCTTCTGAGACCATGATTTGGGACTTACAGACTCCAAAACACTGAGAACATAAATTTTTGTTGTCTGAGCCACCCAGTGTGTGGTATTTTGTTATGGCAGCTCTAGCAAACTAATACATGTAAGTAAAATGTTAGCAGTAGAAACTAGGTAATTGGTATGAATATTTACTACAAAATTATCTCAACTTTGCTGCATATGTCAAGATTTTCATAGTAAAACATCGTGCAGGGAAATCACTCTGATCTCTATGGGGTATTTTAATTTTTTTAATGTTCATTTAATTTTGAGAGAGAGAGAGGCATAGAGCATGAGTGGGGAAGGGCAGAGAGAAAGTGAGACACAGAATCAAATGAAAGCAGGATCCAGGCTCTGAGCTGTCAGCACAGAGCTCAACACAGGGCTTAAATCCATGAACTGTGAGATCATGACCTGAGCTGAAGTTGGGACGCTTAACCAACTGAGCCACCCAAGAGCCCCTGATCTCTGTGTTTAATGGATTCAGGGAACAATTGTGGAAGGTGGGAGGAGGCCATTACAGAGGTCAAAGTGAGGAATTGTTGTAGCGTGTTCTAGGTTAGTGAGGGTGTTTGGAGAGGAATGGGCAGATTCTACATTTATGTTAAGAGATAGGGTATAAAATATGAATGAAATGACAAAATCAAAGATGACTATTCTGTATTTCTACAACTGGGTGGCCAGGGGTATTTACTAAGATGGAAAATTTCAGAGTTACTGGAGAAAATCCTAAATTTTGTTCGGACTTGTTAAGTTCAAAATGCCTGTGGAATATCCAAGTGGCATTGTCAAGGAGTAGGTTAAATATAAAATGTAGGGCTCAGAGGATGCAAAGCATTTGAATGGCTTAGCAGCAGGCCTGGTACATAGAAAACATAATAATGGTTTAGTATTATTTCTGATAATTATAAGAAACGTGAATAGAGTAGACCTAGTAAAAGTGAATATTGGTATACTAGTATATTCTGCCTGAGAAAGGAGATAAGGTTAAAAGTATAAGGTTAAATCTAGATGCTGTGTGAAATGGCTAACATAAAGTATTTGAACAGACCCTGCACTGAACAATATAAGGCTAAGTAAGCTCAGTCTGTCTGGTTATCCCATCCATCCCTCAGGCAATGTCCCTTCCAAACCACCTTGGAGAAACAAGAATTTATTCTCCATTAAATAACTCATTCTAATGATTAATAACCACCACAGTCACTTGTGGGTTTTTTTTTTTTTATGAACTTGTCTAACTAAGCATAGTGAGAATTCAAATTATTGGCCCCAGAATGCAGCTTCTTAAAAATCTTAATATATGGTATGATTATGTTTATGTTCATTGGAAAGGTCAGAGTCCCTGGATGGATTTGCAATGCAATGTCCTTGGATGTAACAATTTAATACGTTTTAGACATCTTTGTTAGAATTTTATCTTCTTCATCAGATACAGCACACAGATGGAGCCCTTAGATTAACCATGTAGGCAGGAAAATTGGGGGGAAAATGAAAACCTGTCATCCATGTCATTATTTCAGCATTAAGCCTTTAGGGAGTAGGAGAAGTGTCACTCAAAGCATCTCTGCAATTGCCTGAACTGCATCAGTATCACCAGCTGCCTGACATGATCGTGTCGAGCTGGCTGAAACTCTCACATTTTCTCCCCCACCTATGCATCCTCTTCTCAGTGGAAATAGGAACAGTATTTGTTCAGACTGATTGGAAAATAGTAGCACATGCAATCTTAATGTGGTTTCTCTTTTTAAAATAACAGCTCCTAGTTACTCGAGTGCTTGACAAAGTGCTAGGCACCATACTCGCTGTCATTTCATTCAACCTTCATAGCAAAGGTCCTATGAGGTGGTATCTATTATTACACGTTTTACAGATGAGGTATCTTATGCTCCAAGAGGTTAAGTAACCTGCCCAATGAGTAAGTAAGAGAATTGGAGTTCAAAATGAAGTCAGACAGTCAACAGGGAAAACCTCCTAGCTGCTGTGTCCTCAGCACCACCGATGAGCGTGGCATCAGGAGGCCAGAGGCTTAGGAGGGGTGGCTGATGCCCCTGAGTCTTCAGCAGCTACGAAGCCACCAGATTTCTGTTCTGCCTCTGAGGGAACAGCTGAATGAGCAGCTTTTTCTCTGTACAGAATTTGAAGGCTTCCCTGGCAAGCCCTCCTGCTCAGGCCCCCAGGCTCTCTCAACTCCTACCTCATGCCTACAGTGTCTGTTCCAGAGGTATAAACCTTCACATCTACCAATGAAGATGAAGTTGAATACAAATACCCCTTCAAGGGGTGCCTGGGTGGCTCAGTCGGTTAAGTGTCCGACTTTGGCTCAGGTCATGACCTCACGGTTTGTGAGCCCGAGCCCTGCGTAGGGCTCTGGGCTGACAGTTAGGAGCCTGGAGCCTCCTTCAGATTCTGTGTCTTCCCTTCTCTCCAGCCCTCCCCTGCTTGAGCTCTGTCTCTATCTCTCTAAAAATAAATAAACATTAAAGAAAATTAAAAAAAATTTTACAAATATCCCTTCAAAAACTAAAGGCAGCTTAAACTCACACTACACTAGTAGTGTTACACATCTGGATTAGATTTAGATACAGAAGACTGGGCAAGAAAGGAGAAAGAGCAGCTAACTATTAAAGGGCAGGGAAGGACCCGGAAACTATTCAGAAGTAAGTGGGTAGGCTCTGAAGTCAAACTTCACATACCAAGCTGCCGATTGCCAATCAACCCATTCCAAAACAAATGAAAGGTAACATATACTAGCTCCCAGTCTATTCTTTCCACTTTGGAGCCCCACACATCCAGTATATTGGACTTCACATAGCACCCAAACCAAGCTCCCACCTTGCCTCTTGCCTCTCTTGCTGCAATTTATATGCGTTTATATCAAAAAGCTGGTTATTTGGAGAAATTAGTGCATTTCTTGACAAAAATCTACAACTGGTATAAATCCATGTTTCTCTGGGACTTTTACTCCCATACTGCTCTGCTGTGCACCAAGAAAGCAGCACTCCCTGCTTGATCTGGAGAATGGTAATTACAGGTGGGTTATTCTGCACCACTGGCCTCATTCACATCTTCTCTAAGGTGTCCCATTGGGGCATACACTGTTTATTTCCTTAGAGGCTTCAGGAATGGGCTGGGAGAATAACAGTAAAGAGATTTGCCCAAGAGTAGTGGGGTAATTCTATTACTTAAGTCACAAAGTCAAGTTAACTCCAATGAAATATTTATAAGGTTTATTCATCACCTATCTTCCACATTAAACTAGATTAAGGAAAAACCCAGCCAGTCAACATCCCAGACATCAATCTAAAAGGGGAGCCAAAACCACTTACTGTTAAAACCTGGCCAGGATGTGACAAGAAGGAAGAAGCTGTGTAGTGACCTCACCACTTTTAGAGCACTAAATATGAACGGAAGAAACACTAAGTGCCTCCCAGAAGGAATGAACATATGAAAGGAGCAAGTTGAACTGCCTTCTATAGAGCTGGCCAGGGCTAGCTCCAGGGCTTTTGCTCTGCTGGATAAGACTTACAAATTTGAGGACAGCTAAATTGCTCTGGATTCACTAGAAGAGGCAAGCCGCTCCCATGAAAAAGCACTTTGATCCTCCTCTCTCAGTTTGAAAGGATGTCAGATTATTCCCCTGCCCAGGCTAGCCTGGTATGGTTCTGGCTGGAGGGAGAGCTCCGTGTAAACAGGGCTACAGCTCTTCTGTTCAAGACGCTCCACTCAACATATAGCTCTATGCCTGCCAGAGTGCACACCCTTGAAGCATGCCGTTGCTCTGCTCTAGAGGGTGCCATTCATAGATTGTGCAGCCACCGTATACAGCCTCCCAAGCCTCCTTCAGCTACCACTGAGGCTGTATACAGAGACCTCAAGATTTGTTGGTTGGCCTACTGAATGAGTAAATAACGTATAGATGGAGAAGGATTAACTTTCTGTCACCAGTCTTTTCTCCCCACATCCATGTCACATTCTCCTGATTTGGAATGAGTCAGCTCTCTATAGCAAGACCAGATCATGCCACTTCCTTTCTTAAAAGCCTCTGATGGCTTCCCATTACTAATAGAAAGGACAAAATTCTTAGCATGGAAATAAGACCCTCTGTGAGTGGTCCCAAACTGATATGTCCAGAATCATCTCACACTACTCCCTTCTTTTTTTACCCTACATTCCAGCCATGCCCAGTGGGCAAATTCACTATATGCTTTCTCACTTGGGGCCACCACCCATTCCATTCCCTCTACCAGGGATAACCTTTCTTCCCTTTTTCAATATTAGCATGGGTTTTCCACATTGACTGTAGCGTTCAAAACAAATATTTTTGTCAAATCCTATTTTTATACATTTTTAACTTTAGAATAGTTTTAGATTTACAGAAAAGTTGCAAAGATAGTACAGAGAGTTCCCATAGATCATACACCCAGTTTTTCTTATTGCTAACACCCCGGGTTAGCAATCATGCATTTGTCATAACTAATCAACCAATAGTGATACCTTATTATTAAGTGAAGCCCATGCTTTATTCAGCATATAAATTGAAGCTCATGCTTTATTTATTTCCATAGTTCTTCATTTTTCTGTTGCAGGATCCCATCCAGAATGTCACATTATTTTTTTTTTAGTGTTTCCTTATTTATTTTGGGAGACAGAGAGACAGAGCATAAGTGGGGGAGGGGCAGAGAGAGAGAGCAAGACACAGAATCTGAAGCAGGCTCCAGGCTCTGAGCTGTCAGCACAGAGCCCGACTTGGGGCTCGAACTCATGAACCAGGAGATCATGACCTGAGCTGAAGTCTGACACTTAACTGACTGAGCCACCCAGGCACCCCTAGAATGTCACATTATATTTAATTTTGATGTCTCCTAAGGCTTCTCTTGGTTATGGCAGTTACATAAACTTTCCTTGTTTTTTGATGGCCATTACTATTTTGAGGACTACTGGCCAGTTTGCTTTTTTTTAATGTTTATTTATTTATCTTGAGAGACAGAGAGAGAGCACACATGTATGGGAGGGCCATTGAGAGAGGGAAGGAGAGAATCCCAAGCACATTCCACACTGTCAACACAGAGCCCAACGTGGGTGTCCATCTCATGAACCATGAGATTATGATCTGAGCCAAAATCAAGATTCCATTACTTAACAAACTGAGCCATTCAGGCGCCCCACTGACCAGGTATTTAGTAGGATGCCCATCTACTAGATTTTGTCTGGTGGTTTATTCGTGATTACACTGAGGTTATAGGTTTGGGGGAAGAAGACCACAAAGTGTCATTCTCATCACATATCAAGGAAAAATGCTATCAACATGTCTTATCACTATTAATAATATTGATCACCTGGCTGGGATAGTGTTTGCCAGGTGTCTCTTCTATAAAGTTACTCCCCCTACTGTTTCCCATGCTGTATCCTTTGGAAGGAAATTACTATATGCAGCTCATACTTAAGGTCTAGGAAGTTATGCTTCACCTCCTTGAGGAGGGAACATCTACATATATTATCAATTAGATTTTTTAAAATGTTTTGTTTTCTTGCATACCTATTTTTACCCACAGGTTTCTAATAACCAGTTTGGCTTATTTTCAATGGATTATCTTGACGTTGGATAGTCACAGAATTAGGGTAAGAGGTAGATATATGGTTAAGTTTTCTAATTTCCTTTTAAGACTTATTCTCTAAACTAGAATTACTTGTTACATTTTCAATATGCAATTTATAGTCTTTATTTAATCTCTGCAAATAATAGAGAATGCGGTCTATTCTTTAGAAATAGAGAAACAAAAGACTTGAAATGTTAATGATTCTGATTAGCAGAAAGTGAAAATTACTACCATACTAAACAACTACTGTTTTATAAATATCTGCCTAGGGAGAAGCAGTAGAGGGAATTCTGATCAATTGAAAAAAAGACTCATTTATTCTTAAACTGCACCAATGCTTTCTGACCATCGAGGACAATGCAGTGACTTTCAAGGATTTGTTCTTATGTTTGCCACGTCCCACTCAGTACATGTTATTACTTGAACATCATGATGTGGAGCAGAAGGAGGTGACTCTCCTCTGGGAGTTCCAGGACTGTATGTTCTTTAGTTCATACGCTTTCCCCAAATAAAGAATTTGCCACCACCTATCATCAGATGCAGACAGAGTATACTGGTTTTGAATTGGCAAGTCTTTAGAGTAAACATCTCTTAGCAAAACACATCGTGTTTGCAAAGCCTTTCTGCTGGAAAGACAGAAAAACCCACCACCAAAAAGAAATATCTTGTTTTAGCCTTCCAGAAGAATCAGCTAGGGAAAAAATGCAGTAAAGTGCACCCAGTTAGTAACTAGTTCTTGACTACCTGTTTCACGAATTCAATTATCTTTCTTCCCCAAGCCTGTTTATGTGTGGATAAAGCCTAAGTCTAGACCCTTTAAGATTTACAGTAAAGTTTTTAGCCTTAAGTATTGCCAATAAGTAAACAATTAAGACATAGTTCAAATGGCCTGATTTTGATCCCTGGAATTTCCCTAAAAGTGCTTTCCCTAGGGCAGAATTTCCCTGGGGGGGAGGGGGGTGAGAAGAACAAAAGAAATGAAATCAGGCTTTATTTTGGAATATCTGCTTTGGTAAAGGAAGGGAGGTATTAATCAAAGAAATGCATCTTGAACTTTCTAAAGCAAAAGTGCAAAAGTACACTGTACTTAGTAAAAGTAAAATACATTTGCTGAAATTAATAAGAAGTCAAGCAAGCCATGGGCAATAGAATGAGTGACTCAGGAGCTTCACTTTAGTCATCTTATTTGGTTTTCAAGTGACCATATATAAGAGGCATATCACATCCACCCAATTCTTTCCATGTAGTCTGAGCAATGACACTGGCATGTCTCTGTAGGCACAACATGGAAGCTGACGACGCCAGAACTATATGGGTGATTGTTCCCAGCAAGAAAAGTCCCCCCTAGAAAGCTGTCCACATCTATACACGTTGACACGAAGTGAGATCCACTGTATTTGCCAATCACTGTTTACCAGCATACAAAGTAAGATCTAATTTTTCATAAAATGTAGATCTATAATATGAATGTCGATATATGCAAAAATCTCCAGAGAGATACATGCACTAAAATGTTAACTGTACTGAATAGTGAGAATATGAGTGGTCTTTATTTTTCTCTTTCTATTATACTTTCTGAATTTTTCTAACAGTACTTTTTAGAAACTTAGAAGAAAAGATATACATAAACATACTTTTTCTCTTTTCTGCTGGAATTTTCTTTCTTTTACTCAGTCATATTTCTCTTAACACTTTACTAGTGCAAAACTTACTCCCATACCCTTCACTATTTTGCAACTAAGTAAGAAGAATTCAGACTCTTTGAAAACAATGTATTAACAGTATGGTATCGGGCGGACACCTGGGTGGCTCAGTCAGTTAAGCATCTGACTCTTGCTTTCAGCTCAAGTCATGATCTCACAGTCATGATATTGAGCTCCGCTTGGGATTCTCTCTCCTTCTCTCTAACCCTGTCCCACACACATGCACACACATGCACACATGCCCTCTCAAAATAAATAAATAAAACTTAAAAAAAGTCTGATGGTGACTCAGATCAATTGGAGGCTACACAGAAAAAAAAAAAAAATCCATCTGTTTTTTTTTTCCTAGAAGAATTTTTAAAGCCTCTTAAGGGTTTATAAACAATCTGACTATACATCAAATTTTTGTATTTATAGCATCTGTTATCATTGGTGGACATAAACATAACTTGACTTTTTTCCAAGAGGAAGAGATATATGCAGTGTTCTCTGGTTAATTCACATACCTAAAAGCCTCAAAATTCCCTGGAACTGGTAAAGTCTATCGGAGTCTATCTACCATTCCTTTGGTAGGAATGAGGGGAAGTTTATGCATTAAACAGGACCAAATTCTCATATTCAAATAAATTTCCAATAGTTTGTGCATTTTTAAAATTATAAAATAGGACGGTTTCTGGCAGTAAAACTACTATACATTGACTTTGACAGTGCATGAGTCACAGGAAAGATACTGGCAGCCGCAACAGGGGAATACACTCTTCACATGCCTTTGACTCCTTCTTCTTCAGGCACAGGCCATTCTCTGGGTAAGGCACCCAGCTGCAGGAGGGATGGGAATATGCAGAGCAATGGGGGAGCAAGGAGACAACCATATAACCACAGAGTCAACTGAGCATTGAATGTTCTAGACACTCTGAAAAATTCATTGAATGCAGAAAATCATAATATGGGGATTGAAAACACAGGTCCTAGAATAGTGTTTAAACTTTTAGTGTGCATAAGAATACCCAAAGAGCTTATTAAAACACAGATTCTTAGGTCTCACATCCAAAGATTTGGATTCGGTCAGTCTAGAGCACACCCAAAAATGTGCATATTTTAACAAGTTCCCAGATATTGTCGATGCTGCTCATTTACAGATCACACGTTGAGAATAAACAGAGTCAGGTGATCACTTACTGGCTACATAATGTCAAACAAGTGGATGACCTAACCCCTCACTAGCTCAGTCAACTCCTCTGTGAAATGAGGCAATAATAATAGTTCCCACTTCATAGAGCTATTATGAGGATTAAATGAGAGAAGCTACCTATGGCTCTTGGAAAAACATTCAATAAGTGTCAGCTATTATTATTAATATTAACATTATTTTGATATTGTATCTAATCTTCCTGATTTAAGTTGCGGAAACTGGGGCCCCCAAGAGATTGAGTGATTGTTACATGGTCCCAAAGGTAATGACCACTAAAGCTGGCATGTGGACCTTGGGCTTCCACACTCAAGGCATCAGAATGAGTGTGGCCCTGGGACATCTCACAGAAGCTGAACATTTTCAGCTGGTCTCAAACCAGTGATCTTCATGTAAGAAATAAATACCAAAAACAAGCATCCAAAGGATACAAGCATCTAACAAAGCTAACTATCAACAACCATGTACTGCTTCTGCCAAATCGAAAGAGAACATACTGTACTGGGTTATCAAAACGGGAAACCAAGGTCGTGCTGAATGAGGAAACTGTTATAGCCCTAATAACTGAGATGTTGGTATTCCTCCTACTTCTGGAGAAAATGAGGCATCTGGTTGACATGAAACACATCCCTTGACCCCAGGAATATATCAGGGAGACAACTCAGTCATAATCTAAGCTTCCAGCAGGACACTCGGGATAACAGAAAGTTATTCCCGGACCGTTGCCTACCTTTGGCCTGCTGAAAAAGAGAGAATTCTTTAACTTTGGCTTTAATAAAATACACAATGATGCATTTTTTAAAAGAACAGAACAAACATCCTTTTCCCAGTCAATAGGATGTAACGTGCTTTTCAGTAAATCTGCTGAGAAAAGCAATAAGTCCCAGTCTTTCCTTGGGTCTTTAAAATTGTTGTAAATTTCTGTATGCACTTTGCTTTTCTATTAAACATAATCTAAGGTGGCCGTGACTCTTCCATACACTAACACCAGCACGGACCTGCTTTTCCATTGTGTTTGAAACATGAGCCAAGTAGCATCGGCCTGCTGTGAAGTTAACATTGCCAGGATGAATCTTCCACAAAAATAATTTCAATTTTTTTCAGTACTTAGTAGTGAGAGATATTAATGCATTAATGGTAATACGTTTCTCATTTAATATAATATGAGGATATTTTTCTAGCGCATGAATGCTAGCAACTTAGTAAGTTTTGACAATTGTCTAAATATGTAATGTTAAGCTTATGTTTAAAAAAGTAAAGCTGGTAACTGGGTCTTTGTCATTTGCTTAAAAAAATAATAAATGCGAATGTGTTTGGTGCATTCTTTCCTGGAAAAAAAAAAAAGTCCCAGTCTTGCCACACTAATATGTCTAACCCAGAAATCAAGGAACAAGATGCTCTCAAATCTCCAATCAGCTTTCTGCTCTGGGGAATTGGAAAACAAGGAAGAAACAAAGATCCTTCAAACATTATCTTCAAAGCAAAACTGAAAAGAATACTTTAGATTAAGAATAACTTTATAACAGGGTGCCTGGGTGGCTTGGTGGGTTAAGCACCTGTATGGTTTCAGCTCAGGTCATGATCTAGAGGGTCGTGAGTTCAAGCCCCTCGTCAGGCTCTGTGCTGACAGTGGGAAACCTGCTTGGGCTTCTATCCTTTTCTCTCTCTCTCTCTGCCCCTCCTGCCTCTCTCTTTCTCAAAATAAATAAATAAATAACCTTAAAAAAAACCAGTAACTTCATAACATTCAGAAGATCCCAGCAATCCTTACATGATATCAGAAAACTGCTTTGAATTTTTAATGATTGATAATTTGCTTAACAGAATTATGATGATGATTAACTTGATTAACATGCATAATACAGACCCTAGCACATAGTAAGTGCTCTAAAAGTGTTTGCTACTACAATTATGAATTATGATGATTTGAGGCTGTGGTAAAGCCACAGGGTTTACAGGTTAGTTCAGATCTCTGGGACTTTCATGATTATATAAAGTAAAGAAATTTGCTCCCTCAATGGGATTAAATAGAAAGAGTGACTGGGGGAAAGAGAAATATTTTAACAATGAAAATTTTAGTAAACAAGGAAACAAGTCATTTTACAAACAGCTGAGTTTGTTTTCTGTTCTTTTTTTTTTTTTTTTAATCAAATTGGTTTACATATTCTGTGAAGAAACATTCAGGACTTTTCAAAACCCAACTGACTGATTTAAGCCTAAGGTAATCATAATATGCATACACACACACAGCAAGAAACATGCTCTGTCTTTTATTCTGACTTCCTAGTTCATCTCAATCAGGTTCTTAAAAACCTAATTATATTTGTCTACCATGCTTATCTTACTGTCATTTTTTAATGTTTTCTGGCATCCTACTGAGTTCTGAATGGTCATTTTTATGACCATTTTCAGGACATTTCCACCTATTCATAGTACAAGGACCCAAATGCATGCATTTTAATACAATGTTGGAAATATAAAGCTATGGTTTGTAAAAACTTATGGTTGTAAAAATATGATTCATGACAAGTCAAAAACTACGCAGTTACAATCATTTTTTTCAAGTCCCTAGAGAAGAGAGTTTAGGTTCATTAAACAGGAGTTTAATTCCAGCTGTGTAAAAAATACATCTGCATGTGACCAGGAAGGAACATAGGAAACATCATTTGGTTTTCACCAGTCAATCCTGTACCTCTGAGGAAGTCTGTACCCTCACAGGCTCTCCTTTCTTGTCCCGTCTGGTTTCTACTTCAATCCATGACCACGACTGGACTCTTGGTTCTACTTAACCTATTACAGACATACCCTGCCCTGCGAACTGGGATTGCATCTGACCCCCCAGAAACTTCTCTGCTTTCTGCTGTGCTTCAAATACTAGCTTACAGTTGAATTCCTAGCCTCTCTGTGTTGTATGGTCTTAGGGAGTTCCTATCTCACCTCAGCTGGCTCCTATTGACCCGAAACAAACTCACCGACTGCCAATAGCCCATACGGCCCCCTGACTTTCTGCAAGGGAGGACTCTGACATCGACACATTGAGTACAACTGTAGTTAAATGCTTTCTTCAATCTCACTAACTAGGCAACATACGTAACTTCCTACAATAGGAAGTACAACTCAAGAGAAAACATGGGGGAAGTCTTGGGGTGGGGGCAAAGTTTTCATGTGAACTACAAACCTATGTAAAAGAGGTTCACAGGTAGATAAACTTGCTTTATCTTCTCCACTGCACTTCCTCCATAGCACATTTATGTTTCAGGCTGACGTGTTCTATTAGTGGATGATGTCTAGAAACCTTTCCGGTTTCACCCTGCTGCAAAGGCAAACACCTTATTTTTTCAAGTCTGCTGACTGGCTACATCAGGCATAAAGAGTTATTAAATTAATCTAGTTCTCAATGCCACTTTCCCCAGAAAGGGAAACATAGAGGAAATCAAAACAGCAGCAGGTAATGCAGGCAAACACGCATTTAGCTGTTATTAACCCTCAGTGAGGAATCCTAATTCTGCCATAAGGGCAAAAGAAGGCAGCTGTATATCTCATCTCCATCCTTTGAATTCTAACTAAGAAACAAAAAGGATGTTTTTTTTTTTCTTTTTAAAGCCTAGAAGGAGAAAGTAATATATCTTTGAGCACTTCAGTGCTTTACTTACAGGATATAATAAAGAATTTCTCAAATACCAAAATACAATGTGGTCTCCATCTACAAAGAGAATTATGTCTGGCATGGTGGAATTCAACAGGTCAGTTAGCTAATTCTGAGCCAAATGACAATGATTCACTACACAAAAATTCACAAAAGAACAAATTTGCTTTCTCTAGAAGGTTTCCAGGCCATCTATCTCAAAGCTCCACTAAAGAGTTTCACAGTCATCAAAACTTATTTGAAAGTCAGGGTGCCCTGGGCTCTGAAAGAGCAGTGGCTGGGCAGTAATGTAGTATCACCTAGCTTCCCTCCTTTGGGATATTTGGCCATCACTAAATGTTCTCAAATGCCTGAAGAAATTAAACTGGGCTCAACAATGAGCTAAGGCTTTGTGAGACAGAAACAGACCAAGAGAAAAAGGTCTCCTTTCATATTCATGCAAAGAAGATTGACCACCAGAGGTGGACCCTGGAGTTAGACAAGATCCCCTACCATCTAGGCTCACTGCCCTATCCAGCCTTCCCCACCTCATTGCCTACAACTTTTCAGGAGGAGAATGTGGTCTGAAATACACATGGTGCTTATGGTGGTGACTACCCACACACCACATCTCTCCTGACCACCTCAACGCATGCCATCAACATTCCCACCTCTGTTGCAAATGCTTTTCTCAGCCTAAAGACTCCTCCCCATTTGTTCCTCCTCTCAGATTCTTCCAAAATCAAGTCCCACTTAGCTTTGCCTAACCATACCACACTCCAGTGATGGTCTTGTCTCTTGAGTTACATTGTGTTCTCAAGTCTTCATTGTGTCTTTTGTTACTCTGCATGCACCTACCTGCCCACTCTGGTCCCATACCTCAGATCCTCCTACTCATCCTTCAAGGCTCAGCTCAGCCATCAGCAGCTCTTCTTGACCACACATTCCCTCCTTCCGATAAACCAATATTCTGGCTCCTTAATGTATCACCTGTTAGAGCACTTGTTTTTTTCCCTCGCTCTGTTAGGCTCAAAGCAGGCACTGTGGTTTAGTCTTCTGCTTTAAGATAATTATCAATAAATTGTGTTGAGTAAGTAAGTGTTGAAAGAATGAAATATAGCCTTTGAATTATTTAATGTGTTATTTATTGTTTCTGCAGCTAGTCTACATTTCTTTTTGTTTTTGTTTTTTTTTAATGTTTAGTTGTGAGAGACAGAGAAAGAGAAAGACAGACAGAGCATGAGCAGAAGAGGGGCAGAGAGAGAGGGAGGCGCGGAATCTGAAGCAGGCTCCAGGCTCTGAGCTCTCAGTCCAGAGCCCAATGCTGGACTCAAACCCGTGGACCATTAGATCATGACCTGAGCCAAAGTCTGACACTCAACCAACTGAGCTACTCAAGAGCCCCAACATTTCCTGTGGAAGGACTATATCTTTTAATCCTTCCATTGTCATAATTTTGAACATAATGACTGATCCTGCCTAATCCCTTTTGACCTTATTTTAAAAAAATAAAAAATAAAAATAAACAAGCAGAAAAACCCGCATTTCCCTAGTGAATTTACTCTCCACTCTAGAATAAACAATCTCCTTTTCCTGTCCAGCCACACTCCCACTCCCATTCCCAACTAAAGACTTTGTTTCTGAAAAACAGATGTAATCAGGGTTTCTGGTTTTTTGACCAGAAACTGTGAGCTCTTCCTTTCATGTACTATCTAAAAATGCTTAATAAATTTAAAAAAAAATCCTTTGGAAATAATTGGATGAAATGGCAGAAAAATTAGGGAAATGAGATGGCATCTGAAATAAGACCACAAGACAAGTGGAGCATACCAGACATGCTGAGGCTTGGCCTTTCATTGCTCAGAAGGGACTGGAAATAAAGCATATACTCAGTCCCAGGTACAATCCAGGTGAGGTTCTGCCCACATCCAAGACACACACTGTTCTCGACACATTATCCAGGGTGATTTTTTTTTTAATGTTTATTTATTTTTTTTGAGAGAGAGAGCATGAGTGAGCAGGGAAGAAAAAGAACCCCAAACAGGCCCTGTTCTGTCAGCACAGAGCTTGACTCAGGGCTTGATCTCACAAACTGTGAGATCATGAGCTAAGCCAAAACCAGGCGTATGACACTCAACTGACTGAGACACCCAGGCACCACCAGGGTGATCATCCTAAAATGTCTCTCAATTGTTCACAATCCTCCAATTACTCCTTATCTCCGTGTGTGAATATCCCAGGTCTTTCAAGGCTCTCTGTGATTGGCTGCTGCTTCCCACCTCCTTGAACTC
Organism: Proteles cristata cristata; assembly: GCA_017311185.1. NCBI lineage: Eukaryota > Metazoa > Chordata > Mammalia > Carnivora > Hyaenidae > Proteles > Proteles cristata. The sequence continues at coordinate 406,189 of JAESUZ010003327.1, read as the reverse complement.
CCTCTTCCTGTTTCCCTCTCATTGACTCTGCTCCTACCTTACTGACCTCCTGGCTCTTCCTCATGCTGTTGCTATCCCTGATATAAACAGCCACACTATTTCCCGCATCAGGTCTTAACTTCCTAGTTCCCTTTTTAGTTTCCTAAACTTCATGTGGCTTATTCCCTCTGCATTCAGCCCAGTGCTCAATATAATATCCTCAAAAAGACCTTCCCTGAAAATATTATAAAATAGACCTCTCTCCCTTCATTCCCCATTCGTTTCCACAAATTTTTCTTGCTTCACAACACTATCATGGTCTAATATTATCCTTTACATTTTTGTTAAATATTTATGATCTGTCTTCCTAACCCAAATGTGAACTTTATGATGGAAGAAATTTTCCCCGCCTTATTTAGATCAATAAGCCAATCCTAGTTTGTGCCCAAAAAGGCACTTTGTTTGCACTTTGTTCACTCTTAAGTTTGTCCAAATGGCAGGGACTTTGGAGGATGGGAGGTGGAGGGGGGGCACCAAGGGAGGTGTATTAGTTGCTGTGGAATAATGGCAATAACAAACAACCCTCTAGTTTCAGGGACTTCACACAATAAAGACTTATTCCTTACTCAGTCCTCATCCTTGCTCAGTCTGTAGTCTTCACGGGTGTTCCTAGTCAGATGGCCCAACTGGTGTGCAGTCTTGTTCAGTCTAGTGTCTCCACTATTCCTTTGAATGTTGGAGTCCTCCACTGAATCCTTTGCATCTTTCAGAAGGTCAGAAACTAGGGAGACAATAGAGTACGATCCAGGAGATTCTAGGGGTCAGGTTTCATTGGAACACCATCATGAGGCCATATCTCACTTTGAGGGAGCCTGGGAAAGCATTCCAACTGATTCCAGAGGGAGAAGGAAGTGGGACGTGGTGAACTCACAGTATAGTAGTGTCTGCCATGAGAGGTAACTAACAGGCAACGTACAAGCTGTTTTTCAAAGGATGAGAAACTTACCCTGGAGAAGTGTTCTAGGGGAAGGGAAAAGCAGATGCAAAGGCAAAGAGGTTTAAAAATATAACAGCATATTTTAAGATGTAGCTGTATCCATTGTGAATGTACAGTGTGAAACCAAAAGGCATAGGTTTGGGGAAAGAGACTCTAGACCATGAAGGGCCCTGTATGTCACGACAAAGAGTGCAGACTTATTCTGAGGGTTACAGGAAGCTTTTGAAGGATATTAAGGGTCTAGGTTGAAGAAGAATGATCACATGTGTGTTCTTAAAAGATCACTCCAATAGGCTGTATGGAAGATGACTTTGGGATAGAGAGAATAGAGATAAGGTAATTAGATAGGAAGCTATTACAGAAGTATTACAAGAAATGTTGAGGGATAGAAGTCAAACTGAGACAGTGGTTGTTAAATTATTTTTTCTTCTGGGAAGTCTCATGAGCATACTTACTGTCTTTGATGAGCTGAAGACTTTAATATTATTCCCGAAGTTTGGAAATCCATCTAAAAGAGGTTAGTAAAGTCACATTTTAATTAAATCTCTAATTAGATTTTTAATACCTATCATTTAAAAGTAAGGGTCAATCTAAATGAACAAAGATATTTTCCAGTCAATGCTAAGGATTATTTGGGGGCGAAGGCAGGAAGTAGAGTTACGGGTATGAGTAAATTCTCACTTACGTTGATAGTGTTTATATGCGGGAGAAATATTGATAAACATCTCCCCCCAAGACCCATTGTGATAATATCATTCTAATCAAAAAACAGAGAGGAGGGATAGATTATTTATCATAATGCTGTACTTATCTCCATCAGACTTCAATTAAATAAAGCTTTAGATATTTCCATAACCACAACTACCAACATGTTTACACTTTTCTTCTTATAATAATAAGCTTTTCCATTCATAACAATCCTTTTTTGGCATATTTTTATTTTAAAAAAATTTTTACAGCTTTACTGAGGTATAATTGACAAAAATTATAAATGTAAGGTGGACTATGTATATGTGTATTCATTGTGAAATGATTACCACAATAAAGTTAGTTAACACATTCATCACCTCACATAGCTACCATTTCATTTATTCATTTTGGTATGGTGAAAACACTTAAGATCTACTCTCTTAGCAAGTTTCAAGTGCATGTATTTGTAAAAGTATTTGTAAAATACTTACAGTATTTTTAACTATAGCCACCACACTGTAAATTAGATCTTCAGAACTTATTCCTCTTATAATTGAAAGTTTGTACTCTTTCACCAACATCTACCGGTTCCCTCCCCCACCCCCACTCCCAGCTCCTGGTAACCATTATTCTACTCTCTAGTTCCCTGAGTTTAACTTTTTTACATTTCACAGGTAAGTGAGATCATACAATATTTTTCCTTCCCTGTCCTGTCTAATTTTTTCACTCAGCATAATAATGTCTTTGAGGTTCATCCATGTTGTCACAAACAGCACAATTTCCTTCTTTTTATGGTTGAATAATATTCCAGTGTGTATACATTTGCCACATTTTCTGATTCATTCATGAACAGACACTTAGGTTGCAGGTTGTTTCTGTGTCTTGGCTATTGTGAATGATGCTGAAATAAACATGGAAGTGCATATATCTCTGAGATCCTGAGTTCAATTTCTTTGCATATATACATAGCAGTATACATACAATACATTGCTGGATTGTACAGTAGTTCCACTTTGAATTTTTTTAAGAGCCTCCACACTTTTTTCCATACTGGCTGTATCAATTTATATTCCCACCAACAGTGTCATGGAGTTCCTTTTCTCCAGACTCTCAGCAACACGTGCTATCTTCTTGTCCTTTTGCTAATAGTCACCCTCACCAGTGTGAGGTGCTATCTCATTGTGGTTTTGATTTCTATTTTTCTGATGATTAGTGATTTTGAACACCTTCTCATATATGTGTTGGGAAAATCTCTGGAAAAAAATGTCTGTTTATATTCTTTACCCATCTTTTAATTTGGTTTTGATTACTGAGAAAGATCTGTACACTAAAAATTATAAGACATGAATGGAAGAAATTGAAGACACAAAGAAATGGAATGATGCCCCAAATGGGTAGACTGGAAGAATTAATACCATTAAACTGTCTATACTGATCAAACTTATCTACAGATATAATGTGATCCCTATCAAAATTCCAATGGCATTTTTCACAAAAAAACGGACAAAAATCCTAAAATTTGCATGGAATCACAAAAGGCTTCAGTTAGCCAAAGCAATCTTCAGAAAGAACAAAGCTGGAGGCATCCTACTTCCTGATTTCAAGCTATATTATACAGCTATAGCAGTCAAACAACGTGGTATTGGCATGAAAATAGACTCATACAACAATGGACGAGAATAGAGAGCCCAGAAATAAACCCACATATATGCAGTCAACCAGTCTATGACAAAGGCACCAAGAATATACAATAAGAAAAGGGCAGTCTTTTGTATACATTGTTTTGGGAAACTAGATACCCACATGCAAAAGAATGTAACTGTATCTTTATCTTACGCCATACACAAAAACTGAAAATATACACAAAAAATCAACTGAAGATGGATTAGAGACTTAAACATAGGTCTTGAATCCATAAAACTCCTAGAAGAAAACATAAGACAAAAACTCCTTGACAGTGATCTTGGTAGTAATTTTTTGGGCTTGGCACGAAAATCTCAGGCAACAAAAAGAAAAATGTGGGACTATATCAAACTAAAAAGCTTTGGCACAGCAAAGAAAACAATCAACAAGGTGAAAAGGCAACCTATGGAATGGGAAGAAATATTTGCAAACCATATATCTGATAAAGGGTTAATATCCAAAACAATTTTTATATAAAATTATTAGATCTACAGTCCAGATATTTTTAAGTTATTGGAAGAAGCAGTGGGGAAAAATACTATGTGTTTTTCTCCTACTCAGTAGAAGGGTTCTAAAAAGGGCAAATTAAAGCATCAGCAATACTTTTTAAAGCAACCTTTACAAATCTGAAATCACTTTGTATGATAATACCTATTATATTGAAATGGTAGAATTATGGGTGAGTGACTTATTTTGCTCTATCAAATTCTCTGTGTAAGTACATTACTTGTATAATAAAAAATGAATAAAGATAGACTCATTTTGACAGGTTAATTTGCTCACAAAATTATCAGGGATTCCTGAGTTCAAATCTCAGCACCACCACTTTTGTGACATTGAACAAGTTGATATCATTATTATTATTACTATTATTGTTGCCATTAGTATTATTAGATAGCATTCAGCATGTATTAGTGCCAGTCACTCATCACTCTGTTAGGCACTTTATACACATCATCTCATGTTAGCGAATCTTTCAAAATACATTTATTCACCTATTTAAAAAAATGATAGGGGTGCCCGGGTGGCTCAGTTGTTTAAGTCTCTGACTCGATTTCAGCTCAGATTGTGATCTCACAATTTGTGAATTTGAGCCCTGCGTCAGGCTGTCCGTTGACATGGGAGCCTGCTTGGGATTCAGTCTCTCTTCCTCTTTTTGCCCCTTCCCACTTGCACTCTTTTGAAATAAATAAATAAGCCTAAAAATTTGTTTTAATTGATAGGGGTGCCTGGGTGGCTCAGGTGATTTAGCGCCCGACTGTTGATTTTGGCTCAGGTCATGATCCCATGGTTCACAGGATCAGACCCTGCACTGTCAGTGCAGAGCCTACTTGGGACTTTCTCCCTCTCCCTCTGCCCCTCCCCAGCTCGTTCTCTCTCTCTCTCTCTCTCTCTCTCTCTCTCTCAAAATAAATAAACTTAAAAAGCCTTTGATAATAACACCTACTTTGTAGGACAGTTATGAAGATGAGATGAAATTGTATATGAAAAGCATATTGTAAACTGTGTAACATTATACATGTTCGTTTTAATCTCTATACTGATTATTAAGAATATGCAGGTAAAGAAAACTAAACTCACTAAGATTTTGTTTTTTTAAGAAACAATGGTAAAATTGCCCTACTAATGAACTTCAAGGAATTGGCTTCTTTTAACTGTAACTAGTTTCTGAGAAGCAGGTGCGATGTTAAGAACTCAAGCAAGCATCCAGTTATGGAATGAGTAAGTCCAGGAATAAAAAGTACAGCATAGGGAATATAGTCAATGATATTGTAATGATTTTTTATGGTGACAGATGGCAGCTACACTTGTAAACACAGCATAATGTATGGGGATGTTGAATCACTATGCTGTATACTTGGAACTAATATAACATCATATGTCAACAGTACTGAAATAAAAAAGTAATAAAAATTTTAAAAAACAACAAAAAGATGCAGACAGCACTTATTTCCAGAAAAGTGCTAGGGAGGAGAGTGGGGTAAAGGGAAAGTTCTCAAAGTCCTTGAAATACAGACTAATGGGAATCCGTGCTTGAACTCTTCTCATTATCCGTCACTGCTGTTTCAGATGCTTCGCTTTTATGCTCTTTACAGACTTACTAGAACAACTGCATTCACAATGAGACAAGCTTCTCTCCCTTTTCTCTGCCAGTTTAATTTACAAATATAGAAATTATTTTTCAGACTTCAATAGATGAAGGTAAGAAGAAAGGTTGCTTATGTCCAGCAAAGGTCTTACCTGGCCTCTGTGGTGCTAGAAAGATTGGCTTAGCATAATATCAGAATATAGTTCTTGTTCAAATTTTGGGCTACATTCTGAGTTGTATCCCCTCAAAGAAAGAACCTTTTGGTCATCAAATTGCTCAAGCCAAAAACTAAGAGATGGTCCTCAGCTTTTCTCTTCCTAATCCTCCACATCCATTCAGTCAATAAACCCCATTATTTCTATTGCAAAGGCCTCCCGTGTCTTCCCATTGACCTCCATTTTCACTGTTGTCTCACTGCTAAACCCTCATCTTGTCTCACTTGAACTTCTACCACCACCTCTACCTCACCCTATCTCTTCTTCACTCCTGAGAGAATATTTTGTCCCTTTGGGATCTTAATTTTTCTCTCGCACTTCTTTTACTGTGTTCTGGGATAACGCTTTCAATTCAGCCTTCTAGATCTATTAATGCCCAATATGGTAACCACTAGTCACAAGCAGGTACTGAGCACTTGAGATGTGGCTGGTCTGGATTGAGATGTGCTATATGTATAAAATACACACCTGGTATTCAAACAATTAGAATGAAAACAGAAGTTTTCTTATAGTAATCTGTAATTATTTCCTTAATACCTTGTTAATAATCAATGTGTAAATATCTCATTAATAATTGTTTATATTGATTACATGTGAAAATGATAACATTTTGTATATATGGGTTAAATAAAATATATTATTATATAACTATATAAATTAATTCCATCTGTTTCTGCTTTTGTGGCTACTAGAAAAATTAAAATTATATATATAGTTTGCATGGTATTTCTTTTTTTTAAGTTTATTTTATTTATTTGAGAGAGAAATTTATTTTTTATTTAGTTGAGAGCAGGAAAGTAATTGAGAGAGAATATCGACCAGGCTTTGCACTGTCAGAGCAGAGCCTGATGCGGGGCTTGAGCTCACAAACCTGATGATGATGACCTGAGCTGAAATCAAGAGTCAGATGCTTAACCGATTGAACCACCCAGGCACCCCAGTGGTATTTCTTATTCTATATATTTTTGAAGCCCAACATGGGACTTGAACTCACAACCCCAATAGCAAGGGTCAAAATGCCTTACTAACTGAGCCAGCCATGCTCACCTTGCATGGTATTTCTAGTGGATAGAGCAGTTCTCCATTGTTAATTCAGTGTCAGCTATTTCAACCATTTTACTGAGAGGCATGGAAGGCTTTGGAAATCAAGTTCTAAATTTCCTAAAGCTCTGTAGTGTTCTCTAATTTCTTCCTTTGCAACTATTCTTATTTTATGAGTTTAAAACCTTCTCAAATATTTCTGGAGACACATAAATAGATTTTTACTAAATTCCTATTTCCTGTACTAATTCAATTTCCTCAGGATTTAGCTTCCCCATTTTTTCCCAGTTTGGAGCCTCTTTTTCATGGTGCTGGCTTCTCCTCCAATGGTTTTGATGATGGATTGTGTTTCCTCAGCCCATGTGAATCTCTTAGCAATAAATAAGGATATTACTCGATATTATTATCCTACGTGTGAGATGTGTGCAGGAACATGCGGCCTGCTGGCTTCTCTTTATGGTACTTGAAGAGCTTGGCTTTTTGGTACAGAGATTCCTTTTGACAATACCTGGGGCTCTGCGCTAATTACCTCCCTAGCCCCAGCATATATTTTGGAGCTCCCCAAAATATATAATCATTTCTATTTAAAATTTTCAGCCTCTCACAAGAAATAATTTTAACATAAGAAATGGAAACATTACAGAACCATGTGATTGCATACTCGATAAAAGAAAAAAGAAAAGAGGAAAAGACAAAATATCATTATGGAAATACCTTTCAGACCACTCAGGTAGGTAGAGCCATATGTCTTCTTCATGCCAACCCAAACCTTGCAAGAAGGCAAGATGAGGTAGAGACAAGGATCATCAACCATTCAAACATCTGATGACCAATGTCTAACCACTGACCGTATTCAAAATTGAATTGAACTCTCTTGGAATTCTCACTGGATAACTTTGCGTGGAGTAGAGAGAAGAAGAAAGTAAAGTCTTTAAAAGGTTTCGATGCTCAGCATCGCTCCTCATCAGGGAAATACAAATCAAAACCACACTGAGATACCACCTCACGCCAGTCAGAGTGGCTAAAAGGAGCACATCAGAGAACTCTAGATGCTGGCGAGGATGTGGAGAAACGGGCACCCTCCTACACTGTTGGTGGGAATGTAAACTGGTGCAGCCCCTCTGGAAAACAGTGTGGAGGTTCCTCAAGAAACTAACAATAGAACTCCCCTATGACCCAGCAATAGCACTGCTAGGAATTTACCCAAGGGATACAGAAATGCTGAGGCATAGGAGCACATGTACCCCAATGTTCATAGCAGCACTCTCCACAATAGCTAAAACATGGAAAGAGCCTAAGTGTCCATCAACAGATGAATGGATCAAGAAGATGTGGTTTATCTATACCATGGAATACTACATGGCAATGAGAAACAATGAAATCTGGCCATGTGTAGCAACATGGATGGACCTTGAGGGTGTTATGCTGAGCGAAATAAGTCAGGCAGAGAAGGACAAATATCATATGTGTGCACGTATAGGAGGATTAGGAGGAACTTAACAGAGGACCAAGGGGGAGAAGAAGGGCGGAAATGGTGGGGGAAAGGGGAGAGGCAAACCATGAGAGACTCTTGAATGCTGACAAAAACTGAGGACTGGTGGATGTGGGGGGGAGGAGGAGTGGGCATGGAGGAGGGCACTTGTGGGGATGAGCACTGGGTGTTATGTGGAAACTAATTTGACAATAAACTATTTGTATTAAAAAAAATAAAAGGTTTCAAACTGATGGTCTCTAAGGTCTAATCTAGGGATTATATCAAGAAGAACTTCCTGGGATGTATCATAAATAATGTTGAACTGGAAGTCTTATCTTAAAGTCCCATTGCCAGTAACTGGCTGTATAACTCAGGAAAGATTTTGCTGGACAAGAAGACAAGGGTAGGAACGTCTGGGTAGCTCAGTGAGTTAAGTGTCCAACTCTTGGTTTCAGCTCAGGTCATGATCTCAGTTTCATGAGTTGGAGCTTCACATCAGGCTCTGTGTTGACAGTGTGGAGGCTGCTTGGGATGTGCTCTCTCTCTCTCTCTCTCTCTCTCTCTCTCTGCCCCTCCCCTGCTCATGCTATCTCTGTCTAAAAAAATAAATATATAAACTTAAATAAGAAAAGGGAAAAAAGTTTAGGGTTAAAGAGGATGTACATGTACATGAGTGTGGGTGTGGGTATGTGTGTGTCTTTGCACATGTACTGTATGGAAACAAAGAAGAGGACAGGAAAAAAGTCTTGCTCTCAGACAAGGTACAGTGAGCACGACTTCAGGGAACATGGAGCAGTCAATAAGTAATTGTTGAATGGATGAATTCCCACCTATTTAAAATACCTCCATAGAGAATTCTGTCCAGGCACCTGTTGTTCCTTGATTCTCCTAAAACTTACCATGTGATTTATCTCTTCCACAGTGAAATAGTATATGATTTTATCTTCTCTGCACAGAAAATGTGGCAACCAAAACAGATATCTTGTGGTTGAAGGAAAATAAAAGGTTGCTTATTCCAATTACTCTCATTCACCAATAGGAAGCTGGGTTTCTGAGATGCTCAGAGCCTGTTCAAGGTCACAGAGTTAGCTAGTATCAGATCCTGGACTGAACCCAAGGCTTCTGGTTCTGTGCCCAGACTCTTACTCTTTCACTAGCTGACAATTCTCCACTGCATTGCTTGTTTCACTGAAAACAAAGCAAATCAGGTGGCCAGTACTTGTTGGCATATTATCTGCTATATCCTGCAGATCGTTCTTAACCACTACACTTCTGCTTTTCAGTTGAATAAGAATTTGGTGAGGTGGGAAAGGGGACAAGAGAGGAGACAAAGGTGTCAGTTAGAGACCTATCGCAGGGTCCAAGGAGAGAGAATAGCGGCCTGAGTTAGGATGGTGACAATGAAGATGGATAGGAGCTGACAGATTTCAGATACATTAAGGTAGTAGAATTGACAGGATCTGATGGTGCAGTGGCTATAAAGGAGGAAAAAAGAAGAATCAAAGATGACACGTAGATTTCACGCATGCTCAATGAACCAGGCAACTGGTGGCATCATTTATTGAGGTAAGAAAGACTGGTGGGGAAGCGAAACAAGTTTTAGAGAGAAAAGGCAAGGGTTTTGATTTAGTATCTTAAGTTGAACATGATGGCTAGACATTTGAATGAAGCTAGAGCTCAGGGGACTGGATATTAAAATATACATGCCATCCGCACAAAAGCCATGAGAATGGAGAAGGCAACCTGGAGGGAGAGTACAGAGAAAAAAGGACAGAAGGCCTGAGACTGATCTCTGACAGGAGGTTATTGGAGATGGATCCATTAAAGGAATCTGAGATGCTCTGGATGGTGAATTGGGGGAGCCATAAAGCATGATAACAGAAAATCTAAGGTGAGAGAGTTTTATAAAAAGGGGACTTGTCAATAGGTCAGACGCTGCTGAGAAGTCAAAAAACAGGGGCAAGTCAGATCACCTGTACCACCTGATTCCGGGGATTGGGGAAGATCTCCTCCCTTGAAGATTTCCCCACCCAATTCCCAGATGTATGAAAGTCTACATCTAAGTCTTCATTGCTTTTTTTCCATTTTATTACATTCCAAGTCCCATGAGTAAAAAACAAAACTGAGTCATTTGTACCCCCTAGAGGGAATAGGTTTGGGGTCATTTCTGGATCCTGGAGATTTGACATAAAAGAGGAGAGAAAAAGATGAGTACAGGGTAGTGTGGGAAGAGAGGGTACTGTTAAAGTGGGGGAGAGAGAAAAGCAGAAATGATGGAAGACATCAAATAGCAACTTTAGCTACTTCACACTTACGCCTGGGGCCTGCTCACTGCACTGAGTCACTTCTATTTCAAAATGGTATTCTAGCTGACATTTGATTTGATAAATGAATATAAAATCTCCCTTACACCCTTTCAGGGTATAAGCAAATGTTCTCTTTATATATAATATATCATTGATAATGAAGATCTTCATGTACTCTCTTCACAGTCTTTATAACAACATTTTCCCTGAGGATATATTAGGGACATAATTAAGGGAAAACCTCTTAACATATAAACACTACATGATATGACTATTTGACTAATGGAGATGTGGTAAATGAGGAAAACACACCAGGGTCCTTGCATCTTCAGACCAATCCACACCCAAACTAGATTGGTCCACGACCCTCCAAGGTGTGCACTTGCCAGGGAAGGGGCTCCCTTCTTTTTTTTTTTTTTTAATTTTTTAAATGTTTATTTATTTGTGTGGGGGGTAGGGGGAGGGACAGAGAGAGAGGGAGACACAGAATCTGAAGCAGGCTCCAGGCTCTGAGCTGTCAGCACAGAGCCCAATGCAGGGACTGAACCCACGAAGTGTGAGATCATGACCTGAGCTGAAATTGGATGTTTAATCGACTCAGCCACCCAGGCACCCCAAGAGGGCTCTCTTCTTAGTTGGGTGCTGGCACACTTGAGCCTAAACCTGTTAGTTGTCCACTTTACACACTCTTCATTCTTTCTGGTCTTTCACAGATCCTGAGCCAGGAGCTAAGCTGGAAAACTGACTGGCTCATACTTAGTGCTAACTGTTTCCAGTTAAAAGGGTCCCAACCACCTCATAGAAGAGGAGGGTTAAAATGCCATTCATCAAAGTACATAAGTCTTTAAAACCTCTGCTTCCACATGTCTTTAGAGAAACAAAACAAAGGAAGTCAGCATCCTCTCCATGACTTGTGTTTAGAAAAACAATGATGTTATGTAACAAATATTTCTTAACAATAGAAAATTCTACTCAGAGAAGTGAATAAATAAATGAATGAAAAAAACTAACAAATTAATGAGTGAAGGAAAAAGGCACAGGATATATTGATTCTTGAGAGATTATTCCAGGCATACCTCCAATGGCTGTGATTCTTTCCAGACACAGGACAGGGCGTGAGATCGAGACAGAATAAGAAGGCAGGAAAAGCAGGTGTAAACAAAGAGACCTTGGCTCCTGTAATGGGGGTGACGTTATTCTGGACATTTGTCCTTGTGGACTGTTTTAGGGAACCATAGCCAACTATTCTCAAATCCCTTATCTGAGGATGAAATTTCCCTGACTGAGCAGAAATGAGGCAGCTGATGGCCTCTCAAAGGAGGTATTTTTGAAAAGCAAGCATTTCCCGTCTCCAGAGCAACACCCTTCCGAGGATAGCTTTCCTGGAGCAGCTCCAAACCGTCCCGGGTGACTCTCTGTACCTGCAGTCTAAACGGCAACACTAAGGAGGAGAAAAGTCAATGAGATGCCTTAAAACAAAACAAAACAAACAAACAAAAACCACTTCCATTTGGAGCATAAAAGATGCAAAGAAAGGGTGATGGAGGCACATAAGAACAAAAGTGGCTTCCAGGACCATGGAGCTCCAGCAAGTCAACGACAGAGCTAGAGCTGTGATTTGGCTCTCAGGTGACTATGCTGGACACAAGTGTTCTCATTTTTCCCTCTTTGTTTTTAACTAACTAATGGCATTTCCTTTTATTTTTTTAAATGTTTTTTATTTATTTCCGAGAGAGAGAGAGAGAGAGAGAGAGCATGAGCAGGGGAGGGTCAGAGAGAGAGAGGGAGACACAGAATCCGAAACAGGCTCCAGGCTCTGAGCTGTCAGCACAGAGCCTGACGTGGGGCTTGAACCCATAAACCATGAGATCATGTCCTGAGCCGAAGTTGGCTGCTTAACCAACTGAGCCACCCAGGCGCCCGGTGGCATTTCCTTTTAAAACCATAGATTGCTCCTGGGCTGTCCAAACACCCACTTTGTTGATGGGTCTGCCTCATGGAAATGGCACCTTGGTAAGATTCCATGACCAGAAGTGAGAATACACTGTCCTGTCCACGACTTTCTCCTTGTTCTTCTCTCACCTTCAAGAGAGGGAATCCTCTACCACCTCCACCTAGGAAAAATGGGCACTTTGTCTGAAACTATCATTTGTCCCTAATACCTTAAAACACAGCAGGGTAAAGAAAAGAACAGAGGCGTCAGATAAAACTCGTTTTGTGTTCCAACTCCATCACTTACTAACTGATTGATTCCAGGTAAGTTCCTCAACTTCTCAGAGCCTCAGTTTCCTAACCCATAAAGTGGTTCTACAGATATGTACCACACAGGATTCTTGTGAGGATTAATACAATAACATATAAAAGCTTATACCACACTTTTGGCACTTGGTGAGCACTCAGTAAATGCTGGTTCCCTCTGTCCCTTCCCTGTGCTCACTCGAACCAGAAATGATCTTACTTTTCCTAAGCACTCACAGACTACTTATTATTTACCCACTTTCGGAACGCCCATCGTGTTCTACCTTACCTTCTTTATCACACTGGAAGCTTCTTGAAGGCACTGAATGTGCAGTATGTGATTTCATCATTCCCCTACTACCTATCATGCACATTCACAGGAAATGCACTGGGAACAAAGTTAAATAAAATCTTTCTCTTCTATATGGACAGATCAGTAGGTCAACTTCCCTGATGTTGTTCTTATACAAGTCTTCACAGAAAGGATTGAAGAGGTCCACTACTATATGAGATGGAGGGAGGAAGGCATTAGCATTTACTGAGTGCCTCACATGTGCTGGCTTTTTACTTTCACATCTTATTTATTTCTCACACCAAAACTTTTTTAGTCCCAATTTATGGAAAAGAAACCAACTCAGAAATGTAAATAATTGCTCAGAGTTTCACAGATTATATAATAGCACTCCAATTACCCTAAATAAAACATCTCTTTGCAAAGTTAACAGTGGCTAAGAAAGAGACACCAGGTTGGGTCCAGAGCCCTGGCAATCATTAGTTTTTGATCAGCTCTCAATTTCTCCAGACGCTATCGACACGTGCCAATAATAGAGAATCTGCAAACAAGTAGGTCAATGTATAAAATCTGTCCATTTTTCTCCTAAAAAATTTAAACACTGGCAGAGCAACTCCCTGGACCCCACGTTGCCTTCCCCATTTGCTAAGTTCAGTATCCCATGGTTACCTTTTGTCTCCTTCCAATATGCAAGGCCCTGCGCCCCGCCCAGAGATCCTTGTCCAGAGAGATGTTATTTTAAAGGCTGAGCTTTGCAGTCTCAGCGGTCTTGCCCTAGAATCGGGAACAGCCTGTTCAACAGAAGTCCCTGGAGTTTCACCGTCCAAACAAACATGGGACTCGGGATCACCTCCCCCATCTTCAGAGGAGAGGCCCCAGAGAACAAGGGAAAACACGCAGGCCTCCTAGTCTTTCTTCAACACAGTATTTCCTCTCCAGTGTTTCTGCATTTCAAGTCTCTGATTCACTTAGAAGGGAATCTTATTTGGCTTCCCTTATCTTTGGCATCTTGTCCCTCCTGCCAGACAGGCAAACACGGGTTCTATGTGACATGAGGCCGCAGTGGCAGCTAGGGGCCCAGGGAGGGGTGGAGGTGATGTTGCGGGGGTGAGGTGAGGAGTGAAATATCGGGAGTGAGTGCCTGAGATCACTGTAAAATACAAATCTGAACTCCACAAACCTGGACATCTGTGGTTGTCTGGGGTTACAAAGCCACGCTAGCATCCCCAGTACCTAGCTGCAAACCTAGCACGAGATGCACTCCCCTACCTCCCCACGCCGGTTCCCCACCCCCTCCCACCCTCCATGCGAAGCTTCCCTTCCCCCACTCCTGGCGTGTCTGGGAGGCCTGAAAAGCCTTGCACTGGTTGGTTGGGGGAGGGAGGGCATAAGCCCATGCACTTTGCCCCTAAACCCCCTTCCGGGGCGGTGCCCCCTACCTGCGCTCCGAATCCAAGCACTTTGGGTGCCCTATGTTTGATGACAGAGTCGCCCTGGTTTTAGATCATTTACCTTCATTCTCTTCCATTCTGTCCCGTGATCTGGACGGCGGCCTGATCCCCAGCTCTTTATACCCCTGCAATCTTGGCCTGCCTCCTAGGGACCATGAGACCTCTCTCTCCCCTTCCTTCCTATCCCTTTTGGTGACTGTATTCAACACCATCCCTATGGTTCTATCTCATGCCTTTTTTATGCAAGGCCCTGTTTCACTTTACCATTAGATTCTACCTGACATAAAAGTCGCCCTGCATCTTTATACTTTCACTTTTGTATACATATTGAATTTCAAACAAATATGTGATTTTGCAAACCCAGTATTTCACAACCTGTTATTTCCTAGATGAAGGAAATCTGCCTAAAATATCAATGAGGTATTTAAAGAGATAGGCCGTATTTCTACAGATCACCTCTAATTTTATCCCTGGATCAACAGGCAGGTTTTAGAGATAGAAGTTTCCCATAAGAAAGTCTAAAGTAGAAAGATGATATTAGTTTGGTGTACACAGGGAGGTAACCCAAGTCTCAGGCCAGGGCCGGCCTCCACACTTTCATCTGTATTGTTGAGATGAGTTTTATAATTGTACAATGGAAGCTACACAGTAATTAAGTTCAGAAAGAGTGTAGGTTAATTAACTAATAATACCTCTATAACAAAGTATTAAGAGAGACTCAGGGGCATCCAGAATCATTCAGTTCAATGGCCAAGGGCAATTTCTGTGAATTCATGCAAAATATCCCTTGATGCTATTAGAAAAGACCTGTTTTTATAAAAGGCTAAAGGTGTAAGTGCGGTATGTCTCATTTCATAGATGAGAGGGTCCACGGACGAGAGAAATCAACTTGTCCCCACAGGAGTGACTGGGGTCACTAGGGAATGTTGGGATTTCTCTCAACAAACAGCAAAGAGGACCCATTTTTTAAATATGTTTTTCCTGTCTTCATAAAAGATGATTGATATTTTTGGCCGGTGATTAAGCCCAGGATTTAAAACCGTGGAACAGACTTGAAGGAGAGTTGGGTCGGAGACACAAACTCAGCCTTCTAAGGATGAGATACCATGAGCTTCCTGGAGTATAGCTGATTTTCGGAAGAGACGGGAGCTTTTAGGAGCAGCCTTGACTAGAGTCACTTTGACATTTTGACCCTGTCCTTGGGAAGCTTGTCTGTACTTAAAAAAAGAAAAAAAAAAAGGAAGAAAGAAAGAAAAAAGAAAAAAAGACAGGAGCCCAGTAGCTTCCAGGAACCCGAAGCAGCATGATACTTGTGGGGGAAGGATCCTCTCCAGACTTCCTGAGAGGAACTTCATCGCTAGGGAGAGCTGCTTGATTTTGGTGGCCATCGGTGGCAGCATGGTCAGCTTCCCAGGCACAGGCAGTAGCCACATTGCCAGTTAAGGCCATGAGGAAGCTACAGTCAGAGCTAGTGAGCCTCTAAGTGAAGCGAACTACATTCATCTCTAAATCACCTGCTTTTGTCCCTCCCCAACCCCTGATACCCTTTTTTTAAATTAATAGACTAAATGTTTTAGGTTTACAGAAAAATTAATCAGAATGCACACATAGTTCTCCTATATACCTCTATGCCCCCATTACACACACACACACACACACACACACACACACACACACAGCTTCCCCTATTACTAGACTCTTGCATGAATATGGTAAATTTTTTACGACTGAACCAATATTGACACATTACTATCAAAGTCCATAATTTACATTAGGATTCACTTTTGTTTGTACAGTTCTGTAGTGTTTTGACAAATACATAATGACATGTGTCCATCATTACTGTACCATGTAGGATAGTTTCACTGCCCTAAAATGTCCTGCACTCCACCCATTCATTCCTCCCTTCCTTCCTATTAACCCTGGCAAACATTCCGCTTTTTAATGTTTCCATAGTTTTGCCTTTTCCAACTTGTCATATAGTTGAAATCATAAAGTATGTAGCCTTATTGACTAGTTTCTCTTAGCAATATGCATTTAAGATTATTCTGTATCTCTTCATGGCTTGACAACTCATTTCTTTCTAGTGCTGAGTAATATTCTATTGTATGGATGTACCACACTTTATTTATCCATTCACTTACTGAAGGATATGTTGGTTGCTTTCAAGTTTTTGCAATTATAAATAAAGCTGTTATACATATTCATTTGCACGTTTCTTAATGGACATAAGTTTCCAACTTATTCGGGTAAATGCCAAGGAGCACAATTGCTGGGTCATCTGGTAAGAATATATTTAGTTTCGGGGCTCTCTCCAGTGCACTTGGTGAGCTAGACAGCTCTGGCGACTTCACTTTCTGCTGCGGGACTTGTGGCTTCCGTTTCTGCTGCACTGTTAAGAAGCGGCGACTGAACCAGAGTACCAGCACCAACTACGACACTCCGACACTCAGACACTCTGCTGTCGTTTAACACCGGCAAGCCCCCCCCACCCCCCACCCCCACGCACAAAGACAACCCCCTGCACAACCTCACAAAGGACAAGACCAACCTGATCATTTGCATCCTCTGCAGGGTGGTGGCCTTCGTGGTGCTTGCAGGCATCTGCACCAAACTGGGGCTGGAGAAAGCGCACAGGCAGCAAAGGGAGCATATGGCCAGTTGCTCCTTGTAGAAAACGCAAAGTACAGAGAAGGATGCAAGATGGCGGAGAAGGAGGGAGCTCCATACATTTCACTCGCCTGCGTCTCTCCAACAGAGAAGGCCTGAAGCTATAGGACACTGAACCACAGGAGTCTGGGAGAAAAAGAGACGGAGTCCACTAAAAAGACAGCCTCATAGGTGCATAATTGTGAACTGGGGAAGATAAAAAAGGGCCGGGACCCAGAGTCATGGAGGGGAGGGAGCCCCCTCCGCGGAGAGCCTCAGAGAGAGGAGGGAAGAGAAAGAGGGGCTAAAACTGCTCATAGAACTGTCCCTGGAGAAGAGCAAAACCTCTGCCCGGGTCGGAGAGAGTCTTAACATCCCATGCCTAACTGCAGGGTGTTCAGAGAGTGATCCTGTTTCTACCTGTGGTGCTGCCCTTTGGGCTGGGTGTCCTGCAGCGCCAGGAGAAACCGCCTCACTGCTCTCCCAGCTCCATCCCCGGCTGGGAAGCGACCGGCCTGCGGGATTCGGGAGCTATCAATAACACGCGTGGACTAAGACCCGGAAATGAGGCGGGGCTTGGAACATAGAACATGGCCCACCTTGGCTATCCCTGGGGCACAGGTAGATATGACCCAAAAGAGTGATTTGCAACTCTCGGTTCTAGCAGGGACTGGCGCGCCTCCATTTTTCTCCTCACAACCATCAAGGTGGGACCTCAGGGAGCAGCCATCAGGAGGCATTGGAGGCTAAGACCCGCCTACAACAAACCACGCCCATCCCCGCTAGACAGCTGCTGCTTTTTTTTTTTTTTTTTTTACTGGAGCCCAGGGCAAGACCAACATGGATTCACTGCTGTGATTAATTCTAGATTAATTCTCTGTATTCAGTTATATTTTCCTTTGTCTCATTTGTATCTCTCCCCTCTGCTGGGCAGCACCCTCTGGTCACTGGTTTGCTTAAACAGTCACATTTAATCCATTCTCTAGATGTATATTCTACACCTCCACTGCTATCTTTCTATCTCTCTCTCTCTCTCTGAAGTAATCAGACTATATAGTTTCTATGAGTAACATTATCTTCGTTTCTTTCTCCTCGCCTCTTACCATATTCTCCTCTTTCTCTCTCTGAATTAAGCCTCTTAGTCTCTCTGTCTGGTCATTTCTCTTCCAACTTCACTTCCTCCCCTCCCTGTCATTTCTCTCTCTGTATATGCTTTTCCATCAGCACTACATACACCGGGCTCCTATTTATACCTGGGAATTCTAGTTTTATGCTTTTAGACTGTCCTTTGTCTTTTGGCTTTTTTTTTTCTTTTCTATCTTTCATTGGTTTTGTTTTCATTTTTATTGTTTGTTTTTCCTCCTTCCTCTTTTTTTTCTTTCTTTTTTTTTCTTTTTCTTTTTCCCTTTTGGTTTGTGTGTTTGTGTTTGGTTTGTGTTGGATTTGTCTGTGTGTTTGTACGCCTTTGTTCCCTGTGTGTTTGTCTATCTGTTTTCTTTTCCAGGGCTACCTCAAGACACAAGCCAAAGTACACATGGTGGAGAGTCCCAAATACCACTATGTAGGGAAATAAAATAACCAAAGTCACAACAAGAGAGACTAAGAGACACCATTCAAAGAATACTTCCTGAGGGGCGCCTGGGTGGCTTAGTCGGTTAAGAGTCCGACTTTTGCTTAGGTCATGATCTCGCAGTTCGTGGGTTCAAGCCCCGCGTCGGGCTCTGTGCTGACTGCCAGCTCAGAGCCTGGAGCCTGTTTGGGATTCTGTGTCTCCCTCTCTCTCTGATCCTCCCCTGCTCATGCTGTCTCTCTCTCTCTCTCCTAGAAATAAATAAAACATTTAAAAACATTTAAAACAACAACAACAAAGAATACTTCCTGAACAGACAGGCCCTGGCCTTTTGACTAAAAGGCCTTCTTTAATACAGCAGTACTCACAGGTGCAGAGTGCATAACAAGCTCTTAAAATTAACAAGAGACAGAAAACTAGCTAAAACGATGAAACGGAAGAACTCTCCTCTAAAGAAATTCCAGGAAGAAATGACAGCTAAAGAACTGCTCAAAACAGATATAAGCAACATAACTGAACAAGAATTTAGAACAATAGTCATAAAATTAATTGCTGGGCTTGAAAAAGACATGGAAGACATCAGAGAACCTATTGCTACAAAGACTTTGGAGCTTAAAAATAGTTGTGATGCATTAAAAATGCTATAAATGAGATGCATAATAAAACGGGGGCATCCAATGCACTGATTGAAGAGACAGAGAGGAGAATAGGTAAATTAGAAGACATAATTATAGAAAAAGAAGAGGCTGAGAAAAGAGAGATAAACTGATCCAGGAACACGAAAGCAGAGTTCGAGAGCTGAGGACACAATCAAACAGAACAATATCCGTATCATAGGAATTCCAGAAGAGAAAGAGAGAGGGAAAGGGGCTGAAGGAGTCCTTGAACAAATTACAGCAGAGAACTTCCCCAATCTGGGGAAGGAAACAGACACTGAAATCCAAGAGGCATAGAGAACTCCCCTCAGACATAACTTGAATCAATCTTCTATACGTCATAGTGAAACTGGCAAAATAAAAGGACAAAGAGATAATCCTGAAAGCACCTAGGGATAAAAGGGACCTAACATACAAAGAAAAACCTAACAGAGTGGTGACAGACCTAACAACTGAAACTTGGCAGGCCAGAAAGGAATGGCAGGAAATCTTCAGTGTGATGAACAGAAAAAATATGCAGGCAAAAATCTTCTATTCAGCAAGCCTATCATTCAGAGTCGAAGGAAAGATAAAAGTCTTCCCAAAGAAACAAAAATTGGAAGAATTTGTCATCACTAAACCAGCCCTACAAGAAATCCTGAGGGGGACTCTATGAGGGAAATGTTGCACAGAACACAAGGTACCAGAGACACCTCCACAAGCATGAATCCCACAAAGGACACAATGACTCTAAACCCATATTTTTCAATAATAACACTGAATGTAAATGGACTAAATGCTCCAATCAAAAGACATAGGATAGAAGAATGGATAAAAACACAAAATCCATCTATCTGCTGTCTACAAGAAACTCATTTTAGACCTGAGGACATCTTCAGATTGAAAGTAAGGGGATGGAGAAATATCTATCATGCTACTGGAAGTCAAAAGAAAGCTGGAGTAGCTATACTTCTATCAGACAAACTGCACTTTAAAGTAAAGGCAGTAAAAGGGATGAAGAAGGGCATTATAGAATAATTACAGGGTCTATCCA
Organism: Proteles cristata cristata; assembly: GCA_017311185.1. Lineage (NCBI taxonomy): Eukaryota > Metazoa > Chordata > Mammalia > Carnivora > Hyaenidae > Proteles > Proteles cristata. Next base: position 385,826 of record JAESUZ010003327.1, on the reverse strand, counting down.
TCAGGAAGAACTAATAATTATAAATGTCTATGCACTGAATATGGGAGCACCTAAATATTTAAAACAATTAATCACAAACAGAAACAAGCTTATAGATAAGAATGTGCTAATAGCAGGGGACTTTAATACTCCACTTACAGCAATGGATAGATCAACTAGACAGAAAATCACTAAAGAAACAATGGACTTGAATGACACATTGGACCAGATGGATTTGACAGATATATTTATTTTTTTTAATTTTTTAATGTTTTATTTATCTCTAGAAGAGAGAGAGAGACAGCGTTAGCAGGGGAGGGTCAGAGAGAGAGGGAGTGACAGACTCCAAAACAGGCTCCAGGCTCTGAGCTGGCAGTCAGCACAGAGCCTGACACAGGGCTCGAACCCACGAACCGTGAGATCATGACCCAGGCGAAAGTCGGACGCCTAACTGACTAAGCCACCCAGGCGCCCTGACAGATATATTTAGAACTCTACATCCTGAGGCCATGGAATTCACTTTCTTCTCAAGTGCACATGGCACATTCTCCAAGATAGATCACATACTGGGATATAAAGCAACCATCAATAAATATAAAAGAATTGAGATCATACCATGCACACTTTCAGATCACAATGCTATGAAACTTGAAATCAATCACAGGAAGAAGTCTGGAAAACCTCCAAAAACATGGAGGTTAAAGAATACCCTACTAAAGAATGAATGGGCCAATTAGACAATTAGAGAAGAAATTTAAAAATATATGGAGACAAACGAAAATGAAAACACAACAATCCAAACTCTATGGGATGTGGCAAAGGCAGTCCTAAGAGGAAACTACATCACACTCCAAGCCTATTTCAAGAAATTAGAAAAAGTGCAAGTATAAACTCTAACAACACACTTAAAGGAACTAGAAGGAGAGCAACAAGAGCATCCAAACCCAGTACGATAAGAGAAATAATAAAAAAAATCAGGGCAGAAATAAACAATATAGAATCCAAAAAAACAGCTGAACAAATCAATGAAACCAAGAGTTCGCTTTTTGAAAAAAATTAAAAAATTGACAAACCTCTAGCCAGGCTTCTCAAAAAGAAAGCTGGAGTAGCTATACTTATGTCAGACAAAAGAAAAAGAGAGAGCACCCAAATAGACAAAATCATGAATGAAAATGGACTTATTACAACCAATCCCTCAGACATACAAGTAATTATCAGGGAATACTATGAAAAATTATATGCCAACAAACTGGACAACTTAGAAGAAATGGACAAATTCTTAAACACATACTCACTACCAAATTTCACACAGGAAGAGATAGAAAATCTGAACAGATCCATAACTAGTGAAGAAATTGAATCAGTTATCAAAAATCTCCCAACAAATAAGAGCCCTGGGCCAGATGGCTTCCTGGGGAATTCTACCAGTCATTTAAAACAGAATTAATACCCATTCTTCACAAGCTATTCCAAAAAATAGATATTGAAGGAAAACTTCTGGACTCATTCTACAAAGCCAGCATCACCTTGATTCACAAGCCAGACAGAGATCCAGCAAAAAAAGAGAACTACAGGCCAATATCCTTGATGAATACGGATGCAAAAATCCTCAACAAGATACTTGCAAGTTGAATTCAACAGCACATAAAAAGAATTATCCACCAAGATCAAGTGGGATTCAATCCTGGGTTACAAGGCTGCTTCAATATTTGCAAATCAATCAATGTGATACATCACATTAACAAAAGAAAAGATAAAAACCATATGATCCTGTCGATAGATGCAGAAAAAGCATTTGACAAAATACAGCATTCCTTCTTAATAGAGACCCTTGAGAAAGTCGAGATAGAAGGAACTTACTTAAACATCATAAAAGCCATCTATGATGTTAAGTAACATCATCTTCAATGGGGAAAAACTGAGAGCTTTCCCCCTGAAATCAGGAACATGACAGGAATGTCCACTCTCACCACTGTTGTTTAACATAGTGCTGGAAGTCCTAGTGTCAGCCATCAGACAACAAAAGGAAATAAAAGGCATCAGAATTGGCAAAGAAGAAGTTAAACTTTCACTTTTCGCAGACGACATGATACTCTACATAGAAAACCCAACAGACTCCATCAGAAGCCTACTAGAACTGATCCATGAATTCAGCAAAGTTGCAGGGTACAATACAGAAATTGGTTGCAATTTTATGCACCAATAATGAAGCGACAGAAAGAGAAATCAAGAAACTGATGCCATTCATAATTACACAAAAACAATAAAATACCCAGGAATAAACCTAACCAAAGATATAAGAGATCTGTATGATGAAAACCATAGAAAACTTATGAAGGAAATTGAAGAAGACACAAAGAAATGGAAAAACATTCCATGCTCATGGATTGGAAGAACAAATATTGTTAAAATGTCATTACTACCCAAAGCAATCTACACATTCAATGCAATCCCAATCAAAATTGCACCAGCATTATTCTCAAAACTGGAACAAACTATCCTAAAATCTGTATGGAACCACAAAAGACCGTGAATAGCCAAAGTAATATTGAAGAAGAAACCCAAAATGGGAGGCATAACAATCCCAGACTTTAGCCTTTACCAAAGCTGTAATTTTGGTAATTAATTTGGTAATTTGGTAATTAATTTTTGGTAATTTTTGTAAGTTTGGTTTTGGCACAAAAACAGACACATAGACCAATGGAATAGCATAGAGAACTCAGAATTAGACCCACAAATGTATGACCAATTAATCTTTGACAAAGCAGGAAAGAATATACAATGGAAAAAAGACAGCCGCTTTAATAGATGGTGCTGGGAGAACTGTACAACGACTTGCAGAAGAATGAAACTAGATCATTTTCTCACACCATACACAAAAGTAAACTCAAAATGGATAAAGGACCTGAATGTGAGACAGGAAACCACCAAAACCCTAGAGGAGAAAGCAGGAAACAACCTCCTTGACCTCCACCGCAGAAATTTCTTACTTGACACAGCCCCAAAGGCTAGGGAATCAAGAGCAAAAATGAACTAATGGGACCTCATCAAGATAAAAAGCTTCTGCATGGCAAAAGAAACAATCCATAAAACCAATAGGCAACTGACAGAATGGGAAAAGATAGTTGCAAATGACATATCAGATAAAGGGCTAGTATCCAAAATCTATAAGGAACTCACCAAACTCCACACCCGAAAAACAAACAATCCAGTGAAGAAATGGGCAGAAGACATGAACAGACACTTCTCCAAAGAGGACATCCAGATGGCCAACACACACATGAAATGATACTGAACGTCCCTCATCATCAGGAAAATACAAATCAAAACCACACTGAGATACCACCTCATGCTGATCAGAATGGTGAAAATGAACAAATCAGGAGACTATAGATGCTGGCGAGGATGTGGAGAAACGGGCACCCTCCTACACTGTTGGTGGGAATGTAAGCTGGTGCAGCCCCTCTGCAAAACAGTGTGGAGGTTCCTCAAAAAATTAACAATAGAACTCCCCTATGACCCAGCAATAACTCTGCAAGGAATTTACCCAAGAGATACAGAAGTGCTGATGCATAGGGGCACATGTACCCCAATGTTCATAGCAGCACTCTTAACAATAGCCAAAACATGGAAAGAGCCTAAGTGTCCATCAACGGACAAATGGATCAAGAAGATGTGGTTTATCTATACGATGGAATATTACATGGCATTGAGAAAGAATGAAATCTGGCCATGTCTAGCAGCATGGATGGATCTTGAGGGTGTTATGCTGAGGGAAATAAGTCAGGCAGAGGACAGATACTATATGTTTTCACGTATAGGTGGATTAGGAGGAACTTAACGGAGGACCATGGGGAAAAAGAAAGGGGGAAAATAGTGGGGGAGATGTAGGGAGGCTAACTATGAGAGACCCTTGAATGCTGAGAACAAACTGAGGGCTGATGGGGGTGGGGGAGAGGGGAAGGATGGTGATGGGCATGGAGGATGGCATTTGTTGGGATGAACACTGAGTGTTGTATAGAAACCAGCTTGACAATAAACCAAGAAAAAAAATTTTTTTAAAGCCTTGTGTCTAGACAAAAATGTTTTTGCCTGTAGATTATCAATTATCCCAACACCATTTGTTGAAAATGCTATCCATTCTCCATCGAATTGTCATTGCTCTTTTGCCAAGATCATTTGACTATATTTGTGTGGATCTAGTCCTAGACACTTTAATGTTTTAGTGATGTATTTGTTTATTCTTTCCCCAATACCAATTTTGTCTCAATTGCTGTCTGTCGCTTTATAGGAAGAAGACTTGAAGTTGCATAGCGTCAGCCTTCCAACTTTGTTCTTCAAGAATGTGTTGGTTATTCTTGGTCTTTTGCCTTCCCAGATGAACCTTACAACCAGTTTGTCAATGTTCACCAAATAAATCGCTGGGATTTAAGGGTGTGAGAAGGTTGTATTGAATTTATAGATCAAGCTGGGAAGAACTAATATCTTGACAATGGTGAGTCTTCCTATTCATGAATATGAAATATCTCTCTATTTATTTAGATCTTTGATTTCCTTCATCAGGGTTTTTTTTAGATTTATACCTAAGTTTCTCATTTTTTAGTGCTAATATATATAGTGCTGTGTTTTAATTTCAAATTCCAATAGTTCATTTTTACTTTATAAGAAAGCAATTGACTTTTGTGTTTTAACCTTGTGTCTTGCAACCTTACAATAATCACTTGTTAGTTCCAGGAGTTTTTGGTTTTGTTTTGCCAATTCTTTGGGAATTCTTTCAGATTTCTTGATACATTTTGCTGTTAGTTTTATGTAATATTTATTGACCATCTTGACAAATATTTATTTTTATAAGCCTAAATGTTAGTCTTTAAAAGTTTAAGGAAACTTGACCAAAAGATAATCGTGAACGTCTAATGTTACCATATTCATGAAATTACATATTTCAGGGTAGCACAAGTTTTCAATGTTAAACCACACTAAACTATTAAGTCAATTAAGCAGGCCTGGTATTGGCAGTGTAGTCATAACTTTCCAATCTTAGTAAAAACAAAACTGGCAACTTAGAATTAAATAATAACGGGGTTTTGATACCCTTGTCTTAAGTTATTAATGAAACACTTTGAAACACTGATTTGAAGTGTCCAGAGTCTCAGATGTTTGTTGCATGAGTTTTGTTTAATTGTGTGTATTGTTTTTCAGTGAATTTCTGGCATATTGCAATCCTCAAATGTGATTATCTTTGTTGTATTGGCATAATCAGTGTTCTGTATATTCAGCAATAGCATTAGAACAAGCTCTATGAGCAAGTAATATTTTCAATGAATAAATAAGATTTCAAATATCATGTAAGAATGGATTTAAGCTTGCTGAATGTAAAGATTGAAACCCAAGTCCCTGTAGCTATAGTAACTGCTTATTGTATGAGCTTAGATGCTGGCATTACATGTGCTATGTGTATGCAGATTTTATTAAAGTATTGAATTGCCAAAAAAAATCATGTAAACTCTAAACAGTTTTACTTTTTCTTTCCTTTTTTGGTCTTATTACCTGTCATGTTCATGTCATGTTCACCTCCTTCTGAACATCTTTTTGGTAATTGTGTCCTTATTGTTGACTATTAGTTACTAACTGTGAACAATTTTACTTAATTCAATATGATTTGATTGAATGGGTTTCATTGGATTTAATGTGTTTACAAAGCTACTCTTATACTTGAGTTACTGAGTTTCAGTAATTGTGGCAAACCAGCATCTCTGGGGTGAGCAATGCATCCGGAAAATGACAAACTCAGATGCTACTATTCCTGTGGGATCTGATTGGTCTAAATAGTGGCTTGGCAGTCACAGTTGTAAGAGAGATCCAGTTCTAGAAGAAACACTTGTATTCTCTCTAGATAAAGAATTTCTTATCTATTTATTTTAAATGAGTACTGTAATGTTCACTTCCATTGAATTTCCCAGTGAAAATCCCAAAACACAATGTCTCCAGTTTAAAAAACAACTGAAAAAGTCACTTTCATTTATGTGATAAAATTTACCTAAATTGTATTCATGCAAATAAAATGTGACATGTCCACAGGCAACAATCAAAAGTCGGTATTTCCATAGTGAGGAAGTGAGTATTCTTAAGGTCTAGCAGGATGTGGTATAGGCAATTGCTTAATTTGACTTAACCTATGACTGCCCATCACACGTGTGTGTGTGTGTGTGTGTGTGTGTGTGTGTGTGTGTGTGTAACCATGTTATAACCTTCGTTATGAGGTTCCTTCTCTACATAAAGAATCTGACTAACTTTCTGCATCCTTCAATACTATAAGCTAATGCCTATTTTTATACACCAATAAAATGCACAGACTTTCTTTTCCCAAAGTACAAATATTAATGAAGTTACTTTACTGCTAAAGTGATATGCAAACAGCACTTGTGATAAGGAACGCAGTTGAAAAAATAACATTGTTAAGGAGAGCATAGCTACCCTTGAAAAGGAAGTAAAGGAACCCTTTCACATAACCTACTTGCAAATCTCAAAACAAAAGACAGGGGGAAATTACAGGCTGCCACTTTTATTTACAACTTTCCTCCAACCAGAGCCTGCACTTACAGTGCTCCATCTGAAACTAATCTATGTGGGAAGGTCTCTGAGGGACGGCCAGCCAACTGGCACATCGCTGCGGGAGCCACTCATGCCACAGCCTAGAACAGGTATGGACTCCGGCCAAGTAACCCATAGCATCTACCATGAAAGAATTATTGCGCAGAAGATGGGCGGCAATGAGGGGGGAGGGGTGGGAGGAGAAAGAAATTACAAAAATACATTTTTACCATCCAAAATGCAAATGAAATTCTAGTCTTAATCAAAAACAGTAACAGGCTCTGCTAAATACCCACAAAAGCCTGCTAAAAATATGTGAAGTTCATCCAGAGTTCAAATCTCAGATTTTTATTTCCCAGCTTAGGCCCATCAAAACTGCCATGAAGCTTTTTGTTGTTTCAGTAAGATTGTGCAAATGGACTAATACGTTACATCACAAAATGAAGCCAGATGTGGCAAATATTTCTTGCCATTTTACCGAAGTTTCAGAGCACTGCGTCTGGAGTCAGTGAACATGAATTTGAACTTACTAGCTTCCTGAAAACTTCACTGAGCTTTGATTTCTTAACCCTTAAAAAGGATCGCACTAAGCCACCATGCTGCCTAGAATAGGATAAAGGTGATAATTGCTTTCTTCCCACTGTTGTGCAGTGGCTTTGGATCGTGTGTAAGCCCTCTCAATGGTCAGGCTTAACACTTCTTGTATTTATGCTCAGCAGATGAAAACTTATGTCCGCCGATGAAAACTTAAGTCCCCAAAAACCTGCACACAGATGTTTATAAGCAGCTTTACTCATAATTGCCAACACTTGGAAGCAACCAAGATGTCCTTCAGTAGGTTAGTGGATGAACTATGATACAAACAATTGACTATTATTCAACACTAAAAAGAAACCAATTTATTTGGTGCTTATGGTATGTCAGGCACTGGGCAAAATTATTATTTGCACACTATAAAAATCCTATGAAGTACTATTTTTACGAATTAGAAAATGAGGCTCAGACATGTTAAGTAACTTCCCTAACGTCACACAGTAAGTGCTGAAGCCAGTGACTCCTGGACTCTAAAGCCTGTGCTTTTAATCCCTGTCCCACCTGTCTTTGTTGCTGTTGTCATTGTTGTTGTTGTTAGGTATTAACTCACAGAAAAAAGAATAATGGTATTGTCAAGTTATATTTTAATTTGCATTCAACACGAAACCATTCTATCATCTTCTTTGTCAGAAACGATATCTTTATGTGCTGAAGCAGTTTGTGCTCATTGGTGTTCAAACGGACAAATAATGGCAGCTTTGCTCAATGAAATATTATTTTCTGGTCACTAGCATTCAGAAAGAATTCCTAGTGATTAGGAGTCATAAAGCTTTAGAAGAATTCGTAGGCAAAGAGATCATGTTTGAAACTTAATGCACTGTTTCAGGGTTGGAGAACATATAAGACTTTAACTCCACATTAACTCAAACTACAAATAAAGCACATTAAATCAGAATTTCAAATTCAAATTTCAAATCAACATAATAGATATGAATGATGAATAGATGAGAGTAGCTATAAATACAGCAAGCCCTCCCATTTGGACTTCACCATGTAGTACTTACTTATTACAGCCAGATGCTTCCAATCATCTGCATCTTTAATTTTTAAGAACAATTTATGCAGCATTATAAGTAATTGACTATAATGTTTGCTTACTGAAGTGTGACTGGCTTGGTTACACTTTTGACACTTGTTTTCCCACTTCTCAGTCATTATTTTGCAGAGATGTTCTGGGAAAGGTGCAGAAAGTCAAGTATAGCCTGTGAGGATCGCAGTCAACAGTGCCAAACACTGACCATGGACCAATCAAGATAAAACAGTCAACAGTCTATTTGATTACGTGACAAGGTTACTGGAAACTTTGACAAGAGGAATGTCACAGGAATAGTGGAGGCCAGATTGGAAAGTGCTGGGAGTGAGGGAAGGCGGAGAGAGTGGATTCAGGGAGTGCAGACTACTCACTTAATAAGTTTGGCTGTCAGGACAAAGACGTGAGCTTGTTAAAACCCCGTGGAACAGAAGTCAGGAAAGAAGAACAATCAAAGGTAAAGGAATAAGCGAAAAATAGCTGACAGTTCCTAGTGTCCCAGGGGATAAGAAGGAATGTCGCCCTTAGGGCTCTGGCGAAAGCACACTGCAGTTGGGAAAGGCTATAGGAGAAACTCTCTACTCCAGGGTAAAGGGAAGGAGCCCCCGAGAATGACAATTAGGGAAGAGGTAGGAGCACTGGGAAGATGGCATCCCCAAGACCCAGGGACATAGAACCTGCTGAAAACTGAACCTTACTCAGCAGAACAGCAAACTCCTCTCACCTCCCATTCAAGTTTGTTACGTTGAGTAACAAGGAACAGCGGAATACCACTGGAGCGTTGCAGGGGTGTGGGGACAGGCCCGCCCGTGAGTGCAGACGGAGAGCCCGAAGCTGAGGATGCAGCAAACATTGTGAAAACCTACCAAAAAAGCAGCCCCACCGGAAACACAGGTATCACTAGAGGAATTGGAAGTCTGTGGGGCAGAGGGTAACTGCAGGACCAGGAAGCCTCAAACCTAGCTTAACTCCTAACTAAATTAATTCACATCCCCATGCCAAAGGCCTAGCAGAAAGATATGCCCATTTCCAGGTATAAGCCAATCTGCCTCAGCATCTCCTGTCTTACAGCTTTCAACAGAAAAATTATGAAGCATAGGTAAAACTACACACTGCCAAGAGACAAAAAAGCAGTGCTGAAACTGAAAATTTAATTGTTAAGATGCTCAAGTCTCTACTAGAAAAGATGGGCAACATGCAAATCAGATGGGTGATTTCATTAGAGAGATGGAAACCACGGTGGGGGGGGGAGAGAGATAATTTGGTGGGGGAGGGGATAAACAAATCTTGGAGACTGTGGAAACAGGAAAAGAAGGTGAAGGAGAATGAGCAGTTAATAGCTGTGCTATTTATTGAAGATGAAAATACAGAAAGTATAGTTTGGGGAGGAATTTTCCCTATATCATATTTGGATAATTTGAATTTAAGGACTGGCGAACATCCAAGCACGTGTAGTCAGTATCAATGGTAAATAGAGATTTAAAATTCTGGGGGAGAGGCATCTGGGCTAAGCTCAGCAGGATGTGGATGGTTGCTTGAATCACTGAAATGGATAATATCCCTCAAGGAGATTGTCTGCCCTGAGAATGTAAGAGGGCCAAGACTAAAAGCACTGTGAGAACCTGTATTTAAGGGTTGGGCAGACAAAGGAGGAGTCACCAAGGAGACAAGGACAGAGCAGAAGGAATGGCAACGAAGTATGGCAACAGCGCACATGCTTCAGAGAGTTTAAGTGAGATAAATGATCACTGTATTTAGCATCAAAGATGTCATTGGTAAGCAAGAGAGTCTGGTAAATCAAGGAACAAAAAGTGGGTTGGGTGAACAAAAGAAAGGAGAGACAGCAAGAGAAAATACCTCTTTCAAGAAGCTTGGCAACAAAGGTAAGAAGAGAAATAAAGCAGTAGCTAAATGGAGATATCTTAATACGAAAGACTTTCTTTGCCATGGAATCAGCTCGAACATATTGAAGTCCTGATGTGAAGGAACTGGGCTGAAGACACACACAGGAAGGGGGAGCAGAAACTTACCTGATGACATGGCTTCAGTGAAGAAAGAGATCAGTGTCCCAGGATCAACCGCCTCTCTTTCATGCTTCTAGTATTTATCTACTGTCTATTATGTAGTAGGTGATGTGTCATTGAGCAAGCCTTGGCCATTGCCTTTCATGAATTTATGGCCTAAGGAAGCATACAGAACAGTAAACAAAAAATATTGCTAAGCAGCAAGGTAGGAGTTACAGCTTAAACCCAAGGAACTATGAGAGCATGTAGGGAGGGTACCTAACTCAGTTTCAGGAGGTCAGAGACAATTTCCTAAAGCCAGAAAATGTAGAGGAGGGAGGAATTGCCTGATTTCTAAATGAATGATATAAGTTGTTGTTCAGGTGGCTAGGGAGAGAACTGGTCATTCTAGGGAATGTCATCAGTTCCATGTGACCGAGCCATGGTGGGCAAAGCATGTGCTGGGTGGTGAGAAAAAGGCTTGAGAAGGAACCAGATCATGAAGAACTTTGTAAGTCATGCTAAGGCCTTTGGAATTCAGGCAGCAAGTGGATAGTACTCAAAGTGTTTTGCCTGAGAAACACAATGATCAGGTTTAAGTTTAAGAAAACTCATTGCACTTGCAGGAGTAGAAATGATTGGCAGAGAGCAAGAGTTCCCTTAAGATGCCTAAAACAGGGGCGCCTGGGTGACTCAGTCGGTTAAGCGTCCGACTTCCGCTTAGGTCATGATCTCGCGGTTCGTGGGTTCGAGCCCCACGTCGGGCTCTGTGCTGACTGCCAGCTCAGAGCCTGGAGCCTGTTTCAGTCTGCGACTCCCTCTCTCTCTGACCCTCTCCTGTTCACACTGTCTCTCTCTCTCCTAGAAATAAATAAAAAATTAAAAAAAAAAAGAAGATGCCTAGAACAAATAAGAAGGTGACGTGGGAGATCTGAAGAAGGCTGACATTGGAAAAATAGATTGCCTAGTCAGTCTGATAGTTGACTCAGACCTGAAGATTATGGATTTGTAATAGCATTCATCTTATGATGGTGTGATTCCATCCGTGAACATTTGTCAACCTTCATACAGGGCTGTTGAAAGCCAACATTTGGATGGCACAGTTGGGTTCATGCCAGTTGAGCCACAAAGGAGTACATGGGTCAAGCTGAGATGAGGGTGTTGTCAAGGGGGTTTGAAGTGATGGATGCTGTCCATCCATCAAAGCTGGATCAGAGAGAAATTGTAGGAGGAAGAAAACACTGTTGGAAAAATATGGAGAGTTCCAGGAATGGAGGGAAGTTTTAATAAAATCAAAGAACTTGTATAGACAGAGTGTCCAAGGAGAAATCTGGAATGACATAAGATTATGGTCAAAGAGGAGCTTCTTTTTTAATAATTTATTTATTTTTTAATTTACATCCAAGTTAGTTAGCATATGGTGCAACAATGATTTCAAGATTCCTTAATGCCCCTTGCCCATCCCTCTCCCACAACCCCTCCAGCAACCTTCTGTTTGTTCTCCATATGGAAAAGTCTCTTGTGTTTTTGTCCCCCTCCCTGTTTTTATATTATTTTTGCTTCCCTTCCCTAATTTTCATCTGTTTTGTATCTTAAAATCCTCATATGAGTGAAGTCATATGATATTTGTCTTTCTCTAACTAATTTCATTTAGCATAATACCCAAAGAGGAGCTCCTTTGAATGGTAAGATTTTATTCCAGGCAATAACAAGTTTCAGGATGTGGCCATTGAGTTGAAGTGTAGTATAGGCTAGGTGAGCCATCACAGCAAATATTGGTTTAAAAAATATATATATATATTTTTTAATGTGAATGTTTATTGGAATTGAACACTTGATTTAAGATATTATCTCTGTACTTCTCATCTTTTTAAAATAAAAACTGTTCTCTGAAAAAATAGTGATGGGCACCTGAGTGGCTCAATCAGTTAAGTGTCTGACTCCTGATTTGGCCTCAGGTCATGATATCACAGCTTGTGAGTACAAGTCTTGTGGGAGGCTCTGCACTGGCAGTGCAGCAGAGCCTGCTTGGGATTCTCTCTACTTCTCTCTCTGCTCCTACCCTGCTTGCTTTCTCTCTCTCGCTCTCTCAATAAATAAATAAACATTTTTAAAAAATAAAAAATAGTGATGATGTAAGCAATTTAACAGAGTGGCACAAGGGATCTCTTCCTGCTTCTGTCAGGAGGCTCTCCAGGGAGGAATGTCTCCCTTCACCTGGAAAGACACTTGGGAATCTTCTGGGTCTCCCATTTCCAGGTAAAGGATGGAAGTTAAGTGAAAAGTGGAAATATGACCTTCAGCCCAGAGTATACAGATTGCTGCCTGGCGGGTACCTGGAGTTCATGTCCCTCTCATCTGGCTCCCCACCAGCATCACTTGATTAACGTCTACTCCTTGTTCTGGTCTTTTAAACACCACGCTCTTAGGCATTTATTGACACCCAAACTAATTTAGTTCTTCCTTTTGTAAGTGTTCATGGCACTTATCCCAGCCATTTGTCATTTATCCCAGCAGTTAATAAAAGAATGTATAATTATTTGTTTTATGTTTCTCTCCTCCTCCCCCCCGCCCGGCCCAAGTCCCCAGGAGGCAAGGACTGCAACTGTATAGTCTGCATAGGCATATGTAGCGATATTATGCCACGATAAATGACTGGAACCAAAAATGGAATAATTATGTCTCCCCTTATGTCTGTAGGGAGAGTCTAAAGAAGAACTCACTAAAATGTGTTCCACTTAGAAGTAAAGCACATTAAAACTGCCTGAATCTGACTCGACTGCTGGCTCTGACGTCATCCCTTTGCAGATGAAGCTTGGACGGCGCTGCTCACAGCCCACCTGATGTAAATGCATCAAGGTGGGGTCTATTTTTAGCTACAGCAAATTACCATTCCTTTATGCTTTCAGGTTTTCATCTTTGCAAATGAGTTCTCTTGTTCTTAACATTTTTCGGAGTAAAGTAAGGCTTGCTTTTATGAAGAAAGAAAACAATCTTTAAGACAAAGAACATTTCTCCTTTAATCTCCACCTCAGCTCACGGGTTCAAAGAGCCTTTACTGGGCCACTAGATGCTATTCCTCAGAATAGGAATGGTCCTTCCGACTTTTTGTAAAGACACTACAAACTCAAACTTGTGGAGGAAACTCAGCCCATAGAGAACAAAACAAAGATTTGATGATGAGTCTAGTTCCAAGGTGATGCAACTGGATAATAAGAAATTGACATCATATAAATATAGATTTTTAAGCTATATTTGTAAATATGCTTGTGCCATATAAAAATGAGCTGCAAGATTCCACAAAATAAATGCAGTTTATGTAAGGTCTTAAAGATGAGAGTGTGCTTTGTATCAGTCAGATCACTTCTGCTTTAACAAATGATATAGACGAGGCCAAAATTGTCAGTTAAACATGACATTGGCACAGAGAGAATCTATTTCTGGGTGTAGGGGAATGGAAAGACAACGGGGGGCCTATAGATCAGGCAAGCTGATGCCTGGAGTGGAGGTTTCACTTTTTACATATGTTGAAATGTTTGAAGTATAATTTTATATATATATATATATATATATATATATATATATATATATACACACACACATATTTATTAATGTTTATTTTTGTGTTTTTTAAAATTTTTTTTTATTTATTTCTAGGTGAGAGAGAGACAGCGTGAGCAGGGGAGGGTCAGAGAGAGAGGGAGACACAGACTCTGAAACAGGCTCCAGGCTCTGAGCTGGCAGTCAGCACAGAGCCCAACGCAGGGCTCGAACCCACGAATTGCGAGATCACGACCTAAGCGAAAGTCGGACGTTTAACCAAGCCACCCAGGTGCCCCAATATTTATTAATGTTTATTTTTGAAAGAGAGAGTGCAAGTAGAGGAGGTATAGAGAGAGAGGGAGACAGAGAATCCAAAGCGCACCCTGCACTGACAGCAGAGGTCCCTGTGCGGGGCTCAAACTCACAAACCTTGCGATCATGACCTGAGCCAAGGTCCAGAGCTTAACTGACAAGTGTCCTCTATAATTTTATATTTTTAAAAATATTGTTTTATAATACAAACACTAAAAATTAAAACTTGGTGTACATTTTTTGATTAACAAGGATATGAAAGAAATTTTCAGAATCACTAAAGATTCCTAAGATTTTCATGTTCAGTCAAGGAAGGCATAAGTCAGTCATAAAATTAGACCCAAAATAGGATTGGAAGGAATGTGATTAGAACGGTTGGATTTTACCTTCTACCCCTGTCTCCCTGATTTGACCTTTTCTTTGCAATCAGTCATACCATGTACGGTCTTGTTCCCATGTATTTGGTGGGCAGAGTAATGACCCCCCCAAAGATGCCCTGTCCTATTTCCTGGAACTCGTAAATATGTTACTTTATAAGACAAAAGGGACTTTGTATTAAGATTAAAGTTCAAGAATTTGAAATGAGGTGGGGCGCCTGGGTGGCTAAGTTGGTTAAATGTCCGACTTCGGCTCAGGTCATGATCTGGTGGTTCATGGGCTCAAGCCCCACGTCTGGCTCCGTGCTGACAGCTTGAAGCCTGGAGCCTACTTTGGATTTTTGTCTCTCTCTCTCTCTCTGCCCCTACCCTACTCACTCTCCCTGTCTCTGTCTCTGTCTCTCTCCTCTCTCATTCTCTCTCAAAAACAAATATTAAAAAAAATTAAGAATTTGAGATGAGGAGATTATCCTGAATTATCTGGGTGGGCCCAATCTAATCTCACGAGTCCTTAAAAAGTGCCAAGACAAAGATAGGTCATAGATAGACACAATAAGGATTAAACCCACCGTTGATGGCTCTAAGGATGGAGGAAGGGGACCAGGAGCCAGGGACAGTGGCAGCCTCTGGAAGCTAAGAATGGATCTCAGTTTACAGCCAGCAAGAAAACACAGACTTCAGTCCTATGACTGCAAGGAGCTGTATTCTGCCAACAACACAAATGAGCAGGAAATGAATTTTCCCTTACGGTGTCCAGAAAGGAACACAGGCTGCCAACACTTTGGTTGTAACCTGGTGAGATCGTATTGAACTTCAGAACAGTACAACTGTAAAATAATAAACCTGAGTTGCTGTAATCCACAAAGCTTCTGGTAACTTTTGGGATAACAATACAAAATGAATGCAATGTCTTTGGTACCCTCCTCTGTGTTTGTGATGCCCTTCCCTCACCTACATTCTTCTAAATCCCACATTGTTAGTGAAACCATCCGTACCTCATGGATCTTTCTCTACTCTGTTCTACTTGGTTGGCAATATACTTCAGGGAGCTAGTTATTTACTCGTACCTATGTTCTAGCTCCACAGTGAGATTTTAAGACACTTAAGAACAAGGATGATATACAAGCAATTGTGGCCCACTGCAAAAAAGGGCCACAAATCCTTTCCCTGCCGGTATCCACACTCTTGCAATGTGACTTTGAAGATACTCCCACCAAAAGATGCATTATATTCCTTCACTCCTTCCATCTGGACTGGTCCTGTAACTTGCTTTTATGTAATGTGCATAAGCAAATGAAGTGGAACCTGGACTCTGAGATCACCACCATGTGAACAAACCTGGGCTAGCCTGGCCATCCAACTGCTAGCCCAGCCAACAGCTAGTGAAATGTCAGACAGGTGTGTGGACCATGGGCCATCAGCTGACTGCAGGCTCAAGAGCGGGTTAAGCTGACCAGAAGAAGAAACACTCAGATGACTGCATCCAAATTGCTAACCCACAGGTTAGATTTGGGGTTAGTTTGTTAAATAGTAAAAGCTAATTCATACGTAGCTCAATGCTCTGCGTTGAGCTGTTGGTGGATAATTTTGGATGATGCTCATGATGATGAGGATAATGACGGTAGTGACAATGACAGTAACAGTGATGAAGATAATAAAGAAAGCTGTATTCGCTCCTAGTGAAACAAGGTAAGTGGCAGCATTTCCATATTCTGATACCAGGAAATTCCAGTGCTTATAAGTTGAAGAGTTTCAAAATTTTGGTCAAGTAAATTGGAAAGCACAGTGTCTGAAGATTTTAGGTTATATATACTAGAGTCTATTATTAGTCTCTAACAAATCCAAAATAGCTCTGTACTAAGCTTTGTATTGGCAACTTTTATTATTTCAATCTTTCTCTCTCATGATGTCAAAACAGTAAAAGGAGCCAGACTGTTGCTCTACTGTGCCAGGTCTAAACATACAAGTAGACTTTGGTTAAAATCTGCTTGGGACTTTGTCACATAAGAAACTCAACCAGGAATTTTCATCAAAGGTAGCCTTTACATGGGAGCCAACAGTAGCTTATCTCTCATCCAAATAATCTTCTCTATCTGCTCAACTCAAAAAAAAAAAAAAAAGCCTTCAAGTGTTATGCTTATAAAAATTCTTAAGTGAATTAAGTAGTATGTAAAGCCCTGATATTTAGCCTGAGTAATTTTAAGTACGATGTACTTCTGTCAGCCTGTATTCCATAAAAATGTTTGAGGATGAGGAGGGAACAAAGAGGAGACCCACAGAGAACAGCATAAATAGGCAAGGTAACCAAGAATGTGGCATATTCACGTTCCAGTGCCCAAGGAGGGACATCCCTGATCGCCTAAGCTTGCTTCTTTTTTGGCTGGTGCAGATAAAGTTTTTGCCAAACACATTCTTTCTGACTAATCATTTGAAATGTTATAAGCTCAGGCCAGTGGAGGTTTTGTCACCTCCAAGCAGATGAAATATTATATAATCCTAGAAATTCTATTTGAAAGACATCTCAGAGTTGATCTGATAAAACTTCCCACATAATACAGACATCCTTTCCAGAGTTAGTCGTCCACACCCTACTTGAATTCCTCAAGTGTTAGGAAAATCACAATTTCCTGAGACAGCCCCTACTATTTTGAGCACCTATAATTGAGAAGGAGTTCTTTCTCATATTAAACTGAAATCTATCTCCCACCCACTGAGCCAAGTTTTGCTTCTAAAACTGCACACCATACATGTTTCCTCCCTCCCTTGCAACTGGGTGCTGTGTTTATAAGCCCAGGCTTTGGAGTCAGCAGACTTAATGTCAATTGTCAGCTCTTTCCCTTGCCAGTTGGGCAACCGTGAGCAAGTCTACCTCTCAAAGATCAGCATTCTCAACTATAAAACTGGAGTCATAATACCCACTCTATAGGGTTATTGTGAAAGTCCGATGAGGTCTAAAGTACTAGACCTTTAGACTACATATAAAGTGCATAGTACAGTGTCTGACACATAGTATGTTATCAGTAAATGGAAGCTGACATTATTACTCTATGACTTTTCAGTTATTTGCAAAGAACCTTATTTTTCCATAAAGTCTTCTCTTCTCCAAACTGGGCATCTCCTTCTTTAATCAGACTTCAGAATATGGCAAAAATTATTCTTTCCCAGATCTACATACTGTACTTGCCTACAGTTTATGCTTGCATTTAGTACCTAATTTATTATTTTTTTAAATATTTGTTTTTATTTTTGAGAGACAGAAAGAGAGAGCAGGGGAGGGGGAGAAAGAGAGACAGAGAATCCGAAGCAGGCTCTGAGCTGTCAGCGCAGAGACTGATGGGGGACTCGAACTCACCAACTATTAGATCATGACCTGAGCTGAAGTTGGACTGACTGAGCCACCAGGTGCCCCTAGTGTCTAATTTATTTTTTAAATATATTTTTTAATTTTTTAAATTTATTTCTGAGAGAGAGAGACAGCGTGAGCAGGGGAAGGTCAGAGAGGGAAATACAGAATCTGAAGCAAGCTCCAGGCTCTTAGCTGGCTGTCAGCGCAGAGCCCGACATGGGGCTCGAACCCACAAACTGTGAGATCATGACCTGAGCTGAAGTTGGACGCTTAACCAACTGAGCCACCCAGGCGTCTCCTCTAGTGTCTAATTTAAATGATACATGGCTGCGGCACCCTCCCCTGCTCATGGTGTCTCTCTCCTTCTCTCTCAGAAATAAATTAAAAAAAAATTTTAATATAAAATAAAATAAAAATAAATGATACATGGCTAATTATGGAAAGAGCCCAAATGTCCATCAACTGATGAATAGATGAAGAAGATGTGGTATACAGATATGCAGTGGAGAGAGAAGGACAGATATCATATGATTTTATTAATATGTGGAATTTGAGAAAGTCAACAGATGAACAGAGGAAGGGAAGGAAAAATAAGACAAAAACCTAAGACTCTTAAATACAGAGAACAAACTGAGGGTTGCTGGAGGGGGGTGGGGTGAGTTAAATGGGTGATGGGTATTAAGGAGGGCACTTTTCAGGATAAGCGCTGGGTGTCATATGTAAGAGAAGAATCACCGGGCCCTGAAGCTAAGACTATACTGTATGTTAACTAACTTGAATACAAAACAAAAAAACAACAACAACAACAAAAATCACCCAATATCAGGGAAATACAAATCAGAAGTAAAACATATCTCTTGACATCAGTCAGAATGTCTAAAACTGACACAGGAAATAACAGGTGTTGGCAAAAATGTGGAGGAAAGGGGAACCCTCCTGCATTGTTGGTGGGAATGCAAACTGGTGCAGCTGCTCTAGAGAACAGTATGGTGGTTCCTCAAAAAGTTAAAAATAGAACTACCCTATGACCCAGAACTTGCACAGTAAGTATTTAACCAAAAGATACAAAAAAGGGGCACATGCATCTCAATGTTTATAGCAGCATTATCAACAACAGCCAAACTATGGAAAGAGCTCAAATATCCGTTGACTGATGAATGGATGAAGCAGAGTTGGTATGTATGTAATATTACTCAGCCCTCAAAAAGCATGAAACTTTGTCATTTGCAATGATGTGGGTGGAGCTGAAGTGTATTTTACTAAGTGAAATCAGCCAGTCAGAGAAAGACAAATATTACATGATTTCACTCGTAGGTGGAATTTAAGAAACAAAATAGATAAACAGAGGAAAAAATAAAGACAAATCAGGAAACAGACTCTTAATGACAGAGAACAAACTGAGGATTACTGGAAGAGGGGGATGGGATAAACAGGTAGTGGATTAAGGAGGGCACCTGTCATGATGAGCGCTGGGTGATGTAAATGATGAATCATTAAATTTTACTCCTGAAACTAGTATTACACTGTATGTTAACTTATGAAATTTAATAAAAACTTGGAGAAAGGAAGAAGGTAAATAAATAAATAAATAATACGTGGCCAACACTCCTTGATACAATCGGTAATTTACCTACTGCCAGAAACTAGGATGAATTTCCTCTAGCGGATAAAACTGGACAGAAAGCAGGTCCATGGCTCATTGGAGCAATTCCACCATAAGTCCTTCTGTCCCTCCTGATGGCACTCTGCTTCAACATCATATACTTCGGGAGGAGAATGCCTCTTTTGTCATTCATCTGATCTCCAAGAGAAAACATTTTTGCTAATCTTGCCTCGTCTTTTAGTCTACCTCTTGGAGGTGAAGTGAATCAGCTGGTGGATACCCAATAGCCACTAGCCACATTTCTCAACAGAGGACCTAGTTTAATAATGTCATGAGGACAAGAACTGTGGTCTGTTTGGTCTTCCATCTCCACCTGGACCAGTGATAGCTAGTTGACCTGTTAATTCCAAGCACTAGACCAGTAGGGAGGGAAGAGAGAGGGAGGGGGTTAGTAAGCTCATTTTGGCACTCACATTAACTTACAGTCCCCCACCTTCATCATTTTAGAGATGATGTTGTCCCTCACCATCTGTACACTTCATGTTCTTATTTGCCACATGGTCAGTGAGTGAGGAGGGAGGCTATGTACCTGCCACCTCCAGACCCCAGTATGTTCTGACCATGATCTGGACACATTCCCATTGCAGGAGTGCTAATGTCTGAGGAAGCCCGAGGATATGCTCGGCCTTCTGCCCGGTTTCACCCCCAGCAGGAGTTCTCTGTCTACAGTCCATCAGAAAACCACCATGGTAGGGATAGAAACAGAAAGAGGCCCAGGGGGTCATAGTTTTTCCCATGCTCCATCTGTTCACTGTCAGAAAGCTAAGACAAAAGGGGTCACAGAAGATCCTATTTCAGCACATCAGACTTAAAATAAATGACTTCTAGACACTGGAAACTTTTACTCATTTTAACCTGCAGCCGGCTGTAAGTTCTGAAAAAAAAGGAAAGATCTACCAAGTAGGTAGGGCACACCACAAATGGCAAACCATCAATCATGTACCTCGACAAGAGCTGGATAGACCTCTCATGATAATTTTTTTAATGCCAGATATTCACATCTCAGCTTCCTTTAGGAGTGGCCATGTGATCTACTTCTAGGCTTCTGGTGGGGGGAGTCTTTGCAGGAAGCTTCTTAGAGTTTCCTCTCTTATGAAAAAGAGAGACAGCAAGGGCAGCCTTTATTCCTCTCTTCTGTGCTAGCATGTGAATACGGCAGCCATCTTGGAGCCATAAAGCAACAACATTGAGGTTGACCCAGTAGAAGGATGCAAAGAACTTGGACCCTTGATGACATCAGGATGCTCTTGAACAAATTATGGAATTACATGCCTGCAGACTTCTCTGTCTATGATGACAGAGATGTCATCATTGTTTAAGCCATTTTTAGCTAGGTAGTCTGTTACTTGAAGTAAAGATATTCTAATTGTTACACACACTAGTGGCAAATAGGATCTGTCACTAGGCCCCTCTTTATAACATCTTTCCTCTGTTTACACTTTTAAATATAGTTGTGTGTGTGTGTGTATTTATGTGTATTATATGTATAAATATGTGTATATATTATGTGTATGTGTATTATAAATATATCAGTATATACTTTCTGGCTTTAATTACATACAATTAACTGTACATAAGAAAATAAATTGTAAAAAAAGTAAATAAGTACAGTAAAATGTTAACAGTGGTAATCTTTGGAAAGTGGAACTATGAATACTATAATTTCTTCTATGTTTTTATATTTTATACTTCTTTTAATGTTTTAAAATGTTTTAATGTTTATTCATTTTTGAGACAGAGAGACAGAGCATAAGCAGGGGAGGGACAGAGAGAGATGGAGACACAGAATCCAAAGCAGGTTCCAGGCTCTGACAGATGCAGGTCTTGAACTCACGAGCCATGAGATCATGACCTGAGCCAAAGGTGGACGCTTAACCAATTGAGCCACCCAAGTGCCCCGTATATTTTATAAATATTTTTCAAAAACAGACATTAATCTTTATATAGAAAAAACTTACTTTCAAGAAGTAAAACTTTCATAAGGGCAAATTTTGGTAGTGATAGGGGAATTCAACCATGTTGACATTTCATAGAATTTTCATTTGGCTAAAAGGAGAGTATCTGTTACAACATTACTATACAAAGGATGCTGCATAGTTTCCTACTATCTGAGAAGAGAAAAATGGGAAATGGGCCTAATTTATACAAGAAAAGATGAAAAGTTAAAGCACTTTCTGTCTAATAAAAATAGCAAGGAGCCCGGGCTGGATGATATCCCGATTTACCATCCAGTGAACTGACAAGAAGAGATAAAGACATTCCCACGGTTATTTCTCCAAGGATTCTAGCAAAATAGTATAGCCATTGATTAGAAATGTTTAAGGATTGGGGTGTCTGGGTGGCTCAGTTGGTTAAGCTTCTTACTTAAGTTCAGGTTATGACCTCATGGTTCGTGAGTTCAAGCCCCACGTCAGGCTCTGTGCTGACAGCTCAGAGCCTGGAGCCTGCTTCGGATTCTGCATCTCCCTCTCTCTCTGCCCCTCCCCTGCTTACACTCTGTCTCTCTCTCTCTCAAAAATAAATTAAAACATTTTTTAAAAATGTCTAAGGATTTTAGAAATCAAAAATACACAGATTTTCTATGCAAGGCCCCACAAAATAATTGTATGTTTAATTACTGAATATTTGTTCAGAACATGAATAGAACTTGGATACCAGGAATTTAAATCTCTCCCAAATGACAGCACTGACAGCTTGTGATTTATACACATGGTTTATAATCCCCATATATTGCTACTCTGGGATATTCCTTGGCAAGATAGGAGTTGAGAAATGTGATTTATTCTTGGGTCTATTTCATTAAGAGAAAAATATACATGCAAGGGAAAGATCCAGATCTTTTCTACTTTCAAAATTACTGTCTTTAACTATAAACATGTTAATTATCTAGTATATTTCAGGTAACTGGTTACTAAAAGATAGAAGGCAGTATTTGCTCTAAAAAAAATTGAAAGAATAAAAAATAAGCCAAAAAATTTTTCCTAGTTTTGAAGACACACACATTACCAGAGAGATGATATAAAAGACTGTGTGGTGAGAACAAAGCCGTGCAGGAATTCTGCGGAGGCAGAGCTTATGGCTGGGGGTGGGGGTGGGAGTGGAGGGGTGGTAGGGAGGGCTTTGATGAGGAGGCAGATGCTAGCGAGCCTTCCTGGAAGGAAGAATGGGGTCTGGGTAAGTGATGAGATTCAAGGACAGTCCGGGAAGGTCTTTGAATGCACAAGGCTCAGACACACAACATGGGCCACGTTTAAAACATGAACCAACTAGGCTATATAGCAAAGGATGCAAGCCTGAGAGAGAGAGAGAGAGAGAGAGAGAGAGAGAGAGATTGGGGAAATTACGGAATGGTCACATCATGGAGGGAATTTCACACCTCACTAAAACTTCTGATTTTATCCTGCACTACAGTGGTTACTTCCCACGCTCGAGTCAGACAAAAGGCTTAAATCCTAGTTTTTCCATTGAATTACTACGTGACCTTAGGTACATCAGTCATTTTTCTTTCTTTTCTCTGTCATTCCCTTCCTTCCTTCTTTTCACCTCTTTCTTCTTTTCTGAGTTTGGCTTTACTTTTTTCGACTTTCATTATGAAAATTTCCAAAGATACACCGAAGTCAAAGCAACTGTGCAGTACACCCCACGTACCATCGCTGTCTGATCTCCACCCTTCCTCTCCCTCCTTAACAGCCTACTTACCTATTGCATTAGGGCTGACGTGATTAAGTACCTGGGAGCACTTGGTTAAGGAATTTCCCGCAGGTGGGAGGAGCTAGGAAAGGCTGCCTGAGGAGCAGTTACGTGAAAGTGGTATTCACCTTAAACTCAAGATACACATGTGGGGATGAGCACTGGGTGCTATATGGAAACCAACTTAACAATAAACTATTTGTAAAAAAAATAAAAATAAAAATAATAAGATACACGGGCCCCAACCCGGGTCTCATGATTTAAAGGGCCTGCTCCCACCCTTCTCTGGCCACTTTCTTTTCCACAGGGAAAGGGGTCCCAAGGGAAGTTACCTGCCTGGAGCCTGGGCCTCCTCAACAAGCCCTGATACCCGAAACCCATGAATTTCCTGCCTAAATGTCTTGAGGCCACTTGTTAGGCTTGGTCTTCCCCTGTATGTGCATCACTAAGCCCTAGAGGTGAGAAGGTGATGCTTGAAAGGTGAGTGTGGGCAGAGCTTTGACCTGTAGGCTGAGGCTCCTCACATATGTGAGGCCCCTAAAAGTACTGAAGGGGCGAGTAGAGGGAGAAAGAAAGGGTCCCCCACCCGCACCTTGTTCCACAGACCAAGAACTCCCATCTGGAGCCCCGTTCTTGCCCCACAACCCACGAACATCAAGGGCAGGTCTCTGAGAATAAGTGTCATCTACAATTTGTCTCAATGTCCCTGAATTTAAATTTATGCCACTGATGTCTTTTGCCAAGTCAGCTCCCAGGACTGTCAAAGAGCCAGATGAGCATTGTCTGGGTGCCTGGAGGAACAGAATTAAGTTTCCACATGAAACAATGAAGTTGGCCAAAATGGTGGTCATCCAAAGAACAGGGATGCACTGAACCATGAGGATGAAGTGGACCAGCATGCTCTTGGTGAGAAGACCTTTCCAAGGGCTTTCTCTATCAAAGAGTTACAGCCCTATAGTGTTTAAAGCAAAAATATGGCCTGTGAATGCCTTTGTATAAGAGAGAATTCTTGTTTATGAACATACCTCATTTGGGAAGGAGAGAAATGCTAGGAAGAATACCTATTACACCCTAGAATTTAGCATTAAAGTACAAGGGAAGGGTGGAATGGGGGGTTGCTATATGTCTTCATAGGCATAATACCTAAAGAAAAAAGTAGAAAAGGCAAAGTAGGGCAGCCCACAACAGCAATTAGAATTTTTTATTCCTGAGTGGATAATATGCGGTTTCATTTAAATAAGAACACAATCTCCATTAACTTAATTTGTAAAAGCAGTAACTCCAACACTCCAGCTATTGCCCTGGTAAGGCATTTTTAGACACATCATTGCTACTTCGAAATTAAAAGTGAATCAGTCCTGTGGAGTTAATTACCAGTAAATATAACCTAAAGTAGGTCTCCCAAATGGCACAGAGCCAGCATAAGATGGTTCTCAGTGTTAACCAGAAACATTGGAAGATAGCGGGTACTTGAGAAGCTAAGTTTATATGTGTGGCAATTGCTTTGGGGAACAGCGGGAGAAATCATTTGAGCATCCCCAGTAAGAAACAAAAATAGAGCTCTGATTAAAAGAAGACCTCTTTGCTAGAGATATAGGGAAGTGTCCCCCAGCCCTGCCCCCCAAAAAGGAAAACCTTCAGCTCTCTGTTGCTGTTGCAACCTTTTCCCCAATTCAGTTACGCTTACAGAAAGGAAATCCTACCTATTTCTTTTAAATGCTGGCATACAAACCTATCTAATTATATAAGGTAGAAACAATTTTAGAAACAAGAAATAAAGTTAAATAAAGCCAGAACAAAGAAGTTACTTTCATCACCAGTGCTTTGGAATACAGTGTCCTCTGTTACGGTGTTCTCAAGCAGATATGCAAGACCAGAGACGGAAGAAAAAACTCAGAGGTATATCGTTGTCTGAACTTTAATTAAATATTTGAATCAAGGAAAATGGGAATAGATGAAACCGTAGTGAGAGAGCAATGGTACATGCACAAAGGGGATAGATTAATTAAATGACTGCTGATCTAGTATTGGTAATGAACATATTTGTTTTCTTTTACTACAAACATGTCTAGGTTTCCTGCAACTCCCATGATTATCCAAATGCACCCATGCTCCCACTATCCTAACTTATAATGCTCAAGAGTGCAACAAAGCAAGCTGTTTTTGTTCTGAACTACACAGTTCATGGAGGTCCTTCAGCCCCATACTGGATGTCGGTAGCAGTCATGATGCTAATACGTGATTAGCTTAAGTTGCTTCTTTCCCATTTTAGTTTTATAAAGTGATTACACATGATTTTGTGTTTCAACTATTTCTAAGTAAATTTAGTAAACCAAAGATGGAAATGACAAGCCTCAAAGTCTACATTTTAAAACGGATTCCCATTTGGACTGTTTGCTATGTATAATTGAGTTTATGATACCTCCTTTAACAGACACAATATTAAGGTTGAGTGTCATGGTAATATATATACGAACTACATAAAGAACAGTGTTGCTTTCTAATGTGAGGCTTAGCTAAACCCTAGAAGAGCACAGACTGCTCTGCAGAGCCAAAACCATTATTAGTGGTCCATCTTGACTGTGGTTCCACTCGAGAGATAAAGTCCCAACTGGGAGTTTCTCATACAGTGGGTCAAGACAAGAACTGTAAGGAAGCCAGGGTGTCTCGTGTCTCTTTTCAAATAACTGAAGGCCCCTTCTTCTGGTGTCTGGAAGAAGTAAAATGTCCTTGTCTAGTGGGTATTGCTTTAGTATACCACATGCCCAGTAAGTTCTAGCATCTAGAAGCATGCAATAGCAGCTAATATCAGCTATGCAGTCATGGTATTCTTAGTGTTTAATTATATCATGTGCATTGAGAGATTTTAAATGTTAAAGAGAAAACAGAAGGACTTATTCTCTTTAGCAACCATTATAGTACAGAAGGTTCAAAGCTGCAATCACACTCATAAGGCGGATAAACTGATTACAAAATGAGGGTAGCCACAAGTGTGCATGCTATTGGAAACATGAAACTGGTCCCTAAAACAGGTAACCCCTTGTTTGTTTTCAAAATTCCATTGCTGGCTCAGACCATCAATCAGCACAATGGAAAACTTTCACTTTAACAAGGTAATGCCAATGTTCAGGCTTAGAAGTGCAAAAACGGGTGTAAAATAATAAATCTGTTTTCTCTTTTCTCACTGGCTAAGATTCTATCTCATTCGGCAAGGATGTGACTTTATAAAAACCGTTTTAAGAATAAAGGGCATGAGGCCTTAATAGCAGTTCATACGGGTGTGCATACCTGTGGTCTCATTCTTCACGTTGATACAAAGGCTAAATTATAACAGAAGCATCATCAAAGATAGATCACTTTCTAAAATTCTTCTTAAATATTTCCTTCATCAATATTATTTCCTTTGGCGCATGCACACTCTAGGTGCTTAATCTACATCATAAGACGATGAAGGTGGGGACGGCAATACATTATCAAATCTCTTTTTCAAAAACAGTGCTGAAATAAATTAACCTGCTCTTTTAAAATGTCAGTGTGCAAGTTCTTGAAGTTTCCGCTGCTGTGACTTTAGGATTTCTCTAAAACACAGAAACAAAGGGTAAAAATCAGGTAGCTGTTCAAAATGACTTCGGGGACCCCATTTAGGGAAAGACCTTGGTTCGACAGGTTATCCCACCGGGGTGGAAAGGCGCAATCTTCGCACCGGTTTATCGGGCTTGGCCAGCAGGAGTCTTCGTTCGGGCGGAGGGGACTTTACAAGGGCAGGAGGCGGCGCTGACGTCGGCACCTCCCGCATCTCTGCTCCTCCCGGGGCCCGGCCGGGTCACCAGTGCTGGCCGGCGGCGCGGGTGCCCAGCTGCGCCTGGGACACCGCGGGGACGGCCGTGGCGGCAGCGGCGGCCGCCGCCGCGTCGCCGACGCCGGGCAGGACGGAGCGCACGGAGCGGCGGAACTCCTCGTTCCTCCACGTGTAGAGCAGCGGGTTGAGCGCGGACAGGGCGCAGCACAGGAGCCAGCTGGCCGCCTGCACGCCCCAGGGCACGGGCAGCGAGAAGCCGCTGGCCAGGCTCACCCACACCAGCGGCTGCGTGGCCAGCAGGAAGACGCAGCAGAGCAGAAGCACCGACAGGCCGCTGAGACGCCGCTGCGCCCGCCGCGGGTGCAGCGCGGGCGGCAGGGGCTGGGCCTGCGCCGGGTGCGCGGCACCGCCCGGGCCCGGCGCGTGCGGGGCGCCCGGGAAGGCGGCGGCGGCGGCGGCGCAGCCGGGCAGCTGGTGCAGCAGGTGGAAGTTGAGGACGCTGACCCGCTTGACGCTGACGCGCACGCGGCGCACGATGCCCAGGTAGCAGTGCAGCAGCAGCGCCGTCTGCGCCAGCAGCGCCGCGGCGGCCAGCAGCGCCGGGTAGTGGACGCGCGGGGGGGCGGCGCCGGGCCGCGGCGCCCAGGGCGGCAGCAGCAGCACGAGGCCCAGGGCGAGCGCCCAGGAGAGCGCCAGCATGCCCGCCGTGTGGCGCCGCTGGTACAGCGCCTGGTAGGTGGCCGGCGCCCGGGTGATGAGCAGGTAGCGGTTCAGGGCCACCAGGCAGTGGGACAGGAGGGACACGGTGAGCCCCAGGCCTAGCAGCCCGCCCCGCAGCAGGCGGTAGCTGCCGCCGGCGCCGTTCCAGTCGGCGGGGGGCTCCGCGGAGCCGGCGGGCAGGAGCCCGAGCACCGCCTCCTGCGGCATCCAGAGGGCGCAGACGCTGAGGTCCGCGGCGCAGCCGTTCACGATGAAGGCGTTGCTGGTGGTCTGCAGCTTTCGGAAGGACGACACGAGATAGATGACCATGCCGTTGGCCAGCGTGCCCCCGATGGCCAGGCCCGAGTACAGAAGCGACACGGGGATGCGCCGGCCCGCCCACGACTCCTCTTCCTCGCAGAGCAGCAGCAGCGAGCCCCCGGTGGTGGAGGAGGTGGACGTGGAGGAGGAGTTGGTCATTCTGGCCAACTCTTCACACCTCGCTTGCTAGCATCTCACGGCGTGGCCCATCCTGACACCCGCCTGCAGAGAGGGCAAAGACATCCCTTCAGCCCTCTGCCACCGACACAAAAGGCTGAAGCAGAATAATGGGCTGGGGGAGGGGGAGAGAAGGAGCTCGAGAAGAACGGGGGTGGCAGATGACAGGTGCCTGCCTCGGAAATGTCTCCAGTGCCAGGGGAAAGGCCTCTTTGCTTTCAGCAGGCACCGGGGAAGCCCTTGGACAGAGCAATACCAAGAGTCTCCCCTTGTCCCCCCCAAACACCACACACACACACACACACACAGGTGGGAATATTGCCAGATGGAGCCCCTGGTTTCCAGGAGAAAATAAAGCAGAGCTATCTCAGCTGGGGAAAACGCCAGGGGAGAGGGGTTGTTGGGGGGTACCTTACTTTTGGGCTGGTCCTTTGCTGGCAGTAGCGGAGGCAGGGATGCCAGGAAATACCTCCTCAGCAGCAGCATCTGTGGTCCCAAAATCAACAGGAGAAACTCAGCTGGGATCAGTGCCAGGAGCAAGTGCTTGCTTCTCCCAAGCAGCAGCCACACACATGGTCCTAGGCAGAACCCAGCAGCTGCAGGGAGGCTTCCGGGCGGGCAGCAGGGCTGGGAAGGCTGCAAGCCCAGAAGGGTGGGCAGGCAGGCAGCAGAAGAAAGGATGCTTGGCTGCAAAAGCAGAAGCTGAGCTCAAGAGGAGAGCACCCTGTGCTCAGAGCAAGAGTGGTGGCTGATGTGGTGAACCCACACGAAGCTCTCTCGTGCTCACTTATACATCACCCAGGGAAAAGGCAGCCTTTCCACGCTTGGCATGAATTATTCAATAGCTTCTATCTTGTGAAAGGGAAAAAAAATCTTGTTCAGAAAGTCCTGTAATTAACAAGTTTCTCCGTCTTTTCTTTTCTCTCAATCACCTTATTTTTCACCCTGCTTCATTTTTCTTTCCTTCATTTTCTTTTCCTCCCATCAGTGTTAGAATAAAATTTAACATGCTCCTAATAATATGTCGTCATGCATTCTGTGGGCAAGGTTTTCCTGAGGGACAAATATACCCCTAGTACCCAGGACTGATCTCTTCCATCCCACGCTTTCAGGGAGAATGACTTTATATCCTAAATGAAATTCATTTTTTCTTTGGTAAGGTGGGACATGGACACTTATCCACAGAAAACCCCCATGTCTCAATTTAAATCATAATTTTGATTTTATTCTCATCACCGAACTCCTTTCCAAGTTTGGCTTGTAGGGTGATGAAATGGTTAGAGGGTAAAAATGAAATAGGGTAAAAGCAGGTGTCAGGGAGAAAGAAAGAAACCTGACTAATGCACAGTGTCAGTGACAAAGATGGCTCTTCCTTTATTGAGGACTTTTTATTTTGTGGTCTTAGATGGAGATTTGCAGTCAGATGCTGGAAAGTTCTTTGATGCAGCACTTACTCAGTCATTCAACTTGGGAAACTTTCCATAGAAGCCAACCGTTTCTTCCCCTACCCCCTCCAATAAATCATTTTTCGCTAGGAAAATCATTTATTTGGAAACTCAATAGGGAATATGGTAACATGACATGATGGAAGACAGTGCTAGGTGGGGTTTCAGGACACCCAGGTCCTAAGCCAAGAGGCCACCAACTGGTCTTGTGATGAGTCATTTTTACATCCTGACAAATAAGAACTTTTCACCCAGTGACTTCCAAGCCCCCACCCCCCCACCCTTTTTTTTCAAACTTTCTATGAATACCCATGCATAATTCCAACCTTTCTCTTCCCTAGCTCTGAAACCTAAGGTGACCTCTACCTGGCATATGCTGAAGTCCTGGATCACACGACCTGAAGTCCTTTCCAGGCTGTCTACAAGGGAAACATTTTAGAAAGGAGTGCAAGACGTACCTTCTCTGACTTCCTCTCTCCCTTTCAAAGAAGGCATTAGTTAATGACTGTTAAGAACTCTAATGGGGTTAGAGCTAAGCACGACTTGATGGGTTTAGTCCTTTTAGGCAGTAATTAAGCAGAATCAGTTGAATTGGGGAATTAAAGAGAAGAAACAGAGATTTACTTTTCAGAGGACTGAAGGTTCAGATACCAAGTTTATTGATGTTGAAGAGAATTGGCCATTGTCTGTTGCCTGGTGTCATTCCTCTTTATTGAGTCTCTGAGGACATCAAGCACAGCAGCCTGCAAGATATTCATTTCTCTAATTGTTTATAGTTAAAATCTGTTGTTGAGATTAAGATTTCCTCTCACATCAAGGGGATATTTGAATTCCACGTTCCTGGTCCAGGCTGCTGCCTTGTGTGTTGCCTGTGCGACGGGGCAGAATCCCTCCTGAGGGGCTTGGGTACCTTGCAGTCACTCACCTTTCTGCCAAGACCATGCCTTCTTTAGCTTTGGCCTGGCAGGGACCAAGTTTTTGTTTGTCTTTGGTTTGGGTTTCGTTGTAAGCTCGTGAACTTACATAAAATAGGGTGAGGGTTTTTTTTCCTGTCTTATTCCCAGCACCAGGACCAGTGTCTGGCATGTAGAAGTTATTGGATAAATAATTACTGAGCCAGTGAATAGGTGGCTATATAAATGATGTAATTTTTCCCCCCGTGCTGAAATGCTAAGTGATGTTCATGACCACCGCTTCCCCCCTGCACCCGGCAGGAACTTGCCCCATCAACCACCCCTGTGATGCATGTCCAATCCCTCTACTCCCACTGGCTGCTTTCCCTTTGCTTCAAAAATGCCAGTTTCACCACCATCTAATAAAAACTTCCCCTGCTCTTCATCTCCTTCTCAAGCTGCCTACACAGGCTCACTCCCTCTCCTGGCAGAAGGGCTCGGTTTCTGCTTCTATCTCCTTTTTCTACGAATGCCCACCCCACGCTCCTTTTGCTCTCACCCCCGAAACAGTTTCCACCTGGCTAAAGTTCTGTCCACATACAAAATTGCCTCCCGGACATTGCTACTTGGGTATCCTGTGGGCGTTTCAAACCCCCAGTGTCCAAAACTGATCTCCTCATCTTCTTTCTAAAGAAGTCCCTCCTTCTCCTGTATTCCAGACTCAGTAGCCAGCATATCCTGATGCCTAAGTCAGAATCCTAGCTGTCATTTTTGATACCTTCTTTTTTTTCCCTCTCCTTGCTATACCCATCAATCACCAAGTGTCATTATTCTACCACATTAATGTTTTTTAAATGTATTCACTGATGTCTATTCACTCTGCCACTACCTGGTATCAGACAACCATCGTCTCTTCTCTAAATTATGCCAACAAGCTCCTAACTGTTGTCTGCTTACAATCTTACCTCCCTCCAACCAAAGTGATCTCTCTAAGACTAAAAGGCATCACTTGCCAGGTGTTAAAAAATTTTTCTTTTCCCCCACCCTCCACTCTAATGTACATTCCTTGAAAACAGGAGCTTTGAGGCACCCTGGTGGCTCAATCAGTTGAACACCTGACTTTTGGTTTTGGCTCAGGCCATGATCCATGAGTTAGGGCCCAACATTGGGCTCTATGCTGACAGTGCAGAGTCTGCTTGAGATTCTCTCACTCTCCCTCTCTCTCTCCCCCCCACCTCTCTGCCCCTCCTACATTCTTTCTTTCTCTCAAAATAAACTTTTTTAAAGAAGGAAAAGAAAATAGGAGCTTTGCTTTAATTACTAGTATTATTGAAAGCTCCCAGGACAATGCCAAACACACAGTCTCCCCTTAATATTTGTTGGAAGAAATAAGAAGCAAATGCCACTATTGTGTTTAAATTACTTCACTAAGACCCTGTTGTCCTCAGGAGAATCGTAACCATCATCATTGCTAATGTTACTGAGTATACACCACATGCACCGGGCATTTTTCGAGAATTTTTCAACTATTGTTTCCTTTGGTCCTCCTGTCAGGCCTGCAAGGCTTACATCTAGACATACAGGCCAGGGCAGGAGGCCAGATATAAGTCCACAGACCGTATGTCTAAATATTTTTAAATCATCAATCAAGCTATCAAACTGTTAAATAGAATGTACTGTTCTCCTAACCTGACAAACATACTTTCATGACAACCGGAAAGATGGGCTCAAACTTAGAATTCTTAGATTCATAGATTGTTCCAGGCTAGTGGAATGTGACGACTTGGCAAACTTGCCTCTGTCCCACTGTCCACTCTTCTCTCTCCCTACCTTCAGCTCTGTCATCACAAGCCAGAGGGACCTGTTTGAGGACACTTGCTTTACCCCCCTGTCATACACCCTTTGGCACCATCTCAGACCCAAGACGGTACTTGGAAGGCATAGTCAGCCATCAGAAGGACAAAGCCAGAGCAGAGAGGTCCACACAGATCATGAAAGTGTGCTCATGGCCACTGGGCAGGAGATTCTCAGGTCCTGAAAATGAACTTGGTCTATAAAGGACATAAAAACCCATTGTTTATACTCAACCACCACACAATGCTGCCTCCCTTGGTAAAGTTGAGATTCCTTCACATGGATCAGCTACTGTACATAAAGCTGATGTAACAAGGAGACCCAAAACTGTAGAGGTGCAAAACAGAAATAATCCATTTATCTCTCACAAAGGTGAATGGGCAATCCAGATGGAAGGCAGATCTACTATATAAGGTAATCCAGAAACCCTGGCGTCTCCTTACTTCTCCCCCATCCCTTAGGACAGGAGGATGCAAGATGTGGCCCCTGACCAGCAGCATCAACACCCATCTCTTAGAAACATGTTAGAAATGATTCAGACAGGGGCGCCTGAGTGGCTCAGTCGATTAAGCTCCGACTTCAGCTCAGGTCATGATCTAACAGTTTGTGGGTTCGAGCCCCACATCGGGCTCTGTGCTGACAGCTAGCTCAGAGCCTGGAGGCTGTTTCAGATTCTATGTCTCCCTCTAGCTCTGACCCTCCCCTGCTTATGCTGTCTCTCTCTCTCTCAGAAATAAATTAAAAAAAAAAAAAACATTTAAAAAATGATTCAGACACACTGAATCAGAACTTCTGATGATGGTGTCCAGTGATCTGTTTTAACAAGCCCTCCAAGCACCTTTGATGCTTGCTGAAGTTCTAGAACCACTGCCTTAGGAAGCCATCCTTGTCTACGTGGCTAACACCATTGCACTACCACCACATCCACATCCCAGCTGGCAGAGATGAAAAAAGAAGAAAGAAGGGCGGCCAGCTTTAAGGATGCAAACTGAAAATCTCACATCTGCATACAGTCCAGACACTGACAACCTGAGTCCTAGCGTGGCTGCTTGCTTCAGGAGCAGCTGAGCCCTCTGGCTCCATGTTCACGTGACCCCTCCCCAGCACTCCAAAGGACGGAAGCGAGGAGAGAGCAGACAGTGGGCAATAGACGGAAGCCGGTTACCAGGTTTACCCAAACCTGCAGGTTTGAAACAACGCTGTTATCATGTGGGCCCTTGAAGCACGGTGCCTTGAGCAGACCAGTTTTTCAAGATCCTTTGAAAAGGTTTAATATCTGAAAAAAAAAGAATTACTGGCCCTGAAATATAAAAAAAGAAAAGTTTGAAATAGAAATTAATGTGCTATTAAACAGTCAACTGCAAATCAACTCTCCATTTATAAATTACTTTAAGGTGGGAGGGGGATACATTTTCACTTGTTTGATATGATTGACGTGTGGTGGGGCCTCCGTAAGTGCTGAGGTCTGCACAGGTCTTACGGAAGCCCTGCACAAGTGCCAGCCTTCTCCGATCCTCACCTCTGCACCCCATCTCTCCCTCCCCCAACCTTGCTCCAGCCAGACTGTAGGTCTGCCTTCCCTGAGTGTGCCTCAGCTTCTCCTCTTGCGCCAGCCAGCCATGTCCACTGACTCAGGGCGTGCCACTCCTGTGGCTGTCTCTTTGCAATCTGCCTCCACCTTTGCCTGCCTAAATCCTACTCAGCTTCCAGGTCTGAGCTCAAGACTTCACCTCGGAGTCTTCCTTAACTCCCATGATGGTGGGCCAGCCTGTGTGTCCCAAAGCACGTGCATGTATGGCTGCCACGGCCAGGCTCCCGAGGGATTGGTTATTCCCTTTCTCCAGATGGTAAACTAGTCAAGGGCCAGCCTCTCTTTCTGGACAGACTGCCCGACACACTGTAAATACTCAAACATTTGTTGACTGAAGAGGTCCCTGGAGAATCTTTGATATGTGGGGTCAAGATTTCAATCTCAATTACTTTCTCAAGAGATACAACCGGCGTTGGAGGCATGCAGCAGAGTGTTATTACTGATTTTTCTAAAATACTTTAAAAGCTTCATGCAATCACATTCTCATGCTTTATGCCACCAAATTATTTTTAAATAGAGCTCTTGTGGATAACAACCCTGGCTCGTTCAACCCCACATCCGCCCCTGACAGGATCCAGTTGTACTTTTCCTAGTACTCAATTTCAAAATCCACCAAAACATGCCCTTGCAACTATATCACGCACTTTGGAAAACCAAAGGGTGAGTGGCAGCAGTGAAAAATTGCTCTTTCCCGTGACTTCCCTGAACGCTGTGAGCCACGCCACAGAGCAACCTCGCTTGGCACAGCAGTGAGACCGTCTAAAATCCCGTCTCAAACCCCCACTGTATTTCCTCAGATCTTGGTCCCTCAGAAAAAATACAACTGACAATCACGTTGGTGTGAGCCTCTCTGGACTACAGAAGAGGTTTTGCAAGCGAACAACACTCTATGCTGCCTGACAGCCAAATTTGGCAATAATTCAACCACATGCGATTTAGTGTTACAAGAAAGCTCAATGGTAGAGTTTTTAGAAATTATGAATTTATGGAATCATGGAGCTGGAAATGACCTGTGGTTTGTTCCTTCCTAAAGCACTTTACCTGGGATACCTGAGGCCTTATACTGGTGACTCCCAACTTCTCTTCTGCCCTGTCAGACTTGAGGGAGCACACAACCTTGCCTCGGCAACAGCCAGCAGCTCGCTACAATGGTAGTGCCATCAGCCAAGCACCAGGGGGCGTGGTTTTTGGCTGGGGGCCGCTGGCAATGTATGGAAACATTTTTGGTTGTCACAAACGGGGGCAGGGGATGTTACTCCATCTAATGGGTACAGACTAGAGATGCTGCTAAACATCTCACAGTACACAGGACAGAGCCCCACTGAAAGAATTGTCCAGCTCAAAATGTCAACAGTGACTGAGTGCCAGACTGAGAAACCCTGCCAGAGAGATTAAGAGCTCAGGGTAAACTCCACAGCCTGTTTGTAATTGCTGGACAGTTATTTCACCTTTACATATCTCAGCTTCCTCATTTGGATAATACAAATAATGCCATCTACAGCTAAGGGGTGGGGGTGGGGTCTTATAATGATTACCTTTATGCAAACAGCTTCACCAAAGGGCCAGTGTGTACATGCTGCACATATTAATGACAATGGTGATTCCTAGCCTGGGGCAAGGAGTGGAGGGCATAAAGGGACACACCCACTCAAAGAACAAATCTGGAGGGAGTGTGGGGTGGCTTATGAGACATAGATTTAGATAAACCAGTTTTCCAGCTCTGAGTCATTGCCACAGGAAGTCCCTATGAACATTTTAAGAAAACTGAGATCCTCCTCCAATTTGTGTGCAAACATGTATGTGTGTATTTGTGCATTTTTCTGGAGAAGATTAAATAATTATTTTAGCTTTTCAAAGGAGTCTATAATCTTAAACGATTAAGAATCATTGATGTCGGGATGTCTGGATGGGTTATTTGGTTGAGCATCTGACTCTTGATTTCGACTCCAGTCATGATCTCACGATTTGTGAGTTCGAGCCCACATCAGGTCCTGTGCTGACAGTGTGAAGCCTGATGGGATTCTCCCTCTCTCCCTCTGCCCCTCCCCAATCCCTGGCACTCACTTGCTCTAGCTCTCGCGTGCTCTCTCTCTGTCTCTCTCTCAAATTAAAAAAACAAATCATTGATGTCAATCTCCTCACTTTACAGAAAATTGACAGTGAATGACTTATCCCAAATTGTACACATAGTGACCGATCTGTGCCTCGACCCAAGTTGTCCATGGCACTAGTCCACTGAAGTGGGCTTTGAGAGTCACACAATTTATAAAGCTCTAAATTTGTCTTTATTGAGTTAATTGGACTATGGTCTTCAAATCTCCTATACCAAAATCACCTGGGTCTGGATCAGAGCTACTCTCCCAGGCCCAGGAATCTGATTTTAACAAGCTCCCCAGGCAATTCTTTCCTGTCCTAGTGTTTCAGAATCACTGAAGCCGAGGCTATGTCGAATGATCGTGTTAGTTTTTGAGTGTTGATTTGTAAAGTTGCCAAAGCATTTCTTTTCTGAACTACTTTTTCAGCTTTTCCAGGAAAACCAATTTAAACTAAAATTGCTTTGGCTTGGTCTCTGTCCAGAAGTGGCTTTTTTTCCAGTAAGGGTTTAATATAGTTTATTTTTTTAAATGTGCTTGAAAAATATTTCTGTCTCGTGGAGATAGGAACTGGATGGAGACCATCCAGTTTCATGTTTTCAAGCATTTAGGAATTATTTTAGGTAATTGAAGTGATGAGATCAAATTACTTTAAAAGAGCACTCTGTGTGTGTGTGTGTGTGTGTGTGTCTGTGTGTGTGCGCGTGCGCACACACGCGCACTTGTGTTTTCTCACATATCACCGATGAGGAAAAAGATCATACACTCTTTAGTACTTGGCCACCATTATCATCCTTGATTGGAGTTAAGCAGAACTGACAAGATAAAAAACGAAATTATTTAAGAAAAATCTAAGAAATTGGTCATGTAATTTTGAAGTTTAAATTAGACTGATCAGGAAACAAACAGGAAAACCAGGAGCTACTATCCTGTTTCTACCTCACTGAGACAATCACTAGTGGTTAGAAAAACTAACGTATTCTATTTTCCTCACCTCAGAAGTAAGGAGCCTATTGCCAGCTCAAGAAGCAAGTCACACTATTGTTTTCCAGCAGCCTTTTTCTCCACATATTTCTTTATTCTATAATCCTGAAGAACTTCCCAAATGCTAGACACAGCCTTCAGAGTCTCTGTGAAAACAACTGCCAAATATGTGTTCGAAACCTCTCTGTCATGGAATTTAAGAGTTAAGGACATCATGGGGCACCTGGGTGGCTCAGCTGATTAAGCGCCTAACTTCAGCTCAGGTCATGAACTCATGGCTGGTGAGTTCAAGCCCCACACTGGGCTCTGCGTTGTCAATGCAGAGCCTGTTTCAGATCCTCTGTCTCCCTCTCTCTCTGCCCCTCTCCAGCTCCCCCTCTCTCTTAAAAATAAACATTTAAAAAAAGAGTTAAGGACATCAGCATATTTTGGACTGCATATTAGATATAATCCACTTAGATGCCCTTCAAATACCATAGATAAAGCCAAACTCTGCATGCCTCTGGTAGGGGCATGGGGTAGGCGGTGACTCTGGGCTAAGCACCTACACACACATATCGCACCTTTGGTGGGAAACCAAAATGTGTACACAGGTCCAGTCTGTAAAGAGGTTGCTCCAAATACCCAGCCTTCTTAGAGCGGGGTACAGCAATGCTCTGGACCATATTTTGGTCATTATTTCTGAACTACATTGTTCTCTAGTACTATCCTATAACATCTTTGTCTTGCTATACAAGTGTGGTGGACATTTGTTTTGTCTGCCTAGCAAGTCCCTTATTCCACACTTTTGAGGGGGACCAGGACACCTGCTATCCAGAAAACTACCATCCTTTACCTGATTTCAAAGAAAAGGTGCCCTGTTCTTCTGTGAGCCCAATTCTTCAGTCTAATAGATATGGTTCATAAGTCTAGAAGTGAATGTGAGTCCCTTCCCCTGGGTATGAACTTGAAACTGAAAGTCAGCCAATGTCTCTCCAGGTAACTAAAGCTTAAGTTGCAGCATGTGACAGCTGTCAGCTGCGCTGCGATCTGCCGTGCAGAGGAAGAGATAAGGTATTCCTGCTGGTTTTAAGCTCCTGGTTCTACTGGTACCTGAAGCCCAGCTACTTCCTAGTCCTTGGGTTCTACAGGGTCCCGTGTCCTAAGCTAAAGTTGGGTATCGCTCACAATCAAAAAAGACTAACCAACACGTGATCATATAATTTCCCCAACTGGATTGTGAACTCCTTGCAGACATTATGAGAAGGCATCTTGTCCTTTTCCCACTTCTTTTCTTTTCTTTTTTTTTTTTTTTTAATTTTTTTAATGTTTATTTATTTTTGAGACAGAGACAGAGCACGAGCTGGGGAGGGGCAGAGAGAGAGGGAGACACAGAATCCGAAACAGGCTCCAGGCTCTGAGCTGCCAGCACAAAGCCCAACACGGGCCTCGAACCCACAGACCGCGAGATCATGACCTGAGCTGAAGTCGGATGCTTAACCGAGTGAGCCACCCAGGAGCCCCCTTGTCCCACTTCTTCTATTCCCCCACAGTCCCTACACGATCCCTTGAGCAGGATATTTGTTAACTGATACATAAGAGGGTACTCTTTAGTCTATTACATCTCAACCTAAATGTCAATTGGGAAAGCCACCCTGAAAAACTAAAATCTGATTTTAAAAAGACAGTGTTATATAGTTGGAAAGCTTGGCTTTCCTCTCCCAATTTCTTAGCCCTGGTGTGTATCAGGAATTGCTGGAGAAGTTTTTAAGAGGGAAAGACGGAAGAAAGAAAGGGAGGGAGGGAGGCAGAAAAGGAGGAAAGAATGAGGGAGGGAGGGAGGGAAGGAGGGAGGGAGGGAGGAATTGCTTAAAAAACAAGTTCAGGCTTATGCTCCACTTTCTAGTTCACTTGGTCTGGGGTAGAGCCTTGGTGCCATTATTTTAAAAATGCTACTGCAGTCAGAGTTAAGAATCATAGTTCCATATGAAACTCACTTTACAACTGTCTTAATGTTCAATTTATGCATATAAATCCTTTAAACATGGCCCACTGAGGAAATGGGCAGCCTGGAAAGTTATATTCCAATAAAGGTAAAACGGTTTTCATCTCTTAGTCAATTGTGTCAGGTTGTGGAAAAGCAGAAAGAGTTCCGCAGGTAGTTCATTTTGTCCTACAGACCATCTCTCCTGCTCTTGGTATCACGTATCACCTTCAAGTTTAGGAAGCACAGACCATGCTGGGTGGAGAGCTGGTGGGAGTCACAGCATCAGACCGCTCCACTGGTGTGGAGATTGTGGTTTCTTCTAGTTCTTTGCCTGATGAACACTGTCAGGTTCTTAGTTAGAAAACATAGATACCTTGGGGCACCTGGGTGGCTCAGTCGGTTAAGTGTCCGACTTCGGCTCAGGTCATGATCTCGTGGTTCGTGGGTTCGAGCCCCAGGTCGGGCTCTGTGCTGACAACTCAGAGACTGGAGCCTGTTTCAGATTTTGTGTCTCCCCCTCTCTCTCTGCCCCTCCCCTGCTTGCACTCTGGCTCTCTCTCTCTCTCTTAAAAATAAAATAAAAACATTTTTAAAAATTAGAAAAAATAGATACCAATATTTCCTCCTACATCTCCTGCTGCCTTCAAAACCATCTCAACACATGGGCTTTCTCTGGAAAGTCTCCTCTGACCGCACCTTCTCTTCAGATTTTATCTATACTCTCTCCTCAAGAATATCAGTATTTCCCAGGAAAAGGGTGTCATCAAAATAGACGGCCATTGTTTAGGTGTCTGTGTTTCTCAAAAACTACCAACCAGAGCACAGAAGCTTTCACTTTACAGCAGTAGCCCCTCAGTAACGAGTCAATAAATGTGGTTGAATGAATGAATGAATCAAATAGCAATCTGCAGGCAACTTTCCAACCTCTGCAGGTTAGTGTGAATGACTTTCTTTGATTCCTTTCTCACTGTCTCAATTCTTTCCAGACCATCAAAGACACCAGAGGCAGCAGCCCCTTAAGTGTTCCCAAATCCTTTCTGATAAAGCCTCTTCAAAGGTCTGCTCTTAGCAGGAAGCTGTCTCAAACCAGATCTCACTCAGATTTCTATATCTAATGGCTAAGGGTCTACCCAAGAAAATGAAATCAATGTAGCACTTATTTCTGAAGCACTTGGAGAAGATATGAAAAAAGTAGAAGTCAAGTGACATAAAAGGGTCCCCTCTATACCTGTGATGAGTCAGGTACCTGGGATACAGCAACAAAAAGCAAACATTAAAGATGTCACAGCCTTGTGAGAGGGGGGAAATTACGCTTCACCAAACAAAACATATAACAAGCCTTCCTGAAGAAGGGGAAAAGTAAGCAGGCCACTGAAAGGATTGACGATATGTGGCAAGTAAAATAAGTGAGAAGAAATCTTAAAATGTAATTCACAAGAGGAGACAGGACCTATTTTTGTCCAGCACATCATTTTTGTGCAGGAACAAGAAAAAACATAACATACCAGGTATTCAGACAGAGTCATTATTTAAGTACAGAATATGCTTTTTAAAATTTTTTTAATGTTTATTTATTTTTTAGCGAAAGAGAGACAGTCAGGGCATGAGTAGGGGAAGGGGCGGAGAGAGAGGGAGACACAGAATCCAAAGCAGGCTCTAGGCTCCGAGCTGACAGCACAGAGCCCAACGCGGGACTCGAACATACAAACGGTGAAATCATGACCTGAGCCAAAGTTGGACGTTTAACCAACTGAGCCACCCGGGTGCCCCATATAGAACATGCTTTTGAAAAAAAAAAACCCAAAACTGGAAATGGGATCCATTACCACAATTCA
The DNA here is from genome assembly GCA_017311185.1 of Proteles cristata cristata. Taxonomy (NCBI): domain Eukaryota; kingdom Metazoa; phylum Chordata; class Mammalia; order Carnivora; family Hyaenidae; genus Proteles; species Proteles cristata. Next base: position 345,041 of record JAESUZ010003327.1, on the reverse strand, counting down.
GATTAGCCAGTTTGAGGGAATAAAGGATTTAAATCTTTTACTAATTTCTGACTTTTTCATGAGTCATATTACTTCTTAAAATCAAAGTAACATATTGAGTAAAACTCAATACATGCTTTCAATAAAATGTTATTAAGTAGGATTCCAATTATAATATAGTCAGGTATATTAATGCATGGTGTTTAAGCCTGCTAAAACCAAAAGAACAACACAACTTGGAAAAGAATTGCCCAGGATTTATTGTTAGGACAATGCTAAAATTCATCTAAGGAGTCCCTTCACAACCCCAGCCTATTTATTAGATGCTGCTCACCGTTGTTGTGTGAGCAACAGAAAGAGAGGCCTTTTCTAGATCATGACAAAAAGGTTCACAGGCCGGTTGCTGTGAGAACCTCAAATCTGAACTTTCTGCCTTTGGCCAATTAATCCTTTCAACACTTTATTAAAACAATTTTTTTTACAACGTGAAGAATTTCATTTTCTTGCATCAGGACTCAATGTATGAATTCTTGGTCTTTTTGGATTCTTCGTGCTGCCTGAGAATCAGCAAGAGATTGTTATTTTATAGATGTCTCTAAGGCTTCCTGCCTCGAAACATGGCCTATTTTCAGAGCAAAAGCACATTTTAACAAACTTTTCCTGGGCCTAACACCGTGTGCATCCCCTGAAGCTTTAACATGCTGAGACCTATCTTGCTTGCGAAGTTTCTGGTGATTTTACTTTGATGTGCCCTTGCATAGCAATCAGGCCATATTTGACAGACCGGCTGCAGGTAACACAACGAAAATGTCAGGAGCTTGGCTTTACCATTAAGACCATGTTTTAAATCTGGGCCGGACCACCTGCTAGCTCGATGACTTTGGGCAAGTCGCTTCACTTCTCCACATCTGTTTCCTCCACCTCAAACCTCTCAGTGCTATCTAGCAAGATAACTTAAGGGTTTACTTACCGATTTATGGCATCCGATGCAGTGTCTGGCTTACAATAACCACTGGGGAAATTATATTCTTAGCATCCCCACAAGGCTTCACTGCTTTTGCTGGTCTGCAGATGCCAGGCTGGAGATGTAATTGGGATCATTTGAGCTAACAAAATGTCTGGCTCATAGGACTTTTCCTTAGAAGATTCTTGGGAATTTTGGCTCCTATAAGGCCCATCCAAGGTAGCTCAACCTTGGGATCAGACTACATGGGAAGCCTGCAGTCATCCGTAACTTTCTCTGTGCAAGCAGCCCTATTGTGTTGTTGGAAGTATCTTAAACTTTTTTTTTTACTTTTAAAAATCCTGATTTTTTTTAAATTTAGTCTTAGTTTTAGATTATTCTACCTCATCCTTTAAAGTGTTCAATTCCTAAATGCTATTATCTCACTTGCTCATTCTTTTTAAAGTTTATTCTTTATTTATTTAGAGACAGAGAGCACAACCAGGGGAAGAGGAGAGAGAGAGAGAGAGAGAGAGAGAGAAAGAGAGAATCCCAAGAAGGCTCCATGCTGCCAGCACAGAGCCCAATGTGGGGCTCAGTCCCATGAAACATGAGATCATGACCTGAACTGAAATCAAGAGTCAGACACTCAACTGACTGAGCCACCCAGGTGTCCTCTCTTACTGTCTCATTCTTTAGATTTACCTCTTACCTCATTTTAATCAGTTCATCAATCTATATAAATATTTTATTATTTTAATTTCTTTTTTATTGTTTTAGGTGTATCTTTTTTTATTAAAGCTTCAGTCGTGTCTTTATTTTCATTGCAATCACTAGTTTTTGCTTTAAGTTGTTTCCATTACTTTTTTACTTCAATATTATTGAAATTGTGACATTGTTAAAGCTGTAATAACCTATATTTTTATTTCTTTCACTTATTAAATAACAGGTAAATAGGAAGAGCAAAGTTTTGAGACTAGTTCATCTCTTAGAGCAAAGATGATTCAGGGAGTTTTTCCTACTCAAGTTTACCCGGAAAGGAATCCACTTCTGAATTTATCCATTTAAAAACGACACAGAAACGAAAACACTGGCCCATCTGGAGCACCAGAGACCCAAAAGGATAGCATTCCTCTCTTCTAGATCACAGCTCCTGCCCTTCACGAAGAAGCCTTCGGAAAAAGGGATTGTGGGTCAACTTCATAAGGTAAAACTGCGCATTCATTTAAGTGGGCTTTGGTTGCTACCAAATTAGCTAAGACACACAGTGTACAAAAATACTTTTACACAGCAGGTTTGAGACTGATGTCCTTAGAAAGGCCTGCTTTCAAGGTTGGCCTTAGCTTCCTCCTGGGAACTTGACTGGTAAACAGCCCCCTGCACTGACATCAGACTTCCTTCCCCTAGCGGTCACGGTGGTTCGCGGCGCCCAGAACGTGCACACTATTCGGTTTATGCAGAACACCTGCTTTCCTTTGGGAAGCCTGGAATTGTGGCTCACGCTAATCAGAGGACGCTTACCCAACCAGCCCCCAGTAAAATCCTTGGTGCATAGTCTCTAATGAGCTTCCCTGATAGACAACACTTCACTTGTGTCGTCACCACTGGTTGCTGGAGAATTAAGCACGTCGTGTGTGACTCCGCTGGGAGAGGATGCTGGGGAGTTTGCGCCTGGTGTCCTCCGGCCCTCACTCCATGCACCACTTGCCTCGGCTGATTTTGCGGTTTCCTTTCATTGCACTAAATCTTAGCTGTAAGAGTACCGGTGCAGAGTCCTGTAAATCCTTCTAATAAATCCTGGAACCCAGGGGTGATCCTGGGGACACCGAAAAACAGGGCTTCTCCCAGCTCCAGAATGGCTGATAATTAGTTTCTGACTCAGTGATTGACATTTAGCTCTCCTCCAGACATGATGGATGAACTTTTCCTCTCTCAGTTTATCCTAGAAATTAACAATCCCAACCACTTGTCACTGAAATAGGAATTCTTAATTAAGGATAATTTCCCCAACAGATTTGACTTTAAAATAGATCAAACTATTGTAAAGTCTCAGTTTGTCAGCTTGGTCGAGTGTCAGGGTCTCTCACTTCTTGTCACGACGGGTCAGCCGTCTTGGGGCCAGTGCCGCTCACTCAGCTTCTACTCTGCAGTGTCTGAGGAGGGGAACTCCGAGGCCGGTGCTTCATGCCAATGGGACAGGAGACGTTCTGAGCCCGGTGTCCCTGCTCCAGTTTATGGTTTCTGAAGTGCTGTCATTCAATTACTCCGCAGTCACTGAAGGCATGTGCTTTAGGTGATAAAGCAGGGTACTGACTTGGCCTGAAGCAGCAGGAAAATCTTGGACAGGCTGCTGTACTTGTGAAGGAAATTGGTGTGAAAAATTACCAAGGGAGAGAAGAAGTGAATATTACATATTTCCTCAAATCAGGAAAAACTGAGGCCTATTCAACCAACCCCACTGGTCACAATCAACAGATGCCATGTTATTTACAATCAAAGCTACATGAGAAGCTAATTGATTATGTCTTTCTAGAACTGAGAAACTGCCTAGAACTTGCCTCTTGGGGTATGATATCTCACTCAGAATGTGCAGTGTGGTGTTAAAAGTCTCTCTGCCTGCAAGAAACCTAGAGATTTTTTTTTTTTTTGCAAATTTTAAATTTAAAAAAAAATTTTTTTTTTTTACAAATAGTTTATTGTCAAATTAGTTTCCACATAACACCCAGTGCGCATCCCCACAAGTGCCCTCCTCCATGCCCATCCCTCCCTCCTCCCCACATCCATCAGTCCTCAGTTTTTGTCAGCATTCAAGAGTCTCTCATGGTTTGCCTCTCTCCCTTTCCCCACCATTTCCCCCTTCTTCTCCCCCTTGTCCTCCGTCAAGTTCCTCCTAATCCTCCTATACGTGCACACATAGGATATTTGTCCTTCTCTGCCTGACTTATTTCGCTCAGCATAACACCCTCAAGGTCCATCCATGTTGCTACACATGGCCAGATTTCATTGTTTCTCATTGCCATGTAGTATTCCATGGTATAGATAAACCACATCTTCTTGATCCATTCATCTGTTGATGGACACTTAGGCTCTTTCCGTGTTTTAGCTATTGTGGAGAGTGCTGCTATGAACATTGGGGTACATGTGCTCCTATGCATCAGCATTTCGGTATCCCTTGGGTATATTCCTAGCAGTGCTATTTCTGGGTCATAGGGGAGTTCTATTGTTAGTTTCCTGAGGAACCTCCACACTGTTTTCCAGAGGGGCTGCACCAGTTTACATTTCCACCAACAGTGTAGGAGGGTGCCCGTTTCTCCACATCCTCACCAGCATCTAGAGTTCTCTGATGTGCTCATTTTAGCCACTCTGACTGGCATGAGGTGGTATCTCAGTGTGGTTTTGATTTGTATTTCCCTGATGAGGAGCGATGCTGAGCATCGTAAGAAACCTAGAGTTTTAAAAACAGTTCCATTTCCTCCAGAGTCTTACTTTTTTTTTTTTTTTTCAAGACAAGAATGTAGTGGCTCCTCTAATCTCGGGTCTCTAGAACCCCCACGTCTCCCATGTTTTGCTTCTCAGTGCAAAAAGGTATATGTTATACCTAATAGCTTCATCTCCGTTAGCTCTCAGTAAAGGCCAGTTGTACACCAGATAGATGATAGGAAGATACTTACATAGACTATCATGATACTATTTTGATCTCTGATTTCAATTTGTCTTTTGAACTTTCTATTTTATGTACCTGGCAGTCATTTTTGGAGATCTGGATGTCAAGATTGACAATCTCGCTTGGAGATTCTCTCTTCTTTAAAAACATTTTTAGGGGCACCTCGGTGGCTCAGTTCGTTGAGTGTCCGACTTCGGCTCAGGTCGCGATCTCACGGTTCGTGGATTCGAGCCCCGCGTCGGGCTCTGTGCTGACAGCCAGCTCAGAGCCTGGAGCCTACTTCAGAGTCTGTGTCTCCTTCTTTCTCTGACCCTCCCCTGCTCACGCTGTCTGTCTGTCTCTCTCTCTCAGAAATACATAAAACATTAAAAAAATATTTTTAAAACATTTTTAAACCACTTTATTGGGGTAAGACTGACGTCCAAAAAGCTGTGGATGTTTAACGTATACAATATGATGGGGTTGGAGGTAAGTACACATCCGTGAAACTACCACCACAGTCTTCCTGATCAGCTCCAAAAGTTTCTTCCCTTCCTCTTATAATCATTGTCATTATTATTATTTTGTAGTAAAAGCATTTAACATTAAGATCTATCCTCTTAGCAAATTAGCCAAAGGGTACAGTTTCAGTGTTACAAGATGAGTGAGTCCTAGAGATCTCTTATACAGCTTGGGCTTATTGTTAATAAGCACGTATTGTGCTGCTCTTAAATTTTTGAGTAAAGTAAATACCAATAAGGTGTCCTGGAGCTGAAGGAAGGTGAGCATTTAGTATACATTTGCCCAACCCAGGAAGAGAAGATCAATACCCTATGACATTTGAGAGGGTTATTCATCTCAGCTTCCAGCTCCAGCATCAGTTGTCTCAAAATTTGGTGTCCGAAGCCCCTTTTTACTCCTCTTTGGTACATTTGGTCCATTCTTTGAAGCCAGCTTAAATCCTTTTGGAAGAGAGCCTTAACAGAAGTAAACAAAATATATCTGACAGATCATTACCCCTGAATCTGAAGTTTAATGTAAATGTGTAAACATTTGCACCTGGAATCATTTCTACAGTTTCTACCTTGAGCCATTTCTCACTTGTAGTCCAACCTCTCAAAATCACTTTGGCCAACTTGATTGGAACCAAAGGAGAAATAGCCAGTGGTGATGTGAATCATCTCTATTTGGGTGGTACACAGGCTAAAGCAAGGTATGGTGAGTGAAGAGGTCACTTAGCTTATGTTTGTCCATTTGAAACCAGTTTCAAAGTAACTGTATGTTGCTTTAAAAGTAGTCTTTCGGGGCGCCTGGGTGGCTTAGTCGGTTAAGCGTCCGACTTTCGCTTAGGTCATGATCTCGCGGTTCGTGGGTTCGAGCCCCGCGTCGGGCTCTGTGCTGACTGCCAGCTCAGAGCCTGGAGCCTGTTTCAGTCTGTGACTCCCTCTCTCTCTGACCCTCCCCTGCTCACGCTGTCTCTCTCTCTCTCTCTCTCTCTCCTAGAAATAAAATAAAAATTAAAAAAAAAAAGTAGTCTTTCAATGTAAGTTTCTGCTTGAACTCACCAAAAAAGCTTAAAATTCGCTAGAAGAGCTATTTTTCTCCTTGATATGATTATCATAATTCAATCCATAGAAAAGGAACGGGGTGGGAATATATTAACATTTCAATCCAGCTCAAAATAACTTAATACAACTATTTTCTACTTTCCTTTCTAAGCCATGGGTGCCACAACTATGAAAGCTTTGTGTAAATAAAGGCATTTTATCTTATGCTGTAAAGTATATCTTGCTGTAATTGGAAATTCCCTAATTAATCTTCGAAGGAAACAGACTGTGACCAAATTCTTGCTTTGCTGGGTGTCATAGAGGGGATGGCAGGGGTTTTGCAAGCACAATTAACTCGGCCTTACGAGGCCACTTCGGGAAAGAGTGCAGACTTGTACGGAACACGAAACACCACAGAGTACTGCTCAGCTTATATACTAACAATTGGTTTAAAGTGGAAACTTTTAGCACATTGATGGTTTAGCAAATATCACAAGGGAAAGCACACAAATGCGAACCAATTTGAAAATACATTTCTGTGGCTTATCATTGGTAAACCATGTTCCAGCTGTTCAGTGTACCCCAGTTGATTAGATATAGGGTCGCCTCTCCAGCTGTGTTCGGAGGTTTATAAATCATTCAACATCTAGGGACAATAAAACCATGTAAAGTCAATGATGGCTAGGTGAGAAATTTGTTGGAACTGGTTAACTGATTGGTCTGTCTATGTTTTTCATAAGAACTAAATCTGCAGAAAAAGATTTTCTGTCCTTCATAAATTCATAAGAACTCTCCGCCCTAAGATGGGGACCCATGACAGCCTCAGTACCCCAAGTGTCTCCTGTGGTGCTGTGAGAACTACTAGCTGGCAGATTCTCAACTCAAGAAGTGAAACTACCTTCCCGCCCACACCCTTTCTTATGTGTTCTGAAAAAAAAAATTGGAAGACAAAGAAGGGCAAAATCTTAGAAATTTCACGACCCGAGGATATCTCGTTTTAATACATAAAATATCTTTAATAAGTAGTGTAGCTTCCTCCTCTCAAGCTGGCTCTTCAAGGCATAAACCCAAGAGGGGAGGTTTCTTCCCTCTGATTTATTTCTGTGGTTTCTCCTTTAAGAAAAATGGCCATTCTTTCTCCAAAGACACCGATCACCAGTGTATCATACAATAGTCTGTAAATGACCGAGCAGGACCCAAAACTCTGATCACAATCAGCATTTTATTAACAGAAAGGAAAATTATAGAGAGAGAAAGACAGCAGGAGTCTGACATTGTCTGACTTTTGTGAAAGGCAACATGTAAGATTTCTTTGTGCTCATTGTCATAGACTTCAAAAAATGGCCACAACCTGGGAGTCAATAAGAGATACACTAAAAATCCAGAATGGAGATCTTGAGAAACTTGAAAGGCACCAATCAGATTGAACCAAATATAAAATTATAGAGAGACTTCAGTACACTGATAACTCAAAATCCAAATGATAAAAGTCAGGAGAAACATAAACTGCATAAAACTTTTATTATTTATTAGCACAGTGCATTTTTCTACACTTTAAAATAGAACAAATTATCTTTTGGAAGGTAAACTATTCATAACAAAATACATGTCAACAATTTTTTATTTTCGGAGTAGAATTACTTTGCTATATATTTTCTATATTATATACATACACTTCTTGGTTTGTCTGTGTATGGACATGTGTACAAATAACTCTAAGACATACACATGTCGATACATAGGACTAATATACAACATAATTATGGAAATTTTATAGTAGTCAATTTTACAATCATTTTAATAGCTGCACACAAATTAGTGTTCACAGGACCTAAAACTGCCAATATGGTTCCCTTTCTCCCACCTTTCAAATGTAATCTGAATTACTTCTCACTGATTTTTTTTAAATACTATAATCTTCCTGTACAACTAACCAGTCTTTTTTTTTTACAATAACTCATAATAAAATATTTTACTCTTTCAGTTTTAGAAAAGGTATACAACTTAATTCCACTTAATTTTTGACTCCTAAAAACATACAATTCACTTTTTTCATCCACTTAGTGCAATTATTTGGTACTGCAGTGACTGAAGCTTAGATAATGAACCTGAGCCAAACATTCATTCAAATCCCTTTTAAAATGTAAAACATGAACGAGATGTTACCGAAGCACGTGTAATAGATTGAAGGTACCCTCTCCTAATAAATATTTTATAAGTAACTCAGTGGTTGAGAGTAAAGCCCTTCATTTGGATCCACTTAACTGTCTGAGTGGTCCATTCCTAAGCAGCATGGAAGACCATCAGAATCTAAGGCTCCACAGCTCCCTACAGAAATGAAGCCCACAGCCAGGCTTCTGAGCCGATGCCAGATTACGCTCACGTAAAAGGGCTGTGTTGGGGTCCCTTCATTACCACGTTCGGTTTCTGCTGGCTTGTGCATTAGGTGCTGTGGTCTGTTACAAACCTATCTCCTTAATACAGAGAGCCAGTTAGCAGCGGCATCTTTTTCAGTTTTTTTCTCTTCATTGATTTAAAACTGGTGCCAGACCACGTGTGGCTACAAACAATGACCTCGTACCAAAAGCGAAATATTCTAACTGGGGTAAGAACTCTTTCGAGAGGAGGAAAGGAATAAAAGCTTTTGGAATATTGAGTCATAGAGGAAAAACTGTGTTTTTGGGAGAAACATTCAGTGAATTCTGATCTTCAGCTGGATGTTAAGTTTTGTGAAAGCCCCTCAAGGATGCGAAACTAAATGGCTCAGCAACAAAAACAAAGGGAAAAGAAATGGTCTAAACAAGCCGTATCAGATGATTATCCTCTTGCCAGAGATAAACTTGCATAAACTCATTCTATTAGACTGACTTCCCAAAAGAATGTACTGATCTGCCCTATTCATTGTGGGAACATAAAAATCACTTTCTAAAAACTTTCTCCCTTGCTTTTTCTTAACAAGGAGGAATTATTTCTTCATCGTAGGCAAAACCATACTAAACAAATCCAAAATACAAATTTTTGGTAGCAAACAACAAGAAAATCTAAGTCAAAATAGAGTCTAGTTTTTACATAATTTCATAGATTTATAAATTTATCAAAATAGTCTTTTAAAGTTCACAATACATACATAATGTAACACTGTACATGTAAATGTAGTAACAAACGTATTACCGAAATACATTAAAAATAACCTTTCAAAATACCAAGTTCAACATTAAAACAGTCTTAAAAAGCATTGACATCTCCATAAACAGAGTTTCAGTGCATTTACAGTAGTCATTAACCAGACTTTCCTGGTTTCAAGTCTCTTGAAGGTCTTATGTGAGTGCTCTCCTTAATTTAAGGGAAGAAGGCAGAAATATCCCTCCAACAGCAGTGGCTTTCTCTCTACATTGCTCGTCCAGATGAAGACACTGTGGCTAAGAGTGGAACAGCCTTCGTTGGCGCGGCAAGGCCTTAGTAAGGAACATATTCAGACTGAAGGGACTGTGCGGGGGAGAGACATAAACTGAGGTTAAAGGCTGTGGCATACAAGACTCGTGGCACACATCATGCAGCTTTTCCCTTCGACACACAGCAGTTTGGGTCTATTATATAAAAGATAAGTGAAATAAACTAAGAAAAAAATAGAAAAGGCTGGGGGGAAAAAACAATAAAGCACCTGCTAAGAATAAGATATGCAATTATGTGAAGTGATTGCAAGAAAACTTTGTATTTTAAAAGGCTTACGATTTATTAATAGCAGTTAAAAACGAAGTATTATGTGCAAATTGGTAGGTAGCACTAAACTCACTTCTAGGCTTTTGTGCGATAATGAGTTTTACTCAAAAATATTAAATGATAGGGACTCTGGGCGGCTCAGTTGGTTAAGTGTCCGACTTCGGCTCAGGTCATGATCTCGCAGTTTGTGGGTTTGAGCCCCGCGTCGGGCTTTGTGCTGACAGTCAGCTCAGAGCCTGGAGCCTGTCTTCGGATTCTGTGTCTCCCTCTCTCTCTGACCCTCCCCAGCTCACGCTGTCTCCATCTCTCTCAGAAATAATTTTTTAAAAAAACATTTAAAAAGAAAAATTTTTTAAAAAATTAAACGATATTGGTAAGTAAATTGAAGTTTATCAGAATACTCTTTAAGAGTACATATACTTTAATCCAATACATATCAAATGTTAAGGCTTCTAATGCAGTAGAATTAGCAGCCATCTAAATAAATTCCTTAAGAATGCTTGCATTTAGTAAATAGCTTACAAATCCTTTCCATGTAGGGAGTCACAAAGCACTACTTCTTTTGAAATCTAAGCTTGAGACCCAAAAGCCCTGTGCAGAAGAATCTTGCAGTTATAACATGATAAATAGCAGGCATCTTTCAGATAAAAGCAAACAACACAAATTCCTCCCCCATCATATTAGATAATCACGTATAAAAGGAACATGGTTGGGATATGTAATCAGAATGCATTGATAATAGAAATTATCCAGGAAAAGATAAAGATACGTAGGAAAAAAACTGCCAAATACTTATTTTTGAGCAGCAAGCAGCAGTTAGAAGGAACACAAATCAGTTGAACATGAACATATTCTTTTGCAAAATTCTTCAAATACCTTAAACAACAAACTTTCCTTGATCTGCTACCAAATGTCCCTTTTCTACTCCCCTAATGATTATTTTTCAAATTGATTTGTAGCATGTTATTAATAGGTCTTATCAATTCTGAGACTGGCCCATTTTGCGGATGGTAGGGGTATCAGTAAAAAGAATCTGTTATGCGAAAAAAATCTACAAAAGGATTCAATCTTTGTTCAGCTTCAAAATCCCAGTGAATTTTATACCCTACCAACAGCCATTTACTAAGTAAGCATCTATTAATACTGTGAGTCAAAAAGTCACCAGCCCGTCCTCAAGGGCGAAAGCCCACACACTATCATACAAACAGGAAGAGACAAATGGGTCAATGTCATGCCAATGACGCCTTCTGTCATGCTGGGTAATTCATTCAACGAACAATTATCAAACATCAGTAGTGTACGCTTGGCACTGGGGGCCAAAAATAAGGTACCAGAGTTCTTCCACGGTTTCTTTATATGGTGTAAAGAAAGTGAAAGGAAATAATAGATCAGTAAAAAGGCTTAGCAAATTATTCTGACAATAACAATTCTGACAATAACATGCAGAGTGTGAAGTAACACTGTACACAAGCAGAGGATCAAGCAAGGACTAGGAAGGGGATGCTTGGGGAAGGGAGAGGGTCCCAAGGCTGTAAGCTTCAAGGAAGAGGGTAAATGATCAGAGCCGCTAGGAGGAATGGAAAAGGTTGGCAAGTTGACTTTCTCACTACAGGATGCGGTTTATGCCAAGGCTTCAGCATAAACTGTTCCAACGTCTTGAAGCTTACATACAATTAACCTGTAGAGCATCATTTGCCATCCTAACAATTAGAACTTAAAAGTGGACTATTATTGGGGAGCCTGGGTGGCCCAGTCGGTTAAGCGTCTGACTTCAGCTCAGGTCATGATCTCAGAGCTCCTGAATTCAAACCCCTTGTTCAGCTCTGTGCTGACAGCTCAGCGCCTGGGGCCTGCTTCAGATTCTGTGTCTCCTTCTCTCTCTGCCCCTCCTTCCTTCTCTCTCTCTCAAAAGTGAATAAACATTTAAAAAATCCTTTTAAGTGGACTATTATTTTTCTAGCTGTTTTTTGCAGTTTCTTCTGAAGTCTGGAAAGTAGGCAGAGAGGGAGGGCAGAGCCAGGTGGTCCTCCCCAGCTGCAAGCCTGCATGCTACACAATGGCCAAAGCCTTAGTAGGAATATTTAAATTTTGCTTTTGTTCCAGTTAGAAAAGTTATTTACGTTACCACTAATGGTATGTCTATAGCTCCTCAGATTGCTGTAAATTTAGAACAAAGCTGTTCTGCAAGCAGCCCTAAAGTTCGATCAAGTCTCTATAGACAGCTGTATAGCACATGAACAGATCCTAGGCAAGTGACTTGTTAAACTAACTTTCCTTCAGGGTAAAGTATTTCATATGTGCATCAATATGGAGGGGGCAAATATGTGTATATACATATCTTTGCTTATTTCATGGAATCATGATGCCCACTGAACTAGAAAACAGAAACAGTCTAGAATAACTTTAGGGATTTCTATCATTCCTAGGAAGTATATATTCACATTCACCTTCTGGCAAAGCTTTTCTTTACACGTGGCAGCGGTCATAACTCTGGCTGCTGTTTCATCCAACCTACAGATACAGTTCAGCATAGTCCCTCCTGCTTCCGCTGCCACCCACCCAATGTGCTTGCCTAATGTTGCCTAGTTGGTTCTGAGTCCTCTGTAAACAAAGACAGGAGTGGGCTGAAGAATGGACCTTCTGTCATGCTGGGTAATTCATTCAACGAACAATTATCAAACATCAGTAGTGTACGCTTGGCACTGGGGGCCAAAAATAAGGTACCAGAGTTCTTCCACGGTTTCTTTATATGGTGTAAAGAAAGTGAAAGGAAATAATAGATCAGTAAAAAGGCTTAGCAAATTATTCTGACACCAGCATTTTGTAACACATTAACTTCCTTTCATTTTCAATATAAAACAAAAACCTTAATGGAAGTGGAGTTAGGGAAGAAGAAAGAGGATCGGTAAAGTCTACAAGACATATTCACTCGGAAAAAAAATGTACCTAATATTTCAAGGCTTTTTCACTGGGGAAGCAATTATGTGGGATGGCAGTAACATTAAGATTCACAGGCTTCCATGATGGCATTGTACTGAGGGTCTCTGGCTCAGCTGTTACCTGTTTCCTAAAGTTACTAATAAATATCCTAGAAAAAACAATAACCAGTTACTAGCATTGCTATTTTTTATAGCAAAGATGCAAATGTATTTTGTACCCCATAACCACTATCATTACTGCTATTGACTGTATTACTCAGGAAATAAATTAAAGTACAATTATCTGGAATTCTTAATAAACTAGACATATTACTGAAGAGGTCAATTATTCTGTGACAGATCCTTACTGAGTACTTCCTATATACCAGGCACAGTTCTTAACATTTTGTATGTGTGAACTCTTTAAATTCTCTAGACAACTCATTTTACAGATAAGAAAATTGAGGCACAGAGTGGTCAAGGGCTTTGCCCAAGGGCACGCAACAAGGAAGTGGTGGCACTCAAATTTTAACTCTCGAAGTCTGGCTTAAAACCCAAATGCTTAGGCACCATAGTACAACACCTCAATATACACCTCTAGCCTTTGTCCTCTGATCACTGCATAATCAGTCGGACATTCTCACCTGAACACAAAAAATAACCTGACGCAAGGGTACCTGGGTGGCTCAGTAGGTTGAGCCTCATGTTTCATGAAATGGAGCCCCATGTCTCAGCATGGAACCCACTTGGGATTCTCTCTCCCCCTCTCTAACCCTCCCCAACTCGCAAGCTCTCTCAATCTCTCTCTTTTTCAAAATAAATAAATAAACAAAAAATAACTTGAAGCAGGATATGATCCTGACCAAAGAAATATTAAATTACAAAAAGCAGAAAGCAATATTTATTATACTGTAAAGGAGGTATGTACATTTTAAAATGAAAAATCCTTATAGGACTGAATCCAAAGTAATTTTCAGGAATATTCTAAAAATAAATTTTCTTTATAAAAATACTCATGCTTCAGTATTCTGATTAAAGTTTAATTCTGCTTGGCCAATGTTTATCACTACCATAAGAATGAATACCTAATGTATCTGAAATTAAAAAAATAAATGCAGGAATGACAATGGATATAGTTATGAAAGAAGCAATACTTAAAGTATAAATATTATTTTACAAGGTAGCACTTATTTATATAACCAAGACATTTTAATTTCTCAAACAGAACATTCAAGTTCCTGTGCCAGTAAGTTAAACAGGGTTATAGTGAGTTAAGACCAGATCAAGTTTATCATGAATACAAGGTGTTTTTATAGTGTGAATCCCATAAAAGTAATAATACAGCAATATTCAGCCTGCAAAATAAGGATAAAATTACCTTACACTTGCAGCCCCCAAAATTTTTATGTCAAAATATAAGCTTCCATCAAGAAGTCTTATTCCCTGAAAGCAGTTAGATTTGACATAAAACAAAGTGTTAGGTAAGGAGATCAAGACAATTTGTTCTGTTCTGGAAATTTGCTACTAATCTGTTTTGGCAGATGTAGGTAGTGACTTTAAAAATTTAGCTATTCTGGAGGTGTTTCTTTTTTAAACAGCCCAGTTACCTAATCATGGTAGAAAAGTGTCTAATAATTACAGTATAAATACTGTAAGATGGTTACTAAATACAACTATATGTTGACTATCAAAACCAGCAAATTGTAAAGAATAATGAAAAATTAAGGTCTTTGCCAGCAAACAAATGAAATGGCGTCTCTACGTTCACATAAGTCAGACCAACAGACCCTATGACCTGGAATGTTAGTTTCATACTCAGTCAAAATCCTGACTCTCAATCGCCATGTGCTTTTGCCCTACTGACTTTCTCCTGTATCTCCCCATCTTCCGAGTCCCTTAAGGAAGAGAAAGTGTCTACTTAGCTATCGTTGGTTTGAGTTCTAACTACAGAAGCAAAAGGCACCTTAAAAAGTGGTTTGTTTTCATGAGATAGAGAATTAAAAGAAAAAAACACGTTTGGCAATATGGTATCTTATTTTAAATATAACTCCGGTGTCGAATTTTAATGAACCACTGGAAAAAAAAATAAACACTGAGGAAAAATAAGTTTATCTATAATTGCCTCTATACTCTGGGGTCTTTTATGGCTTTGCAATAGTTTCCAGTTTTTATATGGCTTGTACATTTAACAACACACAAAATGTGTGCATTGATACCATTTCCACAAATATGCTTTCACAAGATGGAATATTTTGGCCTTTGCTGACATAATAATACTTCTCCAATAACACAGGTAGAAAAACATAACTGGAAAAGGCTTTATTGGATAAGGTTTTTTTTTTTTTATAAAATCCACTCTGAAGGAGATGTAACACTTTTCTATAATGTTCTCTAAACATTTCAGGGACCCCAAGATTTACTGAGCCAATTTCATTTAATTAAAATGCTATATAAAATATTCTTTCACCTTCCTACCTAACTTTTAATAGATTCTTTTTTTCTGAGTGAACTTAACGTGTGCTTTTCAACAATCACAGAAAGCTCATTTGTTAGATGACAGATGGTTGTTGACACCTTACTTGACTCAGCCAACCATTCTGTGAGCGTTTCCAGTTCATCTGAACACCAAAATTATATTGATGCACGCTCAGTTAAAATGTATTTTCTCTTATTTTAGTAAAGCCACATTTCTCTAAAAAAGAAAAAAGAAACTCTCAGATGATTGTATATTAAAAGGAAAGTGAAAACCTGTTTTCTTTATTAGTCCTTCCTGAGCTGACGGTGATAATGGGCTGCTAAGCAGCTTAGCTCTTTGCTTCACATTCATAGGTCTAGATATATTTTTTAATTCAATAAATATTTATTAGGTACTCACTATACTTTGGCACCTGAGAAAACAAAGATGCCTCCAAGAAGCTTAAAAGCCAGCAGAGGGGAGAGAGAATCACATATAGCTGCCTAGAATACAAACGCAACTCGAAGGTAGTGTGTGTGTGTGTGTGTGTGTGTGTGTGTGTGTGTGTGTGTGTGTGAATAAAGACCCACGAGAGACGAGAAGGATAGGTCACAAATGCTTCATCAAAGAGATAACAGGGGAGCCTGGCCAGGAATTATAAAAGCAAGCACAGACGAGGAAAAGCAGAGTGAACCACATAGGTTAGCGAGGATGTGGTGCTCTTGGAGTGCTGGTGGCTATGGGAGGGGGGAGCTGCTGGGGAGATGGGGAGGGGAGGCACATGGCTGCCAGGGAAGGGCCCCAATGACAAGCCCAGGGATCCAGACTGGACCCCACAGGCACAGCAGAGACAATGAACAATTCAGAACACAGGAATGGTCTTAGAAATCTAACACTGGCCGCAGTATAGAGAAAAGATAGAAAAGATTAAAGGCAGGAGATACTTTAAGGCAGGAAGAAAATTTAAAGGGCTATTTCAATAGTCCATGAAACCTCAATCAGGGCAACACTACTGAGAACGGAACAAAACAGGGACAGCTCCTAGGGACAGCTGATAGTACTGAGTGGCTGGGTGTACAGAGTGAAAGGCAGCCGTAGTGTCAGAGAGAATTCCAAATTTCTAGTGTGGATGACAGTTACTAAGCCAGGAAACAAAAGGAGGAGCAGGCAACTGAAGTCGCGTGTACTCTCTCCCAGGTTAACGCCCATAGGAAGTTAGACACGTAGATCCAATGGCCAGGAGACGATTACCCCGACAGAGAGAAGTGGCCCAAGGTCAGAGCTGTGAGAAAAATGATAAAAGGGCTGGCAGAGGAAGGCAGACAGGTTAACAATTTAAGGGGGAGGGAGGATGAGCAATGGGAAAATAGCATTCTAAACTCAAAGGAGACAAAAAATAACAGGCAAAAAGGGCGGCTGATATTGTCAAATGCTACAGAAAAACTAAGGAGGAGATCATCTGATCTGGCCTAAAAGAAATAAGGGGCAGTTTGGGGGAGAGGCTCTCACCAGAATGGGGGGATGCTTCTCTGGCCCCAAGCGTGGCCATAAAGGAGACACTGGGAAGTGACGGGACTGAGGGACGTGATTGGCAAGACCGCTCTGACCAGCCTGGGTGTACCTGTTTGCAGGTGAGGAGAAGGCGAATGGAGCAGTAAGGACGAAAGACATAAGGGAGGAAGGCCATGAATGGGAAGCGGCCTAGAACAGCGTGGAAACAACAGTATAGGGGTGTGGAGCTGCCCCTGGAAAACAGTAAAGATGTGTCCAACTTCGGCTCAGGTCATGATCTCATGGTTTGTGGGTTCAAGCCTCGCGTTGGGCTCTGTGCGGACAGCTAGCTCAGGGCCTGGAGCCTGTTTCAGATTCTGTGTCTCCCTCTCTCTGACCCTCCCCTGATCATGCTGTCTCTCTCTCTCTCTCTCTCTCTCTCTCAGAAATAAATAAAAAACATTAAAAAAATTTTAAAGGGAGTCAACTGGCGGCAACATAATGGGATTTTCTCCAATAGTGCTTAGAAGAGAGAGAGTAGAAACAGATACAACAAAGTAGAATTGACCTTATTTTGGAGGCTGGTGATGAAGTGGCTATGGAAAGAAGATCCAAGTACAATAGAGAACGTTGGAAAGAGAAAGCAGCAATGACTATGTGGGCCACAGAAGGTGGGGAAGCAGGCAGGGACCACAGAGAGGTCTAGGGGAAGGGTTAGTAGGTGGGGTAAATGTCTGAGAGGAGCCTTACAGGATTCAAGATATCAGAAGCAATGCCCTACGCAATAAAAAAGGTCAACAAAATGGATTTCCAAGTGAATAAAAATAAAGATCACTGGAGTTCAGGAAGCTTAAAGTACAGTAGACACTGCCTCTCTGAATATAGACCTCCTCATCTGTAAACTGTGAACTAAATAAATAAGATAATGTATATAAGCACCTACCACGATGGCCAGCACATCAGAGGTACTCAATGAGTCATTGATGACAACGATGATATTAGAAAAATGTTACCGTTGTGGAGAATGTTGGCAGTAGCCCAATAGCTAGAGTAAAGCCAAAATCTTCAAGGAATGAAGGTGAGTGAATGGCGGTGAGGAAGAAAAAAACAGCAGCATATCACCGGGTGTAGTTTTCAAAGGAGAAGAAAGTATAAAACAGCATCTGGTGGATCTTAACTGTAAAGATATGAGTGACCAGAAAGAAAGCATTGTACGTAAGGGGTGAATGAGGGGAATTAGGCTGGAATAGGTCAACCTTATTTTGCTCACTTTCAAATAAAGACTTTTACTTGGTCTTAATGTTTGTGTTCCCCACCCTCCAAATTCATGTGCTGAAATCCTAACCCTCAATATGATGCCTTTGGGAGGCAGTTAGGTCAGAAGAGTGGGGTCTCCATGGATGGGATCAGCATTCCTGTGGAGCCCAGGGAGCTTTCTCACCCTCACCCAGCCACGTGAGGATAAATGTGTGGGAGAAAAGGCACAGCGGGATGCAAAAATATGATCAGCTTCTTGAAGCCCACAAACACACCAAATCACGGTGGTAGGCCACTGGCTACATAGCCGGAAGCCAGCAGCAATGGCCAAGCGTTCTTGAGGGTACACAGGCCAACAGCCCCTGGCCTGAAACTGGGACTGGGATCTCCCACCTGTGAGAGGGACTTAAGAGGAGCTGCCACCACTGCCCGGGGGCCAGGGTTTATGCAGAGTTGCATCCCTGCCTGAGAAGCCAGCCTGCTGAGCTCACCAGGGGAACAGAGCCTGGGTCATGAAAGTCTGTTTCTAGACTGGCAGACCTGGGGGTCAAGTGGAACCAAGAAGAAAGCCAGTGGATGAGGAGGGGAAAACAGAGAGAGAGGAGGGAGAAACAAAAACTCCCATCCAGTGTGAACCTACAAATGAAAATTCTAAAACACATGAGGAGGGGTGCCTGGGTGGCTCAGTCAATTGAGCATCCAACCCTTGTTTTCAGCTGAGGTCATGATCCTACAGTCCGTGAGTTCAAGCCCCATGTCGGGCTTTGCACTGACAGCACAGAGCCTGCTTGGGATTCTCTCGCCCTCTCTCTCTGCCCCTTCCCCCTCTCAAAATAAATAAATAAACATTAAAAATAGATCAATAAAAATAAAATACACAAGAAAGAAGAACACCAAGAGAACTAACAAAGCTTTCAGCCAGGAGATGAATTCTCACAGGCTGAAATGCAGATATCAAAGCCATCTCAAAACAACCTGTCATCTGAGATCCTCAAGGTGAAAAAATGAAGAATGGCCATAAAACGGACAAGAATCTATGAAACAAAAATAGGCAGGTCCACATAAAATCAGACGGCTATCATAAAGAATGAACAATAAATGCTGGAAATAAAAGATACAGCCATTGAAATCAAAAGGTTAATAGGTTGGGGATACATTCCAGAATGGGCGCAGTTAAAAGAGAATTAGTGAGGGGCACCTGGGTGGCGCAGGTCATGATCTCTCAGTTCAGGAGTTCCAGCCCCAGGTCAGGCTCTGTGCTGACAGCTCACAGCTTGGATCCTGCTTTGGATTCTACGTCTCCCTCTCTCTCTCTGTCCATCCTGTGCTCTGTCTCTCTCTCTCTCAAAAATAAATAAGCAGTAAAAAATTTAAAAAAATAAATAAATAAAAGAGAATTGGTGGATTAGAAAACAGCAGGAGGAATTCAATTAGAACACAGCCAGAGCAACAGGGGCGCCTGGGTGGCTCAGTCAGTTAAGTGTCTGACTTTGGCTCAGGTCATGATTTCACAGTCTGTGGGTTCGAGCCCCACATCAGGCTCTGTGCTGACAGCTCAGAGCCTGAAGCCTGCTTCAGATTCTGTGTCTCCCTCTCTCTCTGCCCCTCTCCTATGTGCTCTCTGTCTCTGTCTCTCAAAACAAAAATAAGTAAATAAATAAAAGACATAAATTTTTTTAATAAATAAAAATATAAAACAGAAGGAAAGAAAAACTGAGGACAGATTGAAGGGCTCCAACATAAGTCTACAGGGTATTATGAAAGAAAAAGTAGGGGAAAGGCAGATAAAATCCAAAAAGATAATGGCTGAGAATTTCTCATCATTGAAAAAGTCATCAACCCTGAGGCTGAAAGCATACATTGAGGCCCAAAAGGATAAACTATACTGAGACCGTTTCTAGGTATGTTATGGTGAAACTGTAGAACTTCAAGGAAAAAGAGAAAAATCTCATAATAATTGGTTTTGTTCTGCAACCACAGAAGCTTTTTAAGCAAAGGATGACATTAGGAAAATAGTATTTTAAGCAGATTCTAGTAGCACTGCAAAGACAGATCGAAGGGACCAGAAAAATGAAAGCAGATGGCCAATTAAGCCAGAAGATGCCTTCATGGAGCTTTGGGTTGAGTGGAAGACAATGGCTTATCCATCTTTATCTTACCTTCCTCCACTAAAACAAAACTGCACTCATGGTAGACACTAATATAAATATTAGATAATTTTTTTAATTGAGCAAGTCTTTGCACATATATAAAAAGCACTCTCTTTTTGCTCCTGGCTAAATAAATAAGTAAAGCAAGATTAGAAAAAGACTCTTTTCTACTGACTTAGCACTATTTGGTATTATACAAAAAAGAAGGTGTCAAATTAAGTTGAATAACCAAGGCAATTAAAACTGTGATGTACTTGAGATTAAAGCAAGTTCTGCATTTGAAAGAGTCCTTTCAAATGGAGAGTCAAACACAGCTGACAGACTTTGTACAGGAAATTAATGTAAACCACCCCTGAACACTGGAAACTGAACTTACCCTTCGCTCTATCTGCAGACACTGTGTGTACGTAACAGCTTATACACCAATTCAAAGGTATCATCTGAACCATGTTAATCTCAAAACAATTTGATGCTTTGGCAAGTAACATTCCCAAGTCCACTTAGAAAGGGAAAAGAAGGGAAGGGGAGGGGAGGGGAGGGGAGAGGAGGGGAGGGAAGGGAAGGGAAGGGAAGGGAAGAAAATACCAATGCTGAATAAATGCCAAACATATGGTTCAAAGATTGACCTCACATGCTTGGGTGCGTGGGTGGCTCAGTTGGTTAAGTGGCCAACTTCAGCTCAGATTATGATCTTCCGGTTCATGGGTTCAAGCCCCGCCTCGGGCTTCATGCTGACAACTCAGAGCCTTGAGCCTGCTTCCAATTCTGTGTCTCCCTCTTTCTGTTCCTCCCCCACTGACACACTGTCTCTCTCTCTCAAAAATAAATAAAACAAGGGGCGCCTGGGTGGCTTAGTCGGTTAAGCGTCCGACTTTCGCTTAGGTCATGATCTCGCGGTTCGTGGGTTCGAGCCCCGCGTCGGGCTCTGTGCTGACTGCCAGCTCGGAGCCTGGAGACTGTTTCAGTCTGTGACTCCCTCTCTCTCTGACCCTCCCCTGCTCACGCTCTCTCTCTCCTAGAAATAAATAAAACATTAAAAAAAAATTTTTTTAATAAATAAATAAAACATTAATAAAAATTTTAAAAAAATGATTGAGCTCATGTTCTTGATATTATTAACATCCCTTATCTAAAAAATTTAAGGTAATGCTTAAATTCCATCAAATTTAAGATACTGCCACAACAAAGGGGGAAATCATAACAATTTAAATACACAAGGTTAGAAAGCTAATACTAATCCTTAGTATCAAACATAATATTTAATCTTTGGGGCACCTAAGTGACTCAATCAATTAAGCATCTGACTTGATCTCGGCTCAGGTCATGATCTCATGGTCCATGACATCAAGCCTCACATTGGGTTCTGCTGACAGCGGGGAGCCTGCTTAGGATTCTCTCTCTCCCTCTCTCTGATCCTCCTCCATTCACACACACACACACACACACACATATACTCTCTCTTTTTCTCTGTCTCTCAAAATAAACACATATGCTTAAAATTTTTAAAAAATAAATGTAATATTTAATCTTTAATTAATCTTTGTGATTCAATATTATATTTAAAATCAGGACAGTATGATAGTGTTTGAAATAGAGAACAGAGGGAAAAGACATCAAATTTAAATCAAGATAAGCTGTTAACATCCCACTGGAAAGTAGAAGCGTTTTATTGGGAATGGATGTTTAAACCAATAAGCAGTTCATCACTGTCACAAACATTATTATTTGTGACATTATATTTCCAAAGTAAAAATAAAGCAGGCTTTAATGGACACGCCAGTCACTGCAATTTTCACCAAACTGTGTATTTTACCAAGCTGGATCTAACATTTTGATCTTATTGTAAATCCTACTTTAAGAATCAGTAATTCCTTAAACAAACAAATAAAACATAAAACATATCCCGACTAATGCCAGAACTCAGAAGAACTTAACCTATTCGGTGGCTACCAAGGTTGTTCTGACACTGGTCAAATTTGAGATAGAGGAAACAGAGAACAAACTGGGGATTGCCAGAGTGACGGAGGTGAGGGATGCGCAAAATGGGTGAAGGGGAGTGGGAGATGCGGGTTTCCATTTCTAGAGAGAGTAAGTCAGGGGGATGAGAAGTATAGCATAGGGAATATATTCAAGGCCATTGTAAAAGCCTTGTATGGTGACAGATGGGAACTACATTGGTGGTGGACACAGCATAATGTATAAAGATGCTAAATGACTCTGTTGTACATGTGAAGCTAATGTAATGTGTGTCAACTATATTTCAATTAAAAAAGAACTACTACCAACAAATAAATGTAAAGGGACAAAAATAATATTGGAGACAAAATAAAGTTGCCACATGATTACTCAAAAAATAAATACATTTGAGGTGGAGATTTCATCCACAGTGTCTTCATAACCAAAGAGCAGATAAGCAGCTGAGTCTAACCAAACATGGCCGTGCCCGCTCACACAGGGAACAGCATGAGGAGAAGGCCACGGTACAACAGCACATATACACACAATATCTCATCATTTCATTTCCCTTCCAACTGTAAACTAAAGGAATATTTTCAGTTCCTTTCTGTGTCTAGTACTATGTTAGAAACCATAAAATATAAAAGAACTTGAGGAAACTTGGTATGTAGACCCCCAAAGAAGGTTTAGAAGTTGGAGACAAGTCTCACAGATACGGACAATATGAAAGCACATACAGACACTCAGGCACGTAATAGCAACAGTATATTTTGATAAAGTACTAAGTGTGCCTCAAGGATAGGAACAGAGGTAAAAAGGAAACCATTGGGCAGGTTCAATTTCTTGAGGACAAGGGAGCCCACATTCCAGAACAAGCAAGAGAAATTAAGTACAAAGATACTATAAAGGGAACTGAGGACAGAGGGCCTGAAAGATCAGGAAAGGAGTTTAGGATTAATGTTCTAGCATTCGAGGATCTTGGTCACTTCTGACCAGGTGAGTAAAATGATGAGATGAGTATCTCTTACCTGGCAGTGCTTTAAAGTGTGGTTGGCAAACTACAGCCCAGTGGCCACATCCAGCCCACCACCTGTTTTTGTAAATAAAGTTTCACTGAATCATAACCATACCATTTGTTTATGCATCGAGTCAGAACTGGGACACAAAGCCAAAACAGGCCCTTTACAGAAAGAGCTTGTGCCCCTACTTAAAGTACAAATTAATTAAGAGACGGAGTTAGGAACATCCTCAGTGAGGCTAACACAACGAAAACAAAAAAGATGAGAAAACAGCAGAAGAGAAAAATAAGAAAATTCCAGGAGACAATGGATGGCATCACTACCATGAGGATAGCTCTGGAAATGTCTGAAGATCAAGAGGTAAGAGAGAGCAATGAAGCTTAATATAAGCTACTGCTTAGGAATAATAATCAAATTACAAAAAGGTTTTAATAGATTATGCCCAAAGCAGTTTTCAGAAGAACCTTATTATAGAGCAGCTTTCTTATTTATAGTTATATACCCTACAGATCAATACAATAAAAGCTTATTCTGAAAGGCTACTACCTACAGCAAAATTAATGTGACCTGTAATGCTAGAGTAACAAAAAATTCTTCGTAACCAACTGGACTCCCTCTCTCCCTCTCTCTCTCCCTCTCTCTCTGTCTCTCTCTCTCTGTCTCTCTCTCTCTGTCTCTCTCTCTCTGTCTCTCTCTCTCTCTCTCTCACACACACACACACACACAATAGATAGATGATAGATAGATAGATGATAGATAGATAGATAGATAGATAGACAGATAGATATTTTTAATAATAAAGCAAATTATTTTATAACTCTTCAAACAGTTCGACTACTGTAAAAAAGATGTTTACTAAGGACCATAATTTTCCTTTGGGTAGTTAAGCTTCCATTTATAAAAATAAACACATCATTTAATAATAGGGGCGCCTGGGTGGCTTAGTCGGTTAAGCGTCCGACTTTCGCTTAGGTCATGATCTCGTGGTTCGTGGGTTCGAGCCCCGCGTCGGGCTCTGTGCTGACTGCCAGCTCAGAGCCTGGAGTCTATTTCAGAGTCTGTATCTCCCTCTCTCTCTGACCCTCCCCTGCTCACGCTGTCTCTCTCCTAGAAATAAATAAATAAATAAAAATATTTTTAAAAAATTAATAATAAATATATGGTGGGTCTGTTGGTCACATGATTATTTAATAGCATCAATACTATTGTATATATTAAAATACAGAATAATTATTGAACGAGCATAGCATTTACCGAAGCACAGCTACTGAGGTAGGGACTGGGGACAGCAGATAGGGCTCAAACTAGTTTCCCTCGCTTCAGGGAAACTATACCAAGAACTATTGGTATAGATCTATCTTGATCAGATCTGATCAAGTCACGTTGCTTACAAGATTCTAATAGCTCACAGTGCACTTCCCAGTGGGCTTTCCCTTAACTTTGCAGCCTTATCTACAAGTAACCTCCTTTGGCTTTAGTGACACTGGAATACTCACTGCTCTTAAAACAACATTAGCTAATATTTATTGAGCGCCATCTATTAGCAACTGTGTAAACTACTCCACATGGGTGATCTCAGTCACCACAACAACCCTATTACAAAGATCTGTTCATATTACCATGTAAGCTTCAAGGCTCCACAGTCACACAAATTCCTTTCAAAGTACATAGCCCTATGTAGTATACAATTTACAAAAATTAATATTTTGTATTCTTTGTCTTACATAGGTCCTACCAAATCATATAAGCTTCAGGGTGCACAAAACCTAGTCTGCCCTCGATTATTATTATTCCCATTTTACTGAGGCTCGGAGAGGTTAAATAACTTGCCAAAGTATTCACCACAAGGAAGTAGCAGAGGTAAAACTTGAACCCAGGACTGTCTGTCTTTAGAACCTAAGAGTTTGCTTGCAGTACTGAGGTTGTGCTTCTGTTCACATGGTTCCTATTGCCTGCAATGGCCATTTCTCTTCTTCCTATTTTCGTAACTAGATTCCCAGCAGGCTCTTATTCATCCTCCAAAGCCCAGCTAAAATGTTATGTCTTCTGCACATCTTTCCTTGACCCTTCCTGGGAAAAATGAGATAACCTTTAGATATCCCTGTATTTTATTTATTCTTTATTTATTTATTTATTTAGAGAGAGAGTGCTAGTGGGGAAGGGGCAGAGAGAGAGAGAGGGGGAGAGAGAGATTACCAAGCAGACTCTGTCAGTGCAGAGCCCGACGTGGGGCTCAAACCCACAAATTGTGAGATCACGACCTGAGTGACCCGAAACCAAGAGGTGGACGCTCAACCAACTAGGCCACCCAGGCACCCCTAGATGTCCCTGTATTTTAAACACCTACTGCAATACATATATGACATAATATAATCAAAACAATATGCTTTTTGGAGTCAAACTGACCTATGTGCAAATTATGCTTATATATTTGTGGTACAATCTAGGGCGAAATATTTAATCTCTCAAACCCTCTGGAGGCAGTAACTCTTAACATACCAACTCATTTAAACGTCTAGCCATTCATATATCCATTCAAGAAATACCTAATGAGTGTCTACAGTATGCCAGGCACCGAGCATACAACTAGGACATGGAAACCAGAGGTACCATCCCTGCCCTCACAGAGCTTACGGTCTAGTGGAGGATACAGATAAGTGAACAGATGATGTAAATGCAGAGTGAGAAGAGGATTGATTTAGACTGAGGCAGGGTAGAGAAGCGCTTATGGGGAGAGCACCATGACCTCACCCAGACTTCAGGGGTCAGGTAAGGACAGCGGAGATGAATAGCAAGTCAGTGGTAAGTCTCTTAAAAATAAAACAGAGCAAATATTCAAGACAGATACCTCAAGTAATTTCAATTTAATAAAATACTTCCACCCCACCCACGCCATAATCACACGTCCCTCATTTCTTAAGCATTTGAAAACTCCTTTGAATGTCAGGGAGCGAAAACTGATTTTTTTTTTTTTTTTACAATCAGTGGGTTAATAAAAACGAAACCTTGTGCAGTTTCTACTGGGCAGTAGAAACTTCAAGACCAACAGAAGAGGCCAAATAAATTAAAAAAAATTTTTTTGACTATTTCTCAGCGTTCTGTCACAACCCTAAGAATTCCTTAACATTTGTTCTTGTTTTCTGTGTGAAAGCACTTAATGACAGAACAAGGAAATCATTTTTACATTTTTCTGGGGGCTGAACTGCTGCATAAAGTGAGAGCAATTGCAGCTTTCAAAAGAGATGCTAATTGCAGCTTCCAAAATATTAGACTCCCTCTAAACACCCGTCACCCTCATCCCCCAGGAGTCTCTGGGTCTTTCTTAAAGGTTCTGGGAGGATACTGCCAGACAGACAGACCCAAGGACTTAAAAATATTTCTGTTGAGAGATGTATTCCTTGTTCTTCAAGGGTCATATGCCTCACAACTTAGGAAGCACTGGAAAGAAGGGCCATCTTATTTAGACAAGAAACCCACAGTTAGAAAAGCTGTACCAGACTAATAAAGGAAAACAACTCACAACCTCTTGCTTTATTCCACATAAAATGGGAATTTCCAACTTAATTTAGACTTTCTACCAGCAAGCCAGCAGGGGTAGGACCTGGAGCCTCCCTTCCCACAGAGGTTTTCTAGGCGAAGATAAAGGAGGGAAGTCAGCTCTAAGAGACCTGCTACTTCTTACTTCCTGGGAGGGTGAGAGGGAGGAAAATGTTGTCATGCTAGCAATTCTATTTATAAATGCTTCTCTTTACAATGAGATGACAAATTTAAGAGGGAGAAGAAGGGAATGACAGCAGCTGCCCACAGACTATTACTTTAAATTTAATTATTGGGGAATCACTCTATTCAGGCCAGGAGAGGGATGAGGAGAAGGAGGAAAAGTGAAGACAAACAGCAAAATAAGGAATGAAACCAAAAGCTAAGTGATACAAATATGGGAGGGAAGGGTGATCACCAATCATCCAAAGACTATCTCCATACTTCAACTAGCCAAGAGGAGAACTGAAACCCAGAAAAAGTAGAATGTTATTCTTGCCACACTCCCAATGCTTCTGGAATTCAGCTACAAGTGTAGATTACACTAAATCTTTAGCCATGAAATCAGCAAGATAGTTATATAACTATCTCCATACCTACATGTGTACCACTTTTTCTGAAAATGAAGAGATCTGTACTCTAGTCTAACAATGAGGCTGACCCAGTATATGGGTCAGTATATGTTTTCATCAGTATATGAAAACACTCACACCTCAATTCCTGCTGGGAAGCACGCAACTTCCAAATCTTGTTGTGAAAAGGGAAATACCTATCATTTTCCATCTAACCCCCTAGTTACTAAGATTTAAGTTTTACTGATACACCTATACCCATAATATTGTGGTATCAGATTTAGATTAAGGGGTGCACTGGGCTGGAACTATATAGGAACTTAAAATACTGTTGAAAAACACTGAAAATAAAATAATATCTGGAAAATTATGCAGTTGACCCTTAAGCAATGCTTGGATTAGGGGTGCCAGCCCCCTTACAGTCAAAACCTGTACAGAACTTTTAATTCCCCCCCAAACTTAACTACTAATAGCCTACTGTTCACCAGAAGCCTTAGCAATAACATAAACAGTCAATTAATAAATTATATGTATTACATACTGTATTCTTACAATTAAGTAAACTAAAGAAAAGGAAATGTTGGGGTGCCTGGGTAGGTCGGTCGATTAGATGTCCGACTCTTGATTTTGCATCAGGTCATGATCTCACGGTTAATGAATCTGAGCCCTGAGTTGGGCTCTGAGATGACAGTGTGGACCCTGATTGGGATTCTCTCTCTCCCTCTCTCTCTGTCCCTCCCCCACTTTCATACACACGTGTGTGCACTCTCTGTCTCTCTCTCTCTCAAGATAAATATTTTTTAAAAAAAGAAATGTTATTTGGAAAATCATGAGGAAGAGAAAATACATGTACAGCACTGCACTGTATTTACTGAAAGAAATCTATGTATTAGTGGACCTGTGCAGTTGCTCAAGGGTCAACTATACGTGACAGAAAGGACCGTGTGTGCATAGCAGAAGAAAATAAAAACAACTTTGAAAAGAGGCTTGAGGTTCGGATGGGAGAGGTAATGTGTCCAACCAACCAACACACATACACATATTCTGCGTCCTCATGTTAGAAGAGTGGTCCCCTAAACTACCATCTCTGTGAAGTGGGTCTCATTAATTATTCCGTTGGCTTCCTGTTTCAAGAAAGGCACTACCAGCTACCAGCACTTTTCCTCCCCTCTGATCCCCTGCGGAAATCAGCCTCTCCCTGGATGACGGCTGAGGAAATGTCTGGAGAATAGCAGGCATGAAGGAGTCCCAGGCCCCAGCTACCCAGGACACTGGAGTTTGCTTGTGCCCTGACTGGAATCGTGTTGAATCTGAGGTCGATTTCTCCTTCCTATTTTGTCCCTGTCCTCTCAGATCAAAACTCACATTCCCATAGATCTCAGTTCCCCTTGAGGCAATCAAAATATGTGATTAAAGTGACTCATAGCAGGGGGTGAACCACCAGATTTTACCTAACGGGGATTTCTGGTTTATAGGGGGGCTTGGTAACCTCAATACAGGGTTCATGGGGAAAATGTGTTTGGTGATCTTTCTTCCTGTCTCTAGAATAGAATAATGGCTACTTTTATACATCCTCCTGCTACTCTTGCCTTCCCTTCCCTTCCCTCCCAGGTATCTACTCATGGGCCTTCCTTATAAAGACCTATGATTCTGCCATTTTGTTAATTCTGGGTCAGTTTCCTGCAGGAGGGGGCATATTCAAGAGCCTAACGGTTAGTTCTGAGAAGCTACTGTTCATTCAGCGCCTTCCGCACCTAAATACTCTGAAATTCATTCATCGAGCTAAGGTGTGGAAAAGTGAGGATTCCCAATACCACTACAACCAAAGCAAATACCATCTATCGTATGGATCAGCTCCCGGCTTTGCACCAGATACTCAGAGTGATTCGAAAACTTAACTGAAAAGTAACTTAAGTCAACGGTGTCCGTGATGAAGGCAATGAGAGCGGTTTCCCTCTGAAGGGCAACCACCTGAGAAGGAGTGGGAGGAGAGGAAGAAGAAGAAGAAGAAGGAAGGAAGAAACCCCAGTTGAAACTTGGCATTTACTTGAAGAGGGGCCAGCCGAAGGCACGTGCATGGGCAGTTTCACAGCACAGAGGGAAGGCATCGCTCAGAAGGCTTCCTTGGCGCTATTAAATTTCTTTGGTGGCAGCCTCGGCTGGGGAGGCACGGCACAAAAGTTGCGTTCAGGGTTCTGAGGGCCAAGAGGTGGTGTCTGCGAACTTACGGGGATGGAACGGCTCAGGAATCTCGCGGAGGAAGAAGAGAGGCCGCCGTAGGAGGGCCGGGGGACGGCGGCGTGCTCGTCCGGCTCGGCGCCGCCCTGCGGGCTCGGCGGCGGGCTGCTCGCCGCGCTCCCGCGGGGCGCGTTGCTTCTGCCGCACTGGTTGTTGTTGAGCTCGGGGTAATTTCGCGCGGGCGTTTGGGAGCTGCCGTTCAGGAGGTTGGTGAACGGGCGGGCCGCGAGAGGCGCCTCGGAGGACGAGGAGGCCTTTCTGCTCCCCGGCTCCTCCGTTGCAGAGTTCAAGCTGCCTAGAGAACTGGCTAGCCGGGAGTTTATGGAAAAGCTGCGTGGAAAACACAGGTGGGGAAGGGGGAGGACACAGACAATGATGTGTGCTCATGCAGAGTTCACGTTTCTAAAATACACAATTAGGACAAGAGGGGCATGGCATGCAGACAGTTCTGACCAATGCAAATGGGGACAGAGTGGCTTCTTTATCGCTCTTGGTGACATTACAACACGTGGCCTTTCGTTACACGCGTGAACGTCCTGTCTGAGCAGTTCACTGAGACCCCAGGAGCTGGCCAATCCACTCTGACCAGAGATCTTGAGGCAGGACATCTGGGGGCTCTATGTGTCCTGAAGTAGGGAGTAATTGAAAGGGGCTATTACATGAGAGTGAAAAGTCGATCGAAGTGTAAGATTTCACTTATACAGATTCATTCAAACGTCCCTAGCCATTTTAGTTCTGCTCATACACATCAAAGGAGAAATGACGATACCACGCATGGCTTGTGTGTGCCCCTGAACTCCAATTTCTGGATCAGGGTAGGCGAGCTGGAGCTTCACTACACAGAGGGATGCCACACACCACTCCCTCCACACGGCCTCGTCCCCCAGGATGGGAGACATGAACAGAAGCCTTCCGTGATTTCACCCCTTATCCCTGATCCCCTCCTCGGACAAACTTCAGCCAAACTCCTTGTCTGCTACAGACTTCCTTTACCCCCCTACCCCTGGCCCCCCATCAGCATCTGAGAAGAGGGAAAGAGAAATTACCTTCTTACACTGGCGCCTGAGGACAAAGAACTTCTGTTTATCCTCTTGGCGGTCGCTGAGGGGGACAGAGTCACTTTCGTGGTCTTCAAGGTAGACGCAGATCCTTGGGGGCAAGAAGTCAATCTTTGTGGAGAAAATGGGCAAAATGTCACACGAAAGCTGTGTTACCTTACCCTTCAGCAATCAACTAAGACAAGATAAACTCAACATTAAAGAGATCCTGGCAGGTCATGGTAACAGTGAGCGCAGCAGTCAACACTGACAGAGCACATGCTCCGAGCCACACGCTCTTCTGAAAACCTGATAGACATTAGGCCATCTTCACAACAACCCTATGAGGTAGCTGAGACTGCAATCCCCACCTTGCAAGTGAGGAAACCGAGGCACAAAGGAAAAGTCCTCCAAAGTCAGTGAGCAAGTGACAGAGCTGGGATTCAGATCCAGGATCCAAAGTCCTGTCTTTAACCACGATCTTGCCATGCTTGGTCACTTCCCTTCTTTGATGGAGGCATTCATTCCTCTCATGTACTTAGGTTACATATGTATGTGTATGTCTCTATATGTGTGTGTATATACATATGCATACATATATATACATATTTGTATATGTATATGTTTTTAAAATTTCTTTGTATATTAAATCTGTCATCTTCTTTCCACTCTGCAATTGCCCTAGTTGAGGCCACCACTATTCCTTACTGTTGACTACTAGTAACATCTTTTAATCTTATTCGTTAAAATTCAGATTCTGAATAGCCTCTGGTAGAATCTAAAATATTTACTTATGCCACTCACTGTTCAAACCATTTACTTTTTCTTCGGTGCCCAGAAAGCCTGAACTCCTTGGCTTTACTGATAAAAGCCTCCAAAATCTGGCATTAGCCTTTGCAAGCAGGCCTTTTCTATCTATGCTTTCTCATTAGACAGCTCTATTCTGGCTATACACAATGCTTGGAGTTCCCTGAATGGACTGTATTCATACCTTCATTTAGCTTGCATATGCTAATTTTCCTGTCGGGGCACCTTCTCCTCTCCTTACCTCCTCTCTACTTCCTCTCTTCCACCTCCGTCTGCCTCATTCCCATTGGTTACCCTTTGATGGCCCAATTAGTTGGAACCCTATACGGCAAGCCTTCACTGAATTCCCAGGCAGAGTAAGCATATTCTCACAGTAAATCATAGCCCTTATACCATATTCCATTGTCTGATATTTGTCTATTTCCCTTGCTATACGCTCTACTGGGGGCAAAGGACTGTCTCTCACTTCAAATCTCAGTGGCTAGTACAGTGCCAGACTCAGGATGTTCAGTAAATGTCTGCTGAGTGGACAGAGAGGGAAAATTGACTCAAACCTAGACAGCTAGGGCCCACTCATGGTTTTTAATACCAAACCTGTTTTATCCTGAACAAACCATTTAATGTACCTGGACCTAACATATCTGCTCTTAAAAAGTTTATTTACTTGTAGACTCTCGCCTTCATCCTCTGCCCCTCAAACAACAGCTTAAGCACATGGCTTGCCTCTAAAACAAGAATGGGAAAAGTGGTACAAGGAAACAGATCAAGCTTCTGGAGCAGTTTGAGCCTGCTCAGAACTGCCTGCACGAAACAACCCTAAAACCAAGGGCTGAAAGAGAACCAGAGGTGGGGGGGTGAGTCGGATTTTTACCTCTATCTCAAACAGTTTTGGCAAACGTGTCTACGGTCCCCATCAAGCCCTACACTGCACCCTGGTACCACTGGTATCCAGGGACCACCCTGGGACAGTTTAGAGGACATTTTCAGAGAAAAGGACTAATGTTTCCTCTTCAAATGGAGGACAGAGAAGGAAATAAAACCAGAAAATAAAGGAGAACAAACATGTAAAAACTAGGGGGAAAGAGAACTAACAGAAATATTAAAAACTCAAGGGCAAAATCTGTCACTGGATTGAAAGGCATGTTGCAGAGCAAGGGTGATTCTTAGAGACCCCACAACATGCTGGAAGCATGGACTACATTAACATCACAGCCACAGCCTCACAGCCCTGTGCGCACCTCGGGCAAACAAAAGTCCTCTTCACGGTGAGCATTAAAAATAAGGTGGATTATAACTATCTGGAACAGAAAGGAAGGAACTTAAAAGGGAAAAGCTGTGTGTAATTGGTTTTCACCAGGTTAAGGGTTGGGAAATGTATCTAAAGGGTAGCATTTATTTACAAGCTACGAGAAATTCACCTCATTAACAGTACCTGAAAGGCTGGGGCACTGCTCTCGAGTGCCCTTTCGTATCATCCAACCTACGGAAATCAAAGACAAATGCTCACGCATCGCCAGGTTCACACGTTTAAGCAAAGCCCAAAAGGCAGATCATATGGAGTCAAACCAGTAAAAATAAATTGGCAAAAGGGAGAACCCTCCCAAGTGGATATCCGTACTCATTTGGTTTCTAAAATAAATCCTACAGCCAGCAGGAAACTAATTTTTGTCATTTTGTTTCATATTGAATTTCATTTACAGCAAATTGCTTTAAATCAGAAGGTGGTGTTGCACCCACCTAGGGTAAAAAATGTTTGATTGATGATATCGTGATGTTGTTAGAAAAAAGTGAATTCCAAAAAATGAAAAAAAATTCTGAGAATTAAAAAAGAAAATAGAAAAATTGTATTGGAATAGCCTTCTAAATTTTGTGGAGTGGAGATTCTCTCCCTACTTTTGTGCCAAGTTATATGCCAATTTTTCCCTCTCTCCCCCTTGTGATTTCTTAAGAAGCAAATATAATTTTAAGCAGAAATTAATTATAAGCAATATGAAGCCATTTCTTAAGAGTTTCAAGGGGAAAATGGTGAATAAAAGAGATTAGTAATCTTGAAGAACCTTCCACTGACTCAGGTGATATTCATAGTGAGCAGAGCACAGACTGAACAGTACTGGATTTGAATATCAGCTCCATTCCAAATCCATCCCACTGGGGAGGACTGAACTTCCTAACTCCAAGCAACCAACCCAAATGTGGGTATTGATGCATATCTTTTGTGTTAATTCAGTTAATCCTCGTCTCCAAACTAAGTACCTAACATGGTTCCTGACCGCAGTAGCTGCTCAGTGAATGGGTACGTCTCTTCAATTTTCTATGGTAGTTGGCAGTTATTACCAAGACCAAGTTTGCTATCCCATCTCCTCATGTTACTATAGCAAATGATTACCTTGACTCGACCAATATATACCTTCATTTCTCAGATCAGGGCACCTATGCTGAGCATAGGTAATGATGTGCTCAGACCTAATCTGACTTGTTATAATCCTCCCAGATCAGACATGAAAACTAAATTCCCTGTGAGTCTGTTTGACATGTATCCTGCTGGCAAAACACCCTCTTGCTGTGCATGCCTCTCACTTAAAAGGCAAAGAAAGGTAGCCACCTCCCATCAAAATCATTTGTTAACATGTCACCCCAGTAAAAAATCTGGAAGATATTCATAGATTTTTGCACCTACATTGATCCTGAAGACTTTCTCTTTTAACTAATCTACACCATTAGCAGGGTCCAAATGTTGGGGTCACATGTCAAGTTCCATCAATTGATTCTGATTGGTAATTTTAGACTTCAAACTCAGGGTGCTTATAACTTTACAGACACAGGTAAGGATTGCTTATTCAGTTCTCAAATAGAGAACATAAAGCTCAGACGTTAGGATATACCCAGGCTTGCCATTCAGTACTTTTCTGCACATTCTAGATTTAAAACAAAAGCCTCAGCACACCTGTAAGAAGGTGTCCACCACAAGATAAGATACCCACTCATGGAGAAAGAGTAGAATTCCAAGTGGAATTTAGAGCCAAGTCCCAGAGACACCTAGCTGCACAGCAGTTTAAAGTGGGAACTCTGTCAGGGGAGGATGCCTGGGTGGCTCAGTTGATATAGCGGCTGACTTCAGCTCAGGTCATAATCTCTCAGTTTGTGGGTTTGAGCCCTGAGTTAGG
Source organism: Proteles cristata cristata (assembly GCA_017311185.1). Classification (NCBI taxonomy): domain Eukaryota; kingdom Metazoa; phylum Chordata; class Mammalia; order Carnivora; family Hyaenidae; genus Proteles; species Proteles cristata. The sequence continues at coordinate 310,608 of JAESUZ010003327.1, read as the reverse complement.
CTCTGTGCTGACAGCTCGGAGCCTGGAGCCTGCTTCAGATTCTGTGTCTCCTTCTCTCTCTGTCCTTCCCCTGCTTGCTCTCTGTCTCTGTCTCCCTCTTGAAAATATACATTAAAAAAAAAAAAATTTTTTTTTAAAGGTGGGACTCCAGAGACTGAAACTGAGATTGCAGGAGCTGCTTTTAGAGAGCTTCTAAAACTTAGCTGCACCCCCATAGTGATAAAATAGTTAACAACATAGAATGGTATTAAGCCAAAAACAACAAGAGGTAAACATGGCACTTGTAGAATGATATTCAAAAGAGAAGATTAAACAACCTATCCACAAATGGAAGCACAAGATAAATTTAACAGTTTAAAATGGACATACCTAAATGCACAAGATGGTGAGGAGCGTGGCTGCCTCTGACTTTTTAAGGCACGTAGTTTGTCTCCCTGGGTTATACTGCTTTTCATTTCCACGTCTTCATCCTCTTCTAAATTATTCTAGAAAGAAAGTGCATGCACATAGAAAGGTTACTGTGAATAATTTTGCTTTATATTGGTTTCTTAATAGACTATAGACTCTATATTTCATATAGATGATCTTAATATAGATTATCTTAAATACCTTTAAAGCACAGTGAATTCAGCATTGTCTATATTATATACTAACATGTTCAACTCTTCATCATTAAATATACTGGTCAAATTCCAAATCAAAGAAGCACAGGTGTGGATGTGGTAGAATTTAAAAGAAGCTCCTTGTTACAATGGACCACAACCAAAGAGAATCTCATACACACCAAATCATGCTTGGAATACAGCTCAGACACAGGCTGGTTCAATAGACACATTACAAATATGTTTCCAGAGATTACGAGGATCCATCATGGCAAATTCTACGATTTCTTTACAAAAATTAAAGATAAAACAATTTAGGGGGCGCCTGGGTGGCTTAGTCGGTTAAGCGTCTGACTTTCGCTTAGGTCATGATCTCGCAGTTCGTGGGTTCGAGCCCCGCGTCGGGCTCTGTGCTGACTGCCGTTTCAGAGCCTGGAGCCTGTTTCAATCTGTGACTCCCTCTCTCTCTGACCCTCCCCTGCTCGCGCTGTCTCTCTCTCTCTCCTAGAAATAAATAAAACATTAAAAAAAAATTAAAAAAAAAAAGATAAAACAATTTAGGATATCTGTGAGATAACTTGCTAAGATCAATTAACATTAGTAAAAGCACTCACGACCTTTCCAGAAGGAGTTAAGGCTTACTAGATTGGGAAAATGTGCTTCCTGCTGAAATAAGTCTTATATGTTAAAATATAGAAGTACCACGCTAGGTCTTTTCAGATGCCAGCTCACATTCCATTCTCACAACTCACAGCAGGAGGACACTATTGCCCATAAAGATTTAAAAAAGGAGGTGCTCAGGGCACCTGGGTGGCCCGCATCTGACTTCAGCTCAGGTCATGATTTCATGGTCCATAAGTTTGAGCCCTGCATCCAGCTCTGTGCTGACAGCTCAGAGCCTGGAGTTTGCTTCAGATTCTGTGTGTGTGTGTGTCTCTCTCTGCTCCTCCCCCACTTATGCTGCCTCTCTCTGCCTCTCTCCCAAAAATAAATAAACATTAAAAAAATTTTTTAAAGGAGGTGCTCATAGAAGTTAAGAATATTTATTGCCCAAGCTCCCCTAAGCTCTTCATGACAGCTGTGATTTTAAAATCAGATTTCTTAACCCCAGATACAATGTTCTCTCTGACATATGCCACAGCACACTGACATTGCACCAGTAGAGATTTTATTTTGCCCATTTCCTCCCCCTGAATAATTCATACAACTTGAATTTGGTAAGATTTCTTGCAGCCATAAAAATTCCCTTCCCTCTTTAAAACTAGAACTCTTATTTGATGAACGGTATACAAAAATATACTTCCCTCAGTCACATCCTAGTCATTTCTGATAACCATTCCTGAATCAAAATACTTCTTTGCTCCCTGTCACCTAAGTTGGGCTGCATGGATACATCTGGGGTCGGTAGGCATATCCTGGATAAAAAGACCACACCTTACTACTATAGCTCTGAGTTTTAAAAAGAAAAATAGACATACAAAGCACACAGTCAGTGGGAAAGAAGAAGAAATGAAGAGAAAAGCTTCCTAGAGGGGGCGATCCCTTAACTGAGTCTTAAAGAATGAGTACAGATGAAGCAGGCCAAGATCACAGGGTCATCCTGGCAAAGAACAACAGCTCAACAGTCACAGGATCCTGAAACCTTAAAGTCAGAGGATTCTCTTGAAGTCAAAAGTTGCCCATATATGAAGTCTCAGAATCTGTTACATTGTTCATCTCTGTTCCCAGTGGAGGGGAATCCATTACCACCCTAGAAAGACTCCAGGGAGAGGAATAAGGCAGGCCTGAAGCTAGGCTTGCTAGCTGGATGGTACACAACACAATCAACATGGGTGTTGTTACCAGTTACTTGTAACTGAGGGAAGGAAGGACGATCACACATTCTATTCTCTAAAATACGAGGTGGGGTCAAGAAGTATATAAGCTTTGGGGGCACCTGGGTAGCTCGGTCGGTAAAGTGTCTGACTTTGGCATAGGTCATGATCTCGTGGGTCATGAGTTGGAGCCCTGCGTCGCGCTTTGTGCTGATAGCTCAGAGCCTGGAGACTGTTTGAGATTCTGAAAATATTCTAAATTGCCTGGCACAATTTGTGGGGGCCAGGATCGGGGGTAGAGGGGGCATAGCATTATCTCTTCCCAAGTACACAGAAAACTATGCAAATAAAAGGCAATTAACTCACACCTGAACTCATGTAACACTGTGTCAACTATACTTCAATAAAAATAAATAAATAATAAATAAATAAATAAATAAATAACACTAAAAACATAGGTAATTCACTCTGGGGAAAACAAAGAGAGGGGCAACAAAGAAAAGAGAGTAGACTACCAGGCTCAAGAGTGAACAATCCTTATGCGGTAATAATGAACATATTATTGGGTTTAACCAAATATTATGATATGGTCAGATTGGGAAAAGCATAGAGAAGCAGGTGTTAACATCTGGCTGGGAGAGCTGAGAAGTGTCCAAAATCAATAAATTGCTTACAATAGCATTAGAAGGGAAACATGTATGTTGAGAGTGTACGGTAGTGAATGTGTGGATGTAATTTGCTTAGAGGTTTCTCTTTATGGGAGCTCGTCTAGGGGTGCAGAAAGGTGGGATGGGGAACTGATCTTTTTTTATCAGACTTCAGTACTTTTGATGTTTCTAAAAGCGTAGTCACATATTATTTGAAAAAGTAAATACTAATTTGAAAAGATACACAGTTAAAAAAATTAACCATATTTTACATTATAGTTAATGTCACATGTTTTCTCTCCCACTTTATTATGTATCTTAAAAGTGAAATCTTTTTAAAATTATAATACATTTGAAATGTAGAAAACAATATGAAAACTGCAACAAACAGGTAACTACCCAGATTCAATATATTTTCTACTTAAACTCCTACTTTTAAGGAGTTTAAAATACCCTAAATACTTTCTCAAAGAAAAAGAAAATAATACATATAAATGCCCTATGATACTTGTTTGTCATAAATAATAATAAAATACAGATAAGAGTGAAAAATTATTAAAACCACCTACACATTTACCATTAAATGCAAAACACATTAGCACTCTGGCATATAATCTTCCAGACTTTTCCCCTGTGCTATTCATACCATCCATCATCATACTTCTTCTGACAAAAAGAGGTTGAGTTACATATATGCTGCTCTGTAACTTACTTTTTCACCTAAAAAATACATTGTTGGGAGTACTTCAGGGTACATTTAAAAAACAAAAAACCAAACAACCTTTATATGATTATTCTTTATGGCTACATAAAATTCTGCTGTCTAGATACACCAAATTTTATTTATTTTACCCTAGGCCAGTTTTTTTCCCTGTCTTTCATCACTATGAACAGCTCCAATAAATATCCTCCTTTATGCATATGGCTTTTAAACACTTTCCTATTATTGTCTTAAGAGAAATTCACAGAAGTGCAATTGCTAAAGACATTTTAAAGTCTTCTGACACAGAGGTGCCTGGGTGACTCAGTCGGTTAAGCGTCTGACTTTGGCTCAGGTCATGATCTCACAGTTTGTGGGTTTGAGCCCCACATCGGGCTCTGTGCTGACTGCTAGCTCAGAGCCTGCAGCCTGTTTCAGATCCTGTGTCTCCCTCTCTCTCTGACCCCCTCCTGCTCATGCTGTCTCTCTCTCAGAAATAAATAAAACATTAAAAAAATTTTTTTCAGTCTTCTGACACATATTATCAAATTGCCCTCCATTTTAAACTCCAATCTTTAAGGCATTCTTATTTCCGAAATCCTTGCTAATATGGCATATATTCTTTAATCTCACTCAACTTGAGAGGCATACATAGCACCTCGTCATTTAAATTTGAGTTTTCTTTCATTTCCTAGAGAAGTAGAACATTGTTTATGCTTACCAGCCATGGCAATTCCCATTTTGTTCTATTTGTGTACATGGTATTTTCATATTGATTTTTAAGAGTTCTTTACATTAAAAAAAACTAATTTGAATATGTTGCATACATATCCACCTAGTTGATTACTATGAGGAGAATGAACTGGAGAAGTTTCATTCTCCTGGGCAGAGAGGAGGGGGACCCACTTAAGTGGCTCCTGCAGTGGTCTGGTGAGAGGTGACAGACTGGATTTCAGGGTATGAGAAAACTTTTTAAAATATTTATTTAGTTTTGAGAGAGAGAGAGACAGAGAGAGACAGATACAGAGTGTGAATGGGGTGGGGGGAGGGGGAGCAGAGAGAGAGGCAGAGACACAGAATCCGAACCAGGCTCCTGGCTCTGAGCTGTCAGCACACAGCCCAACACCGGGCTCGAACTCACAAACCACGAGATCATGACCTGAGCTGAAGTCAGACACTTAACTGACTGAGCCACCCAGGAGCCCCAAGAAAGACTATTTTAAAAGATGTACTGGTCTAGCAAAAGAACAAATAATAGTGCAAAGTACAAAGACTTCTTTTATTTCATCAGCTGTTCTCTATATATAGACAAGATGAAAACCAAAATAAAATGTATTCAGAGATTTCAGTTGGATAAAGTAATTACTGACCAATGCATTAATAAAATGGTGACAGAGTATGCTACTGGTGTGTGCCATTAAGAAAAAAAATCTATTAGATAGAATATAGCACACTAGGGAATAAAGGACGGAAGAGTTAGAATAGAAAAATGATATAAAAGGAGAGTTTGAAATAGAAATGAGTAAAAATAGAGGTGAGAGGATTGGAAGAGGAAGATGATAATGGATTCTGAGCAGGTCTAAGTGCCTTGGCTAGGAAAGGTGGCTGGGTCATCTTCAAAATTCTTTCAGCTTCCAGATGTTGAACCTGTAAGATGTAAAAGCTGGAGAAAGACAAAGATGGCATCGTCAAATTAAGTTGCTTCTGATCAATAGAAAGTTTGGATTTATCAGAGCCCACGAATCTGTCTTCTCTCCTTCTTCAGTGTCACTGGTTGAGACCTTTACCACCTGGGACCCCACCCCGATCACCAACTTCCTGGCCTCCCATGCCCGGCTGCACACAGACCCCGGCATCCCTTCCTCCGCACTGTCAGAGCAGTCTCCCCACACCATGCTTCCGGCTACTGTCACCATCCTGTCCTATAGCCCCTGCCGGATCCCAGTGGCATTCAGATCGGAACAGCAATGCCTTAGTGGTCCTAAGAGTGGAAAGAACAGGGCACCTGGGCGGCTCAGTCGGTTAAGTGTTGACTTCAGCTCAGGTCATGATCTTGCAGTTTGTGAGTTTAAGCCCCATATGGGGATCTGTGCTGACAGCTAAGAGCCTGGAGCCTGCTTCAGACTCTGTGACTCCCTCTCTTTCTGCCCTTCCCCATTCACACTCTGCCTCTGTCTCTTCAAAAATAAATAAACATTTAAAACTAGTTTTAAAAAAAGCATCCAATTTCGGCTCAGAAATCAGTTTGTGAGTTTGAGGCCTACATCAGGCTCTCTGCTGTCAGCATAGAGCCTGCTTCAGATCCTGCTCCCCCTCTCTCTTGCCCTTCCCCGCTTGTGTGTACCCCCTTTTTTTTCTCTCTCTCTCTCTAAAATAAATAAACATTAAAAATAAGAGTGGACAGGGGCACCCGGGTGGCTCAGTCAGTTAAGTGGCCAACTTCAGCTCAGGTCATGATCTCGCAGTTCATGGGTTCAAAGCCCTGCATCAGGCTCTCTGCTGACAGCTAGCTCAAGAGTCTGGAGCCTGCTTCAAATTGTGTCTCTCTCTCTCTCTAATCCTCCCCTGCTCACATTCTGTCTCTCTATCTCTCAAAAATAAACATTAAAAAGTTAAAAAAAAAAAAAAAGAGTGGACAGAACAGTGCTTGAAAGTAGGGTCTTAGAAATTTAATTTTTGACTTGATGGATTTTTTTTCTAAGATGCACCCTGAACATGAGCATTTGATGTAAGAGAGCAAAGGACTTTATAAATCACAGTATCTTGATGATGTCATTAAAACACTACATTCTCAGGGGGCCTTGCTGGCTCAGTTGGTGGAATGTGCAACTCTTGATTTTGGGTTGTGGGTTCCAGCCCCACACTGGGTGTAGTGATTGCTTAAAAATCAAATCTTTAAAAATAAATTAGTTAAATAAAACACTACATTCTTATTTACCTAATTATCAATTTATGTGCACTTGTCTGTACATTAGCAGCACCTGTATACAACTAATATCTCTAAGTCAAGAACATCTGATTGATTGGTGTGTTAATATTAGATTATCACCCTGGAGAAGGAAAACTTAACAACAATCACAATTCCAGGAGAAATGTTGTAGGACAGCCTGCCTAAGGTTATGTTCAAAGTTACTGATACAGCAGCACCTGGGTGGCTCAGTCGGTTAAGTGTCTAACCCTGGATTTAAGCTCAGGTCATGATCTCATAGTTCATGAGTTCAAGCCCCATGTCAGGCTCTGTGCTGACAGCATGGAGCCTGCTTAGGATTCTTTCTTTCTGCCCCTGCCCTACTCTCTCTTTCTCTCTCACTCTCAAAAAATAAACAGAAAAAAAATTTTTATTAAAAAATTACTGATGCAATATACTTAAGGCACACATAGGACCTCATAGGGAGGCAGCATGATAGGGAGAAAGGCTCAAGGTGCATGGCTGAGTACAGACCCTGAGGCCAGGAACTTTTGTTTAAATAACAACTCCCCAGGGAGTTCTCTTTGTGAGTTCAAGCCCCACGTCAGGCTCTGTGCTGACAGGAAGGAGCCTGGAGCCTGCTTCAGATTCTGTGTCTCCCTCCCTCTCTGCCCCTCCCCTGCTCATGCTCTCTCTCTCTCTCTCAAAACTAAATAAACATTTTTTTAAAATTTTAATAGAAATAAATAAAAAAATTACAGCTCCACAGGGGCACTTGGGTGGCTCAGTCAGTTAAGCGTCTGACTCTTGGTTTCCGCTCAGGTCACGATATCGGGGTTTGTTGAGTTTGAGCCCCGCATCAGGCTCTCTGCTGTCAGCACAGAGTCTGTTTCAGATCCTCTGTCTCCCTCTCTCTCTGCCCCTCCCTTGCTCACACTCTCTCTCAAAAATAAACAAACATTAAAAATAATAATAATAAGAGCTCCACTACATTCTTTGTGATGTTGGGCAGACAGTTTAACATTCTTCACCTCAGTTGCGTCATCTGTTAAAAAGGGCCAAGGAACAATGCCTATTTCATATAGCTGTTATAAGAATTAAAAATTAACCCATGTAAAGTGGGTTAGAACAGTGTCTGGCACATAGTAGGTGCTATTTAGGGTGTTGTAACATTCTAAGCTCCTCGCTTAAGTCCTTAAGTATCTTCCCGTTAAAGCGTTTTCAATTCCATCTTCTTAAAGCCCAGTACATAATGGACCCTTAGGCCCTTGCATGTCCGAATGAGCACTGAGGCTGGTACCATTTTGTACTTGAGCACATACTACTCTCAGATGGCTTCGATTATTACCAGTTTCATGTCTGTGTTCTTGTTTGTTTACTATGACACTGTAAGCCTTCTTCATTCATTCAGCAATATTTACGAAGGCTCTGTGGACCAGGAATAAGCCTCATGAGGGCAGACAGAGCCTCCACCCCCATAGTGCACATTACGGGGCAGGAAGGAGATGGGAAAGATCATGAGGCAAAAGCACAATTCAAGGCAGAAGCAACAGGCAGGGAGCCTAACCCAGACCCCCAGCATAGGCCCTGTGTACTTCACAGTGCCTAGCCCAGCACTGAAGACCATGTTCGGTCAAGGTAAGGCCTCTATTTTTAAAAGATTTCTCATAACTAGTGGTGAAGAAAACTCATCAGAGCTGCAGCCTAGTCCATGACCGCGGACTTAATCACCCTGGTTGATCCTTATGCCGATTCATCTATCTCCCAAGCACTGAAAAACTATATATTCAAACCTCCCCAATCAGGTCATTACAGAACTTCCTAATAACCAACCACAGGAAATTTTCAAAAATATGAATTTTGAGGCACATGGGTGGCTCAGTCAGTAAGGCATCTGACTTTAGCTAAGGTCATGATCCCAAGGTCCATGGCTGGACCCTATGTCAGGCTCTGTGTGGAGCCTGGAGCTTGCCTTAGATTCTGTGTCTCCCTCTCCCTCTGCCCCTCCCTTGCCCATGCTCTGTCTCTCTCTCTCAAAAGTAAACAAACATCATATATATATATATATATATATATATATATATATATATATATATAATTTTGTATCTCTATTTTCAATCTAATGTTGCTTTTAAAAAGGAAAAGAAAAAAAACAGGGGCGCCTGTGTGACTCAGTCGGTAAAGCGTCCAGCTCGGGTCATGATTTCACAGCTTCTGAGTTCGAGCCCCACATCGGGCTCTGAGCAGACAGCTCAGAGCCTGGAGACTGCTTCCAATTCTATGTCCCCCTCTCTCGCCCCCTCTCCCCTCCCTTCTCTCTCTCTCTCTCTCAAGAATAAATAAAACATTAAAAGAATTGTTTTAAATGAAAAAAAGCAATCTCTAGAAGAATACTGCCTTTTTGCACTTCTTTCATGTACAAACCACATAAATCCAGAATTTATCTAAATCCAGAATCTATCCTGAACATTGGTAAGGAGAATTGAAACTCATTAAAATCCTTGTAACATTCTCAACTTATTTTCCCACTTGGAATTCATGGGAATGACAAAGATACCATTAACTGTCTTACATCTGCTTTTGAGGAAACTAACTCCCCGTATTCGTGTAATGTTTTGGAGCCGGCACCAGGTAAGCACAGCGAGGAGAGGGCTTAATATTTACACAAGGCATCATCTAACTATAAAGTGGTCCAAAACCTACATATATGTCACTGTCTGAGATCTTAGATGCACCACCATTTGGTGGTATTTCTGAATGCTTTCATTCCTGCACTCTTATTTAAAAAATAATAACACTTCTGAATGGCTAGAGCTAAAGTAAAAAATTGGGGGTGCCGGGAATAAGGAAGAGGAAGACAAACTGCCCAATACCTGAATACATGCTCATATTTAAAATTGACTTATTTTAAATTTCAATTATATCTCACTTTTCACCCCTCTAAGGATAAATAAATGCTCATTATTCTTTTTTTTTCTTTTTTTTTTTTTAATTTCTAGGAGAGAGAGAGAAAGACAGCGTGAGCAGGGGGAGGGTCAGAGAGAGAGGGAGTCACAGACTGAAACAGGCTCCAGGCTCTGAGCTGGCAGTCAGCACAGATCCCGACACGGGGCTCGAACCCACGAACCGCGAGATCATGACCTAAGCGAAAGTCGGATGCTTAACCGACTAAGCCACCCAGGCGCCCCAAATGCTCATTATTCTTAAATTTGACTAAAAGGGATCTAAAAAAGTTTGAGAACCAAATATTCTACCTACCAGATGTTAGTTTAATGTAGATTATGATATAGGAAACATTATATTCCCATAAGATATATATGTTTCTCAGATACATGGTTAGATTGTATGTGCCTCTTTTCAGAGGTCATAACTCAAAGCCCTGTTTACTTGAACAAACTCTAAGAAGGAAATGCTGACCAGAGCAAGAAAAGGATTCTTGCTTAGCTATATTATCACACTGAAATGTCAGCTCAGGTCCTTTTTGTTTGCTTTGAATAGGCCAGACTACAACGCAGAGACAAGAAAAAGTCAACAAAAGCTGTGAACATCAACATGACCTTGGCTAAGATTTACGTTTTGTCAGGACAGATGACTCACACCAGTAAACTTGGCCCCCTCATCAGTGGCTGTCCTGGAGTGGAGACCATGGGGTTGAAGAATTGGTCCTTCCTGCAGCCCCCATCCTGCGTCCTTGGAGAAAGCCCATGGTCCCTATAGCTAAGCGCTCTGCTTATCTTTCTTGGGAAAAGAGACCTGTTTGGCACATCACTTGTTGACCTCAGAGAGTTATGATGTGTTCCTTCCATTCTGGGTTCCCTGGGAGCCAAGCCGGAACCACGGACTTTTGTTCAAGGCCCTTGTCCAGGTCAAACGGGCCACTGCTTAATAGAATGTAAATCCACACTTGTGGCTTAAATGTCTTTAACAGCTTTTTTTGCTCCTTTATGGACATAAAAATATAAACACAAACCAAGTGCTTAGCTTACTTCAGACATATTGTGGTAGAAAGAGCTAAACCAGAAGGCAGACTCCTAGTCTCAAGGTGGTCCTACCATTAATGCCATAACCTTCAGCAAGGAACAGGTTTGGTGGGACTCTGGTGTCTGATCCGCACAAGAGGGGAAGTGGAACAAATGATTTCAATGTTGCTTCTAGCTCCAAAACCACCCAAGATCCTACTTGTTGTAAGTCACTTCCATTTTTAGGTATCAGGGTATAACAGAAAAAACAGATTCAGAATCAGATAGATGTGGAATGGAATCACAGAGGTTAGAACTTCCCTGACATTCAGTTTCCTTACTATAAAATAGAGGGGTGCCTGGGTGGCTCAATCAGTTAAGTGTCCAACTCTCGATTTTGGCGCAGGTCATGATCCTGGGATTGTGGGATCGAGCTCCATATCCGGTTCCACATGAAGTCTGCTTGGGATTCTCTCTCTCTTTCCCTCTGCTCCTACCCCCGCCTCCCACACTCATTCTCTCTCTCTCTCTCACTCTCAAATAAATTTTAAAAACATTTTTTAAATGGAAATAATACTGCCTAATTCACCAGGTAGTTGTAAAGATTAAATGAGACCATAGATGTCAACTGCTTAAGGTGGTTTGTTTATAATAGTGCCTCAATTAAAAAAAAAAAATGCCCCTAATAATGTTTTCAACTCTGGACCTTAGAAACCAGTATGCATTTGAGCCTTTCACAAAACCACTTGTGGTATATACTATTTTTTTTCAATTGTCACATTAATTTTTCCTCTTTATATCCATTTCCATCTTCAAATAGAAAGTTTGCTTTTCTATTTCCTTTTTGTAAATATTCTCCAAACCAGCGTAGCCTCCTTTACACTTGTGTTCCTTAAATTATGGCTTTTTTACTTTTAAGGATAATTGCTTTCTTTGCTCTGAGTCTTGTTTTACAGGAAGATGACTCTACACCTAAAAATATTGGCACTATCAGCATCTCAGAAAAGAGATATTCCTATGTTATATGTGTTTGACTAGGAAACAAAAATGCAGAACATTAGTCTTAAGGAGACATGAAAATCTTCTTAAGGAAAACTCACCTCTCCAAATCTTTCCACGTTTTGTATTTTAGTTAAGTTTCCACCAATAGACATATCATCCAAGCTAGAAAGAATTTTATTAATACTTCCTTCACTGGATGGTCTGTTTTTCAGTTTGGATCGGAAAATGTCTCCTTGGACCCATAACGATGCTTGTTTTCTGTAAAAAAAGAGAGAAAACACAATAAGCTGTAAAACAAATTACTTTCATCTCCTTGAAAGTATATCTTCTAAATAAAAAGGTTAGTAGATATGCCTTTACAAGTCAGACTAGAAAGATTATGAAATCTTAGAATTTTTTAAAAAAGTCATTTTCTGAAAGAATAAATAATATTAAAGTTCTATATGAAACACAAATACCTATCTTCCAATATAGGTCTCTAATATAACTACATATAAGTTGACCATTAAGGTTCTCAGATGTTTATAATAAATTCCACAGCAATAAAGACTGTCAGCCCACTTGCCGTTTAAATATGAACCTGATATCTATAAGGTATTTCTCAAATAGCAATTTGATATGTCTATAAAAACAGCTGGAGTGAAGTGAACTCAAAGATGTACATGAAAAAACTTGAGTTAAACAGAGATATTATCTAAAAGAGTACTAAATACCTAATTGTGTGTGATCCCATAAAAGGTCCTGGATATATAACTTCAGAAGCCCACTCTTCCCAACTAACAGTAAGGTATGTAGCCTCAATTACATTATCCTTTAAGAGAAAGAAAATGTAGCGGTGCCTGGGTGGCTCAGTCAGTTAAGCATTCAACTTTTGGTTTCAGCTCAAATCACGATCTCACAGTTCATGGGTTCGGGCCCCATGTTGAGTTCTACACTGTCAGTGCAGAGCCTGCTTGAGATTCTCTTTCTCTGACCTCATGATCTAATGACCTCATGACTCTCTCTCATGACCCCACTCATGCGCTCTCACCCTCTCAAAAATAAATAAGCACTAATAAAAAAGGAAAAGAAAATATGCTTCATCTATAAGTTTTCTTTTATTCAGTAAGGCACAATTATAACCGCTTTCAAGATTACAAGAAAAGAACTTAAAATATGTAAATACAATGATACTCTGGGTTTTAAATTTATATTGTTAGAGTCAACTTCATGCATTTCTTTAAGATAAGATACCCCATTGGACACTGTTCATTCTATTCTGTCATACTGTACAGAACAGAATTAAGCTAAAATTATGGTTCATTAGGATATTAACATCCAGTGAAATAACAGCATTATCAAGGAGAGCTACCAGTAAGAACATACATTTATTTTTTGAGGCAACAGAAAGACCAAGGAATACTTTCTCTCAAAGATTCCACATAAAAGTCAGGTTAAAAACACGAAGAGAAAAACAATGATAAAAAGTCTTCCCTGAACTGTGCAATCCCATTGTGCCCACAAGAAAGGAATCCACCTTTCCTTTTTAAAAGAGTTGACTCTCAAATCAGAACTTTTGTTTATGGTTAAATACTGTTAAGTATTGAAGAAAAGATTAACTTTTAAACTACAGCAAAATTTACCTGTGCAATACATCCAACCAAGCATATACACATCCAGGTGTCACCCTATAGCGATACATCCTTGTATACAAGATTAGAAAAGGATTACTGCAGCATTATTTGTCAAAAAAATGAAAACTGGAGATACCTGATGGACAACTGGCTTGTTAAATTACAGTAAACCCATTCTGTGAAATATTACACAGCCAGTAGAAAGCCTGGGATGGACCTACATATGGTGACCGAGAAGAGCAGCTATGAAACAAAGCATTAGTAAATGAAAAATATAAGTGACAGAGTGTGGAAAGTGTGATCCTATTTTTTATATTTAAAAAAGTTATAATGTAACCCAAACTTCAGTTATCTAGAAGAATATGTAGCAAAATACTGACTGGTTACTCCCAAGAAGGAAAGGAAACTTTCAGTTTTTATTGCATGTCTTACACTGTTTGACTTTTTTTTTAATGTTTATTCGTTTTTGAGAGAGCGAGCAGGAGACGGGCAGAGAGACAGGGAGACAGAGGATCTGTCTGCAGGCTCTGCACTGACAGCACAGATGCGGGGCTCAACTCACTAACATGAGGTCACGACCTGAGCCGAAGTTAGATGCTTAAATGACTGAGCCACCCAGGCACCCACCGACTGACTTTTTTAAAACGATGTGCACAAGAGAAACAGAGCACAAGCGGGGAGGGACACAGAGAAAGAGAGGGAAAGTTCCAAGTAGGCCACACGATCAGTGTGGAGCTCAACATGAGGCTCGACTCCATGACCGTGAGATCATGACCTGAGCCCAAATCAAGAACTGGTTGCTTAACTGACAGCCACCTAGGTGCCCCAGGAGTTCAGATTTGATCTCAGAGTTGATCCCAATGTTACAAAGTCTTTGGGGATGAAAAACATGAAGTAGAAATGGAACCTGAGAAGTTGGAGGACCGAAGAGGCTACACTGAAAAAATTCCAGTTCCAAAATGTTATCAAATGAAAACTCAGAGGCTGCTGCCGACCTAAAGATGGAAATTACAAAGTGACACCTTTCACTTGCTCTGTTTGAAAGACTCAATCTGTCCCATCACTGGGAAGACTTGATTTGAACCTGAATATTAAAGATGAATCAGATGTCAAAGCCGATTTGTGTGTTGCTAAGCGATGCTCTACGCAAGTGCTCCTGATGAAAAAGCGGCACTCCACACAAGTTCCTCTTTTATTGACGAGAGAAACCACACTGGCTTTTATTGTGGTGTCTATTACTCCTTAAAAGCCTCATCTCAAACAGAAGACGTACAACGTGTATTTTTAAGTATTTAGCATCTAAAAATCAAACCCTATGAAGCTAACACACTGGCTCAAAGCAAATCTAACATAGTGGATTTTCTAAGACAGCATGAGATTACTAAGCCTCTGGCAAAAGAACATGTGCTTTGAAATAACAAGAAGAGATGTGTCTTGATTTAAACAGAGCCTTTTGAGAGAGGTAGCCAGTGTTGGGGGTGGAGTGGTTTTGGCCAAGTTGAGGCCCTGGGTCAGGTAGGCCTGAGACATATGAAAGTAATTAACCTGGCTTCATTACAAGCAAACACATAGCCTTCACAAGTCTTTTTAAAAATCCACTTTTAGGGGTGCCTGGGTGGCCCAGATGGTTGAGTGTCCGACTCTTGATCTTGGCTCAGGTCATGATCCCAGGGTCATGGGATCGAGAGCCACACTGTGCTCCACACTAAGCATGGAGTCAGCTTAGAATTCTCTCTCGGCATCACCATCCCAGACTTTGGCCTCTACTACAAAGCTGTAATCATCAAGACAGTATGGTATTGACACCAAAACAGACACATAGACTAATGGAATAGAATAGAGAACTCAGAATTGGACCCAAAAATGTATAGCCAACCAATCTTTGACAAAGCAGCAAAGAATATCCAATGGAAAAACAGATGGTGCTGGGAGAACTGGACAGCAACATGCAGAAGAATGAAACTAGATCATTTTCTCACACCATACACAAAAATAAACTCAAAATGGATAAAGGACCTGAATGTGAGACAGGAAACCACCCAAACCCTAGAGGACAAAGCAGGAAACAACCTCCTTGACCTCCACCGCAGAAATTTCTTACTTGACACAGCCCCAAAGGCAAGGGAATCAAGAGCAAAAACGAACTATTTGGACCTCATCAAGATGAAGAGCTTCTGCACAGCAAAGGAAACAAACCATAAAACTAATAGGCAACCGATGGAATGGGAAAATATAGTTGCAAATGACATATCAAATAAAGGGCTAGTATCCAAAATCTATAAGGAACTTACCAAACTCCACACCTGAAAAACAAACAATCCAGTGAAGAAATGGGCAGAAGACATGAACAGACACTTCTCCAAAGAGGACATCCAGATGGCCAACAGACACATGAAACGATGCTCAACGTCCCTCCTCATCAGGGAAATACAAATCAAAATCACACTGAGATACCACCTCACGCTGGTCAGAGTGGTGAAAATGAACAAATCAGGAGACTATAGATGCTGGCGAGTATGTGGAGAAACGGGCACCCTCCTACACTGTTGGTGGGAATGTAAACTGGTACAGCCCCTCTGGAAAACAGTGTGGAGGTTCCTCAAAAAATTAACAATAGAACTTCCCTATGACCCAGCAATTGCACTGCTAGGAATTTACCCAAGGGATACAGAAATGCTGATGCATAGGGGCACGTGTACCCCAATGTTCATAGCAGCTCCAGCAATGGAATGGCAGGGACACGGCCCTCATGGTCACCCGCGTGGTCAACCACAGACGCTTCTCGGCCACGGTCAGCGTGGCGGACACTGCCCAGCGGAGCGTGAGCAAGTACCGCTGTGTGATCCGCTCCGATGGTGGCTCCGGCGTGTCTAACTACGCTGAGCTGATTGTGAAAGAGCCTCCCACACCCATCGCCCCCCCAGAGCTGCTGGCCGTAGGGGCCACATACCTGTGGATCAAGCCGAATGCCAACTCTATCATCGGGGATGGCCCCATCATCCTGAAGGAAGTGGAGTACCGCACCACCACGGGCACCTGGGCTGAGACCCACATAGTTGACTCTCCCAACTATAAGCTGTGGCATCTGGACCCTGACGTGGAATATGAGATCCAAGTGCTGCTCACAAGACCGGGGGAGGGAGGCACAGGGCCGCCAGGGCCCCCGCTCACCACTAGAACCAAGTGTGCAGGTGGACCTGCTGTGAATTCGGTCTGAACTGAGGCCCAGAAGATGTTACAGGCTCACCAGCTCTTCCTTCCCACCCTAAAACTCTTTGCCTCTCTGGAAACTGAAACCATGTAATTTAGAAATTGCTTCTGTCTTTCCAACCCGATTTCCTCTGCCACAAAAGTAATTTTTAAATATTTCAAAGCTTTTATTTTGAAGCTGCAAAAAAAAAAAAAAAAAACAATAGCCAAAACATGGAAAGAGCCTAAATGTCCATCAACGGACGAATGGATCAAGAAGGTGTGGTTTATCTATACCACGAAATACTACATGGCAACGAGAAAGAATGAAATCTGTCCATGTGTAGCAACATGGATGGATCTTGAGGGTGTTACGCTGAGTGAAATAAGTCAGGCAGAGAAGGACAAGATACCATATGTTTGCACGTATAGGAGGAACTTAATGGAGGACCATGGGGAAGAAGAGGGGAAAAATAGTGGGGGAGAGAGAGGGAGGCAAACCATGAGAGACTCTTAAATGCCGAGAACAAACTGAGGGCTGAGGGGGGTGGGGGGAAGGGGAAGGGGGGTGATGGGCATGGAGGAGGGCAGTTGTGGGGATGAGCACTGGGTGTTATATGGAAACCAACTTGACAATAAACTATTTTAAAAAAAGAATTCTCTCTTTCTCTCTCCCTCTCTGCGCCTCCTCCCATTCACACTCTTTCTCTCTTTCCAAATAAATAAATAAACTTAAAAAAAAAATCAAGAAATAACAAGTGTTGGAGAGATTGTGGAGAAAAGAAAACCCTTGTGCACTATCAGTGGGAATGTAAATTGGTGCAGCCGTGATGGAAAATAGTATTGAAGTTCCTCAAAGAATTTTCAATAGGATTATCATCTGATCCAACAATCCCATCTCTGCATGGAATGAAAACACAATTTTGAAAAGATATATATCCCCCCATGTTCATTGCAGCATCAACTACAATTGTAAAGATATGTTAGAAACTGAAGTGTCCATTTATGAATGAATGAATAAAGAAAATGTGAACACACTCTGATATAAATATCAGAATATTATTCAGCCATAAAAAAAGAAGGAAATCTTCCTATTTGCACCATGAATGAAACTTGAGGGCATTGTGCTAAGTGAATAAGTCAGAAAAAGAAAGACAAACACTGTGTGATCTCACTTATATGTGAAATCTAAAGGAAGAAAAGAAAGAATTCAAAGATACAGAGAACAGATGGTGGTTACCAGAAATAGGAAACAGGAGGCAGGCGAAATGGGTGAAGGGGGTCAAGAGTACAAACTTCCAATTATAAAATAAATAAGTTCTGGGGATGTAATGTGCAACATCGTGACTATAGTCAAATAACACCATACCGTATAACTGAAAGTTGCTAAGAGAATGAATCTTGAAAGTTCTCATCACAAGAAAAAGAAATTTGTCACTAGTTGTGGTGATGAATGTTAACTAGACTTACAGTGGTGATTATTCTACAATACATACAAATATCAAATATTATGTTGTACATCTGAAACCAATATAATGTTATATGTCAATTACATCTCAATAAAAAATTTTAAGTTAAAAATTAATACATAAGGAAAAAAAAACATCACTTTATCAGGCCCACAGTAAAGAATCTTCATGGGCTAGGGGCGCCTGGGTGGCTTAATCGGTTAAGCGTCCAACTTTCGCTTAGGTCATGATCTCACGGTTCATGGGTTCGAGCCCCGCATCGGGCTCTGTGCTGACTGCCAGCTCAGAGCCTGGAGCCTGTTTCAGTCTGTGACTCCCTCTCTCTGACCCTCCCCTGCTCACGCTGTCTCTCTCTCTCTCCTTGAAATAAAAAAAAAAAAAAAAGAATCTTCATGGGCTAAAGCTGCTGTGGAAACCCAATACCAGCCCCTGAAGGCTTCCTTTCTAATGAATGAAAGCTTTAATGGATCATGATCAGCACAGTGCCACAGACTGTGATTCAATAAACAGAATCAAACAGATCATAAAAGCAGCCTGATCCCACCTCTGGACTTCCACAGGCTGCCCCCAGGAAGGATGAGTTTAGACTTGGTTCAATAATAAAAGACATGTGTTTGTGCATTATTTTAAAGACTTTGAGGATGTTTGGTAGAACATACATTTTGGGTTCACAATGGAATTTCCAGCTTAAGAACAACAGTTTCAAGTAGAAGAAAAAACATTTGATGGTTGTTTTGCAAGCAATTTTACTTATATCCTAGGAAAAAAATTGAAATACAAGATCTCAAAGAAATCTTTCAGAGAAGACATCGTGATCTGTCAATAAAGAAGTTCATCAACTCACGAGGATGCTAATAAACATCGCTCTTACTGCAGGTGAGATAAGAGGAAGTTTTCTTCAAGACACGAAATCAAACACCTGGGCATATTTTGCTCTTCAAAGACTAGTAGAATGTGATTCCCTAAAGTCATGGATTTAGAATTTATGTTACTTAAAAGGCACTGATTGGATTTTTCACCTCTGAAAGAATATAATCCTTCTAATGTGTACAGTCATTTTTGACAGATGAAAACCTGTCAGAAAACTTTTTAATCCTCTTACTTCTCTCTTAATGAATATGTGACTTATTCATGCTTTTGCGTCATCATTGGTGTCACTCTCTTCATATCTCATCATTAGTCAGGCTTCCAAGCCCTTCATCTCTCATATCATTAGTCAGACTTCAAAGCCTGAGACCGACTTCCTTGAAATGTCCCTGGTACACACCCATCTCTAACTCCTCCGTCTAACTTCTAGCCCCTTCAACAAGACCTATCCCCTTTATTTTTATTTTTTTAATTTTTAATGTGTTTTTTATTTATTTTTGAAAGAGAAAGAGACAGGGCACAAGCTGTGGAGGGGCAGATTGAGAGGGAGACACAGAATCCGAAGCAAGATCTAGGCTCTGAGCTGTCAGCACAGAGCCCGACGTGAGGCTCTAACTCATGAACTGTGGGATCATGACCTGAGAGGAAGTCCGACGCTTAACCAGCTGAGCCACCTGGGTCCCAAAACCCATCCCCTTTAGATGACAATAGTCCTTTTTCAGTGTCACTCCACCCTATTCATCTTACACAGGGATGCAGCCAGGTATTCCTTAAACAACATGTGCATCCCAGGACTCTCCTACTTTAAATAGCCCAAAGTAGAACTATGATGAATAAGAGAAGTTCAGAATGCCCATGTTCACAGAGCATCTGTGTATCTTACTGTACATAGTTAGCAACTATCTACACCAGTGTATACTATCTACACAGATCTACGAGCTTCCTATCCATACAAAGCTGCTCTAACATATTGCCAGATATCTAGTGGTTCAGAAAAATACATATTTACTTTCATGCAGTTCTGGAAGTCAGAGGACCAACATCAGTGTCTCTGAGCTAAAGTCAAGGTATTGGCAGCCTTGATTCTTTCTGGAGGCTCTAAAGGGAGAATCTGTTTTCCTTGCTTTTTTCAGCAGCTAGTGGCTGCCCATATTCCTTGGTTTATGGCCCCTTCCTCCAGCTTCAAAGTACATCAGTTCAATCTCTGTTTCTGTTCTGTATAGAAGTTGTTAGTATGACTTGTCATGCATCTCTGCCCAGAGCCACACGGATGCAGTCATGGGGGCTTTAAGCTGACTTATACTCCATATCTGGACTCAGATCAGAACTGGCCCTCTGCTCCTGACTCCAAGAGGAATTAACGTGCCTCACGTTCCTCCTTGAGCCAGACCAGGCTGGTCCCCGGGAATGGATCAGGGAGGGAAGAGGAATGTGCAGCCACCCAGGATCCTAAGATTGTGAGACACGGTTATAACAGACAAACAAAAACAAAACAAACCACAGAGGAAAACAGCTTGCTCAGGGCTGCACGTAGGCGAACTTAATGACTAACCATAGATCACACACGGGTGGTAGATCCATTGCCCCGGCAGGAATAGCCAGCTGGAAGTCTCATTTCCAGGAAAGGGAGTAGAGGATGCTCTGCCCAGGACCCTCAGTCAGGACTCCAGCCAGCTCTTCAATGAGGGGCTTTCCCAGCCAGGACGGTGGATGCTGTAAGCACTCAGTTTGAGCCTTCTTTGTTCTTCTCTATACCTCTCCTCCCTCCGTCTCTCTCTCAAAATAAATAAACTTTATTTTTTAAAAAATCAATGCAATCCACCATATTAACAGGCTTATGAAGAAAATGGCATGATCGTATTAATCAATGCAGAAAAAGCATTTGACAAAATTCAATACCTATTCATGATAAAAACTCTTGGGAAAATGGAGAGGAACTTCCTCCACTTGATTAAGTACATCTATACCAAACCTCTAATTAACATTATATGTAATGGTGAATGCCTAGATGCTTCCCCCTAACTCCAAGATTGGGAACAAGTAAAGAATGTCTGCTCTCACCACTCTTATTCATCATAGTGCTAGAAGTTCAGACTATATCAAGGGGAGAAAAGAAAATAAAAGACATGCAGGTTGGAAAGGAAATAAAACTGTCCCTATATGCAGACACGATTGTCTTTACAGAAGTCCCCAGGAACTAATATGTATGCGCGCGCGTGCACACACACACACACACATACACACACACACCCCCCTCTAAATTTCAGGATACAAAGTAAACATAGATAGAAGACCATCTGTATTTCTATATACTAGCAATAAACACTAATTTAAGTTAGTGTTCAAATTTAAAATACAACACTATTTATAATCACTCAAAAGAAAGCAAAATACTTAGGTGTAAATCTAACAAAATAGGACTTGTATGCTAAAAGCTACACAATGCTGATAAATGAAATCAAAGGAGATCTAAATAAATGAAGAGACATACTGTGTTTATGGATTGGAAGACTCTATAGTACTAAAGAGGTCAATTCTCCCAAAACCGACATAGAGGTTTAATACATTCTTATCCCAATTGCAGCATGATTTTTTTGTAGATATGGATGAGATTATTCTAAAATTTACATAGTGAGCACCTTGGTGGCTCAGTCGGTTGAGCGTCCCACTTCAGCCCAGGTCATGATCTCACGGCTCGTGAGTTCAAGCCCCACGTCAGGCTCAGAGCCTAGAGCCTGCTTCAGATTCTGTGTCTCCCTCTCTCTGCAACTCCCCTGCTGATATTCTGTCTCTCTCTCTCTCTCTGTCTCCTAAAAATAAATAAACATTTTTTGGGGTGCCTGGGTGGCTCAGTCAGTTAAGCGTCCAACTTCAGCTCAGGTCATGATCTCACGGTTCATGGGTTCGAGCCCCGCGTCAGGCTCTGTTGACAGCAAGCTCAGAGCCTGGAGCCTGTTTCAGATTCTGTGTCTCCCTCTCTCTCTGACTCTTCTCTGCTCACTCTGTCTCTCTCTATCTCTCAAAAATAAACATTAAAATAAACAAACATTTTTTAAAACCCTAAAATTTACATAGGAAAGAAAGGATCTGGCATTGTGAAGACATTTTGTTAAAGAAGGAGAAACGAGGCGGGGCCATTCTTCCAATGTTCAGGCTCATGATATTGGTGTGTTATCAAAAGAGTGTGGCATTTAGAAGGATAGACATATACGCCCATGGAACAAACAGAATAAAAAACAAAATAGTAGATCTATACATATGCCCTTCATAACAAAGATGTCAAAGCAATTCAGTGGAGAAAGGATAACCTTTCCAATAGTCCTGAAACAACTGACATCCATGGGCAAAAAAAAAGAACCTTGACCTAAGTCTTACACCTCACACAAAATTAACTCAAAATGAATCTTGAATGCTGAGAACAAGCTGAGGGCTGATGGGGGTGGGGGAGAGGGGAAAGTGGATGATGGGCATGGAGGAGGGCACTTGTGGGGATGAGCACTGGGTGTTATATGGAAACCAATTTGACAATAAACTATTTAAGAAAATAAATAAATAAATAAATAAATAAATCACCAACTTAAAATGAAAACACATAACCTTTTTAAAAAAAAACTGAGAAATTATGGGGATCTAGAGCTAAGCAGAGAGATCATAGATTTGATACTAAAAGCATCATGTAAAAAAAGGAAAAAATGATCAATGGGACTTTATGAAAATTTAAAATTTTTCCTCTGTGAAAGATCCTATTTAGAGAATGAAAGACAAGTGATAGACTGAGAGAAAATATTTTCAAAATATCTATCAGATAAAAAACTAGTAGCAAGAATGTATAAAGAACTCCCAAAACACAATAATAAGAAAATAAACAGCAAAGAACGGACAAAAGATATGAATAGACACTTGGCCAAAAAGACACATGATTAGTAAATAAGTACATGAGAAGTTGCTCACTGTTACCTACTAGGGAGATGCAGATTAAAACCACAATGATATATCATTACACACCTATCAGAGTGGCTACAATAAAGAAACAGCAACATCATCAAAAGCTGGAAAATATAAAGAAAAACTCAATCATCCATGCATTGTTGGTGAGAATGTAAAACGAAGCAACCACTCTAGGAAACAGTTTGACAGTTTCTTACAAAACTAAACATGGACCACACAACTCAGCAACTGTAGTCTTGGGCACTTATCCCAGAAAAGTGAAAACTTATCTTCACACAAAAATCTAGATACAAACATTTAAAGCATCTTTATTCATAATAGCCAAAAACTGTAAACAGCCCAGCTATCCTTTATAGTTAACAAACAGTAGTACATTCAAACCCTGGAATACTACTTAGCCATAAAAAGGAACATGTTACTGGGGCGCCTGGGCGGCTTAGTCGGTTAAGTGTCCGACTTCACTTAGGTCATGATCTCGCGGTTCGTGGGTTCGAGCCCCGTGTCGGGCTCTGTGCTGACTGCCGACTCAGAGCCTGGAGCCTGTTTCAGTCTGTGACTCCCTCTCTCTCTCTGACCCTCCCCTGCTCACGCTGTCTCACTCTCTCTGTCTCCTAGAAATAAATAAAAAACATTAAAAAAATATATCTCTAAAAAAAGGAACATGTTACTGATATGTGCAACAGCCTGGATGAACCCCAGAGAACTACACTGAATGGAGACTGCCTAACCTAAAGGGTTGCATATTCTATGATTCCATATATGTAACATCCTCAAAATGGCATAAGATATACATGGAGAACAGTTTAGCAGTTGTCAGAAGTTCAAGAGGATTAGGGCAGGAAAAGAAATGAGTGTGGGTATAAAAAGGCAATGTGAGGAACAGCACAAAAGGTCTCTGTGTCTGTATCTTAACTGTAGAAAAAACTGACAAAATTCAATACCCATTATTAAGATACACTCTCAATAAACTAGAAATGGAAGGAAATTTCCTCATTGATATAAAAGTCATCTATGAAAGACCCACAACTACTATCAGATTTAATGGTGAAAGACTGAATGCTTTCCCTCTACTATTGACAGCAAGACAAGGATGTCCATCTTGACCACCTCTAACATTGTACTGGAAATCTTAGCAGTAAGGAAAAAAGGGAAAACTGCCAGAGCTAATAAGTGAAATAAGTAAGGTGACAAGGTATATGGTTAATTTTCAAAAATCAATTTCAGCAAAATTTTAAATTCTGTTCTTTAAAAGACACACAGCACATATATTTGACAAAAGACTTGTATTTAAAATATACATACATTTATCAAACCATTATGTTGTACACCTGAAACTAATAGGTTATATGTGAGTTACACCTCAACTTGGAAAAAAAAAAAACTCAGAGCATCTGGGAGGCTCAGTCGATTAAGTGTCCGACTTCGCCTCAGGTCATGATCTTGCAGTTTTTGAGTTCAAGCCCCGCGTTGGGCTCTGTGCTGACAGCTCATAACCTGGAGCCTACTTCGGATTCTGTGTTGCCCCTTCTCTCTGTTCCTCCCATGCTCATGCTCTCTCTGTCTCTCAATAATAAACATTAAAAATGATAATAATAATCTCACTGGAAAGTAGTGCCTTGTGTAAAGCTGCAACATACAAACTTTTAACTGCTCTTCCTAACATTAAATAATTTGCAGAAAAGCAACATATCTTCCATCAACTCTGAATATAGCACTGTAAAAAATAATGGTTTTATAATAACTTCAGCAAATGTTTTTAAAATAAAATAATACTTGGGAAATTCTACAAAAAAGGGGAGAAATAAAATATATTTTGAAATTAAAAAATAAAGTAATAACAAAATATATTTTAAAAACTACCATAATCAACAAAAAGAAAAAAATTAATAGGCAAAGACTTGGCCAAACATCTCACAAAAGATACATATGTATATGAAAAGACGTTCAACATCATAAATCATCAGGAAAATACAAATTCAGACATTATTTCACACCAATCAGAATGGGTCCACTCCTGCCCCAAAAACAAGTTTACAAAACAATGTTGGCAAAGATGTGGAACAATTATAACTCCTACTCATTCAAGCAGTCTATGAAATGATTTAACCACCTTGGAAAATTGTTCTTCATAAAGTTAAACTATATCTAACCCTATGATCCAGAACTTCATTCCTAAGTATTTAACTAAAAGAAATTTAGGCACCTGTCCACATAAAGACTTGTAAAAGAATACTCATAGCAGTTTCACTCATAATAACCAAAAACTAAACATCCCCCAAATATCCATCAACAGTTGTATGGGTCAGTACATCATGATACATTCACGTAATGGAATACTAAGTAATAAAAAGAAACAAACTACTGATATACGTAACACGAATGTATCTCAAAAACAATATTCTGTGAAGAAAACAAAGCCCAGAAACAAGCAGAACAGAGTTATGGTGCTAGAAGTCAAAGAGGGATTTAAAGGGAGCCCCTGTGTGCCATGGGTGGGAAAGAAGTTGGTGCAGCTACTGTGGAAAACAGCATGGAGGTTCTTGGAAAAATTTAAACCAGAGCTACCACACGATCCAGCATTTGCACTTCTGTGGATTCATCTGTAGATAATGAAAACACTGACTCAAAAAGTTATTTGCAGCCCCATGTTCACCATAGCATTACTTACAATAGCCAAACATAGAAACAACTTAATGATTTGTTGATGGATGAATGGATAAAGGAAATGTGTTACAGATATAATGAAATATCATTCAGCCATAAAAACAAAGGAAATATGCTATCTGAGATAACATGGATGGACCTTGAGGGCATTATGTAAGTGAAATAAGTCACACAGAGAAAACAAATCCCATGTGATCTTACTTATATGTGGAATCTAGAAGACAAAAACAAAATAAAACCAAGCTCATAGGTACAGAGAACAGATAACGGTTCCCAAAAGTGAGAGGTGGTTATCAGAAGGGAGTCAAAAAGTGCAGACTTCCAGTTATAAGGTAAGTGAGTCCAGAGGATGTCACATGCAGCATGATGACTATTTAATAATACTGTATTTGTATATTTGGAAGTTCTAAGAGAATAGATCTTAAAAATTCTCACCACAAGGAAAAATTCTGTAACTATGTATAATGACAGTTTAAAACTATACTAAAAATGTGGTGAATCATTTTGCAATGTATAGAAATCCCATTACTTTTAATCTGAAGGTATCTTCCCATCTAAAATGAGTTTCTTGTAGACAGCATATAGATGGATTTTGTTTTTTAATCCATTCTGCTACCCTATGTCTTTTGATTGGAGCATTCAGCCCATTTACATTCAGTGTTATTATTGAAATATGTGGGTTTAGAGTCTTTGTTTCTTTTGTAGGGTTCATGTTTGTGGTGGTGTCTCTGGAATCTTTGTTCCTTGCAACCTTTCCTTCAGAGCACCCCCCTCAGAATTTCTTGTAGGGCTGGCTTCGTGGTGACAAATTCTTTCAATTTCTGTTTGTTTGGAAAGGTTTTTATCTCTCCTTCTATTTTGAATGACAGGCTTGCTGGATAGAAGATTCTTGGCTGCATATGTTTACTGTTCATCACATTGAAGATCTCCTGCCATTCCTTTCTGGTTTGCCAAGTTTCAGTAGATAGGTCTGTCACCACTCTGATAGGTTTCCCTTTGTATGTTAGGGCCCTTTTCTCCCTAGCTGCTTTCAAAATTCTCTCTTTGAGGTATCACCATCCCAGACTTTAGCCTCTACTACAAAGCTGTCATCATCAAGACAGTATGGTATTGGCACAAAAACAGACACATAGACCAATGGAACAGAATTGAGAACTCAGAAGTGGACCCAAAAGTATACAGCCAACTGATCTTTGACAAAGTAGGAAAGAATATCCAATGGAAAAAAGACAGCCTTTTTTTTTTAAATATTTTTTTATTTATTTCTAGGAGAGAGAGAGACAGCGTGAGCAGGGGAGGGTCATAGAGAGAGGGAGTCACAGACTGAAACAGGCTCCAGGCTCTGAGCTGGCAGTCAGCACAGAGCCCGACGCGGGGCTCGAACCCATGAACCACGAGATCATGACCTAAGCGAAAGTCGGACGCTTAACCGACTAAGCCACCCAGGCGCCCCAAAAGACAGCCTTTTTAACAGATGGTGTTGGGAGAACTGGACAGCAACATGCAGAAGAATGAAACTAGATCATTTTCTCACACCATGCACAAAAATAAACTCAAAATGGATAAAGGACCTGAACGTGAGACAGGAAACTATCAACACCCTAGAGGAGAAAACAGGAAACAACCTCCTTGACCTCCACCGCAGCAACTTCTTACTTGACACATCCCCCAAAGCAAGGGAATCAAGAGCAAAAATAAACTGTTGGGACCTCATCAAGATTAAAAGCTTCTGCACAGCCAAGGAAACAACCCAGAAAATTAATAGGCAACCAACTGAATGGGAAAAGATAGTTGCAAATGACATATCAGATAAAGGGTTAATATCCAGACTCTATAAGGAACTCACCAAACTACACGCCTGAAAAACAAACAACCCAGTGAAGAAATGGGCAGAAGATATGAACAGACACTTCTCCAAAGAGGACATCCAGATGGCCAACAGACACATGAAACGATGCTCAGCATCCCTCCTCATCAGGGAAATACAAATCAAACCACACTGAGATACCACCTCATGCCAGTCAGAGTGGCTAAAATGAGCAAATCAGAGACCTCTAGATGCTGGCGAGGATGTGGAGAAACGGGCACCTCCTACACTGTTGGTGGGAATGTAAACTGGTACAGCCCCTCTGGAAAACAGTGTGGAGGTTCCTCAGGAAACTAACAATAGAACTTCCCTATGACCCAGCAATAGCACTGCTAGGAATTTACCCAAGGGATACAGAAATGCTGAGGCATAGGAGCACATGGACCCCAGTGTTCATAGCAGCACTCTCCACAGTAGCTAAAACATGGAAAGAGCCTAAGTGTCCATCAACAGATGAATGGATCAAGAAGATGTGGTTTATCTATACCATGGAATACTACATGGCAATGAGAAACAATGAAATCTGTCCATGTGTAGCAACATGGATGGACCTTGAGGGTGTTATGCTGAGCGAAATAAGTCAGGCAGAGAAGGACAAATATCATATGTTTGCACGTATAGGAGGATTAGGAGGAACTTGACTGAGGAACAAGGGGGAGAAGAAGGGGGGAAATGGTGGGGGAAAGGGAGAGAGGCAAACCATGAGAGACTCTTGAATGCTGACAAAAACTGAGGACTGATGGATCTGGGGGGGAGAGGGGGATGGGCATAGAGGAGGACACTTATGGGGATAAGCACTGAGTGTTATGTGGAAACTAATTTGACAATAAACTATTTGTAAAAAAAAAAAAAAATGGAAGGGAAAAAAAAAATAGAAATCCCAAATCCCAAGAGCATGGCCTGACAGAGCACACACCTAACAAATATCTGACGGATGAATGAGTGTCACAATTGCACTAAGCAATAACCTCTGTTATGCGGTACATCAAGATGCAGGGCTTGGAAAGGAAAAACATGAGAGGAGAAGAAAACAAAAGAGGGGTACACAGGCAAGCAAAGCACAATACTACCTCTGCGGCCGCTCCAGAGTATAATGCAGATCAGACCCCTGCCTTGATGGAGGCGATCAAGTTAAGTCTAGGAAAGCGGGGAGTGAGGCAGGCATTTTCCCATGCTGGCACTATCAGAAATATTGCAAAATATGGAAGGTCTAGTGCCTTAAACAAAGAACCTGCCTTCAGGAAGGTTCTGGCCTTAGCATTAATGACTGATTTTAATTGAATGACTTTAATTAATGACTGATTTTCATGCTTCGCTTATACAAGAAAGTCATTCCTGCACCTCAGTTCTTACAGAAAAGTACTTAGAAGTACTTTTATACGGACTCACACCGAAGGAAATATCCTGAGTTTCTAGCATAAATATCTCTAAGTGGGAAAAAAAAAAAAAAAAAAAGGAAACTTTTCTTCCATCTAGAGCGCCTGTGCCTCCTAACCTCATTACTTCTGTTATCATTTTGAGATGTGGCCGAGAGAGGAGGCATAGCAGGGAGCAGGGAGGCAGGAGTCTGCCGGCATGCAGTGGAAGGGTTGTGGAATCTCACATCCCAGGAAAACTAGGTACAATTCTCAGCTACGTCTCCTCACCTTGTGAGCCCCACCCTGCATCAAGATGAGCATTCGGTAGGTAGGTACCCAGTGAATGAACATTCTTCCGAACAATGGTTTTAAGAGATTGATTCATGTCTTTAAAGAACCAGGCTTAGGGGTGGTTTGGTTTCTGTCTCCTGATGCTAAGGCCGTGTGCATATTTAACGTTAGCGAGCAATTAGTACAACATGCATCTGCAGATACACTGCACTGAGCTCTATGCTACGGGCACCGTAATGCAAATTGGAGGAGCCCACTGAGATCTGGTAAAGAATACACTTCTAAAATAACATAATTACTTGAGGTGTATCTCATAGGCCAGCCCTAGGGAACCTGTGTCTTCTTAAAGATCCTGTTCTTGAGTATTTTTTCTTGTGATTTCTTTCTACTTCTATTTCATTCTTTGAAGCAAAGGTATAAATTCACATTTCCAGCACTATTTTCTTATTCCCCGTGGGACTGGCAACTAAAGTAATTCCTCATCAGGATTCCTCAAATACTTTTAACCGTTTCAGATGGTTATGGCTTACTTAGAGCACCTTTCTGGGAAATTCATGATCATTTGTTTCTCATCAACATAAAACAATTTAAATGCAAAAAAAGTTAATTATATATAAAAAAAGAATGCTATTCAAAGTACAGCCATTACAGCATAAAAAGAAAAAAAAAAAGATTTCTGTATAAGATATATTGATAACATTTTAGAGCTGGACCTGAATGAACTAGTGTTAAGTTCATCTCCTCATTTTATTAATGGATAAATCAGTGGTAATTTCAAAAATTTTAAGGGGAACTCAGAAAGGGTTGTTCTCTTATGAGTTAAATCTCTCCACCTTATGGACTAGGGTTTGACAAATAGTTAATGAGTATGTGACTGACTGACTGACTGAATGAATGAATGAATGACTTTATAAGCATTCTTGCAAATAACAGTCATGAAGCTATTTAGCACCATGGCTAGGACTAACACTCAGTTCTCTTTTCTGTTCCTTGGTAACTCCTAAGTTGCAGCTAATTTTATTAGTTTAGTTAGTTGTCAAGAAAGCAGCAATGTCACCGAAATCACTGACTGACCTTAGTTGTGTTTTTTTTTTTTCATGCTGCTTTTAGACATGCAAACAAAAGAAAAGAATGAAAAGTGTCAAGTGGGATGACATAAGAAAATTGCACTGTAGCCAGATCACACATAGAATGACAGAAAAAAGGTAGGCAGAGATGGCTCTGTGATTTTCTCCTCTCACCTGATCCAAGAGATAAAAAAGGTACAAAGTTAGAATGCATTAGCTGTCAAATCAACACTATTCCATTAGAGGCACAGACTTCTCTCACAACGCAGCCGTTTTATAACCACGGGCTTGACGTGGTCCATAACCAGGAGAACAAGAGGTAGGAATGATCAGAACAAGGATGGGATATGGAGGTGGGGGAGGGGGGGATGGGCACGGAGGAGGGCACTTGTGGGGATGAGCGCTGGGTGTTATGTGGAAACCAACTTGACAATAAACTATTAAAAAAAGAAAAGAACAAGGATGGGATACAGTAATGAGGACCATATACTTACTCTTCCAGAAAGTGCTGCTGGGGTCCTATAATGGAGCCTGGCCGGCATATTCTGATCCAAGCAATTATTTCCGCGTGTGTAAACCTGTAGTGTTTCATGACATAACAGGCTATCAACGTCCCTGTCCTCCCAAGACCAGCTGCAAGAAAGGAAACAGACCAAGAAATACAAAATAGTATAGCAAATGCACCCACAAAAACACTGAAATCAAACCGTGCCCAGAAACTGCAATGGTGTCAACTACAATACCAGGGTTTTAAACCCAGACAATAATGTAATGCTTTTTACATGATCTGGGGTTAAAAGATCATTCTAACTCAAGAAATCTTCCAAAAATAGATCATATAATTAAAATAAGCATCGTATGCAGTTTCTTAACCTATTTAAATGGTTACAATTTTTTAACTTTATTTTTTTTTTTTTATTTTTGAGGGAGAGAGAGAGAGAGAGAGCAAGTGGGGGAGGAGCAGAGAGTGAAAGATCAAGGATGTAAAGCGGGGTCCGCGCTGCTAGCGCAGAGACAGACCTGGGGCTTGAACTCACAAACCATGAGATCATGACCTGAGCGGAAGTTGGACACTTAACCGACTGAGCCACCCAGACGCCCCAAGTTATTTTTAACTTAATTTAGAATAAGGAATCATAGAATCAAGTTGGAAGACACCATGGATGTCATCAAGCCCCATCAATTGACTTAACCCACAACTGGTTAAGTCAATACTACCTCTATCAGGTCATCACCCTAACCTCCGTTTCACTCCATCAGAGACCAGGATTCCATGATATCCTCAGCCAGCAGGTACTGATGGAGCATCTACTATTTGCCAGGTACTGTGCTAGGAGCTGGGGACACAGTGACAAATAAACGAGACATGGTCCCTGCCCTTGGGAGAGCACGCAGTCCACTGAGAAAGAACAAAGCAAAAAGAAGTGCTCAAATTCCATTTCCCCAGGCTCCTGCATTTCCTAACAACTTTTGTGTTAGCTTATTTTCTTTATGTTGAATCCAATCTCTGTTACATAAGATTAATACAGATAGAAATGAATTTCCATGAAATACTGGTTATTATCGTGAGCTCTGATTTCTTATTTCTTCAAAGTGTTTTTACCCATTGCTGTATTTTTTCCTCCAACAAAATAAAGGTGATAGAGCTTTATTTACATTTTAGCCAATCTTTTTTAAAAAGTACACATTGACTCCCTCATTTTGCAAAAAT
This sequence comes from Proteles cristata cristata, assembly GCA_017311185.1. NCBI lineage: Eukaryota > Metazoa > Chordata > Mammalia > Carnivora > Hyaenidae > Proteles > Proteles cristata. Next base: position 278,932 of record JAESUZ010003327.1, on the reverse strand, counting down.
TTTCAAAATCATATCAAGCTACAGGTTCTCAAAAAAATAGTGGTGGTTATTCATATACCAGAACAGATGAGGCCCGAAGGTATTAACTGATTGACTCATATTAGTATACTAAGTATGGAACTGAGGACTAAAATCTGCCCCCCATGGTTCTGATTCTCATCCTAGAATTCTTTCCACTCAGCCCACATTCTGACACTCATTTTACTGATACTGACTTGAGCCCAAGTGTGTATGAGGCACTGTGATAGATCTGGACACAGAAATACAAAGACAAGCAAGATGCTTGCCCCTCATGAACTATATAGGGCTGAACCAATAATACTTACAAGCATTTTCTAAATCTTTCCACATCTGGTTTCTTAGAGTTAGATTCAGTACTATAAATTTTTATTTAAGCATCACCCATAAGCAAGGCAATATGCAGTTATATTTCCACAACTTAAAATCTGTATCAGATACATTTTTTCCTAGAGAAAAAGAAAGTGTCTCTGTCTCTGTTTTTAAACATTAAATTCAGGTAGTCAAATGTTTATTCAATATGCCCCAGACAGGGTTTTCGGCTCACAAGATAAGGGTATAAGCAAGTATAGGATATAACTTTTAGCCACAATGAGTATCAGAGTGGCTGCAGAATAGTAAGCAAGAAACGATAACAAAGAAATGAAATCTGAACTGAAACTGGGCTCTCAGAGGAAAGGCCAGGGGAACCATGTGAGCCACTGGCGCCTTCAAAGAATGTGTCATTACCGGCAAGGACTTCAGCAGACTCTAAAGAATAGGAAGGTCACAGAATATTTTCAGCAAAGCGTGTGGGGTATGAAAGCCTGGCTGGTCTGGAGAACTGTCAGTATGTGTCGAGTGCAGAATGAGATCAGATGGGTGGGAAAGGCCAGAATAAAGAGCATCCCTGAGTCAAGAGGAGGGGCCCGGGCTTAGGTGAGGAGGTTCCAAAGACACGAAGGACTGCCGAGCTATCATTAGGAGTCCCCAAAGCCAGGTCCACAGTGCTCTGAGCACTGGCCTAAGTCACACCTCCTGCATATATGCGTTATTACTCCTCACATATGCGGAGATGATGCTTTGGTGAACGAAATTCAACTCATTTAAAAAGTATTACAGAATTCATGATATTATCAATGGGTGGTAAACACACACACAACTGCTATCATGCAAAAATCGGTATTTTTTCCTTTAACCAGTGGAAAGGGCAAAATAAAGCTGCTATGTATTTGAGGGCAAGAAAGTGACATGATAAAGGCAGATGGATCTGGCGGCAGCACACAGGCCATCTTGGAAAGGCCAGAGAGCAGCTGGGGGGAGGGGACGGGAGGCGGAGGCGAGCTGAAGGGGGCACAGGTAGGCCAGTGTGGACATGGACGGCAGGTGGTGATGAAAAGGAGCAGCTGAATTAGAAAGACATTGGGACTAGGTCACAGGGAAAGTCAAAAAAGACTGATGTCTCTGCCCTGGAAAACTAGTACAAGGTCAATTTCATCCATGAAAAGTCTGTCAGCGCAGAGCCTGCTTTGGATCCTCTGTCCCCCTCCTGTCTCTACCCCTCTCTGACTGTACTCTCTTCAAAATAAATAAATACCAAAAAAAAAGGAAATAGGAAGGTTGAAGACTTTGTTTTTAATTTTTTTTAGTCTTATTTATTTATTTATTTTTTAAATTTTTTTTTAAATTTTTTTTTATTTATTTCTAGGAGAGAGAGAGAGAGACAGCGAGAGCAGGGGAGGGTCAGAGAGAGAGGGAGTCACAGACTGAAACAGGCTCCAGGCTCTGAGCCGGCAGTCAGCAGAGAGCCCGCCGCGGGGCTCGAACCCACGAACCGCGAGATCATGACCTAAGCGAAAGCCGGACGCTTAACCGACTAAGCCACCCAGGCGCCCCAAGTCTTATTTATTTTTGAGAAGCAGAGAGAGACAGAGGTGAGCTGGGAAGGGGCAGAGAGAGAGAGGGAGAGACAGAATCTGAAGCAGGCTCCAGGCTCTGAGATGTCAGCATAGAGCGTCACATGGGGCTCAAATTCACAAATGTGAGATCATGACCTGAGCCGAAGTCGGGATTAGCCAACTGAGCTACCCAGGCATTCCAGGTGGCTTTGTTTTTAAAATGCTTAAGAATCTCTTCCTCAAAAAGAGGGGTCCTTTGGTCAACTTTCTCTAGTCAAAAAGTAAAGAATATCTTCTCTAATCTCTCCAGTACTTTGAAATACACAGTGTCTCAGCAGATCTAAGACACCATCAAGTCATCTAATGGTGTGATATGCACCCTTATTTAAGCTCTACTAAGTAAGAAACAATTACTATGACATAATACCATTGTTCAGATCCAGCCTCGCTCCATAAATGTGAAAGTGTGAAAAAGCTGTCTCTAAATTAGTATCTCTCAATCTTTATTTCATTAGTGCCTCTTCCAGGAGCCTCATTAAGACATTTTTCCTGATCGTCCCCCATGATGAAATTTTACCGCCACAGTATACCGCATATCTCTTTATGTATTGTGTGTATATCTGTGCCTTATACAGATAAAGAATGCTGGGGGCATAGCTCAGTGGTAGAGCATTTGCCTGCAGAAAAAGAATGTTTCCCCCAAAAAACAATTCTCCCCCCTTGAGGGCAATAGTGCCAGCTTGAAAATATACAGCAAAACTGCAAATAAGAAGTGCCTGGTTGGCTCAGTCAGTGGAGCATGCAACTCTTGATCTCAGGGCTGTGAGTTTGAGCCCCACGTTGGAGGTGGAGATTACTTAAAAATGCAAATTAAATTACAGTCAAGTTCATGCTTATAGATGCTTGACATTCACTTCCCTTCCAGCTTTCCTTTTTAAATATTATATTTACACTGTGTATAAATATATACGTGTGTGTGTGTGTGTGTGTTACATGACGGGTGTGTGCTCTGTTAGATGAGAGGTGTGTGTGTGTGTGTGTGTGTGTGTGTGTGTGTGTAGCCTATTTCATCTGAAGTACCTTTTGCCCCAGACCAAACGTCAATATTCTTTAGAAAAAGGCAAAGTTTAAGTATGGTCTCACTGGGGCTCTCCCTTTAATGTTGGTGTTAAGAGTAATTTGCTTATATGTTTCTGTCCAGAGCAGATACTCGTTGCCTCTGCAGAGTCATTAACTCTCGGCATCTGCCAGGGGGATAAAACTCAGCAGGCAGCCTGGGGGAACCCTCAGCGGGAAACTCGGTAGGAACCTGCCTAGGATCCAGGATGCAGTGAGCTTCCAGCGTCGCCACCCGCCCCCCCCGACTTGGAGTCACCAATGCCAGTGTCTGTCTGGAGAGGAGATGGCCTTCCTGGAGGCAACGTTACCTCTCACCGCTCCCCTCTCTGTGCAAGGGTCTCACTCCCTCAGTTAAGCTCCTAGTCACACACACACACACACAACCAAAAAAGGTGGTGCAGAAAATTTTCAAATTTCTCTGAAACTAAAGTTGCTTCCCCCTTTTAAAGAGAGTCTATAATTTAGGTCTATAAAAAGAATGTACTTAGCACGCAATAGTTAGGAGCTCTTACCACAATTCAACAGAATAGGAACATTTCACTAAATTTCCATAAAAACTTTAACAAATTTCTTAGAGCATTCATAATTAAAGGGCTCCCTGACACAGCAAGACAAGACATCGAAAAGTATTCTATTTATACCAACTTAAATGCTGATTCCCTTATAGTTGTGGGCACTTTCTGAAATCCTATAGAACATCAACAATCACATATCAGAACATCACAGTCTTCCCAGTTTTTAAATTATTATTTGGGCTAGAAATTTTCAGAAATTCATAGTCATCCCTTTTAACAACTGGAAGGTGAACTATACCTTCCACACGTTTCCAGCAAATTAATTTCTAGTTTGAGTCTATGTATAGCACTGTATGTTGAGGTAGGACATATTCATTCTCCTTCCAGTACCTATGAAAGCTCACGTGACATAGAATAAGATTCTCTCTCCCTCCTCCTTGTACTTCAATTAAAATGCTCAATGCTACTTCCATTCCCAGAAAATTAAACTGACTTAATTAGGGCAGATGTCAAAATAATTAACAGGCCTGTATTAGATAAGTATGCTATTAAAAGCAATACAGCTGTAATTAAACTGAAGGTGTAATCTTTATAAAGGAAGCCTACATGTGTGTACAAGTGGAAGCAAATGAAATAACATTATCCAAAAGATGTCACCACATGTAAATGTGACCTTCCCATACAAGAGCTCAGCTTGATGCTAACAGTTCTGATTTTAAATAAAAGTATAAAAACCTCTGCACAGACACATTGTATTTTTTAATGTTAACATTCACAGATCTGAGATAGAGTACAGAGAATATCTGTAATAAGAAAGCTTAACACAGGAAGTTTCATTTTTATTATTTCAGTTAGGTGACAAATGCTATCAAGAGAGATGCTGATACCCAAAAGAAAATGAAAACACTAATTCAAAAAGAAATATGCACCCTATTTATTATAGCATTATTTACAATAGCCAAGATATGGAAGCAATGTTAAGTGTCCACTGATCAGTGAATGGATAAACAACATGTGATTGATACACACACACACATTGGACTATTACTCAGCCATAAGAATGAGATTTTTTTTTGCCATTTGCAACAACATGGACAGACCTAGAGGATATTATGCTAAGTGAAATAAGTCAGAAAGACAAATAATATACAATTTCAATATGTGAAATCTAGAAAGCAAAACAAACAAAAAAGTAGAAATAGACCCATAAATACAGAGAACAAACTGGTGGTTGCCAGTGTGGATGGAGGTGAGGGACAGGCAAAGTGGGCGAAGGGGAGAGGAAGACACAGGTCTCTAGTTAAGGAATTAATAAGTCACCGGGATGGAAGGGACAGCATAGGGAATATAGTCAATGGTACCATAATAGTGTTGTGTGGTGACAGACGGTGGCTGCCCTTGTGGTGAGCACAGCACCTAGACTTGTCCAATCACTGTGCTGTACACTCGAAACTAAGGTAATGTGGTGAACCAACTATACTTCAACTTAAAAAAGAAAAAAAGATACTGAGTTTTAATGACAGCTCTGCATTTCTTCTCCCATGAATTTGTCAGTCCAAGAAATGACACGCAGATAAGCTCTATGACTTGGGAATCATAAAACTAATGGCCAGGGCTAGGACATTAAAGGCCCGACTAATCTGAGGAAAAACACTGATTTGTATGACACGAAAATAAACTTTGAAAAGGAAATGTGAGTATTTCCTACTAAATGTTAGTAGCTGCTGTCTGCCCATCAGCTCTCACGTTCCACTGGTACTTGGAAAGTGTGAAACGCGGGCTTCTTCTTGGGCCTGGGCAATCTTTACCAAAATGAGCTGCAACGGCAAAGTCAGAGGGCCCATGGCCCACACCCAGGGCAAGCTCTCCGCCGCGGTGACCTGCTCAGAACAGAAAGCAGTCTGCAGGGAGCCAAGGCGACACCCTCCTAACAGCGCCCCGGCACCATCCGAGAGACAGGACGTCCTGCCAATCCGAGACCCCCATCCTGCTAAGGAAAGGGGAGAGGACGGTGGAGGGTCTGCTGATGCGGACGGAGCCTGACACGGGTCCTCATGGAAACCGGGCCGCGTGCAGCTCATCTCCATCTCTCTGGGTCTCCGATGAATCGCAGCTTGCTCTCACCGCTCACATGTCAGCCAAGTACCTCCACCTACTCAAATCTTAAACATAGAAACAAAGGCCTACAAAATGGTATTTCAATTTCTGTCAGCACCAGAGCCATGCTTGTCTGAATAAGTCAGTTAGAGCAGCACTAGGCGCTTGAAAAGAACAGTACAATTCCCAACACCTACTAGACAATTAGCATAAAACTCCGCGGAAACCAGTTGAAGACTCAAAATCGTGACAGCAGCGCCACCCAGTGGCACTATGAAACGCTGCATGTGAGGAACTAGCCTTGACTCGGAGGGGCCAGAGATGTCTCCAGTCACTCAAATCAAAGACCCCAGTAAAACACCTCCCACCGTGCTGGAAGATCCAAAATGGAATTTGAGGGGCACCTGGGTGGCTCAGTTGGTTAAGCATCTGACTTCGGCTCAGGTCATGATCTCACGGTTTGTGAGTTGGAGCCCCGGGTCAGGCTCTGTGCTGACAGCTCAGAGCCTGGAGCCTGCTTCAGATTCTGTGCCCTCCCTCCTCTCTGCTCCTCCCCCAACTTATGCTCCGTCTTTCTCTCTTTCAAAAATAAATAAATATTTTAAACATTTTTTAAATAAATAAAATGGAATTTGATCCTCCTCTGAGTCTACAAAGAGGCTTAAAGAAAATGTTATTTCACGTGTTCTGAGTAGCTAACGCACGGTTGCCAGATAAAATGCAGAATGTATGTTCTGTGACATATTTGAAACATAATAAAAAAGATATTCATTGCTTACCAAAAATTCAAATCTAACCGGGCATCTTGTATTTTTATTTGCTGACTCTGGCAACCTCAGGATGCCTATTAATCTCAAGGACCGCTGCCTGAAAATGCCCACCCCTAGAGGGCAGAGATTCACTTATACCATCAAGTCTTTCAGTTCACTCAGAGTCAGGAACACGTCTGCAGCAAGTAAGCTGGCTTACCCCGGGGTGCTGCCATCCACTAGCAGTGGCCAGGGAAGACACTCTGGTCCCTGATGCAAAAGACGAGCTAAGGAAGGTGGGCGTAGAGGGCAAAATGGGGGCACAGATGGCTGGGTCATAAAATAGGAGCATTAAATATCAGATGGGAGGAGAAGGGTAGAAAAGAGAGAGGCAATTCTGGAAGAAAGAGGATTTAACACCCAACAACTCTTGCCTCTTGACTACTGTACCTATCTAAGGCACACAGGTGTGTCGCTGTGATTTCCCTCCTTGTGGGGCCTGGTGTCACGAGCAAAGCGGGGTAAGGTAAGGCCAGAAAACCTGCCCCAGCCAGAAAACCATACCTCCGCCGATTATCCACATCCAAGCCAACCTTTCCTTGGGAAGGGATTATTTAAATGGGTGTGTGTTCCAGTTTTCTCAAACAAAATAAACTCATGTTCTTTTTCCTACGCCACTAACGGGTTTTGATTCGCATGGTTTGCTGTGTTTTGCCTCCTCCCCTCTCAGAGCCACAGCGACCGCCAGGGCCTCACGCACCTTTGCAGTGGACCGCAATCGCCCCGTCGGTGTTCTCGCAGATGTTCAGGAACCTTCGCACGATGTTGTCGCTGGGTGTGCTGCCGTCTATGAAGAAGAGGTCGTAGTGCTCGAAGCCGGCGTCGGTGAAGCGCTTTGCCTCGTAAATCTTTTTGTTCAGCCTCACGACTGCCGTCACGTTATGCTTTTTGAAATAAGGAAAGTAGGCTTCAGGGGCGTGCAGAGGATAGCCTGAAGGGAAAAACGGAGCTGTAAGCACAAGGCACGCGGGCCACCTTTCACACCCAGAAACGCAGATCCCCTTCACTATAGACTTCACGGATCTCAACAGAGTTTAGGAAGAAAGTGCATTTCCCGAGAGAGTAAGAGGTCGAAGCACATTTCTAAAGCAGCAGCAGTCCGAATAACTAGAAAAATCACCACGGGAGGGAAAGAACCTTCTCTGAGTATTGGAAATGGCTTATGAAAAGTCAAACCTCCACCCACAGGACTCGAATCCTGGCAGCCTTTTGCCTCCCAAAGTGAAACAAAGAGATTCTGGAGGCCTTCGAATGTGCCCGGTAGGCCTGGAACGATTCCTTGTGCTTTTTCTTCTGCTTGACAGATACTTTTCAATTACAGTTAAACCCTTCTTGCCAGGGGGTTAGTTTCCATCCAGAGTGCAATCCGTGTCACAAAAGAGATTGATGATTATTAAGCACCTAACATGTATAAGTAACCATTACATAGAATGTCTTTAAATTCTCAAAACAGCCTGTTCAGGTAAGAATAGTTCATCTCATTTAACAGATTGAGAAACTAAAACAGTTTAATAATTTTTTGTAGACATTTTCTCTTTTGAAGGGTGGGGGTACAGCTGGTGAGCTTCCCATCCCTCTTTAGCTTCAAGTGGATCCAGTATCATGGGAGTATTCCCCGGGAGCTACAGTGTCCACTGGGTTACAGACATGTGACCTACACTTGGCCAATCAACAGAGGTGACCCCTGGGGGCTTTGGCCACTGCAGACCTTGCCCGCAGCCCCAGCTATTAACATGGGACTCATTTCTCAGCACCCTGATTATCGCATCTGGAACTTATTCAGGGCTCACGGACTCACAGCCCACCCGTGAGACAATCTCATTCAGAACTCATTCAGGATGGTGAGTCCCATATGGGCGGCGGCAGCCTGCAAAATAAACCAGCAATTTCTGCCCCGTGAGCTTGGCTACGTTTCCTGCCACTTTGGCCTCTGCATATGCTGGTCATTTGCTACATTCTCTCAGCTGCCAGCCACGCCTCCCCTGCTGGGGCTGGGGTCTGTGGGTGGCATTTGCAGCTGGCTTCTTGTTAGTTCAAAAAATCAGAGGCACTCAGCACCACCAGAGTGAGTGGAGGTCAGAGGAAGGAGAAGGGACTTCCCCGCGGGGGGCCAGCAAGGCTTCGGCAGGGCAGCAGAACGCAGGAGCCCCCCAGCACCGGGCTGCAAGCACCGGCTGGGCGGCATTCTCCTCTGAGCCCCCGGTACCAGCCTGGGTGCCCTCCCAAGACCCTAGCTTCCAGTAACCTCACTTTCTCCCTTTTTATTTTTATTTATTTTTATTTTTTTATTTTTTTTCCTCCCTTTTTAAAGGCAGTGGCTGTTTCCTCTGTAACATCTGGTTTCTCCAGTGTGGACTTTTTCCTTTTTAGCCTTCTCTGTAACAAACGACTTGTGTGAAAGTCCCTCTGTTTGAAATGGTATGGCTTCCATTTCCCTGCCTGGACCCTGCTGAGACGTGATCTCCCTGGTCCCTGCTCATTTTCGAGGCCTCCCTCTCCAGCCTTCTCATGGAGGCTGTGAGATCCGCAGCATAATCCCAAACAATGCCTTTTTGGTTTAATTTACCAAAGTTGGGTTCTGTTGCTTGCAACCAAGAGCCCTAGCTGGTATACCCGGCCAAGGTCACACAGCAGATGAGTCAGAACTGCAAGGCAGGTCAAACTAATCCACAGTCCAGATACGTGGTGCTTACAGGCCATGCTGCTTCCAAGCAAACAGGGAATACAGAACATATTTTCCATCCTCTGTGTAGAAGCAGTACCTTACACACACACACACACACACACACACACACACACACACACACACACATTTAAAGAAAATGGATGCTTTTCTACTTGGAAAAAACAAACCTGTATTCCTACTAGGTTCAACTTACTTTCCAGCAACAGATTTACATCCTAAGGAGAAAAGAACTATGGTCGGTAGCAGGAAACAAGAGCTTTCCCAATATGTACAAATGGGAAGAAGAGGACTCACAAACCTATGGGGGCCTTGCCTTGGTGTGGCAGGTGGATGAGCACTTCTGACCCTGGGCTCCTAGCATGCCTGGTACCTCGGTGATGGCGCTTGTTACCCGGTGTGCTAGTGGCTGGTTTAGTGTTGATCCCCTCCCCTCCTCCACCAAGAGTAGAAGAATCTTTCTTTTCACATATTAATTTCCATCAGAAGTAAACGGCATTATAGATAATACACCTAAACTAACTATTAAGAGAAACTATGTGTACATTTGGATTAAAAAAAAACAGTGGACGGTTATCCAAATATGGCAACAGGATACAGAAGTAACAATAATATCATAACTAACATTTACTAAGCACTTACTATGTGCCAGGCACTAAACTTCAGTGCTTCAGATAGATCATCTCATGAAACCTTGCAATTACCCAATTACTGCTGCTTAGAAAAGGGAATGGGCCCACACACACAGCTAGTAAGAGACAGGCAGCATCTGAACCGTGGCAGTCAGAATCCAGGGCCTGTGCTGGGGCCGATTTCAAGTAACATCCAACCTGATTCTGTTAGGTCTCCAAATAAAGGAACATTATATGAACATTAGGGGCTGCACTTCCTAGAGCTGGTGAACAAGTCTCTTTAAAATCCCCCAAACTCAAAAAAAAAAAAATCCCCCAAACTCTTTCAAGTGACTTGTAACCAACGACAATGACGATATCCTCTGACTTCTGAATAACTGGGGTTACTACTGTATTTGGGACTGCTTTTAGCAACGTGCAGAACGGACATTCATCAACCCCTTCCTCCATCTTCCCGCTAGATGGCGCCCTGGTATCAGGAAAGCACAGGTGGAGCCCAAGAGCCGAGTGAAATCAGAATTTCAGAGCAGAGAGATTTAAAATTCATCTTTTCCCCAGCCCCTCATTTAAAGTTGGGAAACTGAGTAACAGAGGTCAAAGGACTAGTCCACTCAATCATTATTAACAGTAAAAACCTCAAGATGGGCAGGCAAATGTAGGACACGATAAAATATGTTTATTAGGTTAATTAATGCGAAAAATGTCATCAGAATATCTGCTCTCTAATAAGCATCTATTATGTGCCTGACGCTGTGCAAGGCACTTCATATAATATCTCTGATCTTCACTACATGCCTGCATTGTGCATTCTTTTTCCTCCTGTTTGATATACAAGGAAATGGATGCTCAGAGAGGTTGAGGAGGTCTGGGAAGTTCACACAGCCAGTTAGGGGCAGAGTCAGGCTCCACTGCCCAAGCTCTGCATACCTGCTTCTGTCATGAAATGACCAGGCTCAACCAACTTCAAATTGTTGTGATTCTCTCTCTCAAGCTGTCTTTCTCTGTGCTTTTTTAAAAATAGAGATAAGGACATTGCCATCTGAGAGTTTGGGGGATTTTTTTTTGGGAACTGGAAATCCAAAATACGTTTCATTCTACTGCTTTATTATTCATGTAGCATCTCAAATTTATTTAACCAAAGAAAGGTAGAGCTCAAAAATAACAACAAAGGTAAGGGCATTTCTCTCCCTCAGCATCAAAATAATGTGAACCAAGATGACTGTAAAAACTGCATTTGGTCTCCATTGACACAACACACACATAAGACTCTCATAATGCATTCTGTTCAGACCTCAAGACTTTAGGGCTTCTTTTGCTACATCCTAGCAATGGCTATCTGAGTATTAATTTCTTTAAAATCTACCTTTTCTATTAATGAGCCCCTAAATAACTTCCAGCCTCCCCAGGAAACACAGCGTTTCTCAATTTAAAAAAAATGCACCCAGATTTTACTGTAATTGGATCAAGCTTGTTAATTCCATCACACAATTATTTTCTTAAGCTCCATAAACATTTACAAAGTGAAGCCCTTTTACAAAAACTACAATGAAGCTTCTAGTGAATACCAGATCTTAAAGTGGGAAGTCCAGTAGAATATCAATATTTACCAATGACAGCCTTGGTGAGATTGTTCTAGGCATCATGAAAACCAACAAAATACTAGGTAAACAGCCCTTTCAGAGCTTTTTTCTCAATGTGAGAGGACATAATACGTGCAGAGGGAAAACAAGATGTATATAGAGCAATGTCTTAAGGGCTTATTTCTAGATTCTATAATTGCAGGTGACTTTTCTTTACATTGCTTAAATTTTCTATAGAGAACATGTACTTCCTCCATAGTAAGATGAAAAAGAACACAGAATTTGGAATGAAAAAGACCCGTGTTTAAATCCACACAGTGCCACTTTCTAGCTGTGTAAACCTGAACAACTGAGGTAACTCCTCTGAGCCTCTTCTTTTCTTCTGTAAAATAACTACCACTTCCCTCAGAGGATGGTTCTGATTATTACAGAGACATGTGAACAAAAAGCTTAGCACCATTCCTGGCATATAAGCGAATGGTAGCTATAATGATTTCCCAATATTACATTATGATACCACAAGGAATTTTTAGAGATTTCTGACAATTAAGGAAGTACAGTTTTCCCATTATAAAATAAGTAAGACACAGGGATGTAACAGACAGCATAGCAAATATACTCAATAATATTGTAACAACTTTGCAGGATGACTGATGGCAACCAGACTTAAGGTGGTGACAGTGTCCTAATGTATAGAAATATCAAATCACTAGGTTACACACCTAAAACTAATACAATTGTATTACAACTAATACAGTTGTAGGTCAACTGTTCTTCAATGTAAAAAATTGTCACATAAAATATTCATAGCCTTTTATCTGCTGATCCTACCACTTAAGAACTTAGAAAAGAAATAGGAACTACAAAATACGCATGCGTGTGTTTGCCAACCATGCATTTTCTCTTTTTTAAAGAGAAAAACTGTAAATAATGCAGATTTCATTCAAAAAGTAATTAGTTAACAGCATTATGGCACATTGCTGAATAATATACAATGCAGTCAGGGAAAGTATAATGAAAATCTACATTTACTACCATGGGAAGAAGTCTGTAATATGTTAAGTGGAAAAAGCTGATTTAAGACAGGAATCATGATGCTATGCTTGTAAAGAAAGAAAGGTTTACTTGTGTGTGTGTGTGTGTGTGTGTGTGTGTGTATTTCCCTAGAAGGGGGGGAAATGTGTGCAAGCAAATACAGAGAAGCAGATGGAAAGAAAATTAAAACCCCTATTATCCTACCACCAACGATTAACCCTTGAAAACTTGGGTAGAATTACAGGTCATTTTTATGCTTCTTATTAATTCATCTTCAGTTCATTTTTTCATATTTTTTCATATGTATTATCTCTCTAAAAATATTTTTAAATGATTCTTTAAATTACACCTCTCTTCTCTTTAAGAAAATGTCACACAATACATGAATCCTAAATAGCAAAATTCTTTGAACTTCATTAACTGAACACCCACCGACAAAGCCACTACTGAAACCATACACCTACAAAGATGTTCTGGGTGTGAGTCAGATGGTTTTGCACAGGAGGCCAAAGGCAAATTTAATCGCTCCTGTCCTGAAGGGCCAACCGTCAGAAAGCAAGTTTCCCCTGGGCACATAGCATGTGAGTCCTAACAACTCTCGTGACAGAGGGTTAATCAACGTCTGCAGCAAAATAAGTTCATTAGCAAATTCAGGAATGAGAAGATAGAATTCTGGCTTCAGGACAGAGGCCTCCTATTTGAGAGCTTATGTCCTTAGATCTGCCTTCCCCATCACAGGGAAAGCATGATTCAAGGACAGCTCCCTGGAAGGTGTGTCATAGCTATGAACTGAGAAGCACATGTGTGGGAGTGCAAACAAATCAGCAAATCTAAATGCGTGAATAACAATGTACAATGAAACTAGAGTTTAGATTTAATACGTCCGATGACGTGGGCCTCCTGGGTGGCTCACCAGTCGGTTAAGCGTCCAACTTTGGCTCAGATCATGAACTCACAGCTTGTGAATTTGAGCCCAATATTGGGCTCTGTGCTGACAGCTCGGAGCCTGGAGCCTGCTTCAGATTCTGTGTCTCCCTCTCTCTTTCTGCCCCTCCCCTACATGCACTCTGCACTCTATGTGTGTCTCTCTCAAAACTAAATAAACATTAAAAAAGATTTTTTTAAATACTTAGGATGATGATAATGCAGAAAGGAGACTAAATCTCAATCAGGGGTTTTAGGATTATGTTCCTTCAAAAGACTGTTCCAGGTCTGTGAGCGGACAGAGAGAGAAAAAAGGAGCTACTGTGTTCATAAGTGAAAATTTAAAATTTTATGTACTCTTCCCATAAGTTATTCTTAAATCTTTGGTGCCTATCATTACTTGTCTTCTAGGAATGTAAAAGATGAAAATAAATAACCAGAAAATAAATATTAATGGGAAAGCTCACATAGCTTATCATGTATCATTCAAGAGGCTTGTTTGTTTGTTTTTTGTTTTTGGTGTCCTGAGTATGTATGTCCCTGGCTATACCTACACTGCAAATAAGTAATTTAGTTACTGTTAGCTAGAAAAGTATTCTCATCATCATAATAGAACTAAATAAATAGACCAGTATAGTGGTGACATTTAGGAGCCGAGCTCTGGGATGGAGCACCAGTTCCTCCTATTACTTGGGGCAAATTCCCTACTCAAGACTCAGTTTCTTCCCCTGCAAAATTGAGATAAGTGTACCTATGCCTCACAGAGGTGCGTGTGCATTAAGTGAGATAATGCTGTGATTAGCTCGTAACTAGTGCATAGCAAGTACTCGATAAATGGCTCCATCATCATTATTGCTCCATGATGTTTCCCAGAGCATACCTTGATGTAGCACTCCACCACCAAATAAATCTCAGAACCACTGACAATTCAACAGTCTGCTTGTTAGTTTGACCAGTTTGCTTCTCGGATTCTTCTTTGATAATTGGGTCAGGGAAAGTGAGCATCCTATTTATGGCAATCTAAAAATCTTCTAGTTTAAAAACAGTGATTATTTTCCGCCTATAAAACTATAATATTTAACACACTAATTACTACTGTTCAATTTTTAATTAATAAATATTCTTTGGAGAATATTATTAAAAGAAAGGATCATCGGAGGAAATTAAGAAATTAAAGAAGATGAACTGAAATAAATTTTTGGATGGTAAAGTAAAGAAAAACCTACCATTTTCAATTTTGCTTTTTGGATGTGGTCCACTAAATGCTAAAAATTTTCCTGGAACAATCCAGTTGAAGTCACCATTTTCAACTCGCTGGCAGAATTTTGTGAGAAAAGAGAAGAAAAATATTTTATAATTCTTATACAATTTAGGATACCCTTACAAACAAAGCTTTTCACTCTGTTAGTACCATTGGACATACATGAAGACAAAGTAACATAGCTTAAACTAAAAACATGCATCTGAATCTCAAAATGATATTTTGATACGCCTCAGAAAAAGTTTTACATAGACTATATGAAAAGTTTAGAAAACTTTATTTAAAGTTTTAAAATATAGTTTAAAATAATTTTGTCTCCTGGCTACTCTGCAATGACATGAAATGAAAACAAATATTACTTGTCCCTGCAATAAACAAAAGGGCAAGAAGATAAAAGACAGAGAATATAAGTACTTTCCATGAACCAGGTAAACATATTTTAAGGAATGAAAAAATCTATAAATATCAGGGTCATAGTGAACACACTTCCTTTTTTTTTTTTTTCTATTTTTATAGGTGGCTACTGTTGTCAGTGCTGTCGCTGCTCCTGTTGACAGTGTCAGAGGACGTGAGAGTAGGACCAGAGGATCATTAAACCCTCAAGGTAGACCACAGACTTGAGTCAGCCAAGTCTATGGCCAGAGTTCCAAACCCAAGCAGCAACACGGGTCCGACAAAAGACACAAATACAGGCAGGTGTTCCTCAGCTCTGGCTAATTTAGTCACCTTGCAGGAAGGGCTAACTGAATGTGGCTGGTTTTCTGAATGCTTTTCATGTGAAACCTCTCTGTATTTAATGTTGACGATTTTAAGTTTTTAAATATTATGAAACCAAATAAATAAAACACATCTGTGGGCCGACTTTGATCACCAGTCATCAACCTCTGGTCTACTCAGAAAAGGCCTGAAAACCAGCATCTTCCCACTGCTCCATTATCTCCTCCTTTTCCTTCCCTTCCTAGTGTGCCTCTAAACCCATGGAACACTGGGGCGGGGCTGAGGGTACCCAAGATTCTGCAGGGAATTAGGACATATCTGTGCAACGCATCATAAAATACATGTGTCACTTCTTCATGTAAGCATTCTTCAGCCCACCTGCAACCCCATCCCTACCCCCACCACCAGGCCTGCCTTCTAGTCTCCACCTACACCCTCAGGGCTCTGTAGCTCCCAGACACCTCCCCAGCCTGGGAAGGAAGGCAGTTCTCTTTACTGTGCCAAGAATATCCATTAAAAAAGCTCTGTCCTCCACCACTACATGGCAAAGACCTCAATGGTAGGACTATTTGTCCAATACACTCTGTACTCTACTGTAGGAGCTCTTAAGTATTTGTTGTTGTTGTTGCTTTAATTTATTCATTTCTGAGAGAGAAAGAGAAAGACAGTGTGAGCAGGGGAGAGTCAGAGTGAGAGAGAGATACAGAATCTGAAACAGGCTCCAGGCTCTGAGCTAGCTGTCAGCACAGAGCCCGACGCGGGGCTCAAACCCACAAACTGTGAGATCATGACCTGAGCTGAAGTCGGATGCTTAACCGACTGAGCCACCCAGGAGCCCCTTAAGTATTTGTTACATTCATTGAAGTAATGCTATCAAGGAAACCTGGAGCCTCTACTTTAATTACTTATATTACCATTATCATTTCCCATTTTCATGAAAATCAAAAGGAGCTGTACAATTTCTGTTTCAAATGAGACACTTCTTTTCAGTTATAAAAAGTTATAAAAATGAAACTTTACATGACACTACAAATGTCTAATTTGTGTTAATCTAACTGTAATAAATATAATATCCCCATAATGCCAGAAATAAAATCTTAGGGATACTGTGAGTGCTATGATTACACATGTCAAGTTATATCTCAGGTGTAACTATCTACTTTTAACAATTTGAATACAGAATCTAATATAGAGCTCTTTATGATAATTAAACTTTTTCTTGTTTAAAGAAAGCAGTCTCTAATGGTCCAATATCCCTCTTAAGTAATTAATAAACTTAAAACATTACTTAAAATTTCAAAAATAATGGTATGTTCTAATCATCAAAAGGCTAAAGGCAATTCTTCATGAACAGCAAAAGAAAACAAGTTTCTATGTTCACTATTTCTGTATCCTTGACCACTACGTAAGCCTAGGTAAATATATTGTGCTGTTTACTTGGATTACAGACATCCATTTGGTTAAACAGTAACCTTTTATAATCAATCATATGGAGAAAGGCAATGGACTCACTAAGATACATTCACTCACAAAACCAAAGGAATATGTTTGCAAATCTGCCTACCCAAAAAGATAAACATTAGATAATACTGGACTATATTCAGTAGCCTGGATAAGGTTGATGGAGTAAACAAGATTTGGTTCTCAGATCCAAGTCTGAAAAAAAAAATTAATAAGAAAGTTACAGCTCTTAACTGAGTAGGGTAAGATAAGCTTACTTTGGTAAGCTGCCCAAATTAATATTTTGTGCCTTCTATCACAGTGAATTACACAAATGTCAATATTTATCAATAGTAAAATAGGATGACACACATTGGTTTTCTAATTAAACACACACACACACACACACACACACATCAAAGAAATCTAAATCAGACAGGAACTTAAGGTACTTTCCAACACCACCACATTTGCCACATTTTATAAACAAACATCTCAGCAAGGATGAGGCAAGATGATGGTTTTACCTCTCACATTCCAAAGTCTACTGCCTACCAAGTACTCTTCCTCACTATAGTAAAATTTTTAAAAACCTGAATTCCTGAAACTGATCCATTTAAATGTTAATAGTCACTTTACCACAGGAATGTTCCATCTACAAAAGATTCGCCAGGTTTCTCTGAAATAGCTAATTGTGCTGGTGCATTTATAAGATCATTTGAGGGGCGTCTGCCTGCGTGGCTCAGTTGGTTAAGCGTCTGACCCTTGATCTCAGTTCAGGCCTTGACCTCAGGGTTGTAAGCACAAGCCCCGCCCCGTGAGGAGCCTACTCTAAATAAATAAATAAATAAATAAATAAATAAATGAATGAATAAATGTATGTTTTTGGGGAAAAGGAACTCAAAGTTGCTTACAAAAAAGTAAGCCGCAGTATTAAAACTGAAAAAATAAAAAAGTAAATATAATTTGACTTGAAAACATAAATTTTTACATCCAAGAAATACATCTATGCCAGTGAGGCATACCTCTGTTGTAATGGTCACAAATATATTTTTCAATCCAAATGCTGAAAATCATTTGGCCTTACACCAGTGTAAAAAACAGACAGTAAAATAGAAAAGATAGACCTTGAGGTTAACAAGTACAGGACTGATCCCCTTTGTCAACAGAGAGGTTTTCTAAGATAAGATGGACAAACAACTTTTAAGCACAATTCAAAATTCATTAAAACATCTGCTGAGCCTTTTTGATATATAAAGGACTATCTGTTGGTGTCACACATAAAATAATCAAAAGTATTTTCTCTGTGGTCTTAAGGAGTCTGAAAGCAAGTGGGAGTGACCGATAACAGTCATAATAATAGATACAAATACATATTTACCACTGACTCTGTGCCAGACACTATTTACTCAATCCTATGAGGTGGGCACTACTCTAATCTCTGTTTTACCCATTGCTACAAACTGAATGTTTGTGTTCCCTCAAAATTGATACATCAAAACCTGATCCACAATATGATGATATGAGGAGTGGGAGCTTTGGGAGGTGATTAGGTCATAAGGATGGAGCCCTCATGAATGGGATAAGCAACCTTATAAAAAAGACTCCAGAGAGCTCCCTTACCCCTTCTACCATGTGAGGACCCAGGGAGAACGTGGCCACGGAAGAAGGCCACCAGACACCAAATGTGCTGGTACCTTGATCTTGAATCTCCCAACCTCCAGAACTATGAGAAATGTTTGTTACTTAAGCCACACAGTCTGTGGTATTTTTGTTGCACCAGCCCAAACTAAGACATCCATTAAAAAAAAAAAGTTGCATTAAACTTTGAAAAGTGCTGTAATAGATAAGCACATAAGAGGTTTAACAGTGGCACAAGACTGTTTGAAAAATCAATAAGACAGAACTGCAAAGTCTCTTTTTTATTCATTAAAAAGCACCTTATATTTCCCTAACTTCTAAAACAATAAAATAGTGTTGATGGTATAGTTGTATTACATAAACACAAATTTGCTGCAGTGATTGCCACTTTATGTGCTTAAAGCAAAGCAAATATTTGAGTTATTTGGTTTAAATTAAAATGCCATGCCATCTGGCCTTAAATAATCAAACTTTAGATTATTAATTTAGATTTGCTGTTGAGAGACAGTGTGGTGGAGGGAAAGAGGAGGGCCCCATGTGGATGACTGTTTCACCTCTGCTTGCTCCAGCTGGGGTGGGGAGACACTGGCGGTAGAAAACACTTGGCGGTGTGCCTGGGAGGCTCATTGGGTTGAGCATCTGACTCTTGATTCCGGCTCAGATCATGATCTCATAGTTCCCAAGATCAAGCCCTGCGTCAGGCTCTGTGCTGATAGCACGGAATCTGTTTGGGATTTTCTCTCTCCCTCTCACTCTGCCCCTCCCCTCTCACTCTCTCCTTTCTCAAAATAAATTAAAAAACTTAACAACAGCAACAACACTTAGGGAACTGCTCCAGCAGCTCAGACGAGTGACACATCTGCTGATGCAGCAGCCACAGAGAGCAGGACCCCAGGGCAAGTTTGCAGGGGCCGCTCCAGTGCTCAAGACATGAGGATTTGAGGCCACCAGCACGAACACGATTGTTGAAACTTGGAAACAGGTGCCCTCCCTCATGAAGAATGTATTCAGCCACAAACCAGGACCCCAGAGAACAGCAGCATTTCAACTGGGTAAAGGAAGAGAACATACTTGCAAAGGAGACTGAGAAAGATGGCCAGAGATGCAAGGAAGAGAAAAAGTAAGAGATGGAACCTTAGAAGTTAGGGACGGAAAGTGAGTATCCAGAATTAGAAAGTGGCCACCGGATAAATCAAGTAGGAAGAAGACCAAGCACAACCATCTGGTTGGGCTAACTTGTGTATTAGCAAGGACAGGTTCAGTGGACTCACAAAAGACCAGCCCATAATCAACTGATGACTTAATAACAACAGAGTCAAGACTGCTCTCTTAAGAAGCTTGTGGGTAAAAGACAGGATAGAGGGGTGCCTGGGTGGCTTAGTCAGTTAAGCGTCCGACTTTCGCTTAGGTCATGATCTCGCGGTTCGTGGGTTCGAGCCCCGCGTCGGGCCCTGTGCTGACTGCCAGCTCAGAGCCTGGAGCCTGTTTCAGAGTCTGTCACTCCCTCTCTCTCTGACCCTCCCCTGCTCACGCTGTCTCTCTCTCTCTCCTAGAATAAATAAAAAAACATTAAAAAAAAAAAGGATAGAAACCAAACAGCAATTAAAGAAGAGGAAAAACAACATGGGAAATTTCTTAGGACAAGGCAGACCTCAAAACATTTGACAACCAACATGATCTTTGAGCCACCAATGGGTGTAGTGGATTAGTAGATGTGGAAACACTGGGTACCTCCACATTTGCAGGGGCAGCGTCCAGGAAGGAATGTTGCTTCCTTGAACGTGTAGGCATTCAGTGGTATAATTAATTGACACTACAGGAGAGCCCCAGGGAAATGTTTCTAATAGTTCTTTGAGTAGTCAAACCACTGTGGGAGGCAAACTTCCACAGTTCCTCCAGGTGGGGAGAACATGCTCACATAGCTGCATTCTGGAGCTTGCTTGGCCCCAGTCCCATGGCAGGAATTCACAGTTACAAGGGCAGAAATTCACATTTTTCCAGCTCCATAATCCATGAAAAAGAGGGCAGACCAGGCAAGCAGCACCCAAATTACATTCTAGTTTGCTCTACAAACTCTAATCCAAAGCAAAGTCTTAAAACATCAGACTTTAGGTAGTCAACAGCACTGCCTCCTGCTGTTGACCTGAGGTGACACACTGAGCGATGGAAAACCTAACAAATGTTATCAATTCTCAAGGTACATGCAAAAAAAACATCCTCAGGAGTCTACACCACCTGGTCAGTTTGACAATTTACTTATTAACTGCAATGAAGGATGACAAAGTCAACCTGGAGACAGTCTGCTCATATATTAAACTACATTGATGTGACATGGACTCCCTGGTTGAAGATTGTAATCCCTAGCAATCCTGTGTTACAAATAACCAGCTTAAAAAAAACTCACTCTTAGATCACAGACTGGCTGGTAATGAAAGAAAGAAATACCAGTTATAGATGCTGTCTACCACAAAACTTTTTCCCGTGGAATGTAACTACAAAACCAGAATAAGTTCTTAATTAATCAGCCTTTATCACTTTCCATTAGAAAGTATTTATCTTTAACAAATTATATAAAATATTTTGAAATGTGCTATCCTCTTATTTTTAGTATTCATTCAATCATTTCTGCCCACCAGGAGCATACTATGCTACTGGTTACTCATACAAAAATGAGTAAGACTCGGCTGCTGACCTCAAGTAGCCAGAGTGCAACGAAGACACAGATGTGTAAATAGAGTATCAAGCAACATTGTGTGAGAAGAGCTCCCACAGAGCTAAGAATAACTTAGTCCAACACACCTACCTAAATATGGTGGGCAGGAAAGAAGGGGTCACAGGCAGGAGAGGGGAACAAGTGCATGTTGGAAGGCACAAAAGCATGGAGATGGGAAGCAATGAAGAACATAAGACTCAACTTGTAAAACATATATTCTGATAGTAATATGAACCACTTGATGGAAGAGGCTCAAGAGTCAAGAAAGGCACCTTGGGGTGCCTGGGTGGCTTTGTTGATTGAGCATCTGACTCTTGATTTCAGCTCAGGTCATGATCTTACAGTTGTGGGTAGTCCCACGTTGAGCCCCGCATCAGGCTCCATGCTGAGTTTGGAGGCTGCTTAAGATTCTCTCCCCTTCTCCCTCTGCCCCTCTCCCCTGCTTGTGCTCTCGCTCTTTCTCAAATAAAATTGAAAGAGAAAGAAAGAAAGAAAGAAAGAAAGGAAGGAAGGAAGAAAGAAAGAAAGAGAGATAGAGAGAAATAAATTGCACTCCCAGACATGCAGAATTGACCGATGCTTTCTTATAAACAGTTCCCACATGGGAACTGTTTATAATGTGGCTAAGATAATGTGAAATCACCTTCTAGAATAGCAATGTTCTTTTACTAAAAGAATTCTCTGTAGGTGAAGACAGCAATAATAATGACTTATAAATCATTAGAATATCTCAAGAGCAAAATTTTCCACATTCAGCCTGTCATGAATGAATGAGAAATTCTGTGTAGACAACTCATCTGATCAGCAAGAAAATGGGGCTTGTGGCGAAGGTCAGACATGATAACCTCGCAGAATGAGGCACAGGGATATATGGATTCTAAGACAGCAGATGATAAGAACAAAGGCTCTAACCCCACACATGAAGAGATGAAATTACAGTAAGCCTCTTGAGGAAAAAAAAAAAAAGGTACTCGACCCCAAAAATATACTGAGCAGATAGAAGGTACTTAATAAATATTTGTTCAATAAATGAACTGGAAAGTCATCGACTTAAGGGCATAAATGGTGTAATGCAGCTTCTTGACCCCCATAAAACAAAAGTCTATCTGTACACCATTATTTCTGTAGAACAAAGCTTTCCAACAAAATGGAGTTGCCTGGGCAAAGACAAGGGCAGCCAGAGTCCCCTAGGCCAGTCACCAACAGCTATGAGCTACGACCACAGGGTGCTGAGCAAATATTATTTTCCACATGTGCCTTGAGGAGAGGAACAAAAGGAGACCCTACACAGTGACTCCACACAGGCAGTAACCAGTCTTTCTGTCACCAGGTCTGCAGTAGCCAAATGTGGCTCTAACCACGTCCAGCAAGTAACCATTGCTAACGTGGGCCAGATTTGCCAATGTGGAAAAGCAAAGGGTCAGGTCAATAATTCCGGGAAATATCCTCATGCTGACAATGCTGCTTCACTGGAAGCATTTTTTTCCTCAAAAAGGGAATGATTTACCGGGGGTGGGGGGGGGGGTGGGGGGGCGGGATATAAAAGATAGTGGAAGATATAAAATAGCTCAAAGAAAGAAGTCAAAGTGATTTTGTAGTTTTCTGAAGTAGGTTTATGTAACTTTAAGCTCTGTCTGATGCCCAAAAATATATTTAAGGTAACTCCTTGTGATTGCGTGGGCCAAATTCTGGATGGGGTGATGGATGTAAGCCACAGCAGTGAGGTGTGTCCCCATGCTGCCACCAAAGCTGGTTTCCTGGCACTCTTCTCCCCCTCCC
Organism: Proteles cristata cristata; assembly: GCA_017311185.1. Lineage (NCBI taxonomy): Eukaryota > Metazoa > Chordata > Mammalia > Carnivora > Hyaenidae > Proteles > Proteles cristata. The sequence continues at coordinate 256,092 of JAESUZ010003327.1, read as the reverse complement.
GTCTCCCGGGACAGGGTGCCGCTCTGTGAGCCGGTCTGTGTGCGTGGCCAACATAGACCCACCATCAAAAAGGGCAAGCCTTCTGGTAAATGGGAGAAAGCTCCTCAGAGACAACTAAACAACAAACTAAACACACAACTTCAAATTCTCTTTGATGAGTAACAACCGCTTAAAAGCAGCATCATTAATGATTGGTGGTGTGTAGGCAAGGCCTTATTTGGTCAGGATGGTTCTTCAAGAAAGAATTTTAAAAAGGCTGACTGAAGGGGTGCCTGGGTGGCTCAGTTAGTTGGGCATCTGACTTCAACTCAGGTCATGATCTCATAGTTGGTGGGTTCAAGCCCCACATCAGGCTCTGTGCTGACAGCTCAGAGCCTGGAGCCTGCTTCAGATTCTGTGTCTTCCTCTGCCCCTACCCCACTCACACTCTGTCTCTCTCCCTCTCTCAAAAATAAATAAACTTTTTCAAAAAGTGTGAGGCAGGGGGAAGGTTGACTGAAGGCAGACTCTGAGGATGGGTGCTATTTCAATGTCTCCCAAGTAGGATATCATCCTACATGAGCAGTAACCATACAGAGGTATAGCAAGGGCACAGCTCCTCACATCTCTACAGGTGCATAATATGAATACTCAAGCTCTTCCATCTTCATTGTTGCTCCTGAGGGCTAAACGTCTATTTCCATGTTCAAGTGACCTGCTGAGTGGCTAGGTTTCAAAAGAGTGGCCACTGTCTTAGTTCTGTGAAAATCCCTAAAGAAATCTGTTGGGAAAGTATGAATGTTTTGACACTGGTTCTTAATAGAAGCTTTTGGACCACCTTCTTGCAGTTACTTCACGGGACCTTGGTGGCTGAGCTGCCAGAGTTATATCAGTTTGATCAGTGCAGATGTGAAAAAGGCAGAGTCAACAGCTTGGAAAAGACCTGAGAGGCCATATGTTGGAAGATACTTTCGGTCATCAATAATTAATGGGCCATTTTGCAAGTCACATGAAAATAAAGCAAGAGCCTGAGATATCTTACCCCAGGCTTTCTAAATATGACAGGACTTTAACTCTCAGGTGAGCACGTAGATTACCCGAAGCAAGAAGACACAACCTGTACTGCTTATCCAAGGCTTCACCTCATTCTGAGGGACGCCAACTTTTATGGGCAAGCCTGTCCCTGTAGAATCTGCCCTCTCGCGAGGGCACCTGGGGTGTCTCAGGTAGTTGGGCATCCAACTTCAGCTAGAGTCATGATCTCATGGTTCATGAGTTCGAGCCCTGTGTCAGGCTCTGTGCTGACAGCTCAGAGCCTGGAGCCTGCTTTGGATTCTGTGTGTGTGTCTCTCTCTCAAATAAACAAAATAAACAGACAAAAAAGAATCTGCCCTCTTGCTACATGTGACTACTGAGCCCCTGAAATGTGACTAGTTCAAACTGAGATGTGCCATGGAGTAAACTACATGCTGAGTTTTGAAGGCTCAGCTCAAAAATAAAAATGTAACATATATCATCAATGATTTTTATATTGATTATGTGTTGAAATGATATTTTGGGTACACTGTAATAAATAAAATATATGTAAATTAATTTCATCATTGTTTTTAATTTTTTTAATGTGGCTACTAGAATGTTTAAAATAGATATAAATACTTTTCATTTTATTTCTATGGGAAAACACTGTTCTAGATTCATGAATTGCTGGAAAAGATGAATATAACCTTTTGCAGAATGAGCAAAGATTTATCTACAGACCTTATAAAACAAGCATTTCCCATATTCTGCTGATCTTGTCATTAACAACATTTCTAAGTAGAGTTCTTATTATAAGGCTCTCCTTCCATCTCACACAGTGATGCAGTCTCATTAATTTAGGCTTTTTCTTGAGCCAAATTATATGTTAAATGTAGTACAGTCAAGAATTGCCTTTGAGGGGCACCTGGGTGGCTCAGTGGGTTAAGCCTCCAACTCTTGATTTCAGCTCAGGTCATAATCTCAAGGTTCGTGAGATCGAGCCTCACATAGGGTGCTGCACTAACAGCACAGAGTCTGCTTGGGATTCTCTCTCTCCCTCTCGCTCTTCTTCTCCCCCGGCTGTGCTCATGCTCTCTCTCTCCCTCAAAATAAATAAACAGACATTAAAATAAGTGTCTTTGCAAAGCTTTATCTTGATATCTCCCAATAATCTAAGATTTATATTCTCCTAATTTGCCGTCGATAATAAAATTTTACTTTAAAAACTACAATGTCCCTTCAGAACTAAAGTGGATGGAACTAGAGGGTATTATGCTAAGTGAAATAAGCCAGTCAGAGAAAGACACATATCGTATGACTTCACTGATATGTGGAAAACAGATGAACATAAGGAAAGGGAAGCAAAAATAATATAAAAATAAGGAGGGAGACAGAATGTAAGATACTCTTAAATACAGAGGACAAACTGAGGGTTGTTGGAGGGATTGTAGGTGAGGGGAATGAGCTAAACGGGTAAGGGGCATTGAGGAAGGCATTTGTTAGGATGACAGTGGGTGTTATACATAGGGATGAATCACTGGAATCTACTCCTGAAATTATTATTGTACTATATGCTAACTAACCTGGATGTAAATTTATAAATAAGTAAATATATACATACGTACATACATAAGAAAACCACAATGTCTTCACTGGAATACCAACTTTGTTGGGGCATATGAAATATGTGAATGTAGCTATTCCCCCAAGTTCAGCAAATGTCCAGCCTCATGAAAGCAGGTGGGAGAAAAGTGAGAGAAATTATGACAAGAAAGGATCACGCCCACAGATGGTCAGAAAGAGAGTTCCTTTATTTATTCATTAAGCAGCATTACGAAATGCTCCCTTCCTGAAAATCATGCTTCCATTTGTGATTTTCTTTTCCTAGGCTTAATGATAGAATGGATAGATCATTCTCATAAAAGGAAGTAAGCTGACAGAAAATGTCAAATGTTCACCAAGTGCCTCTCATTACCTGGATTTTGTTGTTATTGTTGATGTTTATTCAGGTGAGGACATGACTACATTCTTAACAGATATTTTTGGTTAGCTGATTGGCTGGTTGGCTGGTTGGTTGGCTGGTTGGTTGGTTGGTTGGTTTGCAACAATGAAACTACTGTTTCAGGTTTTTCAACAGCTTTTCCAACTACTTCTCAACATCAACATTAAAGTTAAAAAAAAAGATGAAGGAATAGGTAAGATATCAACTAGTTTTCTCTCTTTATTGTGCTATTTGCTCCTTCTTTCCCATCTTGAATCTCCACCCGAATACCTCCTTTTCATGGAAACGGCTTTTGTTTTCTGCCATATAATGTTCTCCATGTTCATATACATGGAACATGAAACTTAACAAATTTGGAAGCCCACTTTAAGAATATAAAACTATAGGGTGTCTGGGTGGCTCAGTGGGTTAAGTGTCCAACTCTGGCTCATGATCTCACGGTTCACAAGTTCAAGCCCTGTGTCAGGCTCTGTGCTGCCAGCTCAGAGCCTGGAGCCTGCTTCAGATTCTGTGTCTCCCTCTCTCTCTGGCCCTCCCTGCTTGCGCTCTCTCTCTCTCTCTTAAAAAATAAATAAATAAATATTTTAAAAAATTTAAATCTATCTATATATATAAGTATAAACACAAAATTAGGTATAGGACCTTTTTTTTTTTTAAAGTATGGGGCTTAAATGTGGGGCTTGAATTCATGACCCTAAGATTAAGAGTCACATGCTCCACCAACTGAACCAGCCAGGTGCCCCTTAAAATTAGGTATAGGACCTTAAAAGGTACCCATGCAAGTGGGAGTCTCTAAGATGTAAGCTTTATCAGCTTCACAGGAAACCAGCTCTGCTCATAAAATACAGACATAATATATATATGTGCAGGGTTTGAGGGGCAGATTCTTGTGTCACTACTAAAAATGCCCTGATAATAATGCTCTATGGTTTAAAAAAAAAAAAAAAGAATACTCAAGGCTTTCAACAAATTGTACTAAACTTATTTTAACATTTAATAAATTTAGCACTATTTATTAATTTAAGAAGTAGCAGACTTACCATGTTAAATCTTTCTTATTCAAAAACTCAGTATAAATTCTCCCACTTAGTCCCATCCCGTCCACAAGGAATTTACAATCCAATAAGAAAAAAGTAAGCGTGTACACAAATAGCCACAGGAAAAGTGGAAAGTACAAACTGTACAACGTGAAACTGAAGGGGGAAAATACTCAAGAGAGTTAAGGGCTGATCTGTGTAGCTCTGGCATGAAAAGGAGGAGGGAAACGAGTAAAGAAGACGGGCACCTGGCAGAAGGGAAGCTCAGCCAGGGCACGGGGACACTAAGAAGCGGTAAATACGCAGCTCAGTGGGGCTGGCATGCACAGGCCAACGGGGAGCAAAGAGAGACAAGACTAGCAAGGTGGCCGGAGCCCTAAGAACACCAGGACAGAGGACTCGATCCTCAATTCTGCAGGGCAGTGCAGTCTGGGGCCAAGCCAAGAGAGAGCTCTGTTTTAAGATCAGTCAGTCAGGGAGGTGAAAGGGCCGGGGCTCATTAGAGGGCGGTTATAGGTTATAACAGTGCATGCATGAGAGAGGGCATGAGGCCTGAGCCAGAGTAAAAGAAGTGAGAACAGAAAGGACGAGAACGATGAAACACACCACAGGGCACCAGCAATGAGAATCCAACTGCTGGTTAGATTAGGGAGAGAAAACAAAGCGTTTGTGTTCTTAAGCCCGGGTGAATAGCACAGCGGTGGAGCCATTAATACAGACGAAGGAAGCTGAACGCCATGTTTGAGTGAAAGACAGTCAATCTATTTTCACATATGCGACGTTTAACATGTAGGCAGGCTAGCCAAACAGACATCCTGAACTAGAGCCCGAAGTGGGAGGGCTGCCCTCTCTTGCTAAGGAGGGTGACACATTTCACAGCTCCTCTGGACCCCAATAGATGAAGCTCCCTTTCATAGCACGTTGGGCCTACTCGCACTCTACAAGCTTCTCATCTTCCAGAGAAACTTCATTGAGACTCCTCTGCCCAGTCAGAAAGTGCTCTCCTTCAGCATCTTAGAGGGCTACCCAGCTGGGACAGCCCTTGAATAAACTCTGCATCCCTGAGCAGGCACGACATTATTCAAAAGCTTTGTGAAACCATGGGGAAAAAAATCCAGCCGACCCATAGAACTAGGTAAATTCAGCTATATTTCAAAATAAAATTTATGCAGCCGAGACTATTACAGGGCACAAGTCCAGTTTTGTTTTAAACAGAACACGAATTTTTAAAACAACAGTAACTCAGCTTCACTACCAAACTATACTTTGAAATTATTTTTTCTTACAAGCTAAATGTGCAAATTAATCACTAATAGAGGTTTGGTATAAGAATATTATAAATATGACATTTTCCTGAACTAAAATTTTGGTGACTCCTGGTTCAAAGGTAATAACCAAGCTGAAAAGACAAAACTGACAACTATGGAATATTCCAGAATGCTTTTATTTTAGCAGCCACTAAATTTGCAATACCTGAGTGTTGGGGGGTGGTGGAGTACAAAGGATTTTAATTAACATGAAATTATACCTTGCAAAACATTAAAATGTACAAACCTCGTAATGTTCATATTCATCCACATCAAATGTCTCAAAGTCAAAAAATCCATGTTGTAATCCCTAAAAGCAGAATTTGAATTAGTTTTTCTGCAGCAAAATGATAAGTCTTTTAGCCATTCGTGCTCACAAATGATCCTCACTAACCTGAAGGGAAAAGTTTGAAACCTTTCATTTATAAGATGCCTCTCTAGAAATCATCTATTATTCGTAATTTTGCTTTGAGACTTTCTTACAAGTGGGACTTAACACTTAGAAAAACATGAAAATATGTCCCACAAAATAGATCTAGAGTCCTAATTTACATTGGTTTTGTGTGTAAGTAAATTATGTATATAAAATGCAGCATACTAGCAAATCGTATAGTTAAAACCCATTGGGAACTATGCAATTAATTCATATCAAACTATGATAGAATACATAATCATCATTACATTTTCAGATAGGAGAAGAAAATTCAAGTATTCATAGGTGCTTTTATTTTCCCTTCAGCATTAATGAGATACTTGGCAAAAAGGGCATTTACACTCAATAGGCCTTTATTTGTTCCTAAAACTCTGCTTTGAGAGAATTTGTTTTAAGGTAATAGTTATGGACAGAGTACAAGTGTACTTGACTGCTCATACCATTTAGAGGAAGAGCTGATATTTTTAACAGCACAAAGAAAAACGTGCATTACTCCTTTTTATAACTAATGACTTAGAGCTTTTCAAAACTATCCTGCTTGCTCAGTTATAATCTTTTGAAGAGGAAAGAGTCTCTTCTTTTATGTCAGGAAGCTATACAGATTAGAATAGAATACAAACCCACAGTCACTTTTAAAAGTTACATATTCAAGTCATTAGAAATAGGAGAAACTGCTAAGCCAAGCTACAGTGCATCCATATTTGAAAATACTGTAGAGACCAGTGTTTTCCAAACTGTAGAGCCTGGATCACCTGCAACAGAAGCACTTAGAGTAATGTAGACTTAAAGCACCAATTCCTAAACCCCATCCCAGAACTACTAAATGTGATTCTTTGGGGGGTAGGATAGGCATTTTAACATGCCTTCTAGGTGATTCTTATATATGATAAATTCTGACAACACTGTTTTAGTTGACCTCCACTTATAAGCAAAACAAGTTATTTAAATTATTTCACCTTTAAACAAAGCACCTCAGTTGATTCCAGTGAAAGCAGTGAGAAGAATAAACCCTGAATTATAACCTTCCTTCCTTTCTCTTCACTTAAAGTGTGTGTTTGTGTATGTTTCTGTGTGTAGCTCACACACACATGAACTATGCATATGATGATGCCAATACCACAAGATCAGACAGATATGCTTCCTAAGAAGGCAAAATGCAGCCATAACTCTGTCTACACTCTTAGGAGGCATGGTACTCATTGGCACAAAAACTACTCAGACCATGATGGCTTGTATAGGAGAGTGTGCAGAGAGGTAATGGGTCTCAGTTGCTTAAAGACATATTGACCACTATCAGGCCTTCTAAAATCTCATCTACATTCAGGTAAAATTAACCCTAACATCTGATGAAACGAGAAATTTACAGGGGATGTTTTTCATGAGCAAACTACAGCTTTCCTCTATAACAGGAAGGATGTCATAAATTCTATATTGAGTTACCAAGTTACCATAATAGGCAGGGATATTCCAGGGTGAACTCTTTGTGAACTTCATAAATTTATAAAAGAAACAGCCTGCACCAGATGGCAGAAGAGGTGAAATAATAATAACAATAATAACAACAATAATAACGATAAACAAATTTCTTTCCCTCGGGCATATTTTTTAAATGCTATAATTAGGGTTCTTAACTTGTGTTCCTAGAAGTCTATGTTTGTGACATTATTTGCGGGCTAGAGTATTTTGATGGTTTTTAAGTGAAAAGAAAAATATTTGAAAACTATTTGAAAGTTTTATGGAGTTTAAACTCATTTTTAAATGAAATATCAAAGCCAAACCAAACATACAAAAAACAACAAGCGTAGTTATCATACCAATTTTCCCAACTCAAAACATAACAAAATAAGTGTATATTATGGTAGAGAAAAGAAACTGGAACAAGAATGACCGCCAATAGTGTGTTCATAGTCCATAAATGACCCCTGCCAATGGATTACAATGTTCTTAACTGACAAATCATGGCTATATGTTCAAGATGGAATAATGCACTGTGAACCTGCATTAGAATTCACAGTGTAGCTTGCATGACTTCTCAGTAAATCAATGCTTCTAGAATACATTCTTAAAATTCTCAAAAATATTTTAGATTAACTTGTCCGTTATATATATATACGAATAACTAAAGAATTAGGCCTCTAAACTATACAGAACATCAAATCACCCAGAGGGATTGCTCAAACAGACCGCAGGGCCCCACTAACACAGTTAATGGCTCGATCAGTCTTGGATGAGGACCGGGAATTTGCATCTCTAACAAGCCCCACACTTTGACAAACCATTGAGTCATAACATACCCTGATATGCTATTAGAAAGCTCCAAATGGATAAGGAAATCTGAGCAGGATTTGGCCCTCCCAAGAACTCCCTGTGGCTCTGAGACTGACTTCACCTCTCTGAGGTTGCTTCCTCATCTGTAAAGATGAGATAATATCTGGCCTACTTACTACTTCACAGGGGTGTAATAATATCCAGGTAGGAAACCAACATGGAAATGTTCTCCTCCGCACTGACAGAGGTGTGGGGTGGCTTCCAGTCTCTCCCACACCAAGCTCTAGCTTGATAAGGAAGCTGAACCGGTGACAAAGCAATGTCACAGGCACAGCAGGAGACAGGAGCGACCCATCTGCCGGGGAATAGTAATGACTTCAGTGAGAAAGGGCAATCCCTTCTAGCTCAATAAGGAGTTGCAGAGTTACCCGCAGATATCCCCTCAATTTGTCCAACAATCTATATTTTACAGATTAATCATTGTTCATGAAGTGGAAAGCCTTCTGCTTACTGCCTGCCCTCTCTTCTCTCCATGACAAACAAGAATATTGACATTATTCCTTTCTCATATCGTGAAACTACTGTGTCAACTACAGTAAGGAGAATTATTATTACCTTTCTGATTCCCTGCAAACAGTCGAGGATGGTGAGATTGTAAGTGCAATTTCCAAAGGAAGCATCCCTATAAATACACACACACAGAAAAAAAAATAACACTAAAAATGTACATTCAGAATATTCAAATAAGACAATGCTAAAGTCAATTGAAGATATGCTTCTTTGGCTTCACAGCTGTCAACATGGTAAATTTATGCAACACATCAGCTCCTACTAGTTAACTACACTTACAGCTTAACTGAAGCGTTTCTGAAACTGCTTTAATCCAATGGGCAGAATTAATAAGAAAAGCAAATTCAAGAGCCTGAGGTCTGAAGTCAGATTGCCTTTGTTCAAATTTCAACTCTGCCACATACTGGCTGAAACCTTGAGCAACTTATTTTACCTCTGTGAGTCTGTTTCCCATCTCTGATATGATGTTACTGATGGTATCCCCATTCATAGGATTATTGTCAGATTACATTTAATAAATGGAAGTCCTGGGGTGCCTGGGTGGCTCAGTTGGTTACGTGGGTGACTCTTGATTTTGGCTCAGGTCATGACCTCACGGTCTGTGGAGTCGAGCCCTGTGTTGGGTTCTGCGCTGACAGCACAGAGCCTGCTTGGGATTCTCTCTCTACCTCTCTCTCTGCCCCTCCCCTGCTCTCTCTCTCGCTCTCTCTCTCTCAAAATAAATAAACTTTAAAAAATAAAGATAAATGTAAAGTCCTGGCACATAGGAACCACCTACTAAATATTATGATTTTTCTTGATAGTATTAACCTGAGCTGTTCCATTCAGTAAATGATTCATAATCACTAACGGTATTCTGATAGAGGAATAACCACCTATCAGGAATATGGTAAATATAAGCATAAAAATGTAAGGAGGACAATGTAGGCAGGTCAACAGAAGCTAGCTGCTATTTTCCTGGATTAAATGACACCCCTTCTATCTACACCCCCCCCTCAAAAAATGCAAAAGGCAGTCATGCTTCCAAACAGTCTCCTCTCAGGATCCACGAGAGCTTCCATGCACCATGAAGTGTTGTATTAGGAGTGGGAAGCCACTGCACCGAAAATTGAGTACTTCATACTTTATTTAAGTTTTTAGAGCAACTTAGCAGACCTGCTTTAGGCAACATAAAACTGAAGTATCAAGTTCAGGTTAGTTAAGCAAGAACTGGCACTGGAGCTTTAACACTAGCAATGTTCCAAGGTGTCCAAGGCAAGAAACTTGACCTCCAGGCTCTCAGTCTCTCTGCCCCGTCCCCATTGCTGACCCAAAGGAATAGGGCTGTCAGGTACCTGCCAGTGACAGAGTTAATGCACCACACAAAGTCAGTTCAAGGGCAGCAGTAGGGAAGGTGCCAGAAGATGATGCTCCATGGGAAGAAAAGGACCTTTAAGGACTTTAACATATAATTAACATAAAACTGAGTTTTACATCACAACCATCCAATGTAACTTGAACCTATGGCAGCTAAGCCATAAATTAAAGTGAAGCTTCAATGTCACTGGGTTTCAACATCCTGATAACCTAATATAAAAATAGGAAGTTAGCAAGGCAATGTACAGAAATGTTTAAGTTCTGAAACTTCAAAGATTTTTGTTTTGTTTGCTTAAGCCTCACTCAACACAAGGATTAAACTCATGGCCCTGAGATCAAGACCCGAGTTGTCTAATCGAATGAGCCACCCAGATGCTCTTGAAACTTCAAAGTTAACCTGTGTTAATAGGAAGGATTATTCTAGATATGTAAATCTGATTTCAACACTTATTTTTTTTAATGCTATCTGAAGCCATGGGTCAGTGCAAACCAAAATAGCTCCTTTTCCAAATATCCTGTAAAGACATAAACCACATATTAAAAACCAAATCTTAATGGACTAAACCAGAGAAAGGTATAGCTTGAGATCTCAGACAAAATAGGAGGATATATCAAAAATCACACATTCTTTTATAGATACTTGTCTCTTTGGCTCAAGGGTTCAGAGTCTTTCATGTGTCATGGACCCCTTAGAAATCTGATGAAGCCTGTGAACGCCTCTTCTCAGAATGATGTTTTTAAATGCATATAATAAAATATATATGAAGAACAGAAGACTAATTTGATAAAATTTATCAAAATACAAAAAAATAATTTATAATACCATATTTACTTACCTAGTAGGTCTAACAATGACTATAATTTTGAAGAAGCAATGAACATAAATAATAAGAAATGTGAAATATATAAGATGCAGGTAAAAATTATAATGGATATAAAAATGTCTGTAATTTCTATTGTGACATTCATATTGTAAATACTACTATAGTTTATTTCCAACATTGATAATTGAATGTAGTCTTCTAAGTTGTAAGATTAGTAAAAACAAAGTCACTTTTTTGTCATCCAAACTCAGTGACTCTCTGAACTATCTCCACAGACCCTAGATTAAAAATTCCTGCTTCAGTAAAGAAAAAAAAAACACCTTTTTATTTAAAAGAGCAAAACAATTTTAAGAATTGGAGGTGCTCCTCATTCTCTGAAGTATATTTTCCCATGCCTAGACTCACCTAAACAAATTCACATATGTAGGTGATCAGAAAAGCTCCAGGCCTAGTCTTTCTGACTGTCTGCAAAGTTTGGGGACATTATCATGATATCTCTTGGCCTGTCACAACCACAATTTTTACTAGTGACTGAAAAGGGAGCTCTGGTGACCTGGTGATCAAATATATAGACCTGAGAGAGGAAGGCGAGTTAACATGCCATGTGACAGAATTAGGATACAAAGCAGTAACAGCAGGCTGGAAAGACAGGTAGAAGTTTACAGCTTGAAATATAATAAGGGATGCAACAAAATGAGGTCACATTCTCAGAACTGGGGAAAGGAGATGACACACCAAAGGACATGACACCCACTCCTCAGGAGAATTAATCCTCATGATAGCGGCACAAAGACAAATAGGTTACGCAAACCTGCCCCCATACTGAGCAAGAGAAATGGCTTATTAGTGGGACCTGGCTCCTACTTAGACAAAGGAGAGTAACCATAAAAGTGAACGGACACAAAAACATGTTATATATTCTCTGAGGGGAGAAAGAGAAGGTAGAGATGGCAGACTGAACACATGTATCTACCAAAACCACACTAAAAAGAGAATTTTGAAAGGATTTTTAAGAAAGGAATCTAACTGGGGCACCTGGGTGGCTCAGTCGGTTAAGCGACAGACTTCGAGTCCTACTCTTGCAGTTTGTGAGTTTGAACCCTGCATTGGGCTCTGTGCTGACAGCTCAGAGCCTGGAGCCTGCTTCAGATTCTGTGTCACCCCCTCTCTCTGCCACTCCCCTGTTCTTCTCTCCCTCTGTCTCTCAATAATAAATAAAAATGTTACAAAATTTTTAAAAAGAAAGGAATCTTACAAGTTCAGGGAGAATAAGAGAGCAGAAGATAGCAATAAAATTTTGAAAACTGGAAGTCAGACAGAGGAGTGGTAATAAATTGCAGAATGAAGAAAACAGAATATTAAGGTGACAAAGTCAGAGAATCCACCCAATTAATACTAGAGATTTCCCAAAAGGCTCAGGAATTGGCAGCATTGTGTTCTTCTGGAGATGAGAATGAAGGAAGTGACTGAAATAAGATTGAAAGTCCATTTAAGAAGCTGAGAGATTTTATTCTATAAAAGAAACTTTATCTCCCATGTTGCAAATCCATCTTCTCTGCAGATTTCCTTCAACTCCCAATAAAGTTAGAAGCATCAGAAAACAGAATGATTGGCTCTGGAAGGCAGCAAGATACCTGCCCCATACAACATTCAAGTTTGAATTGGAGGATTGCTTCAGGACTTTTTTTCACCTATTTTGTTATAAGAAATGGAGATGGAGGTTAGGAAAACACCAGGCTCTGTTAACCACAGCAATGTCCCTTCGACTCTCAACTGTGTCTTCATTCAACACAACTGACGATCACTTTCTTCTCCAGTAATCTCTCCTGGTTCCTTGTCAACAGAATTTAAACACTTTCAGGTCTCTTTAAAAAAAAATCTCAAATTTTCTTGACTCAACATCTCCCCTCAATCACCACCCTCTCTTGGGCCTCCTCTTTAAAACGAGACTTCTCTGAAGAATTAACTTCTCTCCTTGATCCATTTTCCCTCCTCTCACATCTTAACAATCTCTGATCTGTTTCCGCCCTCGTCCACGCCAAGAACATGTCACACGAAAGTTACCAATTATCTCCATACTGCTAAGCCTGGGGGGCTTTGTTTTTAATTGAGATAAAATTCACACTTTATCCTTTTTAAAGTGTACAATTTGGTGATTACTTTTATATTCACAATTATTTTCACATTATATTATATTCACAATTCCTATTATCACGAATTCCAAAACAGCTATATCCCCTGAAAAAAGAAATTCTGTTCCCATTTGCAGTGACTGCTCACTTACCCTGCCCACTGTTGCAATCAGTAATCTACCTTCTGTCCCTCTGGATCTGCTTCTTCTAAGCCCAGGGAACATTTCCCAAGCATCATTTTACAGAATTTGTCAGCAACAATAACTCACTCCTTTGAAAACTGTCTTCACTGGATTCGTGGATTTTCCTTCTACCTCTCCAAACACCGTGACTGCCCAATCTCCCTGGCAAGGACATCCTTCACCTCCCAATCCCTAAAAGTTAGAGCTTCTCAAGGTTCAATCCCAGACTCAAATTCTTCTCACTTCCATGCTCTCTCCCTAGCCCAGGATTAGTTCCCATGCATCAGCATCACCTGGCTGGTTCCTTAAACTCAGAATGCTGGACCCCACCAGAGGTCCTGATCAAATGGGGGCAGGACCTGAAAATCAGCATTTCCAACAGGTCTCTGGGAGGATGCTGATGAAGCTGGTAGGAAGGAGCACATTTTGAGAACTGGCCTTGCACAGTCTCATCCATATAAACTGCCATCAATCTACCCAATGACCCTCACATTTCTGTCTCTAGCACAAACTCCTTAAAACTGCAAAACAGGGGCACCAGGGTAGCTCAGTGGGTTGACCATTCAATCCTTAATTTCAGATCAGGTAACGAACTCAAGGTGCATGGGATTGAGCCCTGCTTCAGGCTCCACGCTGAGCATGGAGTTTGCTTTAGATTCTCTGTCTCTCCCTCTCTATGCCCCTCCCTTGCTTGCTCTTGCGCTCTCGCTCTCTCTCTCTTCCTCCATCCCCCCCCCCTCAAAATAAATAAATAAATATTTTTTAGCCACATACATGACCTTCTCACTTGAGTGTCTTAAGGCATCTCATATTCCCTATGAAAGAAGACCCTCTTACACCTGTCCTCACCCCCAAACAACAGCAATAATCCAGTTCTCCAGCGCTATCTCTTAAAAGACACAGCTTCCACAATCACTCAAGCTAGAACTGACATCCCTGCGTCTCTCATTCCCTTTATCCTGACCACTACCGTGTCCCATTGCTTCTCCCTCTTAACTGCCTCAACTGACTTCCCTCTGATCCCCGCTGCCCCCACCGCCACCTCTCAGGTGGACTCCCACAACAGCCTTTCCACCCCCACCTTGCCGTTCTAATCAGTCTTCTCCCATCACCCAGAGTGATAATTTTTTTTAAAGCACATCCGATCCAGTCACTCTTCAACTATAACCCTTCACTGACTTCTACTGTTCTCGCAGGAAAGTTCAAAATGTCAACGAACAGAAGTCCTGGTGGTATCTGGCTCTGCCTGCCTAGGCCTCCTCATTTTATGCTCCTCCACAATCTGCCCATCACAAGGCCTTGCCTGAGACAGGCCCTCTGATCTCATCACAGGACCTTTGCTCCTGCTGGTCACAGGTCTCCTGCTGCCTTTTGCCTAAGTCACCCTAGTTATCCTTCAGATCCCAACTCAAAGATCAAAGTCTCCGGGGGAAAATCTCCACCCCACCCTGGCTAGAGCACGTCCCCAGCTTTTTTCAATTGTACTTCATCAAACATACTTTGACATATTATGGCATGCTTATTTGATTCTCTGCCTCTCTCTTTTTAACAGCCTCAAAGAAGACAGGATCTATACATTTTTGTACTTACCTTTCTCTCCCTAGTACCTAGAATACTGCTTAGAACAAAATAGATATTGAATAAATATTTCAATTAAGTAAAGGAGCCTGTCAAGTGATATTAAGCACACTTTTATTTTAACCCAGACACTTCAGAGAGGCTATAAAGAGCTTTTACAACTTAAATCACTATATTAATGTGATATAAAGTTTTAAACTCCCACAGTTTAAATTGCAACTATAGCTCCCAATTGTTTACTTAACTCCTGGTTTGCTTTTTTACTCATTTATCAATGTATTCATTCACTCATTTATTTATTCATTCATATTTATTGAGCCAAATATTTACTGAGTTGAATAAGAGGACATGTATTGTTCATTCTCTCTCTCCTAAAGGACCACTGACATCCACAGACTTCAAATGTGGGAAGAAGCATGCACACCCCATGCTGTCCAGGGAAAACCACAGCTCTTACCTTTATCTGTCATGATAGTTGTATCATGCATAGCATCAACTCCCTTAAACAGGAGTTAAAAGGCAATACTGCTCTTCATTCAGAAAGAAGTTCACATCCCAAATACCCAGGGTTTCTAATCATTCATCTCTGCTGAAGAATAAATCCTACATCTCTAGCCCCAATATGGAAGACTAATGTTACAGCCAAGAGCTGTCTAGACACATCCAAATATAAATTTAACCCAACCTCATGCTTGACCATCTAAACACCATCCATCCCAACAACTCTCTTCATAAATGTGACGTCCAGCATAATAGCCAGATGAACCATAAAAGTATTACGAAGCGATTATAAAAATCCACTAACTATGACCTTGGGAGTGGCTGACAGTCAACAAATATTTGTTGAATGAAAAACTAAACGAATGAATATTTGAATAGATGAAGCAAGACAGTCAACAAATATTTGCTGAATGAAAAACTGAACGAATGAATATTTGAATAGATGAAGCTATGGAATCTTTTTTATGTTTTTGTACTTATTTTGCAGAAAAGGAATAGAAGAAACATTAAATCTAAGAAAACTAGAATCACCCTCCACAATGAGATAAATAGAGAAAGGGCTGAATTCACTATTGCCATAGAGCATAGGCTCCCAAGAAGTGATTACTGAATATTCAGGAATTTTGTAAATCCCAAATCAGCATTGGTGGCTGTATTTATACCACAGAAATCAACAAATGCTTTTTACTTACAGAGCCTGTTTGCCAACATACCACAGCTTGTAACCTAAGAATATAGACATCAGTCAGAAAGAAGTAACCTTGTAAATGTTAATAATGTGGAGCCAAATCCAGAAATGAAAGAATACATTCACACAAAGCAATAAGAAGGTATTTCCGGTAATGAAGTTGCTGGAAGTGAAGAAAGAATGAAGAACAGAGGCACAGGGTTTAAAATATAGAGACTTTAGGGGCTCCTGGGTGGCTCAGCTGGTTAAGCATCTGACTTCAGCTCACGTCATAATCTGGTGGTTTGTGGGTTTGAGCCCCGTGTCAGACTCAGAGCCTGGAGTCTGCTTCGGATTCTGTGTCTCCCTCTCTCTCTCTCTGCCCCTCACTCATTCACACTCTGTCTCTCTCTGTCTCAAAAATAAATAAACATTAAAAAATAAATAAATAAATAAATAAAAATAAAAATAAATAAATAAATAAATAAATAAAATGTGGAAACTACACTAAAGAATACAAAAAGAGCTGACAGAAGAAATATTGGGGATGGCTATGATCTACATATGTTTTAATTCCATGATTCTCTGTGAGTTCTCTGGATAGCAACTAGTTAGGAGGTATGCCAATATCTTCAGAGCCATGGATTGGAAAGGATCTCAAAGGTTATCTAAGCACCCTTCCAAGCACTGACCTAAATCCATCTACACAACCGCACAAGATCATGAGATTTTTAGGGACCAGGAATGTGTCCTTTATGTCTGCATGCCCAGAATCTAGCACAGTGTTGGCTCCATTAATGTTTTAGATGTCAAATGAATGAATAAATGATCACTACCAGGAGACCATTTATCTTATATCTGAATGGCTCTAGTGGCTAGGAACTACTGACCTCTCAAAGCAACAATTATATAAAACAATCTTGAATCACAAACTATGTACAATAATGAAAATTCAACCTAGATCATTGGTATCTAATGGAAACATGATGCTGTCCACAAAAGAGAACCAAAAATGCAATTTTAATTTTTTTCAAATCCATATTTAAAAAAGTGAAAAGAAACAAGTGAAATCAATTAGTAACAATTTTTCTCAATCACCATAATAACAAAGAAGATATTTTCCTTTTTCTTTATCAAATCTTCAAAATCCAATATTTATCTTTAACTTACAATCTATCTCCGTTTGGACTAAACAAATTTCAAGTGCTGAAAAGCTACTAGCTACCATACTGGACAGTTCAGCTCTAGACTATATTGTATGGCTGCCTGGGAAGTAGACAATGCCCCAAAATATTCACATAATTATCCAAATTATACTTGACTTCCAGTCTTTGAACAAATCCATGACACATATATACCAGCTCCAGAGAAAAGAAAGAGCTGATTGCTTATATCACCTAGGCTATTAGATGAAAAGGTATTTGATGAGAATTCGTAGGGAGAACAGAGCCATCTCCTACTCGAAGAGCAACATCAAATGGCTTCATGGGGCAGGGCCAAAAGCTGAACACAACCAGTGTCTAACACAAACAGGACCCAGAATCTCCTGTGCCTCAGATTTAACATCAGGCCATACAACAATCTCTTTGTTCATCCACAGAAACAGATGTAAAAATTCATTTCTAAATCACGGCTTAAAAGGTTACATAAAGTCAGCAGAGTAGGATCTGTTTAGAACTAGCAATAACAGGCACCAAAAAAACAGACCAAGCACTGTGCTCTGGGCATTTTATCAACATGTGGTTGCCACCCATTTAACCACGCTAATTCTGCTTCCCAGATAAAAATAATAGTAAGTCATCTTCAGTCCAGGTATCGAAAAGAGCTTCACATACAAGACATTCAACAAAATAACTACACTCATTAATGTAAATGATTACAATCTCTCTCTAAACCACCTTTATCAAGTAAGGCTGACCATTAGAAATGTGCTATAAAAAGAAAGTATGGCACTGACTTTCCAGTAGAAAGTTTGGGACCACACCAATGAGACCATAAAAATAAGAGTAACGAAAAAAGTTATCTGAACCAATTTCCACATTGAATCACTGCCATGTTCCAAAAACAGAGAATAGATGTCACTCACTTCCTTATACATTTTTAGTGTGTCATAAAGACCCAGACAGTTGTTTCTGTTCTCAGATCCTATATAATGGTGCTTATTTACCACTTGAACAAGAAAAATCTGATAAAGACTCTGCTTTTCATGGTAGTCCAAGTTACTCAACATGCCCCAGCTGCTGAGAATGGATTCAACAGTTTGTACTGGATAAGCCACCTATTTTTATCTATTTTCAACATTCAGGAAACTGGCACAGTCTCACTACTCAAAACTAATGCATATCTTTTTCATCACACCAAGCGTTTAAAACAAAGGTTTATTAAAGATCCATGGGGGCAGAAATAACCCCAAAGACCACCACTGAGAAAGCAAAGAGGTAGCCATCATAAGGAAAAATTGAAAATGAAAGTAAAATCTTTTAAAGGGTAAAATAAATTGTGTTTCTACATTTATGATACTTGAGAGAAAAACATGGTAAGGAAAACTTTCCCTTTGAAATACAAGGTTAATTGCTAAATACACTTTGACAAAAATCACAATATCGTATTTAAGCTAACAAATATTTGGCTTAATGTTTTCTGTGAGGAGATAGATTTTACAATTACATCTAACATCTACCAGCACATGTTTACTTTACTTTAGAAGAAAGAAGGCAGCCTAATGCCAAGTTCTAAGTGGTTGACCCCTTTGAGCCTTTGTTTAGAGACCTACAAGCTCTGGCATGCCCAGATGATCTACAGTCATTGCTTCGGAGATTTCCCACCAAGGCTCAGTCACATTAAGACACAGCTCAGCAACAGGGATATCACTAGGAGTCATCCCCGAACACAACAAACCCCGCCCTTAATACAAACAGAATGGATTCGTTTTCATGACAAATGTCATTAAAGGACTGCCGTTGGGAGGCTTGTGGGTCCTCTGCTAAGAAAGGTTTTCTAGCCTCACAAGTGCTCTAAGAGAAAAGTTGTATGTTCCTGTTCATATTAGATAAAATACCATTATTTGATAAGCCATCTATTTCCAAGACTCTCAGGAAACAACACAAAAACAGTCCGACAAATGACAGCATATTATTCAAATCCCAAGAGATCCACTTTGTTCCACACAGGTGTGGACCAGGAAATGTGTCCTAGAGCGTTTCATGACGCTGGTGCTGTCAGATAGTAACAGAAACTGGGGGGAGTGGGAAGGGATTCAGGATGAAGTACTTTGGAAAAGTTGGAGTTAAACTAAGTTAAACAGGTCGCTTTATTACTCAGAGCCATTCAGAATCTTTAAAATGAGAATGTGCTTTTTATTTTAAGTTTATTTACTTTGGAGAGAGAGAGAGAGAACGAGCAGGGGAGGGCAGAGAGAGGGAGAGACAGAATCCCAAGCAGGCTCTTCACCATCACCATGGAGCCCAAGGCGGGGCTCGAACTCACAAACCTCAAGATCATGATCTGAGTGGAAACCAAGAGTCCTATGCTCAACTGAATGAGCCACCTAGGGCCTTCAAGAATGTGCTTTTTAAATCTCCAAGACGGAGAGTTCTAAACTTATCTGACCTTTGAATCTTTTTATTTGTTTATTTTTATTTTATCATAGCAGATCATATAGAGCAGTAGTTCTGGAATTATGCAGGAAGTTTTTGAAAATCCCAACATCCAAACCTAATACCCCAGACAAATTATGTCAACATTTCTGGGAGTAGAGCCAGGCACCAGTATTTTTTAAAGCCTCTCAGACTTTTTAAAACCAAGTATAAGAACCAACATAACTTTGGGAAATCCTACCTATAGTTCTACCCTCTTCTCCAAGCTAACATAAAATAGCCACACAAAAAATGCATTTCCTGGACAAAAAATGTCCAGGAAAAGACATTCAAAAAGAAAAAGGAAAGGAAAGGAGAGGAGAGGAGAGGGAGGGAGGGAGGAGGGGAGGAGGAGGGGAGGGGAGGGGAGGAGGAGAGGAGAGGGAGAGGAGAGGAGAGGAGAGGAGAGGAAAGGAAAGGAAAGGAAAAGGAAAGGAAAAGGAAAGGAAAGGAAAGGAAAAAACTAAACTAACAGCTGGAGATGGAACATTCAACATTCAACCAGTTTTATTCCATTGGGTATCAGCAGAGCACTCTACCTCAATCCCACCTTTGTACCTAGTCAATGTTTGTTGTCATGCTTTCTGTACTGGTCTTTAAAACTGGGACCCAATGTTATGGTCTGTATTGTTTCACTCCCCATTTAATATTATATGTCATAGAAAAGTTGACTTTAGCAGATTTATGAATCATAATCAATACTAAAAAAAACTTAAACTGACATATATGGACCAATAAAAAAAGAAGTAAGTGTAAAATAAATTTAAGAGCACAAAAGAGATCAAAATCAAGAGTTCTGCAATTTCCATGTTTTCACAAACACTGTTTTATGAACATCAGAGAATGCAGATTTGAAAACCACGGCCACTGACTGCCAAGAAAACAATCTGAGAATTCCACTAAGAGTTAGCGGTCTCGTGGGACCTTAGACAAGTACAATTAATATGAGTTTGTAGAACAATTGGTCAATAATATAGACTATGAACTTGGTAGTACACTGAAAGGAAAAGTACCTAAGAAGATTCACACCAGGTTTGGCAATTCAAACTCTGCTGAATCTGACCCTAGAACTGAAAGGTCCTTGATCCCTGGAAGGCTGACTGCCGAGCCAACACTAAAGATGGATGGACTCAAGCGCCTGGGTTGCTCAGTCAGTTAAGCGTCCGACTTCGGCTCAGGTCATGATCTCATGGTTCGTGGGTTCGAGCCCCGCGTCAGGCTCTGTGCTGACAGCCAGCTCAGAGCCTGGAGGCTGCTTCGGATTCTGTGTCTCCCTCTCTCTCTCTGACCCTCCCCTGCTCACGCTGTCTCTCTCTCTCTCTGAAATAAATAAAACATTAAAAATAATAATAAAGATGGATGGACTCAGGAACAGAACTAGGTGAAAAATACCCTTTTCCTCTAGTTTTCAGCTAAAGTCACTCTTGACAAACACATGGGCTATCCTTAACACAAGCAAAAGTACATTTTTTGACACAACTGCTTTACAATTAAATGGAACATCCTAACACTGACTTGCAAACAGTAACATCACAACAAACACTCCTTGAGTGTCGCAACAGCCAGAAATCCAACTATCTCTAAAGTCTACTATAATCAGTGCAATCCTAGCAGTAAATGGGGATTCGGGTGAACGTGGTCAAAAGGTACAAACTTTCAGTTATAAGATAACTACTGAAGATGTAGTCTACAACATGATGACTACAGTTAACACTTCTGTATGGTAGACTTAAAAATTGCTGAGAGTAGGTCCTAAAAGTTCTCCTCAAAAGGGGGGTAAAAACGTTTTTTGTTACTCTATGAGGTGATGGGTGTTGACTAAATGTATTACGATAACCCATTGATGTCAATTACATATCAATAAAACTGGTTGAAAAAAAAGCATAGGCAGTAAAGCTACCCAACTCTTTTTATTTTTATTTCTCTCATCTTTACAGAATTTTTACCTGTTACTATAAACCTATAATTTAAACATTTTTAAGATAAATCCAAAAGCAAAACCTCGGTCAGATAGTCCTTTCAGTTATAGTAATGTGCCTGTACTGCAAACATCGTACTATATAGTATCCTGCCTAACCTACCATTATAAAAGACAACCTACGTCATGCAAATGAAATCACAGCACCTAAAATCAACACCTGGATTGTTATTTTCCAGTTTTCATCTTAGCATGAAAAGGCAATCATTGTGCCTACCTCTAACATCTCCTCCAGTCCTCAGTTTCGGGTTTAAACCTCCTTCCTCAGTATTCCCATAGCACCTATCTCCGGAATCTAACAAAGCACGATAATTGTCTTACATACCTACACATTTATAAACTATGCACTGAGTTCCCTAAAACCAGTATGTTGCTGTTCTTATCCTCCTAAGATCCCTAAGACTGTTACAGAAAAAGTCATAAATAAATTAAGTAGGTATTCCCTGGCACGCAAATAAGAGCCCAATCCCAGTCCTTGAGAAGAGTCAGCCATAATTATTGGAGAGCCACCCATGCAAACAAATAAATACAAGACATTTGCTTTAATTATGTACGTAGCAAATGTAATACACAAAATATAATGGGGAATTACAGGCAAAGGACCTACCAAGCCTCTCTAGAAAAACGAGGAAAGGCTTTACAGAAGAGATTCTTTAGATAAATTTTTATTAAATGAATAAATCTTAAATAAGAGCTTTATTTAAATTCACAGTAGCCTTAAATCTTCTTTATTAGAAAGACATTAAACATATAGAGCACAAATGGAAACAGGAATGTGATGAAAATGGCACATAAAGATACCAGCCATCAAGCCTTCGAACTGGTCTTCATTTAAAAAAAAAAAAAATTTAAAGTGTTAAGGTAGCAGCAGATTAAAAAAAAAATCTAGGGTGGGGCACCTGGATGGTTTAGTTGGTTAAGCTTCTGACTCTTCATTTCAGCTCAGATAATAATCTCATGGGTTCCTGGGATCAAGCCCCAAGCTGGGCTGCGTGCTGACAACAAGGGTCCTACTTGGAATTCTCTTCTCTATCCCTCCGTCTATCACTCCATCATTTGTGCCCACTTGCTTCCTCTCTTTCTCTTTCTCTCCTCAAAATAAATAAATAAATGTTTTTAAAAAAATGAAAGCTCAGTTTAAATGAGTCTATTTTCCCAAATCTCTGCCAGAATTAATCTTGTCTTCTATTTTTATACAACCTAAGTATTGTGCAGTTAATTTTGTGCCTAGAAATCTGCCTGCTCCAGCTTAGAAGGTGTGATCATTAGGAAGAAATATTTCCTATTCATATTTATACCCTTGTGAAAAATCCTTATTTTTTATTAATAATAGTAATAGTACTAATAACAAGGAGAAAAACAAAAGCCAGGCACTGTACCAGGCATAATGATAAAGACCTTACTTTGTTTAATCCCCAGGATAGCCCTGTAAACCCCATTTTACAGAAAAGGAAACTGAGGCTCAGAGAGAATAAGTAATTTGGTCAAGGAGCTTGTACTTACCATAGGTAATAAAAAGCAGAATTAGCCTTCAAACCCAGTATCTCTGCCTCTAAGACATATATTCTCAACCACTTTGTTTAGAACTTAGTAGAGTGATTAATATAATCATTATTACTACAATGGACTGAATGTTGGTGTCCCCAAAAGGCACATGGTGAAATCCTAACCCCCAAGGTGATGGTTAGGAGGCGGGACTTTGGGGAGGTGATTAGGTCATGGGGGTGAGGCCCTCACGAATGGGATTAGTGCCCTCCTAAAAGGCACTCCAGAGATCTTTCTCACTCTCATTCTACCATGTGAGGATACAAGTTAGCAGTCTGCATCCCCAAAGAGGGCCCTTACCAGAACGTGACCACTGGATCCTGCCTCCAAAACCGAGAACCACCTTTCTGTTGTTTATAAGCCACCCAGTCTATGGCACTTTGTTACACCAGTCCAAGCTGACTGAAATAATTATCTTTTTCTAAAAAGTAGAATTGTATTTTACAAAGGGCTTTCAAATTATAGAAGCCAGTAGAGGTAGAAGGAAAAACACAAGCTTTGTCTCCACGTTAAAAAGCTCCTATACATGAACTGTCAATTTTCATCTGCCCTTCAACAGCTCATTTGTTCATACTCAGGATCGGAGTACATCTTCCTCTCACTACTGCCTTCTGACTTCCCTGAGACAGTCAAGCAGATCAAGAAAATGAAGCACAGGAAGGTAATATCTCCCCCATCCCTCCTCCCCACCTTGGCACCCACCCTGCGCCTAATTAAGGCCCTCTCCTGTGGCCTGAGAAACAGAGGTGGGACCCCCCCGGATCTTAAGGGACTTACACTTGATGTATTCATTCAAATATTTACTAAGAGCACTTGTAAGTGTCAGCACCAGGACCTGCCCTCTGTGAGTTTACAGGAGAGTAAGGAAGTCAAAGACACTTCCTCAATCTTCGCTATTCCTTCCTTTCATTATTGTTGGTAATTATGAGGGTAGTAACAACCATAAGAAATACATATGCTTGTAGATTTGGACACACAAATAAGCAAAAAGGTAAAATTGTTAGGATCATTCATAATTCTATCAGAAATGACTGTTGTAGGAGTTTGGCTGTATGTTCCCTTGCATTTTTTAAACAAGCTCAAGTTTACCTGAAATTTTTAAAAGACCTTCAACTAATGGGGTGCCTGGGTGGCTCAGTCGATTAAGCATCCAACTCGGTTTCGGCACAGATCATGATCTCACAGTTTTGTGAGTTCAAGCCCCACGTCAGGCTCTGCGCTGACCTTGCAGACCCTACTTGTGATTTTCTCTCTCTCTCTCTCTCTCTGCTCCTCCCCTGCTCACTCTCTCTCTCTGTCACTCTCAAAATAAATGATAAACTTAAAAAAAATTTTAAAGACCTTTAGCTGATAATTAAAAAATATTTCCCAACACTGTTATGAGAAATAGCCTTCCTCAAGATATAGAAAGGAGTCAAGGAGAAAACCAATTCCTATAAAGAAAAAGCTAGGAGTGCCTAGGTGACTCTGTTGCTTGAGTGTCTGACTTCAGCTCAGCTCATGATTTCATAGTTCATGGGTTCGAGCCCTTTATTGGGCTCAGTGCTGACAGTTCAAGGCCTAGAGCCTGCTTCAGGTTCTGTGTCTCCCTCTCTCTCTGCCCCTCCCCGCTCATGCTCTCTCTCTCTCTCTCTCTCAAAATAAACACTAAAAAAAAATGTTTTTTAAAGCTATTTTATTCTTACTTAGACGGGGGGAGGGACTCTATGAAAATAAAATAATAAAAACTAATATCTCTTTCATTCCAGATAACATCCTGGTCACAGTCTTAAGATAATTAAAAATCACAGTAATCCAACTCTATGGTGGCAGCTGTCTAACCAAGTGCCGTTAGCCTGAGTCTCACAAGAGTTATACCTGAACGGAAGATAGGGGGCGTTTGAGCCCGATAGGAGTGCTCTGTAGGCTTCTTCTGGTGTCTTCTTTAAGTAGATTACCTAAGACAGATAAATAGCAACATTTAGAACACCACCAAGGAATGATACAAAACTAATTTCATTACTCACCAAATCTGCATCTCCCTTTTTCCATTCTGGCACCTGTCAGTCATGGTGATAATGAATGCTGACCTTTAAAAGACAGCAACTGAGCTGCCAGAATGTCTTTTCCAGCTTGAAGCTGAGCGACGGCCTTTGGCCGAGGAACAACGGATGAGAGCTTGGAGACAGAGGGCAGATCCACAAAGAGGCCATCCAGGGCTGTTTACAAGGCACATTGAACAGGCACAATGGCAGCGCTTTCCCTTTTGGGAGCAGAACAGTTCTACTTCCATTATTGGACTCTGCACTCCCAGCACAATAAAATAAAGTACAGTAAAACAAAATCACGTCGAAGCAGGTTCAAGTGAATACAGCTAAGAGCATTAGAAAACACACTTGAGTATCAAGGATACTCAAATCCCTCTAGTCCAGCATGTAAAACTAATCTTAAAGAAACAAAAATGAGCTCTTAAAATCAGTAAACAACTTAATCAACATATTGACTATATAATACGTGGCAGGCACTATATCAAGTGCTGTTGTTCTTGCAACAGAATTTACAGTCTAATGGGACAAAGACAATAGTTAACAAAAATAAATACCATCTGAGTTTAGTGCTCAAAAGGAAATAAACAGGGTTCTGGAAAGAGAATAGGAAGGGGCTGCTTGAGAGGGGTGCCTGGGAGACTTATAGGGTAAGATGTGCAGGGGGGAAGCTACAGAAGAGCAAGGGAAAGGAGGAAGGGTCCGTCAGGCAGTAGGAATAAGAAGGGCCACCATCCTTGCAAAGGAAAGAGTGTGGTGAGTTGGACAAGGCATCATCAGTGTGGATGGAACATGGGATGGAGAATCAACTAGTGGCAAATAGTGAAGAGCAACACAAACCACAGGCAGACTTTGCTTTTATTCTGAGTATAATTTAATACTTTTACTCTGGGCAGAGGGCATTGGGGCTTTTTAGGAAATTTTATTCCTAAAAATCCTCTCCACCTAGAATTAATGGCATTATTTCAACAGTTTGTACATTTCAACAAGAGTGGCAGAGTCTCAGTTCCTAAAACGTAGGACTTTTCTCTTTACAAATTTTCTCTGACTTTTAAGCTATCCCATTAGCAATATATTATGTGTACTTACTTATTAATAATTTCCAGACTAGAAAACAGCTCAATTCTGTCTTCTCTAAAGAAAGAAAACTGGGGTGCCTGGATGGCTCAGTCAGTTGAGTATCCAACGCTTGATTTCAGCTCAGATCATGATCTCAACATTGTGGGATGGAGCCCTGCCTCAGGCTTCCCACTGAGCATGGGGCCTGCTTAAGAGTCTCTCTTTCTCTCCCTCTGCCCCTCTTCCCCACGTGCATTCTCTCTCTCAAAAGAAAAAAAAAAGGAAACAGAAAACTAAAATAAAAACATAAAGGATACTTCTGGCTTTAAAAAGAAAGCTCCATACTCATTTGGCAAGTCAACCTGAAGGTCTGATAAGGCACACACCACCAAACTGAACATGAAACAAAAAACATCATGGAAAATGAAACCACGGTAAAAAAACAATCTAGATGTGAGTCACTAATTCTACAAATGAAGAATCAGAACTCTAGTTGCAGCTCAAAGAACCATAAAAATCCATTCAGACCAACCGTAGCTTTAAAGACCAATATTAAAACAGGATTTGGCTGTGCTCTAATGGGTAGGTTAGACCCTATAAATAGAGCTGGTTATAATGCACTGATTTCCCAGGCCTGAAGATGTACCAGTTATCACAAAGTTGACTAGCGCTGCTAAAAGGGAAAGCTGCTGTAAAAGGCTTCTGTGTTTGCATTACATAATTAAAGCTTATACAACACCTTTGAAAAGCAAAAATACATTTCCCTCCTCAGGAGCAATTACATTAATTCCCTTTCGTTTTGAGGCAGCCATTCTGCAGGAGAGTGGCGACAGCCCACATGAAATACTTCTTTAGACTGGATACCCCACAGGGTTTAGCTACTCATCTTACCTGCATGACTTAGCACACATGACCCATGTTCTCACACTGTAAGATGAGAGTCTGTTTTTATTTTTATCCCAGTGCTAAATTATTAATAAGTGCAAAGTGAAACCCAGCGGAGGCCATCTATATTCCAGGGGCAGGTAAATATAGCAAACTTTTATAACCTGATGATAGGTGAAATGTAATAAATGATGCAGGCTAGCATCATTAAAACACCAAACTCTATTTAAAACAACAACAAAAAACATGTCATGGGTTTTTATGCCAGATCTTCTTAGATATGTCTCCTATTAAAAAAGAAAGAGAGACAGAGAGGCAGACTAGCTCTGATTAAAGCTCGGAAGAAAAACAACATTTATTCAGCCTTGCTGCTGAGAAATAAGAAGCATAGGAAGGTAAGGAACTCTCCAAACTCACACTGCTGTTCTGTGATGGAGTTAGAATTCAAACACAGATCTGACTCCAAAGCCCAAAGTAATTCCATCTGCTTGAAAATATAAACACAGGCAATGGCAGCACAAATTGGGAAAAAAAGATTCCTACTCTTCCAAATTCCTAAATGCTATTACACTTGACTTCTTGAAACTAGGTGACTTCATACTGTTACCAGTAGTTGTGTCTGAGAAATAGGGTTGGGAGAGGACTGGAGGGAGAAAGGAAAGGAGTACTTCCTACTTTATATTTTCTGCATGTTTTACATTTATATTTTCCACATGTTTTACATTTAGTACAGATGTGGATTAATTTGCTTTTGAAATGCAGAATAACTAAGTCAGTGAAACAGTAAATTTTTAGAAAGTAAGTCTTTCTAAAAATAAAATCTATATTTAATATTCAAAAGTTGGTTGCCAGATATTCTAATTTTTCTAAAAATATTTTCTGAATAAAATTAATTTCAAAGCATCTTCTAAATATTTTTATTTTCCTTTTCTGCTTCCCAGAGAAAAAAATAATATGCTGTCTACTCTCCTCACTAGATATTAGCATATATAAACCCCAACTGAAAGAATCTTCCCAAACTTTTGATTGATAAAACAAAAGCCCTTTGAATAGTGTTTGGTGTATCCTTTATCAATTACTAGTTTACCCCTAGAAGAGTAAGGCATGCATTACTTTTATTAAAGTGCACTACTCTTGCCAGAAAGTCCTAGAAGCCTCTCAACAGAATAGCATTAGACATATGCTTTCTTATTTTTAACTACTAGAAGCCAACCAATTAAAGTGATTGTATTTTTTCTTAATTAGCTTTGATGCCAGGTACTGAGGACCCAAATAACTTTCTCGATTTCTTCTTTTAATTTTTTTTGTTTATTTTTATTTTTGAGAGAGACAGACAGACAGAGCACAAGTGGGGGAGGAGCAGAGAAAGAGGGAGACACAGAATCTGAAGCAGGCTCCAGGCTGTGGGCTGTCAGCACAGAGCCTGACACGGGGCTCGAACTCACAAACCGTAAGATCATGACCTGAGCCAAGGTCTGACGCTTAACCAACTGAGCCACCCAGGTGTCCCAACTCTCTCAGTTTCTTTACTAAAAGATTTTTAAAGAGCCAGCATTCTAAAATAAATAAATAATAACCACCCAACCAGCCAACCAACCAACTGCTGTGAGGTTTTTATTTAACAACATTATTAAAATTATAGTATTACAAGATAGCATAATTTATATGGTTTACCAATACACCAATGTTTCCCACACTTCAACTAATTGTGCATCAACCTACCCAACTTCTGCAACCACACATAGCACTCTGTATTACCCTCTCTCTCTCTCTCTCTTTTTTTAAAAATATTTTTTATTTATTTTTGATAGAGAGACAGCATGAGCAGGGGAGGGTCAGAGAGAGGAAGATACAGAATCTGAAGCAGGCTCCAGGCTCTGAGCTAGCTGTCAGCACAGAACCCGATGTGGGGCTCGAATCCACAAACCGTGAGATCATGACCTGAGCCGAAGTCAGACGTTTAACCGACTGAGCCACCCAGGCGCCCCGACCATCTCTCTCTCTCTTTTTTTTTTTTTATTTCTAGGAGAGAGAGAGACAGCGTGAGCAGGGGAGGGTCAGAGAGAGAGGGAGTCACAGGCTGAAACAGGCTCCAGGCTCTGAGCTGGCAGTCAGTACAGAGCCCGACGCAGGGCTCGAACCCACGAACCGCGAGATCATGACCTAAGCGAAAGCCGGACGCTTAACCGGCTAAGCCACCCAGGCGCCCCTGGACCATCTCTCTTTAAACAGACATATTCTTTTAAGTCAATTTATTCTCAAGTGTTTTACATTATTGCTATTAATTGAAAACCAGTATTATTTGCCATTATAGAGTCTATACAGAAATGAATTTTAAAATACGTAATTTAACATTTTTAAATTGCGTGCATACCACACATTAAGAAACAATACTTAAAAATATCAAGTTTGGGCTAATTTTATAGAGGAACAGCAAACCAACCTGGGAAGTTAAATAAAATCGTCTTAGAATTAATCCGTAAATACTTCTAAATTATTTCTTTCCACTAACTCCTATGGTCATTAAACCTTTAAAGCCTGTTGAAAAATAATATATATGAATTTCAGAAGCATTTTTGAATTTACAATGATATTTCCCTACTCGGATAATTTAATCTCTCTGATACCTAAAAGGTGATTGTTCAAACAACAAATGGCTTACTATTAGAAGGGCAGAACCAGACTTTTGAAGTCACACATTGCCTGATGGTCCTTCTCTGGGGACATCTGCTTCAGTTCTTACTATGTTTCTAGCTTTATTTCAAGGTGCTATTATTTCCCCTAAAACGACTTACTATAAAATACAACATATATACACAACCCTAATATATTTAAAGATGAATCTTGTGCCCTATTTTAATTACATTTCTATTTTGTGGTCTGTAGAGTGGAAATACTGTTGAGGATTTGATTTGGCCATCTGAGAGAGTATTCTTTCATTCTGGCATTTGATTTCCTGTTATTTGATTATTATTTTGCTTGTTTATAAAAGAGGAAATAAATGCTGAGAACAGTCTTTCCCAGGCAGGTACTGTCACTAGAACATTGACATGATAGCTGTGAAATTAGCATTCCAACCATTTCTGAGTCCATTAAATTTCGTTGAAACAGAAGTTTCCAGAAAACAGATGTTATAACTTGAAAATAGTCAAGAAGCCCTAAAATTTACCAAATATGGGAGACTTAAACCAAAAGAGAAATTCTCTTTAAAAGTTTCAGAAACTATGTTTAGCATACACAGAGTGCTAAATGGGGTCATTACAAAGATGTCCCTATGTATGACATGTGCTTTGGGCTCTAATCCCCGAACAGTCACTCCCCTTTCCCAAGCCCCATATAACTTAAAATCATCACACTTGCAAGACAGCACTTGAGGATGGGATGGGAAGAGGTTAAAAAAAAAAAGTTTCTTTCCCTGGTGAAGCTAATCAAATTTTATAAAACCACCAGTAGGATCCCTTCAACCATCTTGAGACAGAGGCCCAAGCACGTGAAAAGCCCTGAATCTTAAACTTCATTCCTTTGCTGGTGAATCTGCATTTGATCTTTCTTGTATGACCACAGCTATCACCTTATTTCAAATCCTTATCATCACACACTAGGGCTAACATGGTTTCTCTCTGCCACCACTCCTGTCTATTCCACCAATTTTGGAACAGGACTTTGAGAGTCTCAATCATGTTCAAAAACCCCAGCCAGACTGCCCATCATTCTCCAAGATAAAGTGCCAACTGACCTTTCTAGGTGAATTTTTTTTAATGTTTTATTTATTTTTGAGACAGAGCATGAGTGGCAGGGAGGGGGGGTGGGAGGCAGGGTGTGGAGGACAGAGAGAGAGGGAGACACAGAGTCCAAAGCAGGCTCCAGGCTCTGAGCTGCCAGCAAGGAGCCCAATGTAGGACTCAAACCCACGAACCATGAGATCATGACCTGAGCCAAAGTCCGATGCTCCACTGACTGAGCCACCCAGGTGCCCCAGTGAATTTCTCATTGTTACTTAAATTGAACCCCATCTGCTAGTCTGGACTCCTCACCATTCCCTAAGCATACTTGATACCTTTATCTGAGGTTTCTTCTGGAATACACTCCACACCATCTCAGTCTATTCAAATTCTTCTATTTCATTAGACTTATGTCAAATACCAATTCCACCATCTGTTTTTATTAAGCTCAGAAACCTTTCCCCAGCTCCTTAGACTAAATCGCAAGTATGAAAATGACCATGATAATGATGATAATAATAAAAACAAAAAGTTACAGGGTGCCTCCTATGTGCCAGGTGCTATTCCATGTACTTTACATAATTTGGCCCAATAGTCTTCATAGTCACCCTGAAATAGGTTCCATTATTAACCCATTTCCATTTATACAAGAAATGCTGAGAATCATTTGCTCAAGGTCACAGGGCTAGGGTGTGGTGGAGTCAGGCAGTCTGGCTCCACACAGCACTCCTAACCACTTCCTGACGGGCTCCTGACAGCTCTGTTGTTAATTATTTTCCTTTATACTGAAGTGTAAAGCACCTTAAGTGCAATAAACATGTTTTTATACCTTTATAAGCCTTACAATGCCTCCTATCAGATAGATGCTTCGTAAATATATACTTAGTGGATAACTGCTTTAAACTCGTAAGGTACCACAAGTGCATCCACCCTAGTGAGTTAATTTAGCTTAAATAATAATTAAGTGAATAAGACTTTCTAAATGTGTCACTACAACTATAGTGACAATGCCCAAGGGAGTTAGTGAAATTAGCTTTCTGAGCCCAGTTATATGAGAGCATAAAACTAGGTGTAGTCAGTTCTTTAAAGATGTGGCTAAAGGAAAAAGTAAGATAGAGACGGATTTAAAAATAAGAGCTCTAACTCAGATGACTTGTGTTAGCTTATACAAAGTATTTTGAGGGTCAAGGCATACTTCCTGACCCAGGCATTCACAGCCCCACGTCCCCTGACTGTTTGGAATCTATACTCTGCACCTACGAACACCTCATGCAAGGCAGGAAACAGGAGGTGGAACAGAACACAAGTCACCAAAGACCAAGGTGTGTGTACTAAATGCTTACAGATTGTGCACAGGAACCTACTCCATACACACCAGGACACAAGGAAAGTCTGCAATCTCGTCAGGGAAGGGCTTACACAAGGCCCTTGACAAGACTGTAGTCTGAGAGTAGCATTTTTGCTTCCTCTCTCTCTGCAGGACTCAACACTGCCTGGCATATAGCACATACTCCAAAAATGTTTGATGGATGCATGAACAAATAGTGGAGAGAAAGAGGGCATGTTATGTGAGAACAGGTGTGACGTGGTCACAGAACACAAAACATCTATCTAGAGAGCAGGTGACAGAGTATGGTGGTTAAACACCCCAAGTCTGCAGCCAAGCCGCCTGGATTCAAATCCAGACTCTTTCATTTATGAGCCATATTGTGGCTTCCATTTCCTTACCTGTGTAGTAGGGACAAGAACTGTAACTGCCTCATAAGAGTGTCAGGAAGATTAAATGAATTAATAATATATGTAAAGGGTTCAGATTCATATCTAGTGCACAGCTCTTCTATAACAAGGGACCACAAAAAGGAGATAAGCTTTGGTCCCAAAATATTTCTTTCCTCCTTTTTACCATCTGTATCCACATGAATCCAGACCCACAGCTGTTATTTTTGACACCTGAGCCCTAAAGCTCATCTACGTGTATGAACATCAAAACATGAGGCTGTAAATGTCCCCCCATGACTGCTAAGTACCAAAACCATAAGAGACTGTCCTTTAATTCAACTCTCCCATTTGATCCTACTCTCACTTCTGCCTCTTGAAATGATCTCCTGAGTCTCCTGGTGCCTTAGAATCAACAACCATAAAATAAATGCTGTGGCCCCTGTTTTATCAAATCCATTGTCAAAATATCAGAAGATCCTTGAGGTAGCCCACGTCTTTCCCCAACAAAGTACACGTAACCAGAAGAGAGTTGATGCTGTACTCATTTTTCTTACGTGAACTTCTCACAAACAAAAGAATAAGAATAGGTTTGTTTTTTAAGAGAGGAAAGCAATTACCAGTTACTGGCAAAGAATGAGCCACAGAAGTCCAGGGAATGAACATCTACAAAAATACAGCATGAGGTGAGAAACTGCAAAGAGTTGAAACATAAAGCTTTTAAAGTCTCCTCCATGGTTCCCAAGCCTTCAGTTCTCAGACTTCTTAAATGTCAGGGCACTTAATTTATAAACTGCTTTTTCCTGAAGACAGCATTAAGTCTTAATTGTCATACGCAAGCACAAACAAAATGTTTAATTTTACTATTTTCAGCAACATTTCTCTTCTTAATCATTTCCTCTCATTATAACCAGTGACTGAGAAAACAATACCTACATTCAGCTCGAAAACTTAAAAAAAAAGAAAAAAATTCAAACATTTCTCAAATGCACACCAATCCTACTTTTGTTCTAAATGTTTATGGAAATAAAAATATTCAGTGTTAAACAATCACTTACAAATCAGATACCTAAGACTGCTTACAAACCAGAAATCCAACTGAATATTTAAAACAGCATTTCATTCAGTCGATTTTAAATCTACTGTACTGAATAGTCTAATTAAAACAAGAATGAACGCACCTTGTCTTGAACACATTATAAAAGAAGGTAAGTTGTTTTTCCTGTTCTTCCAGTTTTGAGACTATTATAAATCACAGACTCTGAAGCCGGCAAAATATAAGACAATGCATCTGGCTAACAAATACGGAGCCAACACTAAGTACAGAAGTTAAGGCAGAACTGATGCCAGGCCTCATCTCCATTGCCTATTTTCGCCCTAAAATTATTTAACGCTCATCTGGCATCCTTATGAGAACAAAGGTCTAGGAATGACTGTGCTTTTTGGCTGAGGTGATATTTGCTCTGAAATACTCACAAGTGACATCTCTTTATATTTTAATTTGAGATTTGATATACAATGGACTTTATTTATTTGAGAATTTGTTTAGAATATGATCTCTGCCACTCTCTGGGCATGAAGAGAGTGAAACCAGTGGCTCCTTGATGGGTAGTTTAGAAAAACTGTAAACATTAGCCACGTGTGTCTTTTTTTTCCTTTTAAGATATGATTTTGAAGTAATCTCTACAACCCAGCATGGGGCTTGAACTCATAACTCCGAGACCAAGAGTCACATGTTCTACCAAACGAGCCAGCCAGGCACTCCCCTCCATGTGTGTCTTCCCATCTAATTTGATGGGAACCAGAATTCCAGCAGCCTGAGAAGTGTTCTTCCAGAACTGACAGTACAGCCAGGAAGAATACATGTCTCTCACTAGCTGTGTCTCAGTAACACTGTTTCCTGCCTGAAGCAAGCTCTTGTTCCAACACAGACATTGCTGAGCTGGTTGTATCTCATTGACCTAGCCCAGCCCCTTATTAAAGCAAACCAAGGAAACACTAAGCCAATGTTCTCAGTACACAGAAGCCTAAACGGGCCCTTTTAAAGGGGAAAAGAAAAAAATATTGGGTCCTAAGAAAACCTGATTCCTTAGTCTCATACAAGCAGAGTACAAGGCTGTTATGTTACAACACACAGGTAAACATAACCCTGTATATCATTCCTCATTCATCATCAGAAGACAGTCTCTGTATGAAATACAAAAACAGACTCACTCCAGAACATTACTTGGATAATACATACTCTCAAATGGAATGGTTTCAGATTAAAAATTCTTCTTGCTGAGTTTCACTGCTTACTGCTGGATATAGTATGAATTGTATCTCATAAAACCTCTCAAATTAAGAAAGAAAAGCAAAACAAACAAACAAAAAAAACAAAAAGTGGAGTGTGTTCATTAAACCAAGGACTGAATTTGATCAGGCTTAGAAGGCAAAGAACCAGGGGCGCCTGGGTGGCTCAGTTGGTTGAGTGTCCAACTTTGGCTCAGGTCATGATCTCACAGTTCGTGAATTCAAGCTCCACACTGGGCTCTGTGCTGACAGCTCAGAGCCTGGTGCCTGCTGTGGATTCTGTGTCTCCCTCTCTCTCTGCCCCTCCACTGCACTTGCTCTCTCTGTCTTTCAAAAATAAAATAAACATTGAAAATTCTAAAAAAAGAAGCCAAAGAATCATAACTTCATTCATGATGAAGATGCAGATGATAGATCCACAATAGAGCAAATATCAGTATTTGAATTCTCCTAACACCCTTAACCAATAATAGAAAGTCTTTAGTTTGCAAATGAATTATAGTAAAACCTTGGTTTGTGAGCATAGTTCATTCCAGAAACATGCTTGTGTTCCCAAGCACTTGTATATCAAAGTGAATTTCAAGGACCATTGGCTCAGCTGTGATCATGTGGCATCACATACGACTTGTATTGCAAGACATTGTTCATATATCAAGTTAAAATTTATTAGAAATGTTTGCTCGTCTTGTGGAGCACTCGCAAAGTTATTCGCAATCCAAGGTTTTAATGTATATCCTAAAAGTTTATTTGTAAAGGCTACTATTTAGATCTTTGGAAACAGTTTCCCAAAGATAAAATCTTCTGGTCGTCAGTCTCTATGGCTAGTCCGAAAATGATTATACACTCCACATTATCATTAAAATCATATAGCAAAAATAAAATGTGGTGGAAAACATTATTTGAACTAAAAACTAAAACCAAAGAATTAAAGACGCATATTTGCTTTCTAAATTATCTACCTTCAATGCTAATACTTGAAGAAAGCCTAAATTAAAAAAATAAAACATGAGGAAACCAACAAACATGTATAGAATGACTTTAAAGAGAACCTTGAATTGTTTCAAATGTTTGGATGGGTACCTGAATATATTGAATTTCACTTCAAAACGCATGGCTTTCCCCAATATTTGGCATTATGATTAGAACTGATTCCAAATCTGAAGCAGTGGGAGGTGTAGCAAATCTGAAATTTTCTTGATGTAACCAGAGGGAAATAATTGGGAAGAAAAGTAAGCAAGAGAGATCAAAAACTTTCTGGACAGACACAGGGGGAAGATGTGCCAAACTCGCCAGGAATGGAGCGCACATGGCGGGGGGGAAGCAATATGGCTAAATATGGTTTGTTTCCTCTAAACTTACGTCAACTTACAGAGCTTAGGCAGAGGGAAGAAGGTAAACCAGACAATCAAAGGTATCCATGTTAGTAATTAGAGCAAGCACCTGAGGGACCCCCCCCAAAAAAAAGCCTTTTCAAATATAGTCATTTATCCTTTTCCAAATTGAAGAAGTCCGTAGGTGAGATGTTATCCAGTCTTCTAAGACAGAATCCACACAGCATGTGAACAAAATCTCGAATCTCGAATCTCATAGTAAC
The DNA here is from genome assembly GCA_017311185.1 of Proteles cristata cristata. Lineage (NCBI taxonomy): Eukaryota > Metazoa > Chordata > Mammalia > Carnivora > Hyaenidae > Proteles > Proteles cristata. The sequence goes on along the minus strand of JAESUZ010003327.1, from coordinate 219,789 downwards.
TTGTCAGCTACCTACTGTTCTTTGCATTGACTCAAGAATAGAAAACCAACAATGAACACAAACAAGGGGCTGGCTGTTCTCTTCCAGTATGTACAAAGATTTGTTGCTTAGAGAAAGCAGGAAAAACAAGAGCTTTGCCCATAAGTCAGGTGTTTGCAGAAAGGATTCCGGGGCTATTTTACCGTATACAGTCCAAACTATTCAAATATATACCACATGACAGAACAGTCCTTCAAGAACATAATAGAGGTAATCACTCTTAAATGTGTATAGATTTTTTAAAGTAGTAACCATGTTCCCTAAAGGTTTATTAATTTCACAAACAGTAGAACTGAAAAAAGTGAAGGCAATTCCAACTTAAATAAAAGTAACTTAAATCCAACCAACAGATCTATTCTATACACACCCAATATATATAACATACAGTTACTCTATTCACCTTCCCTGCAGCTACTGGAAATTTCCCTCCCCTTCTAGCTCACTACTATAGGTAAACCTCACTACTTTCAGAAAGGAAGGCCCCCCCATCCTGGTCAGTGACTTATCACCCTGTCTTTTGATCAGCAGCAAGACTTGCAGTACAGATTTACTTATAGTAAGAAAAAGGAAGGAGAAGAAAGGAAAAGAAGGAGATGAGCAGTGTGTTTTACACATAGGTGATTGATTCATTTCTTCATTCAGTAAAGAATTATTGGTACAGGCACCATGTATAACACTAAGAACAAGGCAAATATGTTCCTAATCTCATAAGAATCCCTTGTATGTTACTTTTTTAAAGTTTATTTATTTATTTATTTATTTTGAGAGAGAAGAAGGTGAGAGAGAGAGAATACCAAGTAGGCTCTGCACTGTCAACACAGAGCCAATGTAGGGCTCAAACTCACGAACCATGAGATCACGACCTGAGCTGAGATCAAGAGTTGGACACTTAACCAACTGAGCCACCAAGGAGCACCCCTCTTGTATGTTACTTCTTATCTTCTAAGCCAGGGGATCCCCAACTTTGAATACACCTCAGAAAAGTCTGTTAAGCTGTTTTACGATACAGACATCCTGATTTCTACCCCCTGAGTTTCTGATTCACCAAATATGAGAGGTCTGGCCCATGGGTATTTCTGTAACAAAATTATGGTTATAATAAATACTACAGAGGTCAGAAAGCTAAAAACCTGAATTATACAACAGAACTACAAATACATATTATTTCATTAGCTTTAAGTGATCATTGATAAGGAAGCCTCCATTTTCAGTGAAATTCCAAGAGAATAACAAAAGGTTTGCCGATGTCCATGGCAACCCATGTGTCAAATCTACCTCTTCATTCACGTGTCTACAAGTAGGGACTGAGTTACATTTTAGGGATATAAAAATGAAGACAATAGGGAAGGCACACATGTTAATAATCTGACCATTATGACTTAGTAGCATAAGAGAAATTTGAAACACAGAGATAACCATGGAGAGCTTTAAGTAGAGTTCTAAAAGATGAGTTTTAAGTCTTTACAGGCATCTGGGTGGCTCAGTCGTTTAAGTGTCTAACTTCAGCTCATGTCATAATCTCACAATTTGTGAGTTCGAGCCCTGCATCCAGCTAGCTGCTGTGAGCCCCGAGCCCACTTTGGGGGCTCTTCTGTCTCCTCCTTTCTGCCCCTTCCCTGCTTGCACTCCTCTCTCTCTCAAAAATAAATAAACAAATTTTAAACAAATTTCTTTAATAAATACATTGCTTGGGGCACCTGGGTGGCTCAGTCAATAAGCTTCCAACTCTTGATTTCGGCTCAGGTTACAATCTCACGGTTTGTGAGACCAAGACCCGTTCCCACTCCACGCTGACAGCACAGAGCCCACTTAGGATTCTCTCTCTCACCCTCTGTCTGCGCCCCTCCCCTATGCACATACACTCTCTTTCAAAATAAATAGACTTTGGGGGTGCCTGTGGCTTAGTCGGTTGCTGTCCAACTCGCTTAGTCATGATGTCGTGCCCGCGGGGTTCGGCCCGCCGCCCGGGCGCTCGTGCTGGACTGCCAGCTCAGAGGCCTGAGCCTGTTTCAGTCTGTGACTCCCTCTCTCTGACCCTCCCTGCTCACTGTTCTCTCTCTCCTAGAAATAAATAAAAACATTAAAAAAAAAAATTCAAAATAAATAGACTTAAAATATATATACTAAAAAATGAAGAGTTTTTATTAAACAAGGCTACAGGAGCCCTCTACGTCCCCCTTTCAACTAAGCTACCAGGAAATTCATTACCAAGTTTTGAGCTTGAGCATGTCAGAGCCAGTTCCTGTGACATGTAACCAAAAACTCAAATTATTACAATACTGCTACTCTCCACAGGAGACAATTAAGGAAGAAGGAGGCAGAAAGGAAGGAAACAAAACAGCAGGAGAGAAGTGACGGGAAACAGAGGGAGGAGAAAGAGGTGGAATCGGCAGGGAAAACACAAAGCGGAGGAAGGAGAGCCCCACAAAGGTAAGGAAGAGCGGTGGGTGGGTGACGGGCATCATGAAAGCTGAGAGCAAAGCCTGAGAACACATGTAACTGGTTATTTCACACTGTGGTGCTAACCGCAGCTATGGGTGCCTAAATAAGCCAGGGGCCGCTAAGGAAGAGGGGAAGAATGACCGGAATGCCAACAGTAGAGGGGCTCTTGTCCTCCCCTATTCTGCCTCTCTGCCAAGTTCTTTAATGTCTCTGGGCTTCCTAGCACAACGAGGAGGAGCAGCCAAGATTAGCGGTGCACCAGCAGGGCAGAGAGAGGACCTCTCTCTCTCTAAGATCTGTTTCTGTAACTTAGGGAAGAATCACTGTACTGCGTACGGTTCCAATGGAGCAATTCTTCAGAGGAAAAGCTATTCTCTGAATTGCTACAGTAGATACGGTAAAAGCCAGAATCTCATCCTATTTGCATTTATTTATTTTTTTAATGTTTATTTATTTTTGAGTGAGAGTCAGAGTGCAAGCAGGGGAGGGGCAGAGAGAGAGGGAGACACAGAGTCTGAAGCGGGCTCCCAGCTCCGAGTTGTCAGCACAGAGCCCAACATGGGGCTTGAACCCATGAACCACGAGATCATGACCTGAGCTGAAGTCAGGCGCTTAACAGACTGAGTCACCCGGGTGACTTGTATTTAACTTGAGATCTAGGTCCTTAAAAAAAAAAGTAAAATGAGTTTACAGAAAAAGTCCAGTGGCCCACGTTCTGGGTAAATCCCAATTTTTTTTATTGTAATAGAAGGATCTTAATCAACAATTTAAATCTGACTTCCTCTTCCATGAATTCAGAAGTAAAATACTGTCATCAGTGAGTATGCACATATAAAATTTAATATATAATTTTTTTTTAAGTCTGTGCTAATAATGGCGTAGCCCAATACCAGGACATCCTAAAACCTGCTGTGGTCGTGTTTTAATTCATACATCTGACTCAGAAACAAGGAAACAAGATTATTTTAGAAACTGTTTTTTTTTAAGCTTATTTTTATTTTATTTATTTTGAGAAAGATACAGAGAGCACGTAGGGGAGAGGCAGAAAGAGAAGGAGACAGAATCCCAAGCAGGCTCCACACTGTCAGCACAGAGTCTCATGGAGGGCTCAAACTCATGAACTTTGAGATCATGATTTGAGCTGACATCAAAAGTTGGATGTTCAACAGACTGAGCCTTCCAGGTGCCCTAAACATTTAGGTTTGGTTTTTTTTTTTTAAGTTTTTATTTATTTATTTATTTATTTATTTATTTATTTATTTATTTATTTATTTATTTATTTAGAGAAAGAGAGAGCATGACCAGGGAAGGGGCAGAGAGAGACAGAGAGAGAGAGAGAGATTGAGAATCCTAAGCAGGCTCTACACTGTCAGCACAGAGCCCAGTGCAGGGATTGAACTCATGAGCCCCAAGATCACAAACTGAGCCAAAATCTAGAGTTGGATGCTTAACGAAGTGAACCACCCAGGAACCCGATTTTAGAAACTGTTTTAAAACGCTGGGGCTCCTGGGTGGCTCAGTTGGTTAAGCCTCTTCAGCTCAGGTCATGATCTCATGGTTCAGGAGTTTAAGCCCCATACTGGGCTCTGGACTGACAGCTCAGAGACTGGAGCCTGCTTCAGATTCTGTGTCTCCCTCTCTCTCTGCCCCTCCCCCACTCAAGTTCTCTCTCTCTCTCTCTCTCTCTCTCAAAAATAAATAAAACATTTAAAAAATTTTTAAATACTAACCCCATTTTGTTACTTTTTCCATTATTTCACAGATGTGTTTCCAGAAAAAGAGTAAAATTTAAAATATGACTCTAGGTAAAAGATGCAGCTTGCTGCCAAAACTACTGCTCACTTACAGACAATGAGAATTTTCTCAAAATTTCAGACATTTCGGAGGGAACATAAATAATTTATCACATTCAACTAGTGGGATTTATTTTTTTAACTTTTCTTTTTGATTTTTAATTTTAGAAAGAGAGAGAGCGAGGTCTGAGAGGGGCAGAGGGAGAGAGACAGAGAATCTCAAGTAGGCTTCACGCTCGGCACATAACCAGACGTGGAGAAGATCCCACGACCCTGGGATCATGACCTGAGCTGAAATCAAGAGTCGGAAGCTCAACCGACTAAGCCACCCAGTCACCCTTCAACTAGGGAAATTTAAAGTGTCCCCAATTCTAAGACAGACAATACTCTGCCATGCCATTAGATGAATCACAGCACGTCCCTCAATTCTTTGTCCAGGATGGATCCATTCCCATTGTTTTTCACAAGCAGCTGATTTTAAACTGAAAGCCCTGCAGCCAAGACCCTGGTGAAGAAGTCAAGTCGGGACCTGGGGCTTGGAGTGGTATGATGTAGACCTCAGGTATGAAGTCTATCTGCATCATTTCATAGGTGTTATTAACACGAGATCAGTCACCACTGGAAATGCACATTCCCTCCAGGTCTGTCTCATACTTCCTTTATTCCTTTATTCCTTAAAACAACAGGCAGGCACTCTGCTAGGTACTAGGGATACAAACATGTAGAAGAGGCATCCCTTTACTCTCTCTGGTAGGAGAGAAATGGCAAACCAAGTGATTGCAAGAAACCTATTCTAGTAGTTTCCTTTGCATATAATCAATTGTAAGACAAGGTTAAAAAAAAAAAAAAAAAGAACAGCTTTAATTAAGCCATGGTCTGGGTCAGGCAATAAGAAACGACAAAATAAACAATTGAGGGTGGGGAAGGAATGGGCAAACAAATTATGGAGAAAAAGATCAGGAGAGATTTCTCTGAGAAGGGAATTCAAGTTTTCTCTTATTACTTAGAAATTTCCCAAAGCGAGTTCCACTAAATGACTCACATATACTCTCGTGAAAGAAGTGTAAAGTCTGATTCATCCTACAGTACATATCTTCAGGTGGAAAGGCTTGTCTGTCTACTCATTAACATGAAATGATAAACCACCCCATCAAATAATTCTCTGAGGTCCTGCAGCAGCTCCAAATAGTTCTTTCAGGCTGAGGTTACACTTTTCTAGTCCCACTTTTCACTTTGATTACCCATAAAATTGCTAACCACATCCCTGACTTTCAATCTTCATCATAAAAGCTTGTTTCTCCATAATGAGAACTCAGGGCCCTAAAAGCATTTGTCTTAGGAGGTGAGAGGGAGTGGGCGCACGGGACGCAGGAGTGAAGCAGAGGAGAAATGAAGAAGAGAACTAAGAAAGACACTGGAGCAGGGTGGCACTAACGCGGGAACCTAGCAGCCGCCAAGGGCATGGTGAAGTTCATGCACATCGTCACCATATTTAGGGCACTCAAAGTCTTTCAACACAGAGCAACCTCAACTGTAGCTCCAGTTAGCTCCTCCTTTATTTAAAATTTCAGAAAATACACATGGGGAGGGCTTTTCATGTATCATTCACTGTCCATAATGGGGATAAGACTACTGTTTGACTCACTGTATGGAACAGAAAAGATTTCTTGAAATGAAACTTACATAGATTAAAGTTATGTATTCAAAACCTCTTAGAAACCTAAGGTTTAAGATTAGGTGTCATGAAGCACATAGGACATCCTGTGCCAGCAGCATGAATACAGAAACTACATTGGATGGGGACACCAGGGTGGCTCAGTCTGTTAAGTGTCTGACCCTTGATTTTGGCTCAGGTCATGATCCCCACATCAGGTTCAGTGCTGACAGAGTGGATTCTGCTTGAGATTCTTTGCCTCTGCCTCTCTCTCTCTCTCTCTCTCTGAATAAATAGATAAATATAGAAAGAAAGAAAGAAAGAAAGAAAGAGAGCGAGAGAATGGAGGAAGGAAAGAAGGAAGGAAGGAAGGAAGGGAAGGAAGGAAAGAAAAGAGAGAGAAAGAGAGAGAGGGAGGGAGGAAAGAAAAGAAAAGAAAAGAGAAAAGGAAAGGAAAAGGAAAGGAAAGGAAAGGAAAGGAAAGAGGAAAGGAAAGGAAAGGAAAGGAAAGGAAAGGAAAGCAAGGAAAAGAAAAAAGAAAAGAAAAGAAAAGAAAAGAAAAGAAAAGAAAAGAAAAGAAAAGAAAAGAAAAGAAAAGAAAAGAGAAGAAAAGAAAAGCTACACCGGGTAAGGCACTCACATAACAGACACAGAGACAGGCTCAGTGCTGCCTCCTCGATGCTCCCAGGGCTGACCTGAGCACAGGCTTTTCTCATTCAAGGTTGTCACAAGTGAATAAAGGCATATTTTGGTGGTCAGGAAGAAGAGGATGAGTAGGAGTTTAAGGGAAACATTAGTGATTCAAATCAAAGTGATTTAAGAAAAGAAAGATTTTATTATTTGAGGTCTTAAAACAAACAGCTTTTCCTAACAATCGAGTATCAACTGAATCAATATTACGGGGAAGCCAGCTGGACACCCTGCTGTTTAGGCATAGGAGGTTTCTGAGGAATTGAGAACACTTTCCATTTTCCTTAAGCTGTTCAGGTTAACCATAGGGCAACTCAGGAGGGCCAAACGGTCAAAACGGATGCCCCCCAAAAAACATGCAGACACATTTTAGATCTAAGCATAGTAAGCAGATTCTGCAAAGGCTGTTTTGCAAACTACAGGTAATTGGGTAGCAAAATCAACTGAATAGGTAAATATTTTTTTTTTTTTTGAAAATAGGACATAATATAAAATGTCAGGATACCTCACCTATTGTAAGGTAAGAATTGTTTCATGAACATTTTGTTTTGGTTATACACGTGAATGGTGTGAGAGTGTGTGTACTAAGCTGCAGTGTGAAATGCAGTTCTGACTGTGGTTTACAGTGAAAAGAGCTTGACAACCCTGTCCTAAGATACAGCCTAAACTACTTCATGTCACTCCTTGGCTCTCCTCTTCTCCTCTCACTCCTGACACTGAGACCTACTCTGAGACATCCATGGGCATTGCTGGTACACACGGTGTTCAGGGAACTGGCCCCAGGAGCCAGAATTAAAGCTCAGAAGCTACCTGGAAAAGAAACTGCATGACTGAATGAAACACTGCCTTGTAACTGGAAAATTCTGCCCTTCCACAATACACGCTATTGTAAATTTTCTGCAGAATATTATGGTTTAGATGCAGTATTATTCCGAGACTATCACTGCTCAGTTACATTTGTGAATGGATAAAGCTCCAACTTAGGCTCATGGGAATTTGGGTTCTAGTCTTGCTAACTGTATTTGACCTTGGACAAGGTACTCGATCTCTCTGGGCTCAGATTCTCCAACAAAAACATGAGAAAGCAGGACTGGAGCAGAGCTTTTCCTAGTGAATTTCTTGTGGAGGTACTTTGAGAATTCTGCGAAAGTGAGTCTACGTTCCTAAATTAAAATGGTTTTTTTTTTTAAACTAAGAGAAAACAATGAACGTAATCAAATGGATTCAATATTGATTTTTATCATGGTGGAAACCACCACGGTAGTTGTTTAGCAACCAAATAACCTCATTTTGCATTAAACTTGGAAGCATTACCTCCAGCATCTGTATATATTCTAATAAAAATCTCACTGATTAGTAAACTTAGAGTGTTTCACTGGGGATACATCTAAATGTGAGTCTGTTCAATCTGGATATTTGTATAAAGTGGAACAGTGATGGCTCAAACTCACATAATTGCTAAGTGAGGCCCAGACAAACATATATAGGACATGGTAATTCTAAACTAACGCAGATGGGCCAATCACCTGCAGTCATGTCAGCCATTGCCAATACACTTCAAGTCACACTCTCATAATGGACAATATCTTCAAGGCTTTAGGTACCTCTTTTAAAATTTTTTTCTATTAAAAAATACGTTCAGTTAAAATTTTTAAAGATTCAATTCTGATTAAAAATCTTTCTAGTATTCTTCTTTCAGGCTTTTGGGTTACTTCTTACTGAATATTATCCTAAAATTGCAAGGACAGCTGTTAAAAAAAATTACTGACATTCATTAGCAACTACTTAATGTATAAGTAAGGATTTTCCCCCATTGAGAAAAACAAAGACTGCTGAGGCCAAAATTAAGACTACCATCCATAATACTGATTTCAAATGGTTGTACATATTAACAAAGCCCATTTCAGTTCTACAATTGTATAGAGTTACATAAAACACCTTGTTTTACTCAGTAACTTTAAAAAAATAAACTAATGCCTCAAAACACTACAATTCTTGCTGTTTTAAGTAGTACAGCTTTTAAATTACTCCATATTAATCTTTCAAGAATGGTGGAAGGTTACCTTTTATTTATCAATGTTTTTCTCAATGTAATTAATATTTATTTATCAACTAAACATTCAGTCATTCATACCACAAATATTTACTGAGCACTTGGGATGCGTCTGACGCTGTTCCATATTCTGGGACTGCTGTGGGGGAACAAAACAGTTCCTTCCCTTGAAGGGAGAGATAATAAACAAGTAAATACACAATCCTAAGCAGTAAAAAAGTACATCCCATTAATTCAGTATATAAGTGAAACAAATGGACATCAGCTTTTTCACAGAGAAGGCATACGTCTTTTCAAGGCTAGTAAGATTCAAAAACTCATGAGTGAGCTGTGGTAAGCATATAGTGTATCAGTACTTAAATATACAGTACTAAGTACAGTGCATGTGTGTATTATGTGTGCACATGTGTATGTGTATATAAATCTGTGAGCTTATTCACAGCACAGAGAAGCTTGTTATCAGGATGCCACAAAGAGAATAGAAAAAAAAAATACTTCAAAAAAAAATCATGCAGTTAAACTTGAGAAACAAATCTTTCACAAATGAAAAGCAAACAGCTGATTTTCCTAGCCCACAGCTAAATGTCACATGCAAGGAGGTTGAATAAAAGATAATATTGCTCTATCTATATGTAGAGGGCTAACAGAAGTTCCAAATTCAAAGAGTTTAAAATCAAAAATGCTGTATGATCTTAGGGAGCCTCATCTGTTTTAAAAGCACCAAAAATATAAGCCTATGAGGATAAAAGCCTGACTGGCCCATTTACAGGTAATATCACAAAAGAATTCTCGTCTATCAAGCTATAAAAGGAAGGAACTGCAAAACAGGAAATTGCCCTACCCCAGCCATGTGCCACGCCTCCCTTCCTCTCCACAATTTCCATAAGCAGAAGCAAACACGATCTGTTAGATTTACTGAGAAGCCACAGAGGTTGACAGAACACTAGTAGCTGACATACATATTACTGTTTAAATAAATATTTAAGGTAAATGCCTTTATTATTTTGAACCAAACTTTTTCTTGATGATTTCACTTATCTTTTTAGATAAGGTTTGTTTAAACTATAGCTTTTTGATGACAAGTTAGAATAGGTCTGAAACTGCAATTTACAAATGAATTGTGAGTTAGAGATTAAAGAAAACTTAACCTGCTTGTCCCAAACTCATAAATTCAGAGTTAGTTGAGCTGATTTAACATTTTTCAATGGTCTAAGCACATACACATACAGCATTTTTAAATACTACTACTCTGGGGCACCTGGGTGGCTCTGTCAGTTAAGCGTCTGACTTCGGTTCAGGGCATGATCTCATGATCCGTGGGTTTGATCCCCGCATTGGGCTCTGTGCTGACAGCTGGGAGCCTGGAGCCTGCTTCAGATTCTCTCTCTCTCTCTCTCTCTCTCTCTACCTTTCCCCAACTCGAACCTCTGTCTGTCTCTCGCGCTCTCTTTCTCAAAAGTAAATAAACATCAAAAAAAATAATACTCTGAATATAATTTTCTGTATATAGTGGATCACTACGTATTGACTAATCAATATATCCATTATAAAATAACAGAATTTAAGGTATATGAACTTTCTAATTTCATATAGAAACTTGAACTAATGGGTGTCATTTCTAGGGATCTACATCTATTAATATAAGTTAGACTCAGAGAAATAACTTATTTTCTTAAAGGAAAGAAGAGGCTGATACTTTTCAACTTGTAATGATCCAAATACAGGAAACACCCAAATATTTTAAAACACCGACTACTCAAAAGTTAATAAACCTACACATAAAACTACAGGAATAATAAATCTCATTAATAATCAAAAAATTATTAGTAAAAAATGAGATATCATTTTCACTAATTAAATTTCTAGACATTTAATGTTTATACCCAATATACACACATATATAACACTGGAGAGGAGACTTCATTTAATACCAAATTTAGTGCAGACTGGCTTAAATATGGTAATATGCTGCAAGAACTTAAAACTACTTGTACTTTTAAAATCTATTAATCCCACTTCTGGGAATCTAAAGACAAAAATCCACAAAAAGAAACATTTATAATGCCAAAAGTGTTTGTCACATCATAAAAAAAACTGAGCTGAATCTAAAATGTTAAACAAATAATGGTTTGTCCTCCAAATGGAACATTATTTGATCATCTAAGTAGCAAAAAGGCAAACATATGTACCAAGCAAAAAAAGGTTCACAAAATGACATTGCAATTATACTTAAGTGAATATTCATGTTTAGAATGATGTCAGCACAGGAGAATTTTCCTACTTTTCTTCTATGATGTGGTTATGTCACTTTTTAAATTAAAAAATTTTTTTCAATTAAATTCATTGAATTATCCCCTTTTCAAACTAGATGTTTAAAATATGTTTAATCATTTCCCAAGCCTTCTCCCACCCCAGGAAAACACGCTACCTCTCATACCCCTCAATATTCCTTCACCAACTCAGCCTGGGGTTGGTCAGCCTTGATCCCTCCCTCTCCTCAGGTCTGACCCTGGTCCCTAAACTCTCTCCAGAAGGCAGAGTTATGTTATTCAGTGCCTTAGCATCCTCAGTTCTCAGAACAAGGCCTCATGTATGATAAGGGTGGGAAAAACACTTGTTGGTTTATATTTATCCAATGTGGAACTTACTGCACACTTTTTTCAATTATTTATTACTCATCTGTACCCCTTTTTAAGCCAGGTATTCATTCTTTTTTCTATTTTTCATTTCTTTATATTCTCCACGGCAAACCACAGTGCTGGAGAGAGCTCATCTGAGCTAAATAAATATTTACTGAACTAAAGAATGCTGAATACACATCTCAAAAATGAATTTACTTGGTTCAGACAGTTTCTTCCTTTAAAATGCAAATAACATCTTACAAAACAAAACAAACAAACAAAAACACCTCATCCTACATCTTCTGGTGATGTGTCCCAAGCAACCAACAGACGAAGAAGCATCTGAGTGTTTCTGAGCTAAAGAAGGATGTAAATATAAAATGGGGTGCAAATGAGGAACAGGCTTCAGCTCTTCAAGGGAGGTAAGACAATAGCTCAGAACATTTTCCGGGAGGCCGCACAACTTTCCTGCCTAGAGCTGCCAGCCATTCCTAAATGCTTCAAATGCCAGGCATTGCCCCAGGACACCTTTGTGAGGGTGACCTCCTTCAGTCCTCACCACAACTATGTTAGGTGGGGTGTTATTATCTCTATTTTAAAGATGAAAAAAAAACCACAAACAGGAATCTGATAGAGTTAAATAACTTGCTCAAGACATAAAACTAACAAGTGCATTCAAGGCCAAGCCTGTGGCTCTGCTAAGGTCACTGCTCTCAACCACTACGCCAGGCGGAGGATGGCTTCTCTGCAATTAGTAGTAGACTTAGACGTAGAATAGAACTACTAAGGTGTTAAGTGTAGTCTACATTATAAATAGCAGACACAGACATGATTACAAAGTCTACAAACGTTAGCCTTGTCATCTCTAATTCAGACATGACATCTGGCTCAGCCCTGTCCCGGTTAATCCATAATTAGACCCCTTATTTAGCAATGTGAGGACTTAACACATGGATGAAGGAAAATACATTGTGGTTACCACCTCTGCTTCCGCATCCTCCACATATCTAGGGGATTGAAAAAGAAATCTTAATTTTTTAACTCTGACTGTCATTTTCTAAGCTAACCCATCACACTTATTCTAACTTCGCACACATATTATTCTCTCCATCCTCCAGTCATCACAGGCCTCATCCAAATTCTCCTTGACCTCTGTACCATGGTTCTGTGAACCGAGAGCAAAATAGTAGCAAGCGAGGATGTGGTCTGTAAGCATGCAGCAAGAACCTAGTTAATGTATGCTTACAACTTTTTAAGGCCATCTGCTTCAAACTCATATGAAAGTGCTGTGGATGCCACTATGATCCAAGCACCCTAATTCCCAACTCCAAAACGGCACTGAGTATTGTCCTGGAAAGGACACACCTTCCCGACAAAGTTGATCTCTTTGTAAAATCTGTGCCCTCCATCTCAAGAAGTGTAACGTCACAGCTTAGCAACAGAGAGACGCTTCATGAGTAGGGACTTCCCTGAAACGGTGCCTGTCATCTATCTGTTCAGTGTCACTGTGACGTCCAGGGCCCGCCTCATTCTAGCAACCCTGGCTTTAGAATCACTCACAGAGAAGGGCTTGTCGATTTCCCACTGAACATGATGTTCCATATTTTATCTCCTTCTTCATGCTTATGACAGTTCTAGGAGATAAAATGTAAAAAGCTCTCTCCCACTTAGAGATAAGAAACTAGAACCACAAAAGCTTGTGTGACATACTTAAAGTCACAATCTAACAGGAAAAACACAAATTGTACCTAATACCGCTGTACTATGAAGACTCATCACAAGAAAAATATGTTTCCCAAACTATGTGTGGTGATAAATGTTACCTGGCTCATCACGGTGATCACTTTTCAGCATCTACAAATATCAACTCATTACACTGTATACTTGGAAATAACATAATGGTATGTCAATTATACGTCAATGAAAAATGTAATTAAAAAGAAGAAATGGCTAAGACAATAAGTTTTATGTTGTATGTATGTTACCACAATTTTAAAAGTTGGGGGGGAAAGTTTATCAAAAGCAACAACAGGGATGCCTGGGTGGCTCAGTCGGTTAGGCATCCAACTTCAGCTCAGGTCACAATCTCAGGTTCATGGGCTCAAGCCCCACGTTCAACTCTGTGCTGGTAGCTCAGAGCCTGGAAGACTGCTTCAAATTCTGTATTTCCTCTCTCTCTCCCTCTCTCTCTCTCCCCCTTCCCACTGGCACTCTGTCTCTCTCTCAAATAAACATTAGAAAAAATTAAAACAACGACAGCAACAACAAAAGACAAGGTGATGATATGACTTTTGTGCAACAGGTGCTGCCTTGGGCTCTCATCTCTGCTTTGAATCTGCATCTTTAAAGGCCATAGTTGGCTCAGTCAAGACCACAGCATTCTGGTAATAAGATACCACTTCACCTTTTATGTCCAATTTGATCATTTGCAGTTTCCCTCTGAAGTTACCTAGAAGAAGTTACCTTCCTTCCTCCTTTCATATTTTGTCATCTCATCATTCATTCACTGAGTAGATATTTACAGAGCCCCTACTATGTGCCAGGCACAGTTCTAAGCTGATGCGCAGCGTTCAAATACTGAAATAGTTCCATACTAGTGGGTTAACAGCTGCTGCCCACAGCATGCCATGCCCCTCCGCACGGGCCACCTCATCTCTTCCCTGGGACACCCCCTAACCTGGACCTCCCCATGACTCAGCATAACAGGAAGGCTCCACTGTGGCCAGCTTCCAGTTCAACTGGTGAATCCCTGGGCCTAACCCCTTGTTAAGTGTTTTATCACCTCCCAGACACAGCAATGAATGGAGCAGACAAGGTCCCTACCCTCTAGTCTGGGAAAGAGACAATAAATAAGTAAATACATAAATGAATCAGATAATTTCAAATAGCAGAGCACTGTAAAGAAAATAAAACAACAAGGAACTAAAGGGTGACTGAAGGGGGGGGACAGAGTAAAACTTGAAAGGAAGTCTTTCTGAGGAAGTGATTATTATAAGGAATCAGGAAAACAAAGGTCTTAAGTAAAAACACTCAAGACCGAGAGAACAGAACTATCCTGGCCTTCAAGTGGGAATGAGCTTGAGATTTTCATAGAAGGCCAGTGTGATGGGGGCATCCTGAGCCAGGAGAACACAGAATATATGTGTAACTTCACTGAAACATATGTGGACAAGGCCAGATCAGGGAGGATCTTAATGGCATTGGTAAGGAGGTTGAATCTAATGCCAAGAACAGTGAGTAAGCATTAGACAGATTTGAAACAGGGCCATGAGTGATCTAATTTATATTTTTAAAAGATTACCCTGACAATTGTGTGTCAGCTGTGATTAAACAAAGGCAAGAGTGAACAAAGGAAACAATGTATGTCGCTCTGGTGGTCAACCAGGTGAGCAGAGAGAGTGGCTGGAGCTAGAGAATAACAACAGAGATGGAAAGAAGTATTCTGACTCAATATATGTTTTAGAGGCAGAGCTGACCAAGCTTACTGATGAGTATAATGTGGGAAGAGGAAACGGGAGGAATGAAAATGTACTATTCTTGGATTCAGCAAGTCGCTGAAGGCAGTCCATTTACTAAAAAGGCAATGACTGTGGGAACAAACAGGTTCACGGAGAAAAGGAATCAAAAGTTCTGTTTTGCCAAGGTATATATGAGATATTGTGGAGATCTATAATGTGGAGATATAAACACGCAGTTGGATATCTGACCTTAACAGGAAGAGTCCCCCAAAAGACTATGACTGATCCAAACAACAACAATTAATATATGTGTAACTTCGCTGAAACATATGTATAATGCACATTACGGACTCTTATAAGACTTGTGCCGAAAATTAAATGCATACGCACAATACAAAGTAGGCACATAATTCTCTTTAAGGAAAGAATATAATTCTTGGTTTTCATTTTTATTAAGTGTTGTGTCAAAAAGCTTTCTGGGGAATGCCATTTCAAAATCAATGAGGAAATGAACAGTACACAAATAATGACTTTACACTGCTTCTCTAACTAGCTATAAGGCAACTCATGCTGCCCTCAGTACTTCTTCAATCCCGCTGAGACTGCTTTTCCTTCATTTGGTTGCATTAAAGCAGTGGAAACTTCTGCATCTGATGTATTTTATCCCCAGCTCAGTGTATCTATTCTGACTGAACTTCCTTTCAAAACTCGAGAGTTGCCATGATAAAATTAAAGATGACGCCAGAAACAGGAAGAACTGGCATGAAGAAGGAAAGGAGAGAGGAAGAGGAGAGGGCGGGGAAGAGGGGAAGGAAAGGAGTGAGCAGGAGACGATCTCTTCTGGATGGCAATCCCTCTGACAGAGGACTCCCAGAGAACATGCTCACACAGCCATCACCAAACCCCTCAGGAAAGACACCCTTGTTTACATGGCTTGAATCCAGAGGTTATTACAGGCTCTCCATATTCTAAACACAGTGTCAATTATCGGTCTCAAATGAGTAATAATTATCAACATAAAGTGAAAAATAAGCACGCCTGCTTCCTTCAGCTTACCAGCACTTCACTGAGCCTTCATGCCAACAGCCAGCTTTTCATGTGTGCCTTTAAAACAAAAGCAATGGCCTGGCTGGTGCTACAAATAATCTTTGAATCCTCAGAATCAGAAGGAAAGTTAGAGGTCATTATATCCAACCCTATCGTTTTACAGATAAGGAAACTAAATAAGGCAAAGAGAGATAAAGTGGCTTACCCATCATCCCAGAGCCACTTCAAGATGAAGAAATGTTTTTCTGATTCTTAGTGATGATTCTTTATATTATACCCTGCTGCCTACAGAATGAGAAAGAAAAGCACCACAGGCGATGACCCACGGCTTTGCGGTAGCCACACCATGGGGAGAAAAGTTGGCCAGAGCTGGGCATCTCAGCCCTGGAAACAAGGTCCCGGGCTACACTCAGGATACCAGCCCTGAAACTATTCTCAGCCTACACCCTACAACAGCTGACAGTCTTTCTAACACCATCTCTGTCTGGGCTTTTTCCCCTAGAGCTTTCGGTTTGGTGTGGCAGAGTGTGAGGTATAGTAACTGATGCCTCTGTCCATCAGGATCTTCAGAAAGAGGCTCCTGAAAGCTCACACAGCTTTCAGGCTTCAGAGAAGCACAGACCCTCCTCATGGATAATGGGAAATGACACCTCTCTCCCCAGCCTTTCAACCAGCATATTCCTAAGTGGACACAACACTTGTCCCTAAAAAGTTATTACAGGTTACAAATGAGTTTTATAAGCCCTGGTGGGCTTCTGCCTTCCAAGTTTTTGGCCAATCCCAGTACATATAGAAAAGTCTAGAAATATTCACACCAAAACGCTGTAGCACATTTACGTGGAACTCACATTTACGTTTTAGTGCTTACAGAGAACAAAATTTGCAATCAAAATGATTCTGGGAAAGTTTTGTCTAGTTATTAGGGAAGTGCAATATATGCAGACTTCGATTTGGTTTGCCTACTGCAAACATGTATATAGATTAATGGATTGATAATAATAATCATAATAATCCTTCCCCATGAAATCTAGGATTTCTTCTTATGCAAAAAAGGAACACCTCAGTAGTCTTTAAAAATTTGTCACTGGGGTCCCTGGGTGGCTCAGCCGGTTAAGCATCTGACTTCAGCTCAGGTCATCATCTAGCAGTTCGTGGGTTCGAGCCCCGCATTAGGCTCTGTGCTGACAGCTAGCTCAGAGCCTGGAGTCTGTCTTCAGAGTCTATGTCTCCCTCTCTCTCTGACCACTCTCTGCTCATACTGTCTCTATCTCTCTCTCAAAAATAAATAAAACATTAAAAATTTTTTTTAAATCTGCCACTATATATTCTTTTCCCTGGAAATAGTCTTTCTAGATATTCATTTTTTAAAAACACCGATACCGATACAAGCTCCCCATTGCGGTCTGAGACTCTATCATTAGATACTAGCAAATAAAATCTGAGAATTAAACAGCCCATGGACAGTAGTCCTCACTTTCCATTCCATATCAATTCCCAGGGTACTAATAATTTTCACCATTTCCCACTTCCACTGAAAAAGTGGCCTGGATTTTATGTGACTGTGTTAGCATTCCATTGGCCTGATTATGGAAAATAATCATAAAAAAGTACTTACAGCATAAGCACCTATCAAAAATGCTGCATTTGCTCTTTTCCGCTGATCAAAACAGGTGTAGTGCACTATTTTCTTTCTTGATAAACTGTATGACTAAAAAGAGGGAACAAAAGAGTGTAACCATAGAGACAGAGTTAAAATATACAGTAGGTATACATCATCTCAACTTCCAACGTGTGTCACACTCAGTGAAATCTACCAACTTTCAACTTTCATTTCTCTGGCAATTGTACACGAGCATAGTTGAGGGATGGAGGGTTAATGGTTCAGACTTTCTACAGCCCAGTCATGCTGCAGATTTGATGATATAACCAACGTTTCTCTCCAAGAAGGGAGACATACAATGGGAAATCATTAAATTATTGGCATCTTTATTAGTGGGAACCATTTTTGAAGATTTACTCTAAATCTTACATGCAAATTCTAGTCATCCTGTTTTCTTTTTTAATTTTTGTTATTGAAATATTGTTGAAATACAATGTTATATTAGTTTCAGGTGTACAACATAGTGATTCAACAGTACTATAGATGACACAGTATTTACCATGATAAGTGTAGTCATCATGTGTCACCATGCAACGTTATTACATTAGTATTGACTATATTTCCTACCCTATAGTTTTCATCTCCATGACTTATTTGTTTTTTTTAACTGGAAGTTTGTATCTTTATCCTCCTCACTCACTTCACCCAGCTTCCCACCCCTATCTTCTTTGGCAAATACCAGATCATTCTCTGTATTTATAAATCTGTTTCTGGTTTGTTTTGTTATTGTTGTTGTTTGTTCATTTGTTTTGTTTTTTAGATTCCACATATAAGTGAAATCATATGGTATTTGTCTTTCTCTGTCTGACTTCTTTTACTTAGCACAATACCCTCTAGGTTCATCCATGTTGCCACAAATGGTAAGTTCTTTTTTATGGCTGAGTAATTATTCATCCTTTTTCTTTCTCTATATACCATACCCAGTTCCAGAAAAGTTATCTTTACCTTTCATATTATACAGTTTATTTTTAAATGTGACAATCGGTCTATTTTGTTCTAAAACTCTCAAATGCCTACATTAACCAGAACACCAATACTAATATTTTCTCTCTAGAATCTTCTATAAAGATCCCTTTTTAATTATAGGACAATAAATGGTTAATGGGAAACAATAAACCATCAAAAATGTCATATCAGCAAACATCTTAATGCAATAACCATACGTTAAATTCATGATTCAAACAGTTTATTAAAGCACCTGCTATATGCCATGCAATATGCTGAAACCTCACGTATTCAGCTAAATCCAAAATAAGCAACTCAGTATATTGCATACATGCTAAATGGGACAAGAAGTGTGCAAATAAAAGATCTGTTAAAATGAAATCAAAGTATTAAGCAAACTCAAACATAAAACAACGAGAACACTGATGCAACTAAATGAAATCTGCTCAATTTCTTCATATTTCAAAACAGTTACAGTATTTTGACAAATGGTTTTCAAAACACAGATACATGGGTACCTTTCAATATTTGTCTATGAATTCAAACTGACTGTAAAAGCAGCGTTCTATACCTTACACATTGACCACAACGCACAGAATACCTGTTTTTGCAGTCCCTTTAAAAATTGGGGCACCTGGGTGGTTCAATCAGTTAAGCCTCTGACTTCAGCTCAGGTCATGATCTCACAGTTCGTGGGTTCGACCCCTGCGTTGGGCTCTGTGCTAAGAGCTAGCTCAGAGCTTGGAGCCTGCTTCAGATTCCATATCTCCCTCTCTCTCTGACCCTCCCCTGCTCACACTCTCTCTCTCTCTCTCTGTCTTTCTCTCTCTCTCAGAAATAAATAAAAACGTTTTAAAAACATTTTTAGGGGCACCTGGGTGGCTTAGTCGGTTAAGCGTCCGACTTTCGCTTAGGGCATGATCTCGCGGTTTGTGGGTTCGAGCCCCGCGTCGGGCTCTGTGCTGACTGCCAGCTCAGAGCCTGGAGCCTGTTTCAGTCTGTGACTCCCTCTCTCTCTGACCCTCCCCTGCTCACGCTGTCTCTCTCTCTCTCTCTCTCCTAGAAATAAATAAAACATTAAAAGAAAAAAAAAATGTCAGAGAGCTCACCTACCTACCTTTCTTCATTCACCCTGCTGTTTTCTTTAAGGAAAGTTAACTCTTCAAATTCTGAAGTCTATTCTACATGAAATTGCAACATTTTGGCTTTTAACGTAACCACAGAAAATGCAGCTATCTGTATCCCGGCAATGAGCCTGGAAGCCATCACCACCCCAAGGCAAGCGCTTCTTTCCTAACCCAGAATCACATGTTCTGAAAATGGCACTGCTCTTTTAAATTTGAGGGGCGCCTTGGTGGCTCAGTCAGTTAAGTGTCCAACTTTGGTTCAGGTCATGATTTCATGGTTTGTGAGTTCGAGCCCAGAACTGCGCTCTGTGCTGATGGCTCAGGTCTGGAGCCTGCTTCAGATTCTGTGTCTCCCTCTCTCCACCTCTCCTCTGCTTGCACTCTGTCCCTCTCTGTCTCTCTCTCTCTCTCGAAAATAAACATTAAAAACAAATTATACATTGAACTTTGAAAAATGTTTGCCTCAAAGTGGGTCTCATTACCAAAGTCCTTATTTCCAGGCAGGCTTAGTAAAATATCCCTGTGAAATAAAGCTTTAAAAAGTACATTTTATTCAATTCAGTTCAGTCAAAACACTGAAGTTATCTGAAGGACTT
The DNA here is from genome assembly GCA_017311185.1 of Proteles cristata cristata. Lineage (NCBI taxonomy): Eukaryota > Metazoa > Chordata > Mammalia > Carnivora > Hyaenidae > Proteles > Proteles cristata. The sequence continues at coordinate 199,664 of JAESUZ010003327.1, read as the reverse complement.
CAAGGTCACTATGAATGATGCCAACACTTGTCTCCTTGTTCTCAGTTTGAGACTACTGTCTACTGGGCATTGCCTTTTGTTATTTTATTATTTGCTTGTTGCAAGTATGTCTTCTGCTTTGTTTTTGCCACTTCTTGTTCTCCATCAATAAGTTAGGCTTGTTTTACCTAAAGGACAGTCAAGGCATTTAAGACCTAAGCATATTTTATGGTGTCTAATCCCAAACACCGAAAGACTGCTTTAAACAGAATCAGGCTGAGCCTAAGGGGCTCAGCTCTGGTTCCCAGCCTCTTACTCATTACATTTCCTGGTTCCCTAAAACACGTGGGGAAGAAAATATCCACACTGGATCCTGACATTTAGATTATCTGCTTTGATGCCTTTTTCCACTAAGAATTTAGATTTCACAACAAACAATTACTATCATTTAATAACGTGGAATTAAATTTATCTTACAAATCTACTTGCCAAAGGAGACAAACTCGTAATGCTGTGCTTCTGTCACCAGTAGTGTTTTTAGCTGCTTTCAAACTTTCTGCACTTGCTTGGTTTTTGCTTTTGCTCTCTTATTCTAAAGTATCTGGAATGCAGAGACCACCCTGCACCCTCATCAGAAACCGTGAAGCTACAGGATGAAATTCTGAAGGAAACTTTCTTTTCAGTATAAACCTATAAATTTGTTAAAGTAAATATAATGCAAATTAAAATTTTAAGGACTTTAGAAGAATCTTTTAAACTTGACAAGCTTGCAATAATTACAGCAGATAAAGAATATTCTTCATAAAATATACCTACAAATTTTAACTCTTTTTTAAATATCTCCTACTAGAAGCTGCCTAGAGGATGGAAACATAGGTTTTAACATCCATTACTATACACAAGTCCAAAAAAGTTCTTGTGACAAGAACCTTTAGGATCTGCTCTCTCAGCAACTTTCAAATATAAAACATAGTATTATTAACTATAATCACCATGTTGTACATTACAATAGTAAACTTTTTGACATCAGTTAAATGATAGACCGTTTCTATCTAATTGTTTGGAAAACAATTTAAAGCTCCTAGCATTTACCTTGCTTCGAGGGTTTTGGAATTCAATTGTTTTTCTCAGTAAAGGCTCAAAAGCATTACAGTCAAAAAATGATCCACTTAGTGAAGCTTGGCCAACATCTCCCAGGTCAGATCTCAGAGGCTGTGTTCTCACTCAAGGAATCAAAACGAATTCAAAGTAAATGATAACAGAGAAAAATCTTATGTCATACTGGCCTGGTCCTCATTTTCTGCCTTGCCACGGCCATGCCTCCCCCTTATAGGTCACCATGCCCCAGTCTTACACCAGCAATGCTGTTCAACATAGCAGATAACAGGGTTACTGGAATAAAAAATTTCAAGGATGGGGTGCCTGGCTGGCTCAGTCAGTGGAGCATGCAACTCTTGATCTTGGGGGTCATAAGTTTAAGCTTCACATTGGGTGGGCATAGAGTTTACTCAAAACAATTTTTTTCAGGGATAACACAACATTTTGCCAATTGTTTAGCTAATGCTCTGTATGATTAGGTTGATGTTCACAAACTAATGTTTTCTACTTTCAAGTATTAAACATGTCCCTCTGTTAAAAAATAAAATAAAATAAATTTTATAAACAACCTACTGGGGCACCTGACTGGCTCAGTCAGTGGAGCGTGCTACTCTTGATCTCAGGGCTGTGAGGTCAAGCTCCAAGCTGAGTGTAGAGCCTACTTAAACATTAAAAAAATTAAAAAAAAAAAAAACCAACCTACTACATATTAAAGCACTCCGGAAGAAATGATACTATCCATTGGAGACAGTGATGACTCAAGTGCCTTTAGAGAACCCTTTGGCGCATCTTTAAGATCTTTCATGGAGGAACTTACGATGGAGGGAAAAAAAGGCACCATCCACAGACAAGAGGATTCCATTTTAGGAATGATCCAGTAGATGTTTTCTCAGATACTGCCCCCATACCAAGAGAATTTCTTGCCTCCAACCTGAACTGCTTCTTCCTTACCCCGGCCCAACTTGTCTGTGGTCGGGTATGCTGTAGGCCCTTCAAGGAGAGCCCTTGCAAGGTTAGACCATCCCGTCTGGCTTTCAGTGAGCTACCGGCTCTATTACAAATTCTTTTGGCTTTACATGAGAAGCTCAGAGATTACAAAAACACTGCGTACAATATCAAAGTAAGGTTAGACACTGGAAAAACAAATACATATAGCCTTAAATATAAAGGCAGGGATGTCACAGAAGGAATGCTAAGACCTCTGGCCTGGTTGCTTGCTCTTTCACATGACCAATTACAAATTGATAACCTGCAGCCCCCATCCACATTATTTTACGTTTCTATCTAGCAAATGCACTATATATGTAGTATGTATCCTTCAGAACCTTCTTAAGTGGACACAGCCAGCCCTCTATAACAACAGCTAACATTTATTGCTACACTCCGTCATTTCCTAAAGCACAGAGACAGTGCCGGAGGGATCCAATTTGACCAGACACAGAGTGACTCCCAAACCAGAGATTGTGGGCAAGGCTGAAGTATAATGAATAGTCTGTGTCTCTCTTTTACCAAGAGAACATAAGCCAGGAGTCAAACATAAGGAATCAAGATAATTCCTTGATTATCACGCTTGGCCAGTATCTCCTATGTCAGATCACAGAGAGGTGAGTTCTCTCAGCAAATATGATAGATGGAAGAAATTCAGAAATCTCTCACTGAGTTTGATGGTTTGTGTAAATCTCAATTACAAGGCCACAGTAAGTTTCATGGTTCAAAACTTAAATAATTCTCAGGTCAACAGAATTGGTTGAATTAATCAGTATCACTAAAACTTTTCAGAAATAAAAAATATCAATCTAAATTATATGTTATTATTTTCATCCTGTTAGCAGACTGGCTCAGGGTAACATAGAGAGTTTATTAAAATATGGATTGCTGGGCCACACCCCTAGAGTTTCTGACCAGTGCCCAAGAATTTTATTTCTATCAAGTTCCTCACTAATGCTGATGTAGATGGTCCAGGGATGGCACGCTGAAATCCACTATGCTACTGCATAAAAATGTGACTCGTCCACCCCTGGAAATGTTGTGTGTGTCTCCTAAAACACTGTCCATTTGGTCAAGTAGCCCCAAAAGACATTTAAATTCTCTTAGGAACTTTAATCATGCTAAATGCCTTTTAAAAGCATGTTATAAAAGACACATTGCCCCAGATTCCTAAGAAAACTGTATCACAGTTTGTAAATTCTTGCACTCCAGATGATAACACCTTAGGAACAAGATCCTTGAATGATTCAGTAACTGAGCTGATTTAAATGGCATTATTCCAGAGGGTCCAAGTTCAGATGCTCTCTGGGGCCAAGAATTTAAAGTGGGTCAGCTGGTAAACCAGAAAAGCATGCCCTATCCCAAGCAGACTTAGCTCTAACTTCCTACTCTTGTGTAGGAAACTGAGCCCATTATCACACACTTTAATATGGAGAAGAAGCCAAAACTCCAGAATTAAATGGAAATGTTTATAAATTATGGATGTTGACCATGAATTCAAAATGTTTACAGAGCATGCATACTTAAGAAAACATGACTAAACTCAATGCAGCCCCTTGGCAACCAGTCTGCTGCATCTGCGTGCTGGGCTCCTGTGGCTGACAGACATCCTATGGCTTCTGTCAGTGTGGACGGAGCAGCTGGTGTGTGCCAAACACAGGGCTAAACAATGTGGTAAAAGGGGAGCAGAACCTCAGTCTCCAGCCTCATAAGCATTCCAGTAGAATGAATATTTGATGTTAACCGAGGGGGAGGTACTGGCCAAGGCTTTTACAAACAAAAGAGAAGAACTACCTAGGATGCATTCATAGCATAGCTGGGAGCCATGGAATGATCTTAATTACAGGTATAGTCATTATTTCATGTAGCAAGGTAAACACTAGATAAAAGACAGAATATGGTATTGAATATCTATCCATTAATATAATCGAACTTATAGAAATTTCCAGACCTGGACTGCTTACCTGAGACTCAGAGTTTTACCACTGCTATGTAAATCATGACAAGCATGCACTCTAGCATATAAACATTTAATGGTAGCTGTAAACCGAAGTACGACAACTGTTATAAGAGAACAATACAAATTAAGATGAGGGTATTGCCCCCAGACAGAGGTTTTCTATCTCAGAAAGGAGAGCTATGTGAAAGGTTGCATTCTGGAGGCTCACTCCTGGAGAAAAACCAGCCATGGCAACTAGGAAAAGAAGATGTTGATATGCTCCACGAATCACAAATAGCCCAGGCTCTCCTCGGATGGCAGTGAGATAACAAACCATGCATGTGTTCAGCACTCAGGGCAGAGGACCACAAGCTACTCAACCATTCCAAAACGAAAGGTGGTGGAAGATGGTGCAATTCAGCTCAAAGCCAAAAAAAGCCCCACAAAACATACAAAAAAAGCAAAAACAAGAACTAATACATCATTTAGAACAACAGATTTTTTATGCAGCCCTTCAGGACAGTTGTCTGCCATGCTCCAAAGTAAAATCTTCAAATCATTTGGTTAGAACACTGTGTTTAATTAATCTCTGTGAATCAGCCTGATGGAGCTAAGAAGACATTAATGTGACCTGGATAATATGCTCTTGAATTAAAATAAAAAAAAAAAGAGCCCATGCACATCCCTAAACAAGCAAGCTCTGCCAGTGATGACGCCCAGATTAAGTAGATTATAGCATGGGGACCATGGGGCCCAAGGCATCATTCTCTTGCAGGTGACTAGGCTAGCCCAGTAATGGCCGCAGCAATCAGCGTCTCCAAAGCAATCAGTTGTCATCTCATTGCAAAAGCGATAAAATGAACAGGTCTTCCTGTCAGCAGCCATGACCTCTACATGTTTTACCTCCAACTTTCCCAGGAAAGGGATATTCTTGAAAATTTTCTTTGGCTGTACAAAACAAAATATGGTTTATGTTTTTATTTAGAGCTAAAACAAAATAGGTTGAGTAGTTTCTTTAAAAAGAAAAAGGTGTCTCTGTGTGGTCCCGTTTTATTTCAAACCCAGTACGTTTCATTGATGAAATGGCACATATGATCACAGCAGAGATCAAAATGTCAGAGAAAAGCTGCGCATAAAGATTTGGTGGAAGGCATCTGGGGATTCTCCACTAAAGAAGTTCTTGCCTGAGAATCTCTGAAGGAATCAGGAAGTACTCTGTGCCTTGCAAACTCTACGTATGCCCACTCCTGTGGGAATTAACACTGCTTTAGAGCCCCTGATACCTCTTTAAACTACATGAACTGTCTGTCTCCAGGATCACTTGCTTTTCTTCCCCCCCCAAAGCCCATGAACCTGAAATAGAAGATAACCTCATGAGAAAATCTCAACATGTTTTTGTAGTTATAATAAGAGGGTGGTCTGATCATTATATCAAAAGAGTCCTTGTGTACAATTACCTGATACACTGGCAGGTGCCTGGTTACTGGATAGGATTACTGCACTGATTCACTCAGCAACAAGGACATTCCCTGAGCCCCCACCATCTGCCAGGTACTCAGGGCTTTAATACAATTGTCCATTTCACCAGGCCACACTCCCTTCTCCTTTCATTCTGAAAGGTCTATGTGGGGTGTTTTGTACCTTTAAAATTACACTTCTGTCAATATTCTTTTAAAGCTTTTAAAAAACAGTCCTCAAGATAACTATAATTGTCGTATTGATTCATAAGAGCAAGTATTTAAAAAAAAAAAGAAAATGTCCCCTTTTTTCAGTGATGCTCTTAGTTTTTTCAGCTGAGGATTTTCGGTTTCTCAGAGGAAAAGTGAAATCAGCAGTTAAGACTGTATTGACCATTTTAGGAAAAGCTAGTTCGATCATAGATTATCACTTTCATATTATTGTATCAGTCATTGAAAGATTTTCTTAAATGACCAAGTTTAAAGAAGGTATTTTTTTTTTAACATCACTATGCTATCTCTTGTCAGAACACTCTTCCCTTTTAGAAGCCTGTATATCCTAGCCCAGTGTTGTTACCATTGTCTGTGCTAAGAATCCCTTTAAAAATCTTTTAAGAGGCGCCTGGGTGGCTCAGTCGGGTAGGCATCCAACTTCAGCTCCAGTTATGATCTCATGGTTCGTGGGTTCCAGGCCCACTTCAGGCTCTACTGAGGATTCTGCTTCAGATTCTATCTCCCTCTCTCTCTGCTCCTCTCTCTGTCTCTCTCTGTCTCTCTCTCTCTCAAAAGTAAACATTAAAAAAATCTGTTAAAAAGTTATGAATCTTCCAAGAAGAAAATATAAACACATACAAAATTTTATATATAACTTCAGGGACTTGTGGATCTCTTGAAATAACAAATTAGCAAGTTCTGGTCTAACCTACCAATCACTGATGGCATTTTACATTAAACAGCATACACAGTTTTGCCAATTGTTCTCATTGCAACAGATCTTCCTTTTTTGGACTATCTCCCTCATTATAGTAACTAGTGACCAGAAATTGTAAACACAACCTATTACTGCATAACTCTTAGTACTTATACTTTTAAAAAATATAGTTTAAAATGTTAAAAAACAGGGGCGCCTGGGTGGCTTAGTCGGTTAAGCGTCCGACTTTCGCTTAGGTCATGATCTCGCGGTTCGTGGGTTCGAGCCCCGCGTCGGGCTCTGTGCTGACTGCCAGCTCAGAGCCTGGAGCCTGTTTCAGTCTGTGACTCCCTCTCTCTCTGATCCTCCCCTGCTCACGCTGTCTCTCTCTCTCCTAGAAATAAATAAAACATTAAAAAAAAAATTTAAAAATAAAATGTTAAAAAACAGGGTTTTTTTGTTGGTGATGGTGGCTTCTGCCTTTGGTTTTTGAAACTAAGTAGATATTTGCTGTATAATTTTCCATTCTAATCAACATAATAAAAGCGAAAGTTCCTGGGATTAGAAGGCATATTGATACACACACACACACACACACACACACACACACGCACACACAAAACAGCAATAAATCACTGCCTCAAATCATCAACTTGAAAAAAAATACCTTTTGATAATATAAAAATTAAAAATTTAGATTTGGAACAGAATGTACTGCAAAATACTACCTATCTACATAAGGTAGCAAATAAAAGAGAAAAAAGTTATAAAAGCTTTACTGGAAGAAATAAAAATTGCCAAAGTAGAAAATAAGACATTGCCTAAAAGAGCTAGGAAGCCACACAGGAGAAGTATTCTAAGAAGTTGTTATCAGTTAAAATAGTGCCAAATTATTCAGAGAAGTAGAGTTTGAGGGCCAAGTAAACACCATCAGATCTGGTCTTTAAGATATCTCTAGAGCAGTTTCAGCAGGGTAAGAAAAGCAAAAGTGAGACAGCACAGGATTATGAAATCAGTGCAAAGTGAGGATGTAAATAGTGAGGGCAGAGAATGCTGAAACCTCCAAAGACACAAAGATAAAAGAGAACCTGTAAGTCAAGGATCGTGATAAGTCGACAGAAGTTTGTGTGCCTGGTGACCCTGTGCTGGGCACTGGGGCCACCGAATTCTTTGACATGTCTCCATCTGCTAGGAGCATATAGTCTAGTGAGGGAGAGCAACATAAACAGGGAATTATAATTCATCAATAACAAAGATCTCCAAACGGGAGGCACCTCCAACCTTGTTCAGAAGGACACAGAGATGCTTCCTAGAAGCCGTGGTGCCTGAACAAGGTCATAAAGAACAAGGAGTGATCCATCCAGGGGAAAAGGGCATTCGGGTCAGACTGGACGTCACAAGCCATTGTGTGGGGCAACTGGCGTGGTTCGGGGTAAAGTGCACAGCCAGCAGTGGCAGGGGTACTGCAATCTTGAGTAAATCAGTAAGTTAGCGCATGAAGTCATCCACTGGGAAAGATGCCAAGGGTGGGAGATGTCAAGGCAAGCAAGATAGAAGCACAGAAGCAAGGTGCCCAAAGGTCTTACCAAAATGCGTGAACACAGGCTGCAGACGCGAAACACCAACAGGGATCCGATGGACTGAGAAAATAGGGAGCCTGAGGGCCTGGAGATTACAGGAAGGTGAGAGAGACAGAATGTGGGAGGTACACAACAAGAAGGGTACGTTTAAAGCAGGAAAGCCTGGAGTCTGAATAACAGTCATTGAAGCAAACAAGGCAGGAGCCTCAAGGCCACTATGGGACGTGTTTTCAAGGTAAAGTCAGCTGGGGCAGTGCTGTGAGTGAGCACGTTAAGATTATAAACCACAGAGGCTCCTCCAGCAACGAAGGTGGAGAGGAGAATGAGTAAATCACAAGCCTTGAAATATAGCCCCCACTTTACCTTGTAGCCTTGGGCAAGTCACCTGCCTCTGGGCCTCCCTTTCTGCACCTATAAAATGAGCTGGCTAGACTAAATTGTCATTTGGATTCCTGAAATTATATCAAAACAGCTTTTGCATATGGTAATGACAGCCAGGAGACTGAGAAGGTGTTCCTAACCTTGGTTGAAGAAATGTTATTGTTATTTCCCATTCAAAGTCATAAATATTCCATTAGTAACTTTCTTCTGCAGAAGGCGTTAAAATTTGCAAAGTCTTTTTCTAATATACTCTTAACCACCCCTCTGTGAAAGCTCTATAATCCCTATCTTAGAGCTAAAGGAACTGAGATTATAAAAGGTTGAAGCAATTGCACCAATTCACTTCGAATTGGTGAAGTCAAGTCTTTTCTCCTAATGTAGAGCTTCTACTTGGATGCTTCGAGACAACTCATGACTTATCAACATTTGGGTTTTAAAAAGTCATTCCTTCAGCAAGTAACAGGGTATAAAGCTAAAAATGTCCTTCCAGGCATCCATCAGATTACCTGATCCCTGAAATGAACCAAGGGACTGCTGAACTCTATTAAACTTGCATAATGTTGAAAGAAGGCTTTGTAAATGAAAACAAATCAAAACAAGTCCATGTATACACTTACCTATACTGTCTGGTGTCAAATATGGTAGAAAAATAGCCTTACTCAAGCCATCTATTGTTACATAACTGATATAAGCAGAAAACAGAGTTAGGCCAAAAAAAATTATTTTTGAAATAATGATTCTTTTCTTTGATCTTCCAAGTAATAGTCAGGTCCTGAATTGTTAATTATAATACCCAGTTCATACCAACTACATACTAACACAGGACTAATCAAGAAAGCAAAAAAAAAAAAATTCCTAAGTTCTCAAAAGGAAGAAATAGCCTTCAATTATTTATGGATTATCCTTTCCTTGTTAATTCATCCACTAAAAGTCCATTTTATATTTTTACATTAAATCCTTTTTAGAATATTATTTGCTTCCCTAGTGACTACAAAAGTTTCAACTTCATTTTCTAAACTATAGGCAGTAGCTTCTTTTCTGAAAAATGTGGACCAGTTTAGTTAAAGGAATTTACATACATCTTTTCAAGTCAGATAACACTTTACAAATTAACTCTTTAAACAGTTGATTGCAACAGATCTTATGTCATACGATTATTGACTAAAATAAAAATCTCTCTTTGGTATTCATTCCATGACCACTTAGCATTTTCAGATCAATGACAAAAATCTGTGAACCTGTTTTACAGGAAATTTTCTACTACAGACAGTCTTATACCTAAGTTCAATAAAAAACAATCAAATCCAAAGGTCACTAAGCAGCTAATATGCACAAAGTACTGTACGATGCCACACCACTTACACTGTAAGCAGCAGAAAGAATAAACCGCTTGAGCATTATAATTTAGCAGTTATCTTTAACAGCATGCTGTGTAGTGTTTGACTTTCCAAACTGAAACATTACACTTAAGATCCTCAGTTAGAAAACTGGAAGAAAAAGAAATGTTATCTATGTGATGAAATAAATTTACCAAAACCAGGAGTACATGTAATTCTTTTCCTCATGTATGTTTAGAGTTTAAGAGAAAAAAAAACCTTGTAAATCAAAAATACAGATGAATACTGAATGGATGATCCAAATTCTGTCACAACAGGTAAAGTCCCTGTTGTATCACTCCTAGTTCATCAATCCCACTTGGTTGTTAACTCTACAAAGATGACCTTCAAGAAATACATAAAAATTTCAGTCTCGATCAGACAGGAAAAGCTTGCGAGCTCCTGCCATGCAGTGATGAGCGCCTTCATTGTCTGGTTTCAGAAAAATCATCGTAGGGAGGAATCTGAGAGACTCATTACACAGCAACCTGAAAGGTATTTGTGCTTTCTTTCTTAGATGGCTATTTCAATGACTTCATTCAGCTCACATTTCAATTCATCCTGAAAAATGGAAGAGGTTACCATGTCCTTTATGGAGCAATCAGGTGGATTAGTTTCAACTTCTCATTTATATGAGAGTAAATTACTCATATAAATATCCAAAGATCAAGATCACCTAACTAAGCGGTGTGTGTACGGCAATCCCGGCGATCAGATTTCAAAGCTAAAATTTTCGATACTAAAATACAAACATCACCATAGTACTCACTTTCAGTTTCTTGTTTAGTTTACAGCAGTATCTGTACACCATTGCCAAGTTCAGAGGTCCAAAATCTGCATAAAAACTGGGATTTTAAAAAAAGCAATATTTAGTAGAGATATAATTTTCAGTAACATCAATGCTCATTTTTATTTTCACTAAAATTGCAAATTTCAGTTATCTTCAGGAATATGGGTCATTATATAAGTGATTCATATAATCCAGATAACTAATGGTTTCACCCCACTGATGAACACCAATTACTGTACCTAGTCTCTTAACAGGAAACTATTTGGACATTTTGAGTTCCGCCTCATTTTATCTCCCTGCCGAGACACTCAGTAAAATGATTAAAAAGCAGGCCATAAAAGAAGCAACATGAACAGAACACGTACATTCACTTCCGAGTTGGATTTATCACGTACTTGGACACCGATTCTAACTACTCCACTCAAACTTTGCTCTCTATTCTCAAGTATCTTAAACCTAGTGCTCTTCTTGGAGTTTTCTTCTCCTTGAACTTTCTGCATGATATGACACACTGCCCCCCACCCCCTAACAGATATCTCCAGGATACAGTCAGCAGTCTGCAGATCTCTCTTGCGCACTATCATGAATTTCACTGGGAACCCTACAGAAGAGAGATGGCTTCTACATATGAGACTCAGGATCAGTCTTTTCATCTCCAACTACCTCCGAACCTACATCTACCGGTCCTCCCGTCATCTGGAACTTAGAACATCTAAAACTCAACCCATCTAAGGGCACCTGGGTGGGTCAGTCAGTGAATCATCCAACTTTGGCTCAGGTCATGATCTCACAGTTCATGAGTTTAAGGCCTGCATCGGGCTCTCTGCCGTCAGCACAGAGCCTGCTTAATATTCTCTGCCCCTCCTCTGAGCTTGCTCTCTCTCCTTCCAAAATAAATAAAGATTTTTCAAAATGTTTTCTTAATAAATAAATAAATAAAATCAACCCATCTTTCCTTCAAATCAGCCCACCAGGCTAAAAACACTTCTTGCTTCACCCAGTTACTCGGGCATGAAAACTTTCAATTACAACAGGGCAACAAATAAATATCAATTTAATTCTCATTTACCAGAAAAGCTGCTCCTCTAAGTCATCCCCTGCTTTTCCAGTCCTATGCTGGCAGTAAAAGTGCAGAGGCTCTTCATTTCACATCCTCACTGTTTAAATTCCTCTCCTCTGCCCAATCATCCTGTATTCCACTCCAGAGATTAATCTTCACAGGATCTCACTTCTCATGTATCTTCCCACCATTCAAAAATGTTTAATGGCTCCTTACTCCCCTCAGAATAATTCCATGGCCCAGCAATCAAAGCCCTACATTTCATGCCCTTAGCGGCCAGGATGACCTTATCTCCTAATGGGTCCCATACGGAATGTGCATTTCAGCAACTGTGTCCATTCCTTATACCCAAATCCTCCATGCAAATTCTTAATCCAAGCCTCTGCCCACATTGGTCTCCTTTCCTAGGGTGCCCTCCTTCTTCTCTTTCTGTTCCTCTCTAGCTTCTTCAAATCCCAGGTCAAATCCCACTTTTCCAGTTACCCTTAGGAAACACTCTCAAAGTTCCCCAAACTTATTTTCTGAGCCACTATCACATGCTGTGACTGATCTTTTTAAGTGTAGATCCTACCTGCCCAACTACAGAGAGAGGCTTTCACACTGGGATTGCAACTTATACCTTACAAGCTTAGAAGAATATCCTGCTCATAACATAAAACTTCAATGAATGAGTCCTCATTATGAATTTTTGCTCATTAGTGCTCAAATTCAATTTAGCCTGGACCATTAATTTTATAAAAATCAACAATCTTCAAAAAAAAAAAAAAAAACCCATCCACAAAATACCTTTCTTTTGAGGGAGTCATTGAATTTTTTTCCACTACCTAAATTACAGTATCGTAGATATGTACACTACATCAAATCTGCCAGGAGCCACTTGCCTTACATAAGAATATGAAACTTGTATATTTTATCTACATTAAGGAAGTTGGTAATATTTTGGAACTTTATATTCCAAGTAACACCAAAATCTGCTGTCCCTATACACAGGCTTCATGAGAGTAAAAACACAAGATTGCCAAAAGAGAAAACATGCAATGATTGGAAATAAAAAGATATTTATTGGGGCACCTGATTGGCTCAGTTGGTTAAGCATCCGACTTTGGCTTAGGTCATGATCTCACGGCTGGTGAGTTCAAGCCCCGTGTCAGGCTCTGAGCTGTCGGCACAGAGCTTGGAGCTTGCTTCTGATTCTAATGTCTCCTTCTCTCAGCCCCTTCTCAGCTTGTGCATGCACTTTCTCTCTCTCTCTCTCTCTCTCTAGCTCTCTCTCCCTCTCTCAAAAAAAAAAAGCAAACTTAAAAAATTTTTTAAAAAAAGATATTTATTTCTAAAATTCCCAGTGTGATGCTATATTGTAAGTATAAACAAAAGACACATGAATCAAAAATGAACTACGCTTATGATACCTAATTACAGACCAATCTTGGATAGTTAACAAAAATCCATTCAAAAGAATCAAAATGAAAAGAATATAAAAATAAGCACCTACCAGCATGATTAAAGTAGTCCTGTTTCTAACACAGATTTCCTTGTCCTTAAGTTATTGGAACCAATGCTCTTAACTAATCTACTGTTATTCCCCTACTCAAATACGATTATTGACACTCGCAGAATGTTAAGGAAAACCAAGAATTTTTAATTACGGTTTTATCAGCTTTTAGATTCACTTTGAACAAATTTCAAGAAAGCAGAAAGAATTCAAGGCATCTAATTCGAGTTTGTGCTAACCATTAGAAGCCAACTTCAGTTTCAGACTCAGAGTTATATAGTTTCTAATTGCACAGCCAACTTAACCACATGTACTTTTGGAAGCAGCACAGTTATCAAACACACCAGTTTCACCAAACATCAGATTAGTACATTGGTCTACTCCAATAACACAGGAAAAAGTGAATCAAATACACACTACATCCCGAAGTTGATTTGTACTGTCCAACATGGTAGCCATTAGCCACCTGTGGCTATTTAAACTTAAATTAATTACAGCTATGCACCCTATGTCTATTGCAGCATTATTTACAATAGCTGAGATATGGAAGCAAACCAAATGCCAGTGCATAAATGAATGAATAAAGAAGATGTGGTGTGTGTGTATACACACACACTAAACAAAAACTAAACAAAAAACAAAACAAAAAAACAAAACACAATGGAATATTACACAACCACAAGAAAAGATGAAATCATGCCACTTATGACAACGTGGATTGACCTAGAGGATATAATGCCAAGTGGCATAAGTCAGACTGAGGAAGACAAATACCATATGATTTCACTCATATGTAGAACCTAAAATAACAAACGAATAAACAGAGAGCAGAACCAGAGCTATAAATACAAAGAGCAAACTACTGGTTGTCATAGGAAGAGGGGTGAGGACAGACAAATGGGTGAAGGGGAGAGGGAGATACAGACTTCCAGTTATGGAATGACTAAGTCACAGGGATGAAAGGTACAGCATAGGGAATACAGTCAATGGTATTGTAAAATACCATGTCACGCCAGAGGGTGACAGATGGTAGCTATATTGGTGGTGAGTGCAGCATAAAATATAGAGAAGTTGAATCACTATGTTGTACACCTAAAGCTAATGTAACATTGTGTCCACCAAATTCAAATTTAAAAATTCTGAATTAACTAATTAAAGTTAAATAAATTAAAAATTCAGTTCTCCCATGGGGCGCCTGGGTGGCTCAGTCAGTTAAGCATCCAACTTCGGCTCGGGTCATGATCTCACCGTTTGTGGGTTTGAGCCCCGCACTGGGCTCTGTGCTGACTGCCAGCTCAGTGCCTGGAGCCCGTTGCAGATTCTGTGTCTCCCTCTCTCTCTGACCCTCCCCTACTCACTCTGTCTCTCTCTCTCTCAGAAATAAATAAAACATTAAAAAAAATTTTTTTTTAAATTCAGTTCTCCCATAATATTAGCCCATTTTAAGTATTCAAAAGCTACATGCAGCTAAGGACTACTGATTTGGAAAATGAAACTACACATTTCCATCATTGCAGAAAATGTTCTGTGCTGATAGAAAACACTGATCATGAAGAAAAGATAAAATGAGAACAAAAATAACTACGTAACTCTAGAGAAATTGCCAAGTACCATGAGTAAGGTACAGATAAAGTGTCTGAAGACAGTTGATGTCCTTCCCCTCAGAGACCCACATATTTCCCAAAGTGAAATTAGGCTCTGGGAATTCCTACCTCCTTTGGTTCAAGGGAATCATATTTCCAAAAAGACAACTTGGGCCCTAGAACAGGGGAGGATAGAAAAATAGAAAAGAATCCTGTCCCCATTCTCCTCTACTCTCTCTTTCAAAGAAACAGGTTGCTGGAAGAACATCAGATATCTACAAAGAAGAAGGTCTACCTCTATCTTGCCCATAGCACCACCTTAAAGGAAGAAGAAAAACAATCTGAACCCAGAGAGTCTCCCACCTTACAAAATCTTGAAGCTCAATGGGCCAGCTTTTATATTTCACAAAAGGTGGGGTGAGCTTCAAGTCATGCTAAGAAATTCAGTCAAAATCTTTGCACAGCCAAGAGCAATTTATTTTTTTTCATGTTTTATTCTTTTGTATTTATTCTTTTATGTTTTATTTTATATTTGAGAAAGAGAGAAAGAGAAAGAAACAGAGTGCAAGCAGGGGCGGGGCAGAGGGCCAGAGACAGAATCAGAACCAGGCTCCCGGCTCCAAGCTGTCAGCACAGAGCCTGATGAGGGGCTCGAACTCACGAGCAGTGAGATCATGACCTGAGCTGAAGTTGGACGCTTAACCGACGGAATGACCCACGTGCTCCCAGCCAACAGCAATTTACAACAGGTCTTTAAAATCAGAACTGCCACAGACAAATACAAAGCCAACAAACTCTATCTTAAGGCTATTTTATATGTCCTTTCTTCACAATGCCCTCTTTGCTAAGAATATATGTATATTTACAATAGTATAGTTTTGTTTCTATGTTGTTTTCTGACATCCTGAAACTGTCAAGATCATTGACACAAAAAATGGTCATAGTTGCTTCTACCACTCTGGGTTATCAGCAACTTTTGATATAATAAAATGCCATGAGTAAAGACCCTCCAACAACAGGCTTCTTTTCTTTCTTTAGGTTTTTATTTAAATTCCAGTTAGTTAAGATATAGAGCAGGATTTGTTTCAGGTGTACAACTTGGTGATTCAACACTTCATACAATATCCTGTGCTTATCACAAGTGCACTCCTTAATCCCCATCATCTATTTCATCCACCCCACCCCCACCCCCACCCCCTGCCCTCCCCTCTGGTAACCATCAGTTTGTTCTCTACAGTTAAGAGTCTGTTTCTTGGTTTGCCTCTTTTTTCCCCCTTTGCTCGCTTGTTTTGTTTCTTAAATTCCACATATAAGTGAAATCATATGGTATTTGTCTTTTTCTGACTGACTTATTTAACTTAGCATTATACTTGCTCTCTCTAGCTCCACCCATGCCATTGCAAACAGCAAGATTTCATTCTTTTTTAAAAATTTTTTTAAGTTTATTTATTCACTCTGAGAGAAAGAGCACAAGTAGGGGAGGGCAGAGAGCAAGAGGGAGAGAGAATCCCAAGCAGGCTCTGCACTGTCAGCACAAAGCCCAATGTGTGACTTGAACTCACGAAACAATATCATGATCTGAGCCAAAGTCAGATGTTTAACCAACTGAGCCACACAGGTGCCTCTCATTCTTTTTTCTTTTTTAGTTTATTTTTATTTATTTTGAGAGAGAAATAGAGAACAAGGAGAGGAGGGACAAAGAGAAAGAGGGAAACAGAATCCTAAGCAGGCTCTACACTGTCAGTGCAGAGCCCAATACGGGGCTCAAACTCACAAACTGTGAAATCATGACCTGAGCTGAAATCAAGAGTCAGACACTTAATAAACTGAGCCACTCAGGCACCCCAAGATATCATTCTTTTTTATGGCTGAGTAATATTCCATTGCATATAAATAACACATCTTCTTTATCTGTTCATCTATCAGTGGACACTTGGGCTGTTTTCTATAATCTGGCTATTGAAGATAATGCTACTATAAACAATGAGGTGTATGTATCCGTATGAATTAGTACTCTGTAATTTTTGGGGTAAATACCTAGCAACAACATGCTTCTTCATAAGAATTCTCCTCACCCGTGGTGGGAGAATGTGGAAACACAGTTAATAGGCCAGATCATTACTAGAGAGAAATATTAAAATACAAAAACCAATTAATATCAGTTGAAATGAGTCAAATATGCTAGAAAGTATAAAATATGTACTTGGACAACTTGCAAATTGCAACTGAAGCAGGGGAATGAAAAAGTTGGGCTCAGGATAGAAGAGAGGAAATGGAAGGCCATCAACCTGGGAACAATGAAAGGAGATGAGAAATGGGAGAGAGACCTGTGGAGACACACGAAAGAAACCTGAGGACGGACTGGGCTCCTAAGCCTGAAATAAATGACTCAAGATAGTGTCTTCTCCATTCTGGCAAGTCCCAGGAAGAGGCCTCCAGAGCCACAGCCTAGCAACGGCCACCTCTTTTTCCTAGGTGAGGGAAGAAAGGGGTAATCTGGTCTCATTTGAGCTCATTTGGGGAAGGAAAATCATGGATACACATTTTATTATTTCAAAGTACCTCAGCTTTCCCTCAAAATTAATGAATGATCAAATGAATCTCTCTTATTTATTTGTAAATTTTCCCTTGTAGGTTGGCAAATTATGGATCAATAACCAGAATGAAATTCATGAACTATTAAGTAAAAATCATTTCATCTGCCTGTTATTCAGTAAGTATAGATAGCTAAAAGCAAATTCTTTCCTGTTTTGGGGAGGAAAGAAATTAAAAGAATTGGAGTCCTACAAGGGGCATCTCCTTCTGGGGAGGATGAAGAAATGGGAGCCCAAGGATAACAGCAAATGCTTATCAGGGTCACCCAATGCCCACGGGGCCACTTAACACCCACAGTGCTCATCCTACATATTTGAAGGGAAAAATGAGTTGGACCTAGAAACCTTTTTGTTATACCTAAAATGTCTAGCTCTTCTCACAAGTTTTATGAAGTTTAAGACATATCATTTTGTGTTGGTTTTTCAAACAAACTTTAAGTGGGCCCATTCTCAGAGGAATCATTGCTTAAAGCACTCTGGTACCTTCTTACAGATAAGAAGTTTCATCTAAAAAATTTCAACTCCTCAGCAAAAAGATAAAGCTCTATTCCAAGCAATACTCATTCATTCAATAAAATTTTTAAATTTTTTTTTAATGTTTCATTTATTTCTAGGAGAGAGAGACAGCATGAGCAGGGGAGGGTCAGAGAGAGAGGGAGTCACAGACTGAAACAGGCTCCAGGCTCTGAGCTGGCAGTCAGCACAGAGCCCGACACAGGGCTCAAATCCACGAATCGCAAGATCATGACCTAAGCGAAAGTCGGACGCTTAACCAACTAAGCCACCCAGGCGCCCCTCATTCAATAAAATTTATGAGCACCTACTCTGAGCAAGGCCCTGTAAGTTAGCATATTAATCAGAATGCTGACAATACAAAAAAACTGTTTTTTTTTTTACCTGCTTTATAAATAGGATGGAAAAATTCTATAAGGTCATTGTAAGGCATACCAACTCTTGAATTTTTTACCAGCACTGCTCACAGTTTTTGTCTATTCATTCATTCACTCACTCAAATATTTATTGAAAGCCTGCTGACTGCCATTCCCTACTCAAAATGTGCTCACCATCTAATGAGAAGACAAGGAAATATATTACCACAGTGTGATAAATGCTAAGTAGCAGTACCCTTCAAAGCACTGTGAGATTATACATGTATGTATGTGTTTGTACATATACAATTTTGGTGACATTATTCAGCTAATATTTTCCCTATCTCTGGAATATTATCCACACTCCTCCTTCCAGATAACAAAGTTCCTGTACATGGCCGAAACCCCTAATAATCAAATTTCAAAGAGGCTTCAATTGCTCAGCAAACATTAATCTAAGATCAAAGTATAGTCTGAAGCCCTTAGAGCTCAAGGCTTATGCTCAAGCCCTTGTAGCATAACAAACCCAGACTTTCTGGGAAGACAGCCAACACATGGAAGAAGTTCCCCAGCTCCATGTCAGTCACATAGAGTCTGATAGAAAACTAAAGACCACTGGGAAGCAAGGGGTTCTAGTCCCCAATGGATCAGTCAATGTCCCTGGGCTGGTGCCTTAGCCTCTCTGGGACTCCACATCTTTATCTATGAGATGAAGCTACTGACATAAGGCTTCTAAAGCTGTTTCCAAATATTATATCATATCATATATCAAATTCCTAGCCATTATAAACTATTATATGTATTATAATATATACGATGTATATACATGTGTGTATATATACATGTATATATAACAGAGTCTATAACTCTAGTTATAAATATTGAGCAAACCCATTCAACAGTTCACATTACCCACGGGCTAGTCACCCTATGTGATGCATTCTGCCCTCTCAATATGTTGATTCTGGGTATAAAGGCAATTCCCTCAGAATATCCCCTCCAGGAAGGGGAAGAACCTCACAACTTTCTCCTTGAAGTTCACTATGCTTTCTGCACAGCTGGGGAACAAACCCACAGTCCAGAAAGTGGTTTCATAAGGTAGGAACTTTATCTCATTACCCTTTACTTGTCTGCATGAAGTCTGCCATTTGTTGAGATGACAAAGTACGGAGAGAACCCCAATATCAACTCTGACTCCTGTTCTTTGGTACATTATTCTAGGTTTTTAGGAAAATCCAGGTACACAATCTCGGAAGTATGAGGAAGAATTCTCCACTTAGTACCTTCTTAACCTGGGGCAAGTAGCAAGGTCCTGCTGCTGTTATAAAATGGGTTAGTGTTGCAACTTTGCCTCAAAGCCAAACAACAGACTAGATGGTATCAAGGGACCTTCCAGCACTGGAGTCTGTCATTCCGTGACTTCCCTCCTTGGAGCAAGTCAATAAATGAAAACCCCCTTCGAGGCTCACAGTAATGAAAACAATAGAGAATTTCTTCAGGAATGCACTGCTAAAATTAAAATTCACTCCCACAGAAACATTCTCAAGCAATATAAATTAACCCTTTTATTCAATGGCAGGTATTAAAGGCAAGGGGACAATGCAGACAGTATCCTTGTGGCTTTGGTAGAAAACAAAATGATGACTGATGCCCTGTACATAAAAGACTAACCCTCCTCATATTTCATAAAGCAACTAAGGCCTTGAAAAGGAAAATAATTACTCTAAAACCCAGTGATGATCATATTACTCCTCTAAGCGCTTGGAATTAAAAGCAAAATTTGCACACTCGTGTGTGAGACCCAGGGTGGTGCAGCCCCTATCTCTCTTTGGGGCTTCGTTTCCCTGGTTTTATTACTAGTAAGCTCCAGCCAAGCTATTTCTTTTAGTTCCTGCCTCGGGCCTTTACACATCACCCTCTCAGGCCTAGTTAACATCTACCTAGCCTTTAGGTCTCAGCTTTAGTCACGTCCTTGGGGACTTCTTGCCTGATGCCTCTCCCAGGCTCACCTCTTAATATTTGATTAATATCTTCCCTACACACATACCCCCCTCCAGACTATAAGCTCTACGAACACAGGGCTGGGTTCAAGTGTGTTCACTGTTATATCCCTAGCACCTGGCACACAAATGGCTGAGTAATGAATGGAAGACTGAGACACAGTTGGTTCATTTGCAAAACAACTGCCTGTTAACCATTTAACCCTTCTTTTTAAAAAAAAATTTTTTTTTTAATTTATTTCTAGGAGAGAGAGAGAGCGTGAGCAGGAGAGGGTCAGAGAGAGAGGGAGTCACAGACTGAAACGGGCTCCAGGCTCTGAGCTGGCAGTCAGCATAGAGCCCGACGCGGGGCTTGAACCCACCAACCGCGAGATCATGACCTAAGCGAAAGTCGGACGCTTAACCGACTAAGCCACCCAGGCGCCCCAACCATTTAGCCCTTCTAAACTGCACACCAGGTTCATGTGGAGAGAGACACCAGATATCACATTTTACTAGCTTTGGGTGCACACTAAGACCAATCAGACAAAATTGACAAAAATAACCTAAGAAGGAAGAGCAGGAATGGGGACAGAGAATGGCAGGATGGCCAGCCTCTCTTGTGCAGGGTAAAGTAAGGAACAGCTCCCCCCACCCCACCCCCGCCCCCTTCAGTTTGTGTCTTTATTAGTGGCTTGCTCCCAGTATGGCCCATCCTCGGAGTAACCCCCAGTCTACAAGACTCACCCAACTATATATCACCCCAATTCCTTTTTTCTTAGGCCCCTTCAATTCTGCGAGTTTTGCCATGTTAAAATCATCCTAAGCCTTTACTTCTGGGTTTTCTAGAGCTGCGGGCTGTCTGCTGTGGGCTTGTGGAACAAAGACAATGTTGGATGCTAACGAGGGCCGTAGCAGAACAGGAAAGGACCTATTTTACAAGCCCACCATTCACAGCCCCCTAAAAGAGACCTTTTTAAACCTTTTTATCTCACATTAAGAAAAAAATAAAATGTTTTTAATGTTTTAAATTAATTCATCTGCAGAGAACCAATATTCAACTATCAGGTAAATGCTATATTAATACCATACCCTCTTAAAAGATAAATGTACAGAATAAGAAATCAGTTATCCAAGGATCCCCAATTCAGAAAACTCAATTTGGAATCAATGAGAATCACAACGGGGCACCCGGATGGCTCAGTCAGTTAAGTGACTGACTTCGGCTCAGGCCATGATGTCAATGTTTTGTGAGTTCGAGCGCCAAGTCAGGGTCTGTGCTGACAGCTCAGAGCCTGGAGCCTACTTCAGATGCTGTGTCTCCCTCTCTCTCTGCCCCTTCCCTGTTTGTGCACTCTCGCTTTATCAAAAAGAAATAAAGGTTTTTAAAAAATGAGAATTGCAAGTAAGCCAAAAAACAAAGTCATATTGTTTCTTCTAAAGCTTGCAACAAAACCAGTGCCCTTTAGCCGTGTTTATAAGAGAGTCCCACTCTCATGCTGAGTCTATTTAGCCCTATGTTGTAGCAAAGGCTAATAAAATGTGATGTCTGGTTTCTAGGCGCATAGTATATTAGACTCATCAGACAGATCATAGGGAGGAGGTGGCTATTAGCGGCTAGTACATTGACGATAATGCCGAAAGCAGCACCTGAAACGTACTCAACTGATATCAGTTAGTCACCAATAAAAACTGAATAAATTAAACCACTAAAAGACACAAGATGTTTAGCAAACAGACAACATCGGCTACATAAACAGAGAGGCCTTGATTCATAGGAGTGGCTAGAACCATCCCTGAATTATGGTGAAATTGCACAACCAATGTACTTACAATAATAGAGTCTGAGTATCACAGATAAAAAGCAAATCAAAAGCAATAACCTCTTCAAGAAGGAGAAAATGGAGATGCATCTTAGAAAAGTTATACAAATTACAAAATTGCTTTCATATTTCAAGATGTGATTTCCCAACTCTTTGTAGGAGCTGCCTCACTGGAATGCCACATTCCTTGACAAAACTGGATAAATGCCTTACTAGAATATATCCGTCGAGGAAAACAAATATGAAATAAACCATCTTTTCTGGCTCTCCGAATGAAAATTAAATTTTATAGCAAAAGAACAAGTCCAAACTAGCAAATTCTCCAATTCATCAATAGGATGTGAATATCTTTAAGACCAAAATAGTAAATGTATAAATTAATAAGTGAAGCATGTTATTCGAAAACTATAGTTCACACAAACTATTTTCTATAAAGGAGTTCACTGTCAGATACAAATAAAAATTGTAACCATTTACCAGATGTTTTCAAGTTGTGAGGGCTGAGGCTAGTACATGCTTTGAATAAATAAAGTGATATTTTTGATGGTTCTCATTCAACATCTGATTCGTTGGTGGTCCTGGAAGTATTTGGATGATTAGCAAAACCAAAGTTTGTTTTAGGTAAATTGAAACTAAAGCTTTAAAAAAAGTTTTTTAAAGAAACAATAAATTCAACACTTACCGGTAGAAAGCCCAATTCAAATCAGTGAGCCAGAAAGGAATTTAAGATCAGCATCCCACCCAACTTCTCAGTTTTTAAATAAGTAGATACCTAAATATCCCAGGCAGGCACTGTCTATTTTCTCCTTAAAGATCACAAAAAACAAAGACTCCTTTTTTACTTTCATTATAAACCCTTTTTTACTTCCTTTCCCCACCCCCAAAATAAAACCAAGCAATAAAAAAGTAACCTTTCCGGGGCGCCCGGGTGGCTTAGTCGGTTAAGCGTCCGACTTTCGCTCAGGTCATGATCTCGTGGTTCGTGGGTTCGAGCCCCGCGTCGGGTTCTGTGCTGACTGTCAGCTCAGAGCCTGGAGCCTGTTTCAGTCTGTGACTCCCTCTCTCTCTGACCCTCCCCTGCTCACGCTGTCTCTCTCTCTCTCTCCTAGAAATAAATAAAAAACATTTAAAAAATAATAATAATTAAAAAAAAAATTAAAAAAAAAAAGTAACCCTTCCTCCCGATTTACGCACATTGTCTACTTTAAGGTGTCTCTTTCTACCAGTCACCCAAGATAGAGACCTTGAACCTATCTTCAGTTCCTCACCCTCCGCCCCAACCTGGCCAATCCCAAATACAGTCAATGCATCGTTTCTAGCCTCTTCCCCCATCTGTTCTTTCTGTTCCCATTGCTACAGCCCTAATCCAATCCTGCCACAGCTTAAACAGACCCCCCGACCCCCGGGCCCATTGCCCCTGCCTCCCAGCCTAAATCAGAGCTCTGATCAGTTTCTCTGCCATTCATAAAACAGCCCAACTGAAGTCCAAACGGCTTCATCAATCCCGTCCCCAACTATGTGTCCAGCCTCACCTGGGACCTCTCTGCACTCAAATATTTCATGGCACCTCACAGAATCTTGCTAACTCCAAATACTTGAAATCTCTTCTTTCTCTCTTTTCCTTCCTCTTTCACTCATTTCACTCATTCACTCATTCATTCAGCTAAAATTTCTTGAGCACCATCTCCATGTCAGGCACTGTGCTGGGTGTAGGGATACCATGAAAGCAAAAACAGGTAGTATTTGTCCTCACAGAGATGATAAAATATACTCCTTGTTCTTACACACCCTTCAAGAGCTAGGTCAAATATCACTTTGTATCATCTCTATCACCCCAGGCAGTGATAATCTCTTCATTTCTTGGATTCCTAACACATACCTTCGCAGCTTTTGTCATATATCGCCCTTCACTGTATTTGTTCCAACTGCCTTCTTTATGTATTTGTCTGTCTCTGAAGCATTAGCACAGCACTCTGCACCAAAATCTATCCCATCTAAATGTTGGTTTCTCCTCCAGCAATTTTCAACCACCTCCAAGTTTTAAGTCCTGCTTTTTTCACATCCTGTGAAAATGCGTCAAGGGTCTTTTTTCTTTTCCTTTTTTCTTTCGTTAAGCACAAAGGTGTGTTAAGCTGTGGGTTAGTAAGAGTCATTTGCTTTCAGCTTTGGAATGTGTTTATGAACTTACAAATGAGAACATCTGATGTCTTAGGAATCTACTTCAAACAAAATAATGAAGCCGCCCCATGGTGACTTGGCATAGTGAGAACTTGGACGGCAGACTCTCTCCTACGGCCCAGCTATTTGGATCCATGTGTCAGGCGGCCTGATTAAGAGCAGCCTTGTTAGTTTTAACTGAGTCCTTAATACCATAGTTAACTTTTATGTTTCTGTCAGTCTTATCTCAAGCAAATTGAAAAAAGTGAAAAATAATTTGTCCTTATGAAGATTAGAGTCAGACTACCCACTGTGAATGCCTAATAGGTCAAAACCAACAACTGTTTAAATAAATCTATTCCTAAAAAGTAAAATTTGACTCTAGTATGTCACTGAATTTATACTGGTTTTTGTATACAGATATGTGCATTTCCTCATCACATATACTCTGTAGTACCTTTGGTTAAAATACACATATACACACACACCTAAAAGGCATGTGTTCAAAACAGAGGATGAAAAAAAAAAATGGCCCTGAAAAATGCTGGGTAATTTTTACAAGGTTAGGACATAAGAAAGAAGAAAGGGAGAAGAAAGTGTAAACCCACTGTCTTTTAAAAGCTACAAAGTTTTCTGAGTTTTAAGAGAATTCTATGCACAAATTTATACCTTAAGGGACATCAGTTAAGCAGCAAGAACACTTCACTGGACAGCCTGCTAAAGAAGTTTTCATAAAACTTATAAAAAGTGGACTTCTTTTGTTTCATTCATCCTATTAATATAATCATTAAACTCAATTTATTCTCTCTCTCTCTGGAAGTCCACTGAAAGGAGAAAAAGCAAAATTACACACACAAAATGGAAAAAACACTTAAATACCACGACACATTCCCAGATATAGCTTGGACATAAAGTTGGTACACAAACTGTCAGTGGCACATTTCTTACCAAAGCCATCGCTGCTCAAGGTAGAAGGGCCAAGTGCACGGGGCTGGGGGTGTGAAGCTGGTTCTGCACCCTCCCCACCAGCCTCAGGCTCAAGACAACTGGGAACTTGCTGGAAGCATAACAGCATGAACTCCAAAGGCATCTGCCTACAGCTTAAATCCTAGCTCACCCACTTAACTACTAGCTCAGTGACCTTTGGCTCTGCTTACCTGATCTGAGCCTCAGCTTCCTCATCTGTAAAGTGGTGATAATCATAGCACCTAACTCCTAGGTCCTGGCTCAGGAGTATAAATGTGAGCTGTTATTATGATTTTATTTTTATTCCCATGGGGAAATGGGTCTCCAGATTCAACTATATCTTCTCTTCTGTCAATATCATAGCAATTTACAACGAGAGCTGGGGTACCAAATGATGGCTCTAAGACTCTAT
Organism: Proteles cristata cristata; assembly: GCA_017311185.1. NCBI lineage: Eukaryota > Metazoa > Chordata > Mammalia > Carnivora > Hyaenidae > Proteles > Proteles cristata. The sequence goes on along the minus strand of JAESUZ010003327.1, from coordinate 174,232 downwards.
AAAATCATATATAGGGAATGTGTGCATGTCCATAAATGGCATTAGCCTTTCCATTAAATTAACCTACTTGCTACATATTAAATTTGAAATAAAACTTGAAAACCAAAAGCGTTTCTTCTCACCTAAATATTCCAGTCCCACAAATATTTCCAGGCAAGGGAAGATTTCTGTATTTCTCTCAAAGATGTCCTAGGTTCACATTCTGACTCAAGCCTATTCTACAGACTAGAAATCATTCTTCTATATGTGATTTATGCAAAAATTCCTGGTTGCATTAATACCAGAGTGTTTTAATAAAGTTTAAGTGAAAACTGAACATTTTAAACATCTTCAGTTTAGCTAATTCGTCCTCATTAGAGGCTGTTCATTCTTCCATGTGAAAACATTTGGTGAACTGCTTTGAGTAACTTCAGACACTGCTTAATATTCAGTCCCCAGAGTATGTCCATGAAAAGTTCTCTCCTGCATGCTCAATACCTTTCCTTTGCACACATAAGAAGAGACAAGATGAAAATGGACAAGGCTGAAAATGAATATGCTCTACCTTTCACAGCAAACTGGCTTTCTATGCGTTATCATCTAACCCTACACCCATCATCACAGTCAGGAGGAGAACACAAAGGTTGTAACAATGAACATACTTCATTTTGCTAATTTTCAAGCCAAAAAAAAATTTGAGCCAAGTTATAAAAAGTAAGTCTCTATTTGGATTACAGGGCCCAATTCCAAAACCAAAGAATTAGCCTTTCTGGAGAGTTGTGTATGATTTGTAGCTTAATCAAATACAGATAAATCTTTGAAAGGCTCCCTTTTTATTGGGCTACTTTTGTGCCACAAATGTGTTAGTCTATACTCTGATTTTAATTCTCATCTGTGAAATCATAACCCGAGGACAAACGGACGGCTTTCTTATCAACCACATTTTACTAAAACTGCTCAGACCTTGACGTTAATGTGATAAATTCTGTTTTAAGATCAAGCAGAAAATTCAGACCTTCATTTCTAGTAAACAGCCACACCTCAAGAGGCCACTTTGTTAAATTTTCTCTTCCAGCTTCTCAGAGATGTGCCATTTCAATCATGGAGTGCTATCATCTTCTGAGAAGGAACTAAACACCTGCACAAAACACAGCTGTGTCCAGAGTACCTACAACCTACGTTTAAAGAGACTACTTCCTGATTCAAAAATAATAAGTTGCATTTCCAAGGTGATAATTTAACCAGAAAGGCACCATTTCACTTATACATTCAACAAATGAGTACAGAGTTACAAGGCAGCACGGAGGCCTGTGTGATAGAGCATATAAACATACTCCTTTCCTTAGAGACAAGTACATTATGATAGGACAGTCAAGAATTTTCCTGCCACAAGACATCCTCCGTAGAGAGAGCACAGGTTACTACACATTCTTCTGGGGGCTTTGTAGTTTCTCTCATTCGAAAGAAGGAGTCATCCCAAAGATGGAGAGCTGACAAGATGGATTCCCAGGCTTCTGTCTCTCCCCCCTTTCTTCTCTCTCTCCAGTGTTTGTCCACCTCTTTGTTTATTTCCTCCTCCTTCCCCCCCTCCGCCCCGCTTCCTCTTCTTGGCCCTGCCTGTGAAATACAGACCTTGATATCTTCTCTTTCTCCCCCCAAATCACATCATTCTCATGGCTTTATCACCTCTTTAGGGGAAAATCCCCATGTTTAAGAACTTCAAGTCTATGTGATATCCCTTAAACTCCTTAAATTCAATCTGATCCAAATGGAATGCCTGATCACCCCATTAAATCCCATTCTTCCGCCCTATTTCTTGTTCAGCTAATGATCCCAGCAGGCTCACCAGGACTTGGGCTGACTTAAGGCCTTCTTCACCCCCTCTTTTTCCTCAGCATCCCCCAACCCACCCACCTGATCTGCTGCCAGTCACATGGATTCAGATCCCTTCTTCCTATCACCATTGCTACGAATCCTAATCTAGGTAATTATTTCTTCCTCCTGAACATTCCAGAATTTTTCTAAGTGGGCTTCATTTTTTTTTTTTAATGTTTTATTCATTTCTAGGAGAGAGAGAGACAACGTGAGCAGGGGAGGGTCAGAGAGAGAGGGAGTCACAGACTGAAACAGGCTCCAGGCTCTGAGCTGGCAGTCAGCACAGAGCCCGACGAGGGGCCCGAACCCACGAACCGCAAGATCATGACCTAAGCGAAAGTCGGACGCTTAACCGACTAAGCCACCTAGGCGCCCCGAGTGGGCTTCTACTTCTGTTAAGGATGCTATCTTATTAATTTTTTTAATTTTTTAATGTTTATTTATTTTTTGAGAGAGAGAGAGAGAGAGTATGAGTAAGGGAGACACAGAGAGGGAAATACAGAATCCAAAGCAGGCTCCAGGCTCTGAGCTGTCAGCACAGAGCCCCATGATACAGGGCTCAAACTCACAAATGGTGAAATCATGACTAAAGACGAAGTTGGATGCTTAACCGAGTCCCCAGGTGCTGCAATCCTATTAACTTTTTTAGAGAAGACAGATGTACTCCAGAACCAGAGAGCTCAGTTTCAAATTCCAGCTCTGCTGCATCTTAACTCTGTGACCTTGGGCAAGTTCCTTAACCTCTCTGTACTCTACTCTCATCATCTCTGCACATTAAGGATGATAATAGTACCAGCCTCACAGAATTGTGAAAATAAAACAAATTAATAAATAAGTATTGTGGGGCACCTAGAATAGCAACTAGTATGCATTTAAATACTCAATAGATGTTTGCCATTATTTGCAATTAGCCCAGACCCTTCATATCATGGACCACCCCAAGACCCGCAGGAGTCCAATGGCGTGCAAGGAAATCACGGATCCCCACCCTGGCATTCAATCTGCACCCCACTGACCTTTCGACTTCATATTGCAAATCCTCCTGACATCTGGAAACACACCAGGCAAACTGGGGGACTTCCTAGTCCCTGAACCCATTCTGGAGCCTCTCTCCTCATCCTTGCTGTTCTTGCTTCTGGGACTTCTCCTCTCACATCTCTGCCAGATAAAACTCTGTCCATTTTCCAAACCAACTGTAACTCCTCCAGGAAGCTTTTCTGAACATTTAAACCAAATGTGCTCACACCTGCCTGGGACTACCCTTTAGTACAGAGGCTAGGTTAACCTAATGTCAGTTCTCTTTCAACCCCTTTGCCTGCACTGCTGTCATCCATCTGACAGGCTTGCCGCTCCTTGAAGGTAATATGTGCCTTCATCATCGCTGCGTTCTCTCCAGCATCTAGCCATGTAACATATATTGGGATAACAAAAAAAGATGAAATGATGGCTAATCAGAGTCACAGCCACTGCACTGGCACGGAAGCTGGGCAAGTCCAAACCGAAAGTACACTCCGCACAGGCTGGAGTCCTCTTTATGGTTTCAAATGACACCAAAACTCACAATATAAATAGGATGGTCGCTCCAGCAAGTCTTTCTTACAAGACACACAAAACATAGTAGAATAAATACAAGAGCAATGTGCTGGTGCCTGGGTGGCTCAGTTGGTTGAGCGTCCGACTTCGGCTCAGGTCATGTTCGTGAGTTTGAACCCCAGTTGGGCTCTGTGCTGACAGCTCAGATCCTGGAGCCTGCTTTGGATTCTGTGTCTCCCTCTCTGCTCCTCCCCCACTCACACTCTGTCTCTCTCAAAATAAACATACAGTAAAAAAAAATTTTTTTTAATACAAGAGTAATGTGATTTGTAGCCCTATCCTAAAACACCAATATTAAAATGCACAAAAAAATGTTCTCCATATATCAATACTACGATCAAAAACCATGGAGCACTGCGTTCGGTGGCTATGTGTAATTTTCTGCCAGTGGTATCATTTAGCAATCTCTACAGAAGCAATTCAGACCCCAATGACTGAAACTTGTTCAATGACATCAGAACAACCTCTGGCCACTGCAGAATGAAACATAATGGCACATACACAGCCTCTACTGCCAGACTCACAAGAGGTCCCCCAAACCTGAAACTCACTAAAAGAAAGCCACAATAATGCACATTCCCAACAATACAGTGAACACTCAATAAACACTGCTGGCAGTGACATCATCCAGGTACACGGGGTCGGGGAGCAGGCCACACATTACTCCATTTGATCTAGGAGCAGAGCTGTAATCTGACACCAAAGATTTAGACCTCCTCGCTGCAGCATTAAAATGCAGCAGCAAAGGGCTCTTTCATTCCCACTTTGACTTCAGCCATTCAAGAAGCATCCTGTCCCAGTACCACTAAGAGAAATGTCCTGAAGACATCAGTTTCAAGAATCCCTATGATGAAGTGACAATTAAAGATGGTTTGCCCTCAAATAAAAGATACACTCTTCGAAGTCAAGAATACGCTCACTCTTCAAATACCTTGTGGTACCCACAAATCCTTAGGCAGAATGGCCAAAATCCCTTTTAACAGGACAAGTCCTAGGAAGCTTATAAGGGTCACTATGGTTCGTTTAACTATGTTCATTTAATTGCATGTTTGGTTAAACAACAAGAAAGTAAGGTTAAATGTTTAAGTTAGAATATTTTGGACTACTCTGAAATGCCAGCTCTTTTCATAAGAACATAAGTCAATTCAGTCTTCTTATTCCTTATTATCTGTTGCTTTTATTAAAGAGATTTATCTCTCTTCAATTAAATTTTTATTACCCTTAAGGTATTAAGATATCTTTTTCCTGTAAATCAATGGTCTGTCACAGAAAACAGTTCCCTATTCTTACTTTACACATTCAAATCCTAATTCCCGTAGAAGAAGCAAAGTAACCGAAGAAAGGAAATCAGCTCTCCTATACCAACCACTTCCTCAAAGACAAAGAAAGTAAAACTCTGAAGCTTGGGGCACCCAAATAAAATAATTGAATAATTTCTTGTACAGGTAAAATCTCACTCATAGGTATGACTTGGGTACAGCTACCTCCAGCTAAACATGTCCCATTTTCCGAAAACGAGCCACAGAAACAAAAACATCCTGAGAGACAACAGAAGCCTTGTGAACTGCAAAGCTAAAGCACCTGTAATACACACACTTCCCTATACTCTGTGGGTGCTCCATAATAAATACCGGGTGGCTGATTCACAAGCCAATTATGGAGTCTGGCAAGGGCAGTGTCTCCCTGGCCCTACTCTGGGGAGTGTTAGGTATCCAGGGTTGCAGTTTGTGGTGGTGGTGGAAGAGCTTATATAGACAGAGGTCTGAAAGGACTGGGGTGTTGACAGGTTCAAATGATGTTAACTTGCCCTGCACCTCTCCCCAGGCACCTGAGTCTTTTAAAAACGGTATAGTTACTTGCACCACTGGGGAAAACTGAAGAAACCTGCCATAGAGGCACACAGTGTTCCCTCACCAGACAGCCAACAAGCTAAATGGTTGAGAAAAAAAAAAAATAGAAACTTACTTTTCATAGACCAGCTCCTCATCGATGGAGAAATAGTGGGTATTTACTGTGCTTTTTGGTCTATTCCTTAAAGTAGCAAAATATAACCGATCTGAAAGACAAGTTTAAAAGATAGGAGAAAACATATGAGAAGTGGGGAAGCTGAACGTGGGCAGGGGTGGTGATAATACAGGAAAGATCAAACCAATAACTGCTACCCATTATTTAAAGACTCTATTAACACGTGGAATTCCTGCAGAAACCTGATCTCTCCCAGAAACCCAGAGTCTCAAGAGCACAACAGAGAGACGAGACGGGGACCTAACTGAGAGACTCAGCTGGGAGCAGAGTTCCCGTATCTCCCCTGTTTCAGGCGACCGGGCGCAGACAGAAGCTGTGGGTACCCGTAGAACTGAAGATGCAAGTTTGGTTCAGAAATCTCCAGACCTCAGCAGCTGCGGAAGGGGAAGAGGGAGGCGAGCCTGCAGCATCGAAGACTTCAAGAAGAGGAAAGAAGTAAGACAGGGAGGTGTGACGGGAGGGAAGCGGGGAGCGGGGGATGGGGGGGAGGATGGGGAGTTGTCCCGAAAACCGAGCGGGTTAAAGGAGACCGAAAAAAAATCACCCAGATTGGGACCCCCACCAGCCGCTGCATGCGAGAGTCCGGCCGAAACCGCGCCGTCCCACTACCGGGCGGCGAGGCCATCCGAGGGAGCTGCAGAGGGAACCTGGGACGCAAGAAAGACAGAGAAGCCGGAAGCAGGGGGTCCTCGGGGAAAGGACAGTAGCGAGAGGGGACGAGAGCGCGCGCAGCCGGTGCAGGACACTGGGGGCCCCGAGAGAAGCCGGAGGCGGCTATTGGGACGAAGGGCTGGAAGTGAAGAGTTGGGGGTGAGGTAGAGTTGGAGGATGCGGGGCGGCTGCTCCTCACCTTTCATGAACTCGCAAGCCCCGATTAGTTCCCCTGACTCCGCTGCCATCTTAAGCAAGATACGCACGGGGGAGGGCTGGGTCTTGGCCAGCTGAGGTCACCCGCCCCCGGGGGCTTCCCCACTGCCCAGGAGCCGGGAAGCTTGCAGTCCCGAACACTGAGCCCGCACGAGAAAGGCAGCAGGCGCCGAAAGCGGAGGCGGCTGGGGGGTCAGCGCGCCGGGCGCCCCGGGGACATTCCGTGGGGAACCCGAGCCCGCTCCGCGCGGGGCGCACACGCCCCAGGCTGTGGCCGCTCCGATTCGGACCCGGCTGCTGCCGCTGCTCCGCCGCCGCCGCGCGTCGGAAACGCAGACCAGCTCTCACGGCCGGGCAAAGTCTTCCCCCCGCTCCCAAAGTGATCATGGAGGAGGAGACGTCTGCCCCGATCGCGCCCGTGGCTACTCGTGCGGCAGCGGGCAGGACTCCGGTGCCCGCGGGCTGGCAGCAGCTGCTCCGGCTCCTCCTTCGCCACCTCCTTTCAGCAGCAACTCTTCCTCCTCCTCCTCCCCCTAGGTCCGCCCTCAGACCTTCCTCCCCGCCCTCCCTCAGCCCCCTCCACTTTCACGGCTCCGCGGCCATCCCTTAAAGGGACAGCCCCGCTCCTTTCTCGGTGCCGGCCCGGCGCCCCAGTTACCAGGCGCCTCGCGTGTCACTAAGAGCCAGTTGCTAAGGCTTTGTTGCCGTCCACCAATTGCTGTACAGGAAACAGGGCCCTCGGCCCAGGGGAGCCGGGCGGGGCCTCCAGACCAGAAACTTATGAATGAAACGGTGGAGTAGGGAGTAGGTATTAGGAAGGGCGCTATTGCTGCCTCCCAGGCAAGGATGCGCAGGCGCCCCTTCCTTTTCTGCACCCACTAAGTCTTCTCCCACTCCACAGATTTTTCTTCTCTGTCTCTCTCGTGTCCCATCACCCACTTCTCTTAAACTCTTGCGCGCGCGCGCACACACACACACACGCACACACACACACACACACACACACACACACACACACACACACACACTTAAAAGACCTCAGATCTCCGCGCTCCACCTCCTAATAACCCCCTGGCCCACCACCACTGACGGATCTCCAGCTTTGTAAAAAATAAAATTTCTTTAAAAATTGCCACCTCCTAGCTCAAAAGAACATGTACCGGTTTCCTCTACACATACTGGACTTTGATCTAACTTGTGCTTTGTTCTCACGGGGGAAAACGTTCCCATCCGGTCCCCCACGTCCTCTTATTTGGACTGCCACTGTGGCCGCAAAATCATCACAAATGCCTAACCTTTATCTGGCTCTGATCGAGCTGGGGGGAGGGGAAGCGAAGCCAGCCGGGGGAGGGGGGAGGGGAGGAGAGGGAACAAGCGACACACGACAGGGCCACTCGTCCACGGGGGAAATTAACACAAAAGAATCTCTTTACGTAGTCTTAGCTGAAGCGCTGCAGGGAGTGGTTCGTCTCAAAAAGTCCTTGCCTTGTTTCGGTAAGGCTCCTTATACTGTTTGAAAAACTTTAATACTGGGTACCCTACGGACGTGCCTAATTAAAGAACAGTCCCTTCCATATGAAAATGGCGCTACAGAACCATCATCATAAGAGCATGCGCTCTAAGAGGTTTCTCCAGAAACAGAAACGGATTTGCGCCCGCCTTTGGGAGAAAGGGGGCGCACAAGTGAATTGCTGCAGGGCCGACTTTGAAGGATCGCTGTGAGGCCAGCGTGTAAAACTCAACTCCGTGGTCTTGGCCCGTTAATCAGCTTTGCTGATTCTCCAAAAAGCTAAACAGGAACAGAAAATAAATATAAGGTGTTTTTGGAAACTTGAGTGGTTTGATTTTGTTGTTGTTGCTCTTATAATACACACAAACACACACATACACACAATATCTTAGCTATTCGGGGGTGGGGGAGAACACCTCAGTAATTCTAATCAAACATGTCCTTGTAAAGAGAGTAAAAAGAAAAACCTAACATCCAAATCTTTAAGGCCAGAACCATATAAAGTTAAAGCTGGAAGAATCATTGAGTACTTCCTATACCCTATACCTACACAGCATCATCTGTACCCTAATCTTCACATGAGGAAAAAAATATCTTGAGTTTTTAAAACTGTGAAAGTCCTGAAAGGTAAATTGTAATGTTCTTCAGTGTTGAGATGTATCCCATGTTTTATAGGCCACTGGTCATGGCTGTGGAGTTCTAAAGGAGAAGACATCTCTCAAACACGTTGTCTATGGTCACATTATTACTTAAATTTTGCCTGATATTCCTCCAGTCTTGGTGTCAACACTCATGTTGCCTAAATCAAATTATTTTATTGAAAATTTCTAACATTGTAAGATGGAAAATCAAAACAAATGAATGCCATAATAAACTTACCCCCTTCGTTTAGAAGTCTCAATTCAGTGATGGCAATCTGTGTCCAAATTTGCTGATTTAAAATTTGGGTAGAATTTAAATTCACTTGCAAATTTCCTAACAACTTTTCATCCCAGTGTTGTGTTAGAAAAAGTGCATGAAAAAAATAAGCCCATGTTCTCATTCAACACATAAACCTTTAATTTCACAAATAGTCTAAATGTGTATTCTCAGAGAAAGCAGCTTTAACTGAACACCCTCTAAAATAAATATACAAAATATACAAAAAACATTTCTTTCATATTATTTGCTTGTTCAGAAATTTTGGTCATGAAGAGTGAATTACAACCTGAGCAAAAAGAAACCCTGAAAATTAAGAACTCAAAAAGAAAAAGTTTACTTATCCTATTTACAGTACGGATATTATCATGAAATTTTTGAAGACTCTATAAGTAATTTTGTAATGCTGCATGAAAGAAAAATAAGTGATTATCAGTATAATCAAATCTCTCTAAACCAAAATCTGCACAATCTAAATGATATAGAAAATTCTACAAAGAAAACTGTAAACAAGCTACTGCACACACAGCACACATCCATGTCAAGGTTCTAATGAGATCATAAAACACTTTATTCTCTCAATTATCATGAGGTCAGTGTTCCTATTGGCTGTAGTTTCATAATAAAGGCATGATTTCAGCATATGGGGGAAGATAATGGAAGAAACTTCTTTCCAATCATTCAACTTAACAAAAGTGTTAGGAAGTGACTTTTATTTTAAACAACCATAAAGAAAGGTGTTTCACACATAAGGAAAATATTAAGAGAATTAAGATGTCACTCAATGAAGAAAAGGAAGGTAATGTTATACATAGGCATTCAGCGGTTGAATGCCGTTGTATAGAATTTCTAAGTATAGAAATGTCTCAACAACAGTGACTCTGCGAACATCCCTTGAATCCTGCCTCTCACACCCTGAGAAACAGTCTGCAAACTATGCTGTGCACAGTAGAGCTAGAAAATTCACTGCTGGAGGCAGCTCCAAAATACGGCACCAAAAGATGTCTGGTTCTAATTCTGCCCCATGAGGCTGTCCTGAACACCCTTAGTCATTCTTGAATATGACACCTCTTCAAAAATGCAAAGGCAGCTCCCTCAGACCACTTCTTCCCCCTAGTCTCACCCAGATTAAAATCCTCAACCTTTCTTTCAACCTCTTTTTAAATTACATGGCTTCAAGTCTGGTCACTTCTCTGATTTGTCTATACCCCTCATAAAGTGTGTCCCAGAACTGAATGCAGACCAGTGGTGACCTAGTGTGGCTAGAGACTGGGAAAAAGCACTGAGAAAAGATTCATATGAGAGCAAAAGCAATGAAAAATGAAAAAGAACCAAATTTTATCATTTAGCTGCTAAAAAAGGGAAAAATATTATCTCTTGTTGAGGAAGGGTAAGGAAAAAGTTGGATAGGCTAATCAAAGACTTGTCAACTGTGATATTCACTTATTCTATTCAAAGTATCATCTCTTATTAGAATATATTATTAGAACATGCTCTTTTAGTTGCTTGTTCTGTCATGATGTTATATGAGCAAGTAAAAAATACATAAAATAGATACTTTGAATTCTTTCTAAAACTTAATTTTCTATTTAATTGTGAAACAAGGAGCAGTAGAAACCTGCCCCTCTGAGTAATTTGAAATTCAAAGTGAGTTGATTTGTTGGAGCACCTGGCTGGCTCAGTCGAAAGAGCATGCAACTCTTGATCTAAGGGTTGTGAGTTTGAGCCCCATGTTGCCTGTAGAGATTATTTAAAACTAAAATCCTAAAATAAAGTGAGTTGGGGCACGTGGGTGGCTCAGTCAGTTAACCATCCAACTCTTGATATCAGGTCAGGTCATGATCTCATGGTCGTGAGATGGAGCCTTTCATGGGGCTCTATGATGAGTATGGACTCTGCTTGGGACTCTCTCCCTGTCTCTCTGCCCTTCCCCAACTTGTGCTTGTGCTCTCTCCCTCTCAAAATAAATAAACTTTTAAAAAAAACTATTTAAAAAAAACTATTTAAAGACGTGGATTGTTTAAATATTTTGATAATTAATTCCTTGCCTGATACCAAAAAAATTTAAAGCAATTTTTTTAATATATATATAAATTATTCCAGTGTAATCAGAATACCAAAAATACAGAGATAATGTGACTCATGAAATAGCTGCCCACAGATGCTAAGATATTGGCCTAACCCAGCATCTCACTAATCACCAATGCCAATGTAAGAACTCCAAACCGGAATCAAAGATGGTAACAATCAGGAAGAACCTGGGAGATTAGCTAGTTCCAGCTTTCAAACAGGCTCCCTAACACCAAAGGTAGCAGAGGCCCGACTGGGGATGGGGGTGGGGAGTGATGGATGAGCACACAGGGCTTCTACAAAATATTTCACTCCTAAAAATGATGTGGTAAATAGAGGAAAGAAAAGAGAAGAAGAAACTGAGGTCCACGGTAGGTAATTAATTTTCTGAAGTCACATAGTTGATTAGAGGTAGAAACATGACCAGTTAACCAACTATCTTTTCTCAATTTTCTCCTAACTTAGCTCATCTTACTTTGTTTAGCTCATGGGTTCTTAAACTTTTGAGATGATAAAATATCAAGCAATAATAATGTATATGTATAATATCTTTCCTTCAAATTTTTAGAGAAAATATTGAAATAATGTAAACGCGGAATGAAAATATAAGAGATGTTGCATTATCTGCTATTGTCATTGTTGTCACGTGGCTTCTTTAAAAATCTGAATTATTTTTTCCACTATTTATTAATAGTATAACCAGTATTCTACAGAACATAATTTAAGAAATTTAGTGAACATTAAATACAATTCAATTTAATAATCATCTTATCTTTGACTAATGCAGCCAGGAAAAAATGACATAGTTTTAGAAGGTGAAACAAAATTCCATGGCGAAGTCAATATACTTAACAGTGCTCAATTTATTGACTAATCTGCTACATTCTTCAAATAGGCTGACAATTCAATACAGTTTTAAAACTTACAGAATTGATCCATCTATATTTATTTGTCATTTCTCTTTTTTTGGAGAAGAAATAAAGAAGTAAACTTTTTTCTCCAAAATATATAAAATAATATGCCTTACGCCACTCCTCACCCCCACCGCTACTGCCTGAACTATCACTACCCTCATCATTATCACCTTAGTGGCACATTTTGATCTCGTTTCCAATGTTCACTCTTACATGCCCATTTAATACATGTCCCCACTATACTCTGTACATGTTTCTATCAGATAAATAATAATAGCTAATACTTACGTTTTATTGAAAACTATGCACAGTAGTTTATACCTCAGCTCTCACATTGATTGCCTATGAGGTAGGTCCTACTAAAATCTTGGTTTGCGAGCATAATTCGTTTCAGAACCATGCTTGTAGTCCAAAGTACTTGTATATCAAAGTGAATTTCAAGAACCATTGGCTCAGTTGTGATCATGTGACATGTGGCATCACATACTACTCATATTACAAGACATCGCTCATGTATCAAGTTAAAATTTATTAGAAATGCTTGTCTTGCAGAACACTTGCAGAACAAGTTACTCACAATTCAAGGTTTTACTGAATTATTATTCCCACTTTACAGATGAGGAAACTGATACAAAACGTATGCTCAACAAATACTTGGAAAATGAACAATTAAGTAAGTTATTAAAATGTTGGGAAATGTCAGGTCATAATCTCACAGTTCATGAGTTCGAGCCTTGCATCAGACTCTGTGCTGACAGCTCAGAGCCTGGAGCTTGCTTCAGATTCTGTGTCTCCCTCTCTCCACCTCTCTCTATCAAAATAAAATAAATGTTAAAAAAAAATTTTAATGTTGGGAAATGAACTTATGTGAATCACTTGAACATATAAAGCAGCTCCTTTGCAGCCTGGAGTCATGGAAAAAATACTGGATTTATAATCAGAAGCTCAGCTTTCAGGCATCACTATCACCAACTGTATGTGTTATCTTAGATTGTTTCCTCTGGCATTAAATAAGGATTAACATAATTTCTAACTCACAGGAATTAAATAAGAGTGCCATGTTGTGATGCCATTGTATATTTGCTATTAATGGCAAAGCCTATCTTAAATAGAAAATTACTTCCAAAATTGGATATTCACAAGACTCAAACTAGTATATCTCTTTGGATCTAAGTATTTTTACCTAATTTGCTCCTAGCCATCAACATAAGCAAAACAGACACTCACAGAGAAGCTCTTTTTAACAACTGAGGACATCCCCAGAGTGTACAAGTTAACTTCATCTTTCATTTCTAACTGCCTTTAGCCATGGTACTATCTCGAGAGTGTGATGGGGCCAACGACCCCCTTCAGGCATCCTCAGTGGATTCTTAAACGCCTCTACTTTGGCTCACATTCTTTTAATCGTTCTGTTCCAGAAGCCTCAGACACAAATGTTGTTCACTGCAGTTCCCATAGGGACCCTTCATGCCCCTTTGGAATGCTAGGTTTCCTGTGCAGAAACTCCAAAAGAAAATAATCTTTTCAATAAACTAACAGGAGACCCTTGGTTTCCATTTTTCCAATCACAAAATACTAAATATATATATTTATTGAACAGATTCCTGATGGTTATTAATGCTGTTATTGTTATTAACACCTATACTGGTCCTGATTCCCATGGGGGGAAAATTATACTTTATATCTTCCATGAGCAAGCTTTCCTGCATTAGGATATGTGTCATTCTTCAGACTATATCCAAAACATAATTGAGATTCACTAATATAGGATAATCATGATATGAGGAATCTGACATTCACACAAACAAAAATAATTTCTACTTATCCTAAGATATATTAGCACATTTTAGGTTAAAGATTTCTCTTCATAACCATGTTATTTCTCATAACATCAAGTATACATTTTTATATTTATGCATCCATTAATGTAGCAAATATTAACTGCATACCATGTGCCTGGCATTGTGCAAAGTGCTAGGATGGAAATCGAGAACAAAACACACTTCCCCTCTAGAGAGGGATATAGGCAAGCAAGCAGGCTCCATAAGCAGTCTACACGACAGGCTGGAGTATGTACAGAGCACTAGGAATAGGAGAGCTCCTGAGAAGACTCAAGCTGAGAAGCCAGGGAAGACTTACTAAAGAATCTTAGACATGGGGCACCTGGCTGGCTTAGTCATTGGAACACGCAACTCTTGATCTCAGGATCCTGTGTTCAAGCCCCACATTGGGCATAGAACTTACTTAAAACAAACAAAACCCAAAACCCAAGAGTCCTGGACTTGAACGTTTGATTAGGAGCTCACCAGGTGGAGGGAGTGGAATTACAGAGCAGCAAGGTAGCAGGGAAACTGGAAGGAGAAAGACACAGGAGAAAGTTTCAAACGGAGGGAAGTATATGTACATAAACTGAGATGCAATAGAGATAAGACTAGTTCAAAGATCGGAAGTAGTTCCATTTGGCGCCAGCATAGAGAATGAAGTATGAGGAAACCAAAAAGAATCTTGGTAGGAAAGGCTAAAAATTTGCAGAGCGTAATGGGGCCCCAAAATGAAATATATTAAGTAGGCAAAACCTAGTCAGGCAGGGATTCTTAAATTGTCAGAAATTATTTAAACTAATTGTGAATAGATTGGATCCTACTCCATTAATCCTCAAAGAAGCAGAATTATAACAAGAATATAGATTTAGGCTCACTTAATAGGATCTTCCATTCTTGCTTTCTTTTTTCCCCTCACTATTAAAAAGACAAAGCAGATGGGGCGCCTGGGTGGCTTAGTCGGTTAAGCGTCCGACTTTTGCTTAGGTCATGATCTCGCGGTTCGTGGGTTCGAGCCCCGCGTCGGGCTCTGTGCTGACTGCCAGCTCAGAGCCTGGAGCCTGTTTCAGTCTGTGACTCCCTCTCTCTCTGACCCTCCCCTGCTCACGCTGTCTCTCTCTCTCTCTAGAAATAAAAAAATAAAAAAATAAAATAAAAAAATAAAAAAATAAAAAGACAAAGCAGAACTTGCCCATTTTTTTGCAGAACATAATTAAGTATGTAAAGGGAAGAGCTGTCTGAGATTCCTGAAGTTTAGTTTGCATATGCTGGAAATAAATGTGGATAAGACAATGTATATTTCTCTTAAACTGAGTATTTTCAGTAAAAAGACCCTAAACAAATGTAAAAAATAGGAAATACAAGAATTAAACTTGATTAAAAATACTTTAATTAACTAACAAAAGTAATTTAGGATTTGTAAGAAGTTGATATCTAAAAAACTTTAAAAAATTGTTTTAGAAATAATAAATTAACTTTGATTTGATTACTTGGCTTCTTAGACGGCATGTTGATAATCCCTAACTACTTTGACTATAAAGTAAACTGGCTACTTCAGATTCTAGGTTAAATAACTTTCTAAAATGTTCCAAAAGGAAAATCTCTTAAAAGTACTGACTATTATAGTCTAATTAATAATTTCCTAGATCTTACATGATTAGAAACCAGAGATACAAAATGAATATATCTGGCATGAAATCAGATCTTTGCTCTCATCCCCATAGCAGGCAATGTTCAGAGTGCCAATGCCTTTAAAATACAGAAAACATACCCTTTTAAAAGAATTTCAGTTTTGATAGTTCTCAACTGTTTCTACTCACAACACTTCTCACACCAAATATGTGGGAGCTTCATACAAGGCAATTCTCCGATTATCCGCAAACACCAGCTGGATGTCCTACAATTCACTTCTGACACGATGTCCCTGGAGTTGGCACAGACTGACAGGTGAAGGGCTCAGTTCCACAAGGCTGCCCTGCTTCAGGCGCCAGTCACCAATTCGAGACCGCCACCTGTACCAACCAACCAGCTATAAATCAAGGGTCCCCACAACCCCCTCCTCAGGTTCAATAATTTGCTAGAATAGTTGACAAGACTCAGGAAAACATTTTACTTACTATTCCCAATTTATTACAAAGGCTACAAACCAGGGACAGCCAAACGGAGGAGATGTATAAGGCAAAGTATGGGGAAAGGGCTCAGAACTTCCATGCCCTCGCTGCGCATGTTACCCTGACAGCACCTTAATGTGTTCACCAACTTGGAAGCTCTCTGATGCCCATCTTTAATCATCGGCCACTAGAGACTGAACTCAGTCTCTAGCCTCTGTCCCCTCCCTTGAGGCCTAGGGGTTGGGCTGAAAGTTCTGACCCTCTAATCTCATGGTTGGTTCCCCTGTAACCAGTCCCATCCTGACGAAATCTCAGAGCCCTCTGGGAGTCATCTCATATCATAAACTAGGGTGTGACCTGTTCTGAACAACCAGAGATGCTCCTGTCGCCCCTATCGTTCAGGAAATTCCGAGTCAGAAATGGGAAGAAGACGAAAGACATATTTCTTTTTTACACAGGTAGAAAAAGAAAATCGTAGGGATTATTTGGAAAAGGAAGCTTTCTCAATTTCTCCATTTTAAAATTGCCCAAAACTCTTTAAGAAGGGGCTTTTAACTACAAACATGTGAACTATGAACCAGAAGTCAGTATTTATTGGGTAACATGGGCTCTTTGAAGCTTTGTTTTATATTATGTGTCTTAGTTTTAGTTCCTCAAGAAGCAGATTCTGAAACAAGGATTCAAGCACAAGAAATCTACTTGGGAGGTGCAGAGAATGAGGAGTGAGGAAATGGGGCAGGGAAAGGAAGGCAACCAGCAGAGGGTGTGTCTTCAGGCCAGGCTACCACTGTAGGGAACTGGAGCTGATTACTCTGGGTACCCTGGGTCAGGGTGTAAAACCACCTGCCTCCCAATTCACCCAAAGGGCAAAGGAGCGCCAGCACTTATCTACCTCAGCCACTGGTTGAGGGCTCCTCCTGAGGATGTTAATTCTCTCACAGCCAAGGGAGATATGAGTACATAGTGTCAAAGATAACAGATAAATAAAATTAGAAGTGACATGTGTCTTTGTATTTGTCCATTAGAAGTTATTTCATTGCTGCATTTCATGGCAAAGCCCCTCAAAATCCTTCTGTTCTCCCTGTCTCCAATTCTTTCCCACTTACTCTTTCTTGAGCACACTCCAATCAGGCTTCAGTACCCACCATGCCACCAAAAGTGCTCTTGTCGAGGTCACTAGTGACCCACCTAATGCTAAATTCAACAGTCAATTCTCAGCATCTTCCTTAGCCTACTAGCAGCACTGAATTACATTGTTTGATTCCTTCTCCTTGAATCACTTTCCTCACTTGGCTTCCATGACACCATGTCTCCTGGGTCCCCTTCTATTTCATTGACTCCTGCTTCTTTAGACTCTATTCCTCCTCATTTTCTTATCCTCTTAAAATGGAAGTATCCCAGGGCTCAGAGTCTATACACTTCTCTATCTCAGCCACTCATGCCATGGCCTCCTCTCATCATGTGGCTTTCACTCTGATCTGTATGCTGAACCAGCCCTGACCTCTCCACTGATCTCCTGACTTGTATATCCAATGGTACGTTAGACAATTTCACTTGAATGTTTGAAAGGCACCGGAAACAGTCTGCCATCAAACAAACTCCTCATCTTTCCACTAAAACTTGCTCCAAATACAAGCTTTCTCATCTCAGGCAATTGGACATTTTCAGTGGCTCAGGCCAAACACCTAGGATTTATCCTTGCCTCTGTTCTTTATATCATATACCACATCGAGTCTGTAACAGATCCTGTCACTCTACCATGAACAACTGACAAAAAAAAAAATCTCCCTTTAAAGTGGCTACATTTCAGGTTGGGGAGTTAGGAAGGGGAGAGAAGTAGAGTAAAAAAATAATATGTCAGATGGTGATGAGGTTTATGAAAAACAATAAAGCTGGGTTCAAGGATACATGGTATGGGGATGCTATTTTTTTTAATGTTTTTTAATGTTTATTTATTTTTGAAAAGCGCATGTGAGAGAGGGAGGGGCAGAGAGAGGAAGACAGAGAATTCCAAGCAGGCTCCATGCTGACAGAAGCGAGCTCCATGTAGGAGACCATGAGCTGAGCTGAAATCGGATGCTTAACTGACTGAGCCACCCAGGCACCTCAAGAGGATGCTATTTTTACATAGTGTAGTGTAAAATGGAGTAAAGGAAACCTGATTTGAATTGGAGTTGGGAGGCCAGAAGGGAGAATTCTCATGTACCACCACTCACTGTCAGTTGCAGACCACCCCAATGGGGAGAGATTTACTTACATTCCCGACAGAAAGGAGTCTAATTTACTACTCCAGGAGGAAGAATTTCTTCTTGCCTGGCAACAAGCTCAGCCAATAAGAAAATGCCACAACTTGGGAGACAAGAAACTGTCACCGCTCTGCACTCTTGCTTTTCTTCAAAGGATAGTCTCATTCATAGCAGTGACCTTCCAATGTTCACCTTTTCTCTATAAAGTTTCTCTCCTTTGATCTCTGGACTTGCCTATAGTTTGCCACTGCTTGCATGTCCTAAATTGCAATTCCTCTGCTATCCCAAAATAAATCCATTTTGCTGGTAAAATAACTGGCTGTTTGGGGGCACCTGGATGGTTCAATCAGTTGAGCATCTAACTCTTGGTTTTGGCTCAGGTCATGATCTCACAGTTTGTGGGTTCAAGCCCTGCATCAGGCTCTGTGCTGCCAGTACAAGCCTGCTTGAGGTTCTCTCTCTCTCCTTCTCTCTTTCTGTCTCTCTCTCTTTCTCAAAATAATAAAAAAAAAAATAACTGGCTGTTTTACTTTTAAGGTCAACAGCAGTCAGAGGACTCTCTCTGATGAAGTGTTATTTGAGCAAAGACCTAAAATAAAAAGAAAAAAAAAAAGAAGTGCACTATGCAAATATTTAGGGACTAATTTTTCCAGGTAGAGAAAATACCAACTGCTAATCTGTGAGCCCTGGGAGCAGTTAAGGAAAATCAGGATGCCTGGAGCTGAGTGAATGAAGGAAAGCAGAAGGCAAGTAGGGAGGGTAGGTGCAGCAGATCTTAGACAATCTATAGGCTTTGGGAAGCTCTTTGGATTTTAATTGTATCTATACCTACAGAAATCCACATTCCTTATCAGGAACTTGAGACCCTCGGCCACCCCAACATCCAGCAAGCCTGTCTTCAGTCATGTCAGATTTCATACCTGTCCTCTTCCATGCCATGAAGATGTCTCTTCCCTGGATACATCATGCCCATTATAGCTCAGTGCCTTCCGTGATGCCCTTCCCACCAACTCTACCTGCCAAAATCCTCTTAGCCAAGAACCAGCTCATACACTATTGAGACTTAAGAAGCAGAGGACTTAGTCACACTTAGTTATTCCCTCTTCTGTGTTCCTACAGAAACTTATCTGTACCTTATTTGGGGGATATTTGTCATACTAAAATCTGCAATAAAGGCATCTCAATGGATGACTGCCGTTCCCACTAGATTATGGGCTGTTTACTCTCCTTTAAATTTCCCTCAATTTAAGGGGTGCTTTGCATCCATTAAATCCTTGACAAATTTGTTACATAAAAAAGAGAAGCATGTCTGGGGTATGATGAGTGATCCAGTGTGGCTGGAGCAAAGGGCACATGAAAGGAGGTTCAGGTATATAAAACCAGAAAAAGAATGGAGACTCACTAACACCAAGCTGAGGCATTTGGACTGTTGCAACACAAACCTGTGTCTACTGATTGCTTGATCTTCCATTTATAGTAAATAAAATAGTGTTTTTTAAAGCTGTAAGTCTGTGTCAAGGTTAAAAAGTAACACATTCAAATTTTTAGCAGAGAATAAAAGAAAAATGTTGCCATACATTTCACCATCATTAATCTGAACCTGAATACCATTCAGGCAAAGTTGAAAATAATGATTTTGGAGTCAGATCTACGATTGGGTCTAGACTCTCACTAACTGTGTGATCTGAGCTAGCATCCAAACTGCTCTAAACCTTCGATTTATCATCTATAAAACAGGGAAGACACTAATACTTACATATTGGGTTGTGAGGGTACCTAGTTTTAGCATAGGGCCAGATAGTTGAGTGTTCAATAAACATTAGCTGTTACTATACATTACAGTGAAGCACCAGTTTACAGACCTACGGACTCTACAACCTCCTTTAGCAGATGAATCAGGTGAAAATTCTGCAGGTATTACAGCTGAGTCAAAAGCAAGTAAGCATCAACAAGTATGGGAAAACATTCAAGAATCTATATTTCCTATTTTCTCCTAAAGTTTTATGGTCTGTGTAAAAACCACAAAGCTTAAGTATTATGAAACATCCTTCTAAAGACGTCTAAAGATAGAATTTTGTATAGAAATTATAACTCAGCATATTACATATAACTCAACATTATCTCTGGTCAAATGACTACTTCACTAGCAGTAATTAAGCCTCTTAATTAAGACCCTTAATTAAGCTTCTATTTGCCTCTTAATGGGAAAAGGACAAGGTAGAAAATTCTATCTGAAATGAGCCTGAGCTCTGTAACACTAGAAAAATGTTTCAAGTGTCTGTCCTTAAAAATGAAATTCACAAATATTGTATTATCTATCTGGAAAGTGACATCTGTTTTCCCAGAGCAATTTGCCACCTTTAGATCTGTTGTGAAATACAGGAGCAGAACCTGGCTGAGAAAAATTAGAAACAAGACGATATCCAATCAGTCTTCTGGAAGAAAGTTCCACTTCTTTGCCCTGACTCTATTTTTTCACTTATTGCATCGTCTCTGCGTTCCATGATCCTTTAGCTAAACGCGGAGCCTAAGAAGGGAGCCCGGGCCAGGAGAGGGATTAATCATGCACATGACATTTGCAGCCAACCTGTATTCAGATTCTAGCCTAGCTGTTTTGTAACCAGCTATGTGACTTAATCCAACCTGTATTACTTAATATAATATAAACTTCACTTCCATCTTCTGTAGAAGGAGAATAAATAAGTAAAAGAGCTATTGTGCAGGTGATGTGAGACGGCACAGGTAAGGCAGTTGATACTGTGCTCCGGCCCAGTGCAGTCAATAAATAGTGGCTGCTAGTATCATTATATTATTGTTCAGTTTAACATATTTATCGTCTCTATAACTTTAAAGGACAAGAGAAGAAATAAAACCAAACAAACAATCAAAAAACACCAGGCAGCCATACCAGAGGAATTCAAAAGTCATTAATACAATAGCCTCTGTGAGACCTATTGAATTATATGGGACAAAGGTAATAAACCAGTCTTGATAACAACCAAGAAAAAAGACACCTCCCCACAAAAGCTTTTCACCTGCCAACCTCCCCCATACATAACAGTTCATACTACAGAGATAATTAAAAAAAGAAAGGAAGGAAAGAAGGAAGGAAGGAAGGAAGGAAGGAAGGAAGAAGGAAAGAAAGAAGGAAAGAAAGAAGGAAAGAAAAAAAGAAAGAAAGAAAGAAAGAAAGAAAGAAAGAAAGAAAAAGAGGGAGAGAAAGAAAGAAAAAGAGAGAAAGAAAGAAAGAAAGAAAGAAAGAAAGAAAGAAAGAAAGAAAGAAAAAGAAAATCAACATTCTTGACATTTAACCCGCTAGAAGTTGTTACTGGCCCTGAGTACAAGGGTGTTTCCACAGTCAGCCCACAGTGACTTCGTCCACCGGACGAATTCTAGGCAAGTGTCTCTTTCTAAACATGACTAGGGCTTCTTAAAGATGCCCATACCCACATATACCTTAAGAACCTCAAAATTAAACAGACAAATCCATAGGTACCCACATATATATTTCTCAGAAACAAGTCACTTCAGAAACTTCCTGGGGCCAAAACCACACTTACTTCACACTGACCTGCAATTTGTGGTGCCCATACTTCCTCTTCTTCATAAGGATATCCACTTGGGCTATAAGGACCCCACATATTCTGAGTTACCTTTTCATTCTTCTGGGTGGCACAAGCCTGTTGTACTCAGGTGAGAAGACAGAAGAATTCTGCCCTATCACATGGGTAGACACAGTGTTCGATTACATTCTATCAGTTAGATTGTAGGGTTTAGGGACTAGATCAAGTTACCCGTGTAGGAATATTCAGGCACTGTAATGCAAGTAAAGGTATGGATGACAGTGAGCTGCTGATTTGCCTTCAGAAAACACCCAACTGATGAAAAGGTGCGATCGGATCCTAAAATTTTACCAAAAACTGCCGGAGGCTCTTGGTAAAGCAGACATGTAAAATAACGAGAGGTAAAGGCAAAGTGTAAGATAATGAAAGCTGACCGCATCGGAGCCTGCAAGCTCGATTCTGCTATTTATAGCATTGTGGTTTATTCTGTGTCAACACAATCATAGCTGAATTTGATATGACTAACAGTCTTGGTTGGTTCTCTTTAATTGGGTCAGATTAATGTGCCAACTGCACACCCAGTTGGGAGAACTATGCATCATCAACTAGAGGTTGATGTTTTAAGGTAATCTTAAATTCTGTTTTCCAAATCGGTTTTATTATACACTGTCATGTCAATCTCTCTTTCCCTTCTGGCTCCCAGGAGAAGCCTATAAGCAAGAGAGGGTCGAGACAGTTCAGTCTACCACTTAGGGCCTGACCTTTAAGTTAGAGATGCTAACTGTTTGTGGCCATGAAGAGTGAAAAGCCAGACTTCTTGGGTTCAATACCTGCCACTTGTTAGCAAAGAGATCTGGGCAAATTCTTAACCCCACTAAACCTTTTTCTCCATTTGTCAAATAGAGCTGATAATAATACCCACTTTATAGAGTTTTTGATGATTAAGTGAGATAACCCATTTAATGTGTTTACCATAATGCCTGGTATGCAGTAAGGGCTCAACAGATGTCAGCCATTCATAATAACAGACACCAAGCTAAATGAGCTCTTCCTAATGGTCACTCTCTCAGACACATTCTGATTGCCACCTACACTCGCCAGGGATTCTCAGTCTCAGTATGGCGGACAGTTTGGACTTGATAATTCTTTGTTATGGGTGACCGTCCCATATACATTGTAGAGTGTTTAGCAGCATTCCTGACTTCTAGCCACCATGCAGCACTACCCTAATTGCAACACCCAAAAGTGTCTCCAGACATTGCCACATGTCTCTGGGGCAGGGGGGAGAGGCAAAATCATCCCAGTCTGAGGGACACTGTGCTAGATCAAGTAATAGTTGCTGCTAAGGACATACCACCTTTGTCAAATTGCTCTTGATTGAATCAGCTATGTCCACCGTGGAACTAAGTAGTAAATAAATCAAAAAGCTGCCTTAAAATTAGTACCTCCTCTGGCATTAATTCAACTCTGTAAAGATAGATAGTGTCTCTCATTTTTACCTCAGTGTTCTCAGGACCCAGAACACAATGGACAATGAAAAAATGAACAAATGAATGGTGAATGAATGAATACACTTTTGAGCTTTTTCATTTTGTTAAACAACTCTGAGTAGCCTTGAGGTTTCCTCATTCTTTGAGTCTAGTCAACACACAAGGGAGATAGACACTGATCACACCACACACAGTTACATACCATGAGGGTACGCAGCAAGCTAGGCCAAGTTGGGTCAGGCTCACAGGAGTAGGGGAGGCTGGAGCACCTCTTCCACAGAGCCTCAGGGCATTGAGCCAAAGTCTGAGCACCAGATCATCTGCAGGAAGCAGCGCCAAGGGTGTAGCTAGAGAAGTGAGTCCAAATAGGTCAGTAAGCAAGAAGACCTGCAGCAAAATCCTGGGATGAGAGGGTCTGAACCAGTGGAGCACAACAAGGAGCAGAAGCTCAGACCAGGAAGTGGTGTGGAAAAATGCCACCGATAGGCGGAAATGCCTTTGGCTGGATTTGAGTATGTTTTAGAAAACTTGTGATGTGGTCACTTACAGGCGCAAGATGGAATTGGACCTGGCTTGTGTCATCCATTGTTTGAACTAACCTATTACTGTTCCAATAAATATACTCTGTCTTCATCTAGATCAATGATAAACACACTGAAGGAACCTTTTCCTTAGAAACTAGGATTATTTCCCCAGTGGCCCATTAAACGACGGTGTTTAACCATATAGAGAACAACTTAAAAGTGCTATAAGGTAACACATAAAATCACAAAGTTCAACAAACAGAATTTTCAAGTGAACATCACTTTGACTATTTTCATCTGAATCCCCTAAAATGATGCAAGTGTAACAGTTGATTGCATGATATTTCTGAAGCACACAAATGAGGATTCTTAAATCCCTAGTTATTTGCTATGGAGATACAAATTGGTAAACAAATACATACTCTCTAAAATTATGTCAGCTACATCAACTGTTTCCTTCATTGCCTAATGCACAAGTTAACCATTTGCTCAATTTCAATTCAGCTAAAATGTATTTTCTTATCTTTGTGACTTTATTATGCAAAGGTATGCAGACTCAGAGGTAATAATAAAAGCTTATAAGCCCATGTGAGAAGTTTCTTCTGGGGTCATGCACAGTGGGGGAAGGAAATAGTGGGCTTTCAAGGGATGAGGGGGGAAGGGAGAGCGGATAGCTAATAACCTATCATGTCTTCCTTTTTTCTCTTGCCAGGAATCCTAGACCTAGAATTGAAACTCAATTCTAGTGTTTCACTTGTGTTCTGCTTTTATGCCTGGACATGACTTTCTCGTCTAGTTTTTATTTCTCTGGGCCTGATTTTTAATTTCTTATTCGAAACTCACCATCTTATGGTATGTGCATATTATAAGCACCTCAAGTATTTTGTGAAATTAGGCAAGGTATGAATAAAAATTAAATAAAACAATGATCAAAATGTTTATATTATGTAAATGAGACTGTAAAACGGGAGGCAGGATCAGCCGTAGTAATTAGTCAAATAGTACAATGCAAAAGACATAAATATCAGAAGACTCATAATAGCATTTGTGGATTTTTTTTTAATTTTGAGGGTTTTTTTTATTTTTAGGATTTTTGACTACCGTTAGAGCATTAATGCCTTGGAGGGTTAATACCTTAAGGCTTCATCAGTCAGCTCTTTACTGAGGACTAGCTAACATGTATATACGATTTTATACAGGAAAGAATCCTGAAGGGAAAAAACACAGAAAGGACAGGTAAGATAGTGTCAAGGACCAACCTGTATTCTTAATTTTTAAATGGTACTACTGCAGCCACAAGGAATGCCTTGGGAGTATTACCCAGTTTCTTTGTGATGTTATGCCAAACATCTCAGTCATGGTGACTGCCTCACCCATAGCCCTACTGAAGGCGCAACCCTAGCACCCATGATTTATGTCAGCAAGACTCAGCTCTTGACCAGAGGGCAGTCAGCTCACCCTGGCTTAGAATAAATACAGAAGATTGACTGTTTACCCTAATTCAGCAGCAGATCACGGAAAACAGGTGGAGTCATTTCCATCATCATACTGCTACTACAGAACAAGTAATACATAAACGTGGTTCAGAATTCGAGAGAGACCGAGAGAGACCGTGACGAGTGTGTTTCTCTCCCTCCTGGCCTGGAACCCTTCACTTCTCCAATGAAAGTAATGTTTGTTGCTAGTTTATAGAAACTTAACAGAAACTTTCTGTTAATTCATAAAAATGCATAGTCTCACAAGTTTAAAAATTGAATAATTGTCATTTTTTTCTTTTAACCATCTGAATCCAGTTAATTCAAAAGTCCTAAATTCTATTTCAAAAGGCATGTGACTTTTGTTGTTCTTTTTTTATTTTCTCACTACTGCATCAACGGCTTTACCTGTCTGCCTGACTCTACTATCTCTTCCCCATAAACACCAGAGTAATCTTTTCTGTTTGTGTGAAATATATGATTCATACATATATATAATATAAACACATATTATATACTGTATTATATATAAACATATATATAATGGCATTCATATAATGATTTATGTATATATTTTCTAGAATAATACAACATTCCATGTGTCTACCATCCAGTTTAAGTCATAGAACATCACCAGCACTTTGGAAACCCATTCTGTGTGCTTTTTTGTTCATCCCTCCTTCTACCTGAGAGTAGTTGCTTTTCTAAAAATTGAGATCTCCCATTATCTTGGGATTTATTGTACCCCAATAAAATAGAATAGTTCTGCATGTTTTTAAATGTTCATAAAGGGAATGACACTGGATATATGTCTCTGTGACTTGCCTTCTTGGCTCTGAGATGGTTTGATATTTGTCATGTAGCAGTAATTCATTGGTTATTCCCTCTCCTGCTGTATAATATTCCACTGTAAGACTATCCCCTCTTTCCTTAGGCATTCTCCATGAATGCATTTGAATTGTTTGCACTTTTTGAGCTATTTTTAATAGTAATCCTATAAACATTCTTGAACATATACCCTGGTGCACATAGGCAAATTCATTGGTTATATATCTAAGAGAGAATTCTGGGTTGTAGGATTTGTATATCTTCAAGTTTACTGAGTAATATCAACCCCTGTTCTAAAGCAGTTAACTAATTTACACTTCTACGAGCAGCACGTGAGAGTTCTTGCTGTTCCACACCCTTGCTAACACTGTTAAGTGTTAAGGTTTTAAGATTTTGCCAATCTCTGGTGAGTGTGTTATAGTACCTCATTGTTTTCACTTATCACATTGGTGATAATGTGACCAAGCACGCCCTTGTCTCTTTTAAGTAGTGCTCTGACTGCCTCCTGTAAGGGCTTACTTATACAATCTTTATTATTATTCAGTGATCAGTATTTTCTAATTATTACTATGATTTCTTTTAACCCATGGATTAACTTCCAAATGTATATGATTTTTAAGGCATCTTTGTTACTGATTTCTAACTTAAATGCACTGATATCCATGAATGTGTTATATTTGTAATTCATTCTTTGCAAACTTTTAAGAATTTGTTCTATGGTCAAGTACATGTGGTCAATTTTTCTATAAGCCCATGTTTTCTTGAAAAAATGTGTATTCTTTAGTAATTGGGTGAAATTGGTTGAATAAACACATCTTGAGTTCCCACCGTCATCTATATCATTGCTAGTCAGGTAGTTCTTAAGGGGAGTTTGAACCTCAAAAATACAGAGGGTTGCAGCTAAAGTTACCATTTTGGCTGACATTTATCTTAAAGTAAAATCCTTGGGGAGGAACATGGAAATTCACTTCTGAAGAAAAAGTAAAGTAGGGTTAAGGAGAATTCAACATACAATAAGGTACTAAATGGGGAAGTGAGAAGAGGAAGAAAACTATCTCATAATTTTGTCTAGGGGCAGCCTCTGGCCTTCCTGTTTTCTTATACTTTCTGAGGTAGTGGCTAATTATTCTGAAAATTGGTCAATGCCAAAACGATCTGTGATTATCTATGCTACTTGACCAATAGGACTCTACTCCAAGGTGGCATCTGCATTTAAACAGTCTTTCTGAAGACTCAATACCAAAATCCGAATGTTGTGACTTTTATCTAGTCACCTTAGTGTTTCTCTGTATCTCTAACTATTGTTTATTTATTCCCACAAATTTGAGAAAAGGAAATATTCCTCCTCTATCCAAAGGCTACAGTCCTTGATTCCATCCTCGCCCTCTGCTAGTGTAAGACCTTGATCTTGCCTATTGTTACCTCTCTCCTGAATTTTCAATCTGATCATTTGTGTTAGCCTGTCCACTTCAACCCACAAACAAACCCAATCACCCACCATTTCAAAAATTTTTTGCCCAGGTGGTACCTTTTTTTCTCTCAGGACAATGAGTGCTCTTCCCTACCGAATCCAAGGTTCCAAGAGAAGTTTCCCTTAATGATTCTAGTCCATGGGAGCCACCTAAGGGAGACTCCCCTGTGATTTCCAGGTAACCCCCCCACACCCTCATTCCATGACCTTCTAGTGGTGGGAGTGAAAGGTTTTCCTTCTTATTTCCAAAGCAATTATCTGGCAATTTTCTACTTTAACTTTTCTACTTAACTTTCAATTTCTACTTAACTTTCTTTTTTCTTTTAATTTTTTAATGTTTATTTATATATATCAGAGCATGAGCAGGGGAGAGGTAGAGAGAGAGGGAGACACAGAACTCGAAGTAGGCTCTAAGCTCCGCGCTGTCAGCACAGAGTCTGACACGGGGCTTGAACTCACGAACCACGAGATGGGGACCTAAGCCAAAGTTGGAAGTTCAACCGAGTCACCCAGATACCACTCGTTTTCTATTTAATTTTTGACAAAGCATCCTAACAATCCATCAGCAGCTCTTCACTATGTCATGGAATTGTGATATAAAGAGGAATAGAAACAGCTAGAATATTAGAAATATAGTTGGTGACATCTCTGTTGTAAAGGCAAAAAAATTACTGAAACACTCTTTCTCAATAAAGGATCGGTTCTGATATATGGAAATAACCAATTGCTGGGAAGCCCTACAAGCACCTTCCTACTGCTCCACCCTGGCTGTTCCTTGGACCCAGAGCATTTTTCCCTGTTTGTGTTTGTCATACTTATCCCCTCACTGGACCCAGTCTGCAGACGTTCTCCACACTGTTTCTTGGGATCCTGTAACACGGCACAAAATTTGGAGTTGACTGCAGTCTTTACACCTACCCCTATCTTGCTGACCTCAAAGAAAAACACAAGAACTATTTATAAAGATTTTACTATTAATATTAGGGAAATTAAAAGGAAAATGCCACAGTAAACAAACAAACAAACAAAAAGAAAAACTAAAACAAAATACAAGAGTGTTACAAAGACTGAGAAATCCATGAAGTTCTCAAACCCATGGCCTTTCAGATTACTATTAGGACAGAATTTAGTGAGATACCTGCTGTTTGTTTTTTTATTTAGAGTTGAATCTATCAAACTTCTTGACTCCTTTGTGTTCCTACCTAAATGGGAAATTTGTGCTGATCCTTACCACAAAATGCTCTTTTCCAAAATATTCTTACCAAGGCAGAATAAAAGGTGGCACTACCTTCTACTTATACTTCCCACCATTCAAGAATAATTGTCAGGGGCACCCGGATGGCTCAGTCGGTAGAGCGTGCAACTCTTAATCTTGGAGTCATGAGTTCAAGCCCCATGTTGAGGGTAGAGTTTATTAAAAAAAAAAAAAAAAATCAGAAGTAGGGGTGCACAGATGGGTCAGCTGGTAGAGCATGCAACTCTTGATCTCAGAGTCATGAGTTCAAGCCCCACAATGGGCATAGAGCTTACATTAAAAAAAAAAAAAAAAAAAGAATTGTCTCACACTAGTGCCCCTTAGCATGAGCAAAGGTCATGGGTGGGGGGTGGGGGTGGGGGGAAGGCAGAGGGGAACATCTAAGCAAAAACTCCTTTCACAACTTTGTCTAAATCAGCCTCACTTCTGTTTAGCTTTTCCATGGGCTCTTGGTCAACTTCCTTCAACTGCATCCAAAATAACAGTTAGTCATGCAAAACAATAAAAAAGCTCTTTATATACACCTAAGCACGAAAACCTTAGGGAGCTTGAACTCACTACCAAGATGTTAGGGCTTAATTGACCAAGAACACTATGATTAATGCACAGGCCATGCCTGAAGAGGATCAGAGAAATGTAGGGCGGTGAACTGAGTCTCAGCAGTACAGTGAAGGATGTAAGAGCTTGGACTAGGGAGTCACACCATCTAGGTTTGAATCACGGCTACTAACTAGCTGTGTGGCCTTGGGCATGTAAATTAGTCTCCTTGTTTCTTCATTTCTTACAATGGCTTTTTGTGAGAATTAAGCAAGTTAATATATGTAAAACACTAAAAACAGTTCTTAGCATATAGTAAGCACTATTTGTTTTTTTGATTGATTTGGTTTTTTGTTTGTTTTTAGTATTTTTTTAAAAAATGTTTTTAATGTTTTATTTCTGAGAGAGAAAGAGAGACACACAGCGTGAGCAGGGGAGGGTCAGAAAGAGAGGAAGATACAGAATCCAAAACAGGCTCCAGGCTCTGAGCTGGCTGTCAGCACAGAGTCCGAAGTGGGGCCGGAACCCAAGAACCATGAGATCATGACCTGAGCCGAAGTCGGATGCTCAACTGACTGAGCCTCCCAGGCACCCAGTGTTTGTTTTTAAGATTTTATTTTTAAGTAACATCTATACCCAAGGTGGCACTAAAACTCGTAACCAACCCCAAGATCAAGAGTCACATGCTCTACTGACTGAGCCAGCCAGGTGCCCCTAAGTGTTTTATATTTTAATTATTTACATTAGTATTAACTTTATTTTATAGTTATATTCTCTGAAAGCCATTTTTTTAAATGTTTTATTTATTTCTGAGAGAGAGAGAGAGGCAGCATGAGCAGGGGAGGGTCAGAGAGAGAGGTAGGTACAGAATCTGAAGCAGACTCCAGGCTCTGAGCTGGCTGTCAGCACAGAGCCCGATGCAGAGCTTGAACCCACGAACTATGAGATCATGACCTGAGCTGAAGTTGGACGCTTAACATACTGAGCCACCCAGGCACCCCTGAAAGCCATTTTTAATCGTAAGAAGTTTTGTCCCAAATTGGTTATATTGTATGTGACAGGAAGAAACGAAACACTTTCATAAAAAAAAAAACCCTCTGAGCTTTGCATTGAATACAGTGTTCATTATTGATTAGGGTAGATTTTCTTTACCTGCAAAAGTAAACTCATCACCACGTACAATGAGTAAAATAAAATACACAACTTCTGGTGTTGGTTACCTAATGCATTGATATCATTAGGGATGACCAAAACCCTTATAAAAGTTTCCTTCTTATTTCACAGCCAAAATTCCAACCACACTTTACAATCTATACATCTCTTTATTCATCACTCACTATTCTTAAGCATCTATTAACGGCTTTCGGTCCAATCAGTCCAAAATTTTTTTTAATGTTTTATTTATTTCTGAGAGAGAGAGAGAGCATGAGCAGGGGAGGATCAGAGAGAGAGGGAAGTACAGAATCTGAAGCAGGCTCCAGGCTTGAGCTAGCTGCTAACACAGAGCCCGATGTGGAGCTCGAACCCATGATCCGTGGGATCATGACCTGAGCCGAAGTCAGAGGCTCAACTGACTGAGCCACCCAGGCGGCCCACTTCAATCATTATAAGGTATTTCACTTTGGAAAGTTATCAATAATTTCCTAGCTGCAAAATCCAATGGCTTCATCTCAATTGTCATTCTTCTTGGTCAATCTTCAGTAGCATTTTCTAAAGGCATAGAAGATACCACAATGACAAGACAGAAAGTCCTGGGCTGGCCTTAATGAAGCTAAGTCACAATGCTTTCAAGAGCTGTTGGAAGAGTATAAACTTGATTCTGTAGTCACTGACGCTGTGGAAAGCCATGTCCAAGATTAGTTTGGTAGTGATGCAAGGTTAAATTGAGGAGAAGAAAACATACACAAAGACACCACCATAAAAGCCATGTTGCTATCCAGGCCAAAGTGTCCAGGGCTCAGTCCAGGGTATTGACTGTGAAATGGAGAGGAAGGGGTTAATTGGTTGATTATATTTGGAATTTAAGGATAATTTCTGGTCCCATACTATAATTACACTTTAGGGGATTGACTTGTAAAGTGTCTCCCCAGTTAACCCCCCTGCCCCCACCAACTAGCTATAAATCCCCTGAACCCAGGGGGCACGTGGGTGGCTCAGTCGGTTAAACGTCCGACTTCAGCTCAGATCATGATCTCATGGTTCATGGGTTCAAGCCCCGCGTCGGGGTCTCTGCTGACAGCCAGCTCAGAGCCTGGAGCCTTTTTCAGATTCTGTGTCTCCCTCTCTCTCTGACCCTCCCCTGTTCTCGCTGTCTCTCTCTCTCTCAGAAATAAATAAAACATTAAAAAAAAAAATCCCCTGAACCAAGAAAAGCTTATCCTCAGCCTGTACCTAAGACAGCATCTAGCCACAACATAAATACATAATACATGGGTTTTTTAAGTGAAAAAATATTAAATATAAAAAATGGGGTAGATAAACTTGAATAGGTGACAGAGGTAGGGGAATGAATATTGTATTGAATTGTATTCAAATGAACTTGAAGCAAAATAAAATGAAAATTAGAGTTGATGACTAAAAATACAGGGTTGTTCCTTTAGAAAGAAAGTAGAGGAGCACCTGGATGCTCAGTTAAGCATCTGACTTCGGCTCAGGTCGTGATCTCACAGGGGTGAGTTTGAGCCCTTCATTGGGCTCTGTGCTGACAGGTCAGAGCCTGGATGGAGCCTGCTTCAGATTCTGTGTCCCTTTCTCGCTTTG
The DNA here is from genome assembly GCA_017311185.1 of Proteles cristata cristata. NCBI lineage: Eukaryota > Metazoa > Chordata > Mammalia > Carnivora > Hyaenidae > Proteles > Proteles cristata. The sequence continues at coordinate 142,401 of JAESUZ010003327.1, read as the reverse complement.
CCCCTCCTGCCTCATGTCCTGTCTCTCTCTAAGAATAAACATTTAAAAAATTTTTTTTAAATAGAAAGAAGGCAGAGTTGGACATGAGACATGAGAATCATTAATTGACATTATTACTCAATGACCTATGCTGCCTCCTAGTTACATGAAGATGACTTGTACTGTTCAAGCATCTAGGGGAGGCTTTGTATAACAAAGAACTAGCAAAACCACCTAGTTTTCTTGTTATCAAGGTTTTCATTGTCATCTGTTCTCTTACAACAAAGTAAGCAAAAATTATACAGGGCAGACTTTACAATCTCTTCTAAGTTCTTTTCTTACTTCTTTTTTTTCCTTCAACTTCACCTCATTCTTTTCCTTTTTTATCATATTCCTTGTTTTCTTTCCTTACTGGAAAAGCTGTGTCTTCGTCTCAGGCCTAGGACTTTGATTCAGGGAAGAGTAAATCCAGAACACAGACAAGGACACAAAGTCTCCTTTCAAGGAGTAGCTCCAGTTTCTCACAGAATCTTGGGGTGGAGCCTGGGAAGAGTCTGTGTCCATTGAAAACAATACAGCCTTCATCTCTGCTATTCTGGTACCTTTTCTAGTCCCGCTTACCCTAAGGGAATTAGACTTTTCTCTGGCCTCGATGTCACATTGGTCTTGCTTGGTGAACTCTGCTTCTGTTCTGAATTATTGGGTTTGGATACAACATTTTTAAAGAATGTTTACTTACATGAGGAAATGTTCATGATTTATAAATAGGGGGAAAGTTAGACACACCTATATTGACTATGATCCTAATTTTATTTTTTCATTTGTTTACTTATCCATCTTTACTTTAATTCTCATTTAAAAATGTAACTTCTGGGGCACCTGAGTGGCTCTATCAGTTAAGTGTCCAACTCTTAAATTCGGCTTGAGTCATGATCTCAGGGTTTGTAGGTTCAAGCCCCTCATTGAGCTCTGCACTGGGAGTGTGGAGCCTGCTTAGGATTCTCTCTGACCCTTCTCTCTCTGCCCCTACTCCATGTGCTCTCCTCTCAAAATAAATATATAAATTTAATTTAAAAAATTATTTTATTTTTTTAAATATTCATTTATTTTATAGAGTGTGAGCAGAGAAGAGGCAGAGAGACAGGGAGACAGAATCTGAAGCAGGTTCCAGGCTCTGAGCTGTCAGCACAGAGCCTGATGCAGGGCTCAAACTCCCCAGCTGTGAGATCATGACTTGAGCCGAAGTTGAACACTTCACCGACTGAGCCACCCACGTGCCCCCCACCAAATTTTTTAAATGTAAATCCCAATGGTGGTTGAACCATGGATGATTTCATTTTTGTATTTTTTTAACCTTTACTGTTTTCCCCAAATGTAACATTTCCTAAAAACGTAATCATCTTCACTGTTTGCTTTCCTTCCATCTTTACCACAACTCAGAGTTGTTGTTTTTTTTCAGCTACACTTCCCTCTGCTGAACCTGCTGGCTTCCCTCATTCTCTCACATTGCCTCTTTCTGTCAGACATGGGCAGCTTCCTTCCACAGGCTCACAGAACTAGAGTCCTGCTTGATGGGGAGAGAAGAGACATTTAATGTGTCAAAATATCCACTTAGTTCATGTAGGGCTTGCAGCTCAGGCCCTGCTTCAGCAGTCCCCTGGGGGTAAAAAAAATGGAAACATGGATAAATTATATTTCTAAGACTTTGGCCCCTATTTAAAAAGGCTTCTGGGGGGCTCTGGGGAGCTCAGTTGGTTGAGTGTCCGACTTTAGCTCAGGTCATGGTCTCATGGTTCATGAGTTGGACACCTGAGTTGTGCTCCATGCTGACATCTCAGAGCCTAGAGCCTGCTTTGGATTGTGTCCCTCTCTTTCTCTGCCCCACCCCTGCTCATACTTTGTCTCTCTCTCTCTCAAAAATAAAAATAAACAATAAAACAATTTTTTTAAAAAAGGTTTCTGGATTGCCTGGGTGGTTCAGTTGGTTAAGTGTCTGACTTCGGCTCAGGTCATGATCTCACAGTTGGTGGGTTCGAGCCCCGCATCTGGCCCTGTGCTGACAGCTCAGAGCCTGGAGCCTGCTTCAGATTCTGTGTCTCCCTCTCTCTCTGCCCCTCACCTGCCTGCACTCTGTCTCTCTCTCTCTCTAAAATAAATAAACATTTTTTAAAAAATTAAAAAGGCTTCTGCTTCTCTTTTGTGGGAAATTTGTCATTCCTGATATTACATTTGCCTTAATAACATCACAAAGAGTTCCGAGAATCAGAACTTACAGTCTTTGAGAATCTTAGAGTAATTATTAAAGATCATCTTTGGCTACTAGTTCATGACCATTCATGATCTCCATCTTGGCAAATGTGAACAATGAAAACAGTTTCTCTACGTTGATGAAACCTTATAACAGAAGTCTCAAACTCTTTATTATTCATATTATAGCCAGATTCATTTATGTTAATCTTCTTTTTCAACAGATAATTGCTTAAAACATAATGGTTAAAGGGGTTAGGAAAGAGACACTTCTACTACTCCCAGACAATAAGATTGCCTAAACAAATAAGAGACAGAAAAGAATGTACAGACATAGTATTAGAATTAAGAACAGTAGAGATCTGGATCCCAAACAGGATGGAATCAGTTCTTTCAGAAGAGGCAAGGTAACTTTTTCAGCCTTGCATTGGGCCAGGGTACCTGGGAAAGTATGTCAAGCAGGCCCCTCATACAACAAAAATTCATCAAGACAACAAAAAGAACACTATACGGTGCTTTGTTTCTGCAGTAGACTTCAGCTCTGTTCCTAGGTCTTCTGGTCTGTGGCGCTCTGTGCCTGCTTCTGGTTTCCTGACTGCTTTCCTGGTTTGACCTGCAACTGCTCCATGAATCCTGACTGTCACAAACTTTTTCCCACTGTGTGACTTGAGAGTAGCCCTTCCATTTTATATTGTGCTTCATTCTTGGTCTTTTCTTAAACCTGGCTTACTCACTCATTCTCTGCCACCTCAGTGAGGGGAGGTCCTCCACAAAACCAGAAGACTCATAGTATGGAAAGGGGGAAAGGACCATCAAGGTAACTACACGCCCAAGGGTCAGGTCCGTAGAGACCACTTGGCTAAGTGGAATGCCAAGCAGACTATCTGTTTGATACTTTAAACCTGTGAGTCTGTTTGGCAAGTATGCATAACTAGGAGTTGTAATAACTATATAAAGCCAACTGAATGATATGAAGTGCACTTGAGAAAAAAATCTCAACCATGGAGTGTTTGTGCCTCAGAATCCCCACTATGTAATAAATGTGTGTTGGAGCAGACCAGGTCAGTGCCAGAGAAGTAGAAGAAAGTGGGAAAAGGAGGACGCTAGGCTCCTGGCCTTTGATAGGAAAATCTTTTCCCTTTGTATTCTCTGGTGGTGACAGAGACGAGGGGAAATCTGAGACACATCAGGAGTGAGATGAGATGCCATGCCCTATTTCAGCTCAAAGGTTCCTTAGGAATTTAGCGTCATCCACTCTTCATACATCCTGCTTTGCAGCCGTTAACTTCAGGGTCACTGTGACAGAACTCCAGTTTCTCAATACTGGACGCTCTTTTTCCATGACAGCAAGTCCACTGAGGACATTCACAGGATTCATCTGATAAGGCAGCACGTAGAGGGCCTGGGCCAAAGACTGCCTTCAGTTGGGGAAACCCTACATTATCACCATGTAGTCTCATTTCACCTGAGGTAATCGTTGCCTTATCCATCATTATTTAATTGTGGAATAGACACAGTGGTTATTTCAAATTTTTCTGCCCAAGGAAATAATTATTTTAATGACTTTTAGCTCAACATTGTGATTTTATGTTTTCTGCAAGTCTCATCTGAATGTGTTTCCTTAGTTTATAATAGAAATAGGATTCTAGTAAAATATACAAAGAACATTAGAGCTAAAGAGACTAGCAGAGATTCTATTCCCCTTTATTCTATAAAAGAACTGAAGTCCCGAATGATTATGTATTTTGACTTAAGTCATACTTCTGTAAAAGCTCAAAAATATTTTTCCCATGAAAAATCCAAGGCTCTGAGGGCTTAGTCATTTTGCCTAAACCAACAACTAAAAACGATGAAGCTAGTACTCAAACTCAGATATATCTGTCTCCACTGGTTTGGGAGGGAGCTGTGATATGGTTGTGACAGAGTAATGTGATAGCAGAGCCCATTCTGCTGCATAGCCTTTCTCATGCAGATAGAGACTTGTTCTGTACACCTAGATTGGTAATGTGAGTGCAGTGACGAGCTCCATTTTGAATCAATGCTAACCAAAGGCAAATAGGATTTGGGGTTGTCTTTCTACTTGGGTTTCTGGAATCTGATCCTATTGACAACAGAATAACAATTTGCACCTGTATTTCCCTTCAGTCTTACTTGAATTCTTCCTAGATTTTCCTCAGCCTTGGCGCCTCCTATAAATCCAAAGCAGTGTTCTTTAAACGATGTTATGTGGACCACTTACACAAGGATCACTCACTTGTGGGTCCTTTGAAAAATACAGTTAACTTTTTTTTTAATTTTTTTTTTAATGTTTTATTTATTTCTAGGAGAGAGAGACAGCGTGAGCAGGGGAGGGTCAGAGAGAGAGGGAGTCACAGACTGAAACAGGCTCCAGGCTCTGAGCCGGCAGTCAGCACAGAGCCCGACACGGGGCTTGAGCCCACGAGCTGTGAGATCATGACCTGAGCCGAAGTCAGACGCTTAACCGACTGAGCCACCCAGGTGCCCCAATACAGTTAACTTTTGAACAACAGAGGTAGGGTGGAGTTAGGAATACCAACATCCTCCTGTGCAAAGATCCGTGTATATTTTTGACTCCCCAAAAACTTAACTACTAACTTAACTACTATTGACCAGAAGCCTTACTAGTAACAGAAAAAGTCAATTAACAAATATTGTATATGTTACATGTATTACATACTCTGTGCAACAAAGTAAGCTAGAGGAATGGTATTAAGAGTGTAATAAGGAAAACAAAATACATTTACAGTACTGTATTCATTGAAAATTATCTAAGTAGACTGTGCAGTTCAACCCCAAGTTGTTCAAGGGACAACTGTCTATAGATTCCTGGGTCCCACCCAGAATTACCCAGTCAGAATTTCCTGGGTGGAGGGAGTTTGTTTGCATTTTATGTCTCCCTGAAGATGCTTGTGTTCACAGAAGTTTGAGAAGCACTAGTATTGTAGAGAAATATCACTGGCTAAGACTGCAACAGTCTGTGCCTGGTGATTTAAAAATAATAGAACTGAAATCATGATTAAAATAGAGTAGGCTCCAAGCAATGGAAATCTTTCAGGACTGAAGTTTAAAAACTACCTTCAATGGACTTTATTTATTTCAATATATTATTCCAGATACAGAGTAATTTGGAAAATAGGGAAAAAAATGAAAAGAAATAGCAGTATATATACATTATCACCCTAATTCCCATTAGACAGTGGCTTTTAACATCTTGACATTGCCTGCCTTCATTTTCCCTCCCTTCCATTTCTTCCTTCCTTCCATCTCTTTCTCCTTCTCTCCCTTTCTTTCTTCCTTTTTTTTTCTTTCATTTCTTTCAACTTTCTCTCCTTTTCTTCCTTCATTCCTTTCCTCCCTCCCTCCCTCCCTCCTTCTTTCCCTTCTTTAAAGACAGCTGCCTTTTCGGGGGCTCCTGGGTGGCTCTGTCAGTTAAGTGTCTTACTTCAGCTCAGGACATGATCTCACGGTCCGTGGGTTTGATCCCCACGTCAGGCTTTGTGCAGACAGCTCTGAGTCTGGAGCCTCCTTCAGCTTCTGCGTGTGTGTGTGTGTGTGTGTGTGTGTGTGTATGTGTGCCCCTCCCTCACTCATGTTCTCTCAAAAGTAAATAAGCATTAAAGAAAAAACTTTAAAAAAAAAGAAAGAAAGCTGCCTTTTCCTAACATAAGGGTGACTTAGAAATAAGCTTCTTGTTCAGAAGCAATAATGTGTCAAACTTCCATTAGTATAAAGGGAGTTATATTGGCAGAAGCATTGTGGTCAGGGAAGGCAAATCCATATCCATAATACTTTCTTTCCAGTGAGGATAAATTGGTGCCTCCATTGTGATCAGCCACGAGGTGGTTTTCTGGTCTTTCTCGGGGAAAGTTTCTGTAGAGCGGGCTCAGTATCAGTTTCTGCTGTTGACAGGTTAGGCACCCAACAGTGAGGGAAGGCCAACCTTGGTGACAGAAGTCCATGTTGCTGGGCCCACACATAACCTTATCCCTACCACTGTGGCCACTGAGCAAGGACTCAGGTAACTGTGGAAAAAGGCTGGTTGTCATACACAGACCAGTTCATCTTGTCCGCCTGGTTATTGAAAGTCTCTCCCTGTGGATGTCCTTTGCTTAGTCTTCACAAGGGGCACAGCTTTTTTTCACACCTTATGCTCGTTCTGAAAGTTTCATCACACGCCTCTTCCCACATCTTTGTCACCATCTGCCAAGTCTTTTTTTTCCTCAGTACCCAACATTTCAGTCAAACTGCCAATCAGTTTTATTTACACTTCTGACCCCCTCTCAATTCAGACAAAGTGGACAACCAAATGTATTGCTCAAAGTTCTGCTCACTGGGAGGATTTTCAACCACAACTGTCTTACTGGACCACTCCTGAATGGCGCTGTAATGCTACTTCAAGCTGATGCCAATAGATTGTGCAAAACCATTGTAAACTAGGCTTTAGCTTTTTCTTCCTCAGTGAACTGTCACCCCCCCACAGGCTATAGGTTAGTAAAGAAGCAGCAATGTAGCAGGAGTAGGTGCGCAGGAGACTGAGCCACCTCTTGTGCAACATGCGTATCTTCAAGAGCTAACCTCATTCTACATCTAATCTCATAGACATCATCTCCACTTGATACTAGATTGCTCATGCCTTCAACCAACCTTAGATCTTGGTGGGTCAGAAAGCATACAGTTCATCATGAAGCTCAGGTCATATGGTCTCCAGATGTCCCAGAACAGAAGTCCAATCTCCACCAGGGCTTAGTAGCAAACCAAAAGCTATTTCTGAAAAAAGAAATAGCTTTTTTTTTTTTCTTTTAGGTTGATTTATTGAGACAGCATATGCATGTGTGTGCATGTGAACAGGGAAGGGCAGAGAGAGAGAGATAATCCCAAGCAGGCTTTGCATAGAGCCCAACAGAGGGCTCAAACCCATGAACCATGAGACCAAGACCTGAGTTGAAATCAACAGTCAGATGCTTATCTGACTAACCCATCCAGGCACCTTAAGAGTTATCTATTCTAAAACCCTAATGGTCTATGTTTCTGTTTGTATGGCTCTTGTCAGCAGCTTCTAAAAGGACCTCCAAGGATCCCCATCTCTGGCTATCCATGCCCTTGAGTAATCCTGTCCCCTTTGGTGTAAGATGGACTAGTGGCTTGCTTCTAATAGAATTGGCAGAAATAATGGAATATCACTTCTAAGATTAGGTTATAAAGACTCTGGCTTCCATTTTAGGGGCTTTCGTTTGCTTTTTCTCTCTCTCTACTCACACTGAGAAAACAGGTGGCCTTGTTGTGAGAAGCCCAGTGGGAAAGCCCATGTGGCATGTCAAGGAACTGAAGCCCTCAGTTTACCTGCCTAGAAGGAACTGAAGCCTGCCAACAACCATGAATGAGGTTGGAAGTGGATACTTCAACTCTATTCAAGTTTTGGAATGACTGTAGCTCCACCCAGTGGCTTGGCTTGACTATAACTCATAAGATAATCAGCCAGAACCACCCAGCAAAATGATACTCTTGACAAACAAAAATTATGAAAGAAGGTTTGTTGTTTTAAGCTATTAAGTTTTGAAGCAATCTGTTATGCAGCAACAGATAAATATGATGACTCTCTGTTTACTTAGGGATTTTTTTACACAACATTGTATCTGATCAAGGAACTCATTTCTCAGCTAAACAAGCATACCAGTAAGGTCATTCCTATAGAATATGCTGGTCTTGCCAGGTGTGACATTCCTCAGAAGCAGCAGAGCTGAAAACAGCTTACTGAAGATTCAACTACAGTTCCAGTTGGGAAACAGCACTCTGAAAGGTTAGAGCACTATTCTATAAGATGTGGGCTCTTCTTGGGACCAGAGACTAAAAGGTATTCGTTCCTCCATAGCAAGAATATATGGACCAAAGGGTAGAAGTGATTACAGTTAATTACAATCCCCCTAAATTTGTTCCGAATCCCTGAAACTCTGTTGGTATAAGAGGTTTTAATTCCCAAAGGAGAAAGGCTTCCAAAAGAGGTCTTAACAAAGGTCCCGGTGAATTGGAAGATGAGACTTTCATTTGTCATGGAGAGTTCACATGCTATTGAAATAACAAAGGAAGCATCATTGTTTTTGCTGGGGAAAATTGGAGCAATTGCTCCCAATTACTAAGGGTAGGCTGAGTGGCTGTTCTAACATTTGAGACAAAGAGGACTATGTCTGGAGTCCGAGGTCTTCTCTGAGGTACCTCTGAGTACTCTAAAATCCAGTAGTAAAAATTAAGATAAAAAGAACTACAGCAACACATTAGAGAGACCACAAAGGTTTAGAAAGACCCTTTGGGAATGAGGCTATGGACTACATCCACCAGGAAGTGAACCCTGACTGGCTGCGGTGCCACTGAAGGTAAAGGGAACATAGAGTGTATAACAGATATGAACACATAGGAATGGAGCAGTTATGAAAATTTTCTTCTTTGTTGTTACATATATATTAACATATATTTACTGACTTTCCCCCTCCCTTAATCATCCCTCTTTTTTTTTTTTTAATGTTTATTTATTTTTGAGAGAGAGTGTGAGCAGGAGCAGGGGAGTGGCAGAAAAGAAGGGGGAGGCACAGAATTCGAAGTGGGCTCCAAGCTCCGTGCTGTGGGCACAACACCCAACGCGGGGATTGAACTCACAAACTGAGATCATGACCTCAGCTGAAGTTGGACACTCACCCGACTGAGCTACCCAGGCACTTCTACTACCCCTCTTTATTTTGCATAAGGACTATTATTAACTTTCTAATTTAGTCTGTATGTTAAAGAATATTCAGATGGGATTCAGTAATAGAAAATAACATCACAATTTAACAGATGAACGAAGGTAAAGGAAGGGAAACAAAAATAATACAAAAACAGGGAGGGGGGGATGGGGCGCCTGGATGGATTAGTCGGTTAAGCGTCCGACTTTCGCTTAGGTCATGATCTCGCGGTTCGTGGGTTCGAGCCCCGCGTCGGGCTCTGCGCTGACTGCCAGCTCGGAGCCTGGAGCCTGGAGCCTGTTTCAGTCTGTGACTCCCTCTCTCTCTGACCCTCCCCTGCTCGCACCGTCTCTCTCTCTCTCCTAGAAATTAAAAAAAAAATAAAAACATTAAAAAAAAAATAACAGGGAGGGGGACAAAACAAAAGAGACTCTTAAGTACAAAGTAAAAACTGAGTGTTGCTGGAGGGGTTTTGGGTGGGCGAGGGGCCTTATGAAGGGTACTTGCTGGGATGAGCACTGGCTGTGATATGTAGGCGATGAAATCAATGGATTCTACTCCTGAAATCACTATTGCACTATAAGCTAACTAACTCGGATGTAAATTAAAATTAACTAATTTTAAAAAAAAAGAAGAGAAAACAACATCACACAGGGATGGCTTTGGTGACTGTTGGGACTGTGGGCCTCTCTTTTGAGGAAGATTATAGAAATATCTTTGTACAAGGGATAGTTATATCTTGCTAGGCAAAAGTAAAAAGATGTTAATGTTTTAAGAAAGAAAATGTAAATGGATAATGACTGACAAAAATGATTCTGCTATTTACTGTCTCCGGGCTCCAGGTACACCTTTCCAAACTCTGTAGAGCTCTGTTTTCATGTGTAAATTATAATTTACAAGCCCGCTATCTCCTGGTAGGTCCTGCAAAAGGGAAGCCTGGGAGAAGCTGGGAGACAGGGTGGGAGAAAGGACTCTTCCCTCCAGTTCCTGTCAAGACTGCAGCTCCAGGGGCGCCTGGGTGGCTTAGTCGGTTAAGCGTCCGACTTTCGCTTAGGTCATGATCTCGTGATTCGTGGGTTCGAGCCCCGCGTCGGGCTCTGTGCTGACTGCCAGCTCAGAGCCTGGAGCCTGTTTCAGAGTCTGTGACTCCCTCTCTCTCTGACCCTCCCCTGCTCACGCTGTCTCTCTCTCTCCTAGAAATAAATAAAACCATTAAAAATTAAAAAAAAAAAAAAAAGACTGCAGCTCCAGCAGCAGCAGCGGCAGCCCGAGCCCATGCCCACGCTCCCCTCAGCTGGCCCTGCCACGTGCTGTGCTATGCCTCCTTGGCAGGAGGAATGTTAGCCCCACTGCGCCCCCCCGACTTGCGGGGCCAGGCCACGGGCACCTGTCCGCCTGCGTCCCTCCCCCGAGACTCTGAGCACTGGCTACAATGCCCCTGCAGTCTAATCCAGCTAAAATGTACCCCTTCGTGACAGATCTGCCTTCCAATCCCAGAGAACACCTACCTCCTTCAACCTCAGGTTCTGGTGACACCAGTTCTATTCGTCCGGGTCCTCCAGAGAAAGAGAACGGATAGATAGATTTTATACACACACATAAAAAGGAGAGAGGGAGAGAAGACATTGCCTTACAGATACTGAGAAGCCCCACAATCTGCCATCTACAAACTGGGGACCCAGTGAAGCCAGTGGTGTAGTTCAAAGGGCCAAGAGCGAAGATTCCAGTCTGGATAAGAACTAAGAAATAGGAACACTGAGGGCAGGTGAACACTAATGTCCCAGTCCAACAGTTAGGCAGAAGGGGACCTCAACCTTCCTTTGCCTTTGTTCTTCAAAGTCTTCAGAGGACTGGATGAGGCATAACCACAGGGAAGGACCCTCTGCTTTACTCAGGTCACCAATTCAAATGCTAATGTCTTCTGGAAATAAGATACTCACAGATACACAGAGAAATACTGTTTAACTGGTTACCTGGGCATCAAAATTTTTCATAAGTTTCAACAGTTACAGCAAAGAATCTCATTTCAATATTATAAACATTGCCATTTTCAGGGGCACTGGTTGGCTCAATCAGTCAAGCCTTCAATTCGTAATTTCAGCTAGGGTCATGATCGCACAGTTCATGGGACTGAGCTCCAAATTGGGCTCTGCACTGAGCAGAGCCAGCTTGGGATTCTCTCTCTCCCTTCCCCTCCCCTCCTTGAATCCTCTCTCTCTCTCTCAAAATAAGTAAATAAACATTTAAAACTAAATAAATAAATATTGCCATTTTCAAATAAAACTATTCCATTACTCTTAAACTTGTCCACTAGAGTCTAAATGCCATAGCTATTTGATATCCACCATCTCCATAAAAAGAAATACATTCCACTTGTCCCATAATTTCATCTTATTTTTATGCTTAAAAGTTCACCTTGTCCTGGGGCACGTGGGTAGCTCAATCAATTAAGTGTTTGACTCTTCATTTCAGCTCGGGTCCTGTTCTCACAGTTTCATGACTTCCAGCCTGGCACCCAGCTCTATGCTGACAGCATGGAGCCTGCTTGGAATTTTCTCTCTCTGCCTCTCGTTGCTCATACACTCTCTCTCTCAAAATAAATAAACAAAAACTTTTAAAAAAAGTTTACCTTGTCCTATTTCTCTGCAATAATAAAATGCATATTAATTTGCAATGTGTTAAAATTGTCAGTGAACACAAGACTCAAAAATGCTTTAAATTTCTCCTGGCTTGATTAATTACAATTAGTATTACCAAAGAACTGAGCATAACAAATACATGTTTTGATAAAAGTACAATTTTATGGATATATGTCTCTTAATGAGATTGATGCTGTTTTTTGTTTTCTTTTGTTTTGTTTTTAAAGCTCTACACCCAACATGAGACTTGAACTCATGACCCGGAAATCAAGAGTCCCTTGCTCTACTGAATCCAGGTGCCCCAGATTAAGACTCTTTTTTGGGGCGCCTGGGTGGCTCAGTCGGTTAAGCGTCCGACTTCGGCTCAGGTCATGACCTCACGGTTCATGGGTTCGAGCCCTGCACTGGACTCTGTACTGACAGCTCAGGGCCTGGAGCCTGCTTCGGATTCTGTGTCTCCCTCTCTCTGTCTCTCCCCTGCTCATGCTCGGTCTCTCAAAAATTGAATAAACATTAAAAAAAAAAAAGACTCTCTTTTTAAAAAATTAGATCATGTATCTACGGTACTGGGATGAGACAGAGCTCACTGGAAATCAACAGCAAAAATGGCTATCAAGCAAGTGTGGGGCTTAAAATATATATTTATAATTATATGCATATTTATAGAATATTAATAATCTGCAGACGCTGAAACACAACTCTGTATGGTAGGAATGAATAGAAAGCAAAGAAATAATTCTTCATTCCTACTAAGCAATAAACCCCCAAAGTTAAAAAAAATAGTGGTTTTACAGGGGCATCTGAGTGGCTCAGTAGATTAAGAGTCACACTTTGGCTCAGGTCGTGATTTCGCAGCTTGTGGGTTCAAGCCTTACATCAGGCTCTACGCTGACAGTACAGAGCCTACTTCGGATCCTCTATCTCCCTCTCTCTCTCCCCTCCTCCATTGGCGTGTACATACTCTCTCTCTCTCCCCCTAAAATAAAGAGAAAAATGGATTTAATCTTTATAGTAGTGTTGGCAAAGCTAATGAAAATATATCTCCTAATAATTACAAAAATCTTTACTTAAGAGTTTTTGGTATTATTTATTTTGCAAAAGAGGGGCTTGAACTCACAAAGTTCAACATCATGACCTAAGCTGAAATCAAGAGCTGAGTGCTCAACTGACTGAGTCACCCAAGTGCCCCAAGAGTTTTGTCTGTTTGTTTTTGAGAGAGAGAGAGAGAGAGAGAGAGAAAACAAGCAGGGGAGGGGCAGAGAAAGAGAGAGTCCCAAGCAGGCTCCCGATAATCAGTGCAGAGCCTGACATAGGGCTTGATATCACAAATGGTGAGATCATGACCCTACAGATCACAACTTGAGCCAAGATCAAGATTCAGCCACTTAACCAACTACGCCACTGAGAAGCCCCAGAAAAATGTTTTACTTAAAATTTAAGGTTGATCTGTGGAAAGTAAACACTGATGCTTTTATCTCCTTACTTAAAATCATGCAAATATATAAATAATATGCAAGTTTATATCTTAGTTTCGAGTAGGCTTTTCAGAGATAAATATTTTTAAATGTCCCTTTATTTGATGTCTTCAAGATCTTCAAGAATGGATAAAAAATACACTTGTCTGGGGTGCCTGGGTGGCTCAGTCAGTGAAGCGTCTAACTTCAGCTCCAGTCTGGATCTCTTGGTTTGTGGGTTCAAGCCCCATATCGGGCTCTCTGCTGTCAGTACAGAGGCCGCTTCCTATCTTCTGTCTCCCGCTCTCTCTGACCCTCCCCTGCTCTCTCTTTCAAAAATAAATAAAACATTAGGGGCACCTGGGTGGCTTAGTCGGTTAAGCGTCTGACTTTCGCTTAGGTCATGATCTCACGGTTCGTGGGTTCGAACCCCACGTTGGGCTCTGTGCTGACTGCCAGCTCAGAGCCTAGAGCCTATTTCAGAGTCTGTGTCTCCCTCTCTCTCTGACCCTCCCCTGCTCACGCTGTCTCTCTCTCTCTCCTAGAAATAAAGAAAAATTTTAAAAAATTAAATAAATAAACATTAAAAAAATTAAAACTAAATAAATAATAAACTTTTCTTTTGTGAAAAGGAAGAATGGCAATTATGAAAGAGAAGCAAAAAAGGAGAAACTGCAAAGTCCTACCTTGACAGCAAGCAACTCAATTTTAGGAGGAAGTACATATTTGAAAGAACTTAGGAACAAATTCTCTAAAAACTACTGTCATCTGCAAACTTGAAATTCATGGGAAGGCTTTGTGAAACCCAAGTGGTATGAATATCTATTTGAAGGTCACTGGTTTAAAAAATATTCTTAACAACCACTGTACATATAGTATCAAACCAACAGAATTACTTGTATTAAGAGGCCTTAAAAAACAGCAAAGAAACATCTAAAAGAGACTTTTAGATATAGAAGTAGAAATAGAAATACAATTTCCAACTCAAGGACAACAGTCTGTCTTCCTTAACATTAGTGTCCTACCTTGTACAATGACTAGCATGTTGTAAGAGCTCTGTGGAGGAGCGCCTGGGTGGCTCAGTCAGTTAAGCGTCCAACTTCAGCTCAGGTCATGATCTCATGGTTTGTGGGTTCGAGCCCCGTGTCAGGCTCTGTGCTGACAGCTAGCCTGTTTCAGACTGTGTCTCCCTCTCTCTCTGACCCTCCCCTGCTCATGCTGTCTCTCTCTCTCAGATAAATAAAACATTAAAAAAAAAAAAAGAGCTCTGTGGATAATGAATGACAGCATATAGGCAAGTAAATCTAAAAAAAGCAGAAGGCAGGGTGGGGGGGCTGACTGGCTCCGTGGGAAGAGCATATAACAGTTGATCTCAGGGTCGTGAGTTCAAACCCTAATTTGGGTGTAGAGAGGACTAATAATATGAACTTTAAATAAAAAGAGCAGAAAGGCATTAAGACAAGAGCAGAGGGGCACTGGGATGGCTCAGTCGGTTGGGTATCTGACTCTTGATTTTGGCTCAGGTTGTTCTCGCAGTTTGTGGGATCAAACTCTGCATCAGGCTCTGCACTGCCAATGAAGCTTGGGATACTCTCTTCCTCTCTCCCTGCTCCTCCCCCGCTCCCCTCCCCCCCTCAAAATAAATACATGAACATTAAAAAAAAAAAAAAGACAAGAGCAGAAATCAAACTGGAAAGGCAGTGTAAACAGCAACCAAAAAAAACTCTAAAGGGCTTAAGTAAAGAGAATGCACAGTCATAGCAATATTTAGATTATAAAAGAAACAAAACCAACAAGAGGGAAAATACAGAGAAATACAATTTTATTTGGGAAAAATAAATATAAATTCAAATCACTTCTGTGACTTAGCAGAAGTTTCTTTGCAGTTGTCCCACCTTCATTTTACCTGAGCTGAGACTCAACAACAGTGACACACTGAAGTCAAGATTAATCATAAACTCATCGTGTATCCTTGGTTGACCTTAAATCTCGGACTACACAATTCCCAGTTTCTGTATTCCAGCCTACCTCTTCCACACTGCTGCATACTCTGCCAGAAGCAGCAAGGATTTGATCACCCTACAGACCCCAAATTTATCACAACCCCTCCAAAACCTATACTAAAAGTATAGTTTTACTCTAAAATAGAGCTACCCCACATCTCATGTTCTACAAATGAGCTTATAAAATTTCGTCTACTTCATGAAAACATAAAATAGTAAGCAATACTATTATCATATCTTTCAAGCAAAATGAAGCCAGTGGTCCAAGGCCACAAAAATCACTGACTATCATCTATGATTATGTACATGGGAGTAATTTTATGTTGTTCGATGTGGACTAATTCAGCACTTTCTGAATGTATTATACTACCATCCCCTGGATCCATACCTTAAACTATGTTTTAATCATCATCATATACAGTCCAAGACAGAAAGAAGTTTAAGAGACTTCCTCACATCACATGTGTGGCTTGGCTGGTTAAGCATCCGGCGCATGGTTTCAGCTCAGGTCACAATCTCATGGTTTCTGGGACTGAGCCTCCATCAGGCTCAGTGCTGACACAGCAGAACCTGCCTGGGATTCTCTCTCTCCCTTTCTTTCTGCTCCTCCCACATTCCCTCCTTCTCTCTCAAAATAAATAAACTTAAAAAATAAAAAATAACCCTCTAAAAAATATTTAAAAAAACAAAACAAAAAAAAACCTTCCTCATTACATTACAGGACAGCATGTGCTGCTCGTTCACCAAACCGGTTTCATTTGAGTCACAGCCTCAACTGCCTACAGGGACCAGGAAGTCCTCTAAATGTGGAAGCAGACTAGGTGTAAGATACTAGACAGTGATGAAAAGCACATTCTGTTCTAAAGGCGCTCCATTATATTTTAATCAGATTTTGAATCTGTTGAATGTTTTGAAAACTAAACAAAAACATATCTGGGCTGAATTTGGACAAATTTACTAGGGTTCAATTTTGCAATCCTCATTGTTCAGCTTTCAAAACATTCAACAGATTCAAAATCAGTATTTACCAAGTGCCCACTGGAAAGAAGAAACATATAATTAGAACAAGAAAATGCTTATTAAATGTTATTGTTGACACAGCAAATACTTGTGCAAAAAGTTGTCTCATTATACGTGAGGTTTCAGTACCCTGATTAGTACCAGCCACAAATTAACAGACCAAATCTACATCCCTGACTTACTCCATTAAATAAGAAAGAAAAACACACTTCAGGTAGAAAAAAATACTCTAGTTCCATACTTTAATACTGAAATCAGCTATCATACATATCCATCAACTCTTGCATTTCAGTGTCTTTACCTCAGGAGATTATCAAAGTGAGATTAATTTGATGAGGCATTCTCAGCAAATCTATAACACTCTGTACTTCATCTACAAATTTAAGTTAGGTCCTTTAATAAGTTACTTCTTATTCACTGTTTTGTAGTATTTATGAAATGAATTAGTGCAATATATCATTGAGGTATTATTTAAAAGGCAAATACCCTATAGATATGGATTTGTCATCCCAATTCCTTGGCATTCAATAATATAAGTGTCTTTAGAGGAATCTTCTTCATCTTCTGATTTCTTCACAGAGAATTTAGCCTGAAACCAGAGAAGCGTTTAGTTTATAAGCATTGTAGTATATAAGAGAGACATAGAGCCCTTAAATCCAACTTAAATAGGTAAGCAGTTAATATCAAATTCATTTTATTGAAGATGCTAGAGGCACAAAGATCAAATGACTCATGAGAAATTCAATAGCCTAAATATAAAATATTTTGCTCCAGAAGCATGACTCTTGCTCAAAGGTAACATATACCTGTGGGGTCCCGTCAGAATGTACAGCCTGGGCCCTGTTCCACACCCACTGAATCACAACCCCCACGATATCTGCAGGCTAGGCAAATATCATTAGTAAAATCTCAACTGTTAACTATAATGTACCTTTACTACCTACTTCCTGTATTTTTCCTAAAACATGGCACTGAAGCATTTATAATTCTCTTATCTGGTCAAGATCAAGTTTTTAAATTCCCTCAAATTTTTCTTGCCAATTTAATTCCCTAACTATGCCAATTTAATTCCCTAACTATGCTATTCAAATCTAGCTCAGAGAAGGAAAGTGGGGGGAGGCCCTTCATCTTTATTGGTCTTAAATGGTATTTTTCACTTGTTAACTAATTGAAGTTGGGCTTTGAAATATTTGGTCTCTATCACTATATTCTGGAAACATGGTTTTCTTTTAAAGCTACTGTGATCATTCTAATAAAACAATTAAAATCAAAAGAACTGAGTAGGTTGAATTTGTAGCAAATGGATTTCAAATATGCCTAAGACCTGAGGATTGTATGAAACACAATTTGAAAACCATCATTCTGGGACCCTGCTTCCAGTTTCAGGATTATGTGACAGTATACTGATATACAGCAGACACTGAAAATTACTGTTGAATGAATAATCACTGAATTCTGACCTATATAGCCAACTCCCTGTGTGATTATATATATGTACACATTATATTTCAAATTGTAAGCATTATGTAAATATGAAACACCAGAACACTCAAGGAAATCATTTCTAGCCTATATATAAACATACTGAAACTACAAAAATGTAAAGCTAGGAGTCTTAATGAACTATGCACCAGTCTCTGATATTACAGATGAATTACCTGCACTGAGGCACAGAAAGATAAAGCACCGTGCCCCAAGTCACGGAGACAGCACAGAGCAGAACAAGAAACCAGAGCACAGTTTGAATTCCAGTTCACAGCACTCTCTACAACGTATTCCCTTCAAATAACATGTCAGTGTCTACTCTGTAAAAAGGACTATAAAAAGTGAGGACTATATGAATGTAACTTATTACTCCCTGCCACCAAAGAGATCATAGTTTACAAAGAAAAAAATGACAAGTAATAGCTACAAATACAGTATACATGGAATAATAAAAAGTACTGTTAACTATCTCTTGACATCAAATATAATTTGCCTTCAATTCCTATTAGCCTTTTCCTACAATTGAATCAAAATCTATCTACGCAGTCTAATAACAAGAAAAAAGGTATATGTTATTAAAAATCATACAAATAAACTGTCGGGAGTAGAGCAACTCCCAACTTTGTGCTTGCTACCCTTCTATTACAGTTTTTTTTAATAGTGTGCATTACTTTTATAATTTTTAAAAATACTTAAGATCAGTACCTTCGTTTATAAAATTCTGAGTTATAAATTATAGATCACTTTATGAAGTTACATTATAAAGACTATAGCAAAATAGAAACATGCATTACTGAAAAAGGTAAGAAATGAAGCTATATGCAGTAAGTATAAAACAAAAATGCAAAGAGAAACACTTTTAACAGGAAAATAAATGTCAACAGTGGTTGTACTGGCAAAAGGGAATTATAGGCAGTTTTTCCCCCTTATTTTCCAAATTTTTTATAAGGAAATTATATTCGTTTCAGAGAAAAAATATAAATTAATCATTTTTTTAAAAATTAAGAATCCTGCAGAAAAGGTATAAATATGAGCTTATTCACTACTAACCTATTTCACTAAAAAATTGTAAATCTACTCTTAAAAATTCAGAGAACTGGTTTTAAAATTTCAGCAAATATTCTATTCTACTGCAGAATCAAATGAAACTGAAATGTAAAATTTCATATAAATATTTAAGTTTACGGCCAACTAGGAATTCCTTATGATTTGATTTCATACTTCTCACAGAAGTATCTTTATACCATAAGGTGGCAGCGCACATGGGCTTTGCTCTGTGCTTTCCTGGATCTGGTCAAAGCCCAGCTCTGCCACCAACAAACCATGTGGTCCTGAGCAGTTAATTTAATCCCTTTACCTCACTTTACTCACAGGCAAAATGGGAATAATAATAAACAGCAACCTAACATGGTTATGTAGAGTTGAAGTGCCTAGGTGGCTCAGTTGGTTGAGCATTCAACTCTTAATTTAGGCTAGGGTTATGATCTCACGGTTTGTGTGTTCAAGCCCTACATCGGGCTCTGTGCTGGTGGTGCAGAGGCTGATTGGGATTCTGTCTCCCTCTCTCTCTGCCTCTCCCCTGTTTGCACTCTCTCTCTCTCTCTCAAAATAAACGAACTTTAAAAAATAAAAAAATATAATGGTTATGCAGAGTAGGATGATTCAGGGAAACTGCTGAGTCAGCCCAATGTCTGCCACACAAGAAGTACTAGGTGAGGGAAAACAATTATGACTGTCATTAAGTATTCTGTTTATTACAACCTGACCCAAAACTGGCTACGATAAAAATCAATTACTTTCTAATGGAATACTCACCTTTGCTAGTTGTTCAGCAAAATGTATAGCTGTTTGTGTATGGAGTGTAACTGGTCCTGTTTTTACTCTGGAAACTCCACAAGCTAATGCCATGAAAATGATCAGCTATTAAAAAAAGAACAAAGAAGAAAAATTTCACACATTTACTAATATTTGGAGTTAAAACTCTACTGCGTATCATATGAAAGTACTACTAGAAATCAAAATAGCTCAAAGAATTTCTAGTTCTTTAGGTTTCTAGAAGTCTTAAGAAATGATAGAAAACCTGTGTCACCCACAGTCTGTGCTGTGGTAGAGAAATGCTTAGCAGTAGTTGTCAATATAGATTTTCTAAAATTAGTGCTTAAGAATAAAACATAGAGTTAAAACTTAATATATCAGACCAACTGTTTCTACAAGATCGAATATATAATATGACAAACTTCTTCCATTGTCTAAAATCACATTTTTTTTAAGTTTATGTATGAGAGAGAGAGAGAGAGCGAGTGAGCGCATGTACATGAGGGGAAGGGGAGGAAGAGAGGGAGAGACAGAATCCCAAGCAGGCCCTGCTGCTGAAATCAAGAGTCAGACACTTAACCAACTGAGCCACCCAAGGGCCCCTAAAATTACAGTTTAGTGGGTAAATAAATACACTAGTACAGAATTCCTGAGAGTACAGAGTGCACCATGGCAAGAAGGAAGAGACTAGAAATAAGGGAAACAAGAAACTCGTTAAAGAGTGGTTCCTGGGTGGCTCAGTTGGTTAAGCATCTGACCTTGGCTTGGGTCATGATTTCACGGTTCGTGAGTTTGAGCCCTGTATTGGGCTCTCTGCTGTCAGTGCAGAGGCCGCCTCAGATCCTCTCCCCTTCTCTCTGCCCCTGCTCTCTGTCTCTGTCTCTTTCTCAAAAATAAATAAGTAAATAAATAAACATTTAAAAAACAAAAAGAAACTAGTTAAGGGGCCCCTGGTTGGCTCAGTTGGTGGAGCAAGAGACTCTTGATCCTGGGTTTTAAGTTTGAGCCGCGCACTGAGTGTAGAGTTACTTAAAAAATAAAAAAAGGAAAGAAACCAGTTAAGAAACCCTAAAGAATACATTTCTAAATGCAGACTGATGGTTTGAGATTAAGGAGAAAAAAGTGAGGTAAAGAAAAAGAAAATCCATCAAGACAGGTGACCATAAAAAGATCTGACTTGCAAATATTCACCACCATTTCTCCATATGAACAGACGTGTCCGGTGTAAGAGGTCTATCACACATCCAAGGGAAGATGCTGACAGGCACAAGGGACAGAGTAAAGGAAAAGGCCTGAACTAGTTGCTATAAATTTGGGAGTTGTCTGTGCACAGGTGAGACATAAGCTATGAGAATGGACAAAACAACTGAGGGAGTGAACACAGACGAAGAAGAGGCCTGGGCCGAAGCCTAGGGACTCTCCAAAACTTAGAGGTTGAGAAGATGAAAACCACAATAACGAACTACCAAAGAGACTAGAATACACGCCAGGGAGATGGAAAGAAAATAGTGCTTCAGAAACCAAGGGAGCAAAGTATTTAGAGAAGGAAAAGAATGACCAATTGTAGCAAATGCTGTGGCCAAGTGAAGATGAAAACTGAAATTTGAGGAATATAAATTCCAGAAAAATATTTAAAAACTGGTTGAACTCGGGGCGCCTGGGTGGCGTAGTTGGTTAAGCGTCCGACTTTCGCTCGGTCATGATCTCGCGGTTCGTGGGTTCGAGCCCCGCGTCGGGCTCTGTGCTGACTGCCAGCTCAGAGCCTGGAGCCTGTTTCAGTCTGTGACTCCCTCTCTCTCTGACCCTCCCCTGCTCACGCTGTCTCTCTCTCTCCTAGAAATAAATAAAACATTAAAAAAAAAAAACTGGTTGAACTTGGGACACACCAATCAGCCTCTCAAAGTCAGTGATAAAACTTATATTCATCGGGGGCAACTGGCTGGCTCAGTCTGAGGAGCATGAGACACCTGATCTCAGGATCGAGTTCAAGCCCCACATGGGGTGTAGTAGTAATTACGTAAATTAAAAAAAAAAAGAAAAAGAAAAAACCCTCAAAAAGAAATAAAATAAAATGTATATTCAATCTAATTATCAAATACTCAAATCTAATAGATTCAAAGGTTTTTATCCTAAAATCATTATTACCTGATCTTGCAGATACTCATCCACAGCACCACCATGTCTAAGATTTGCTAACAGCATTTCGGCAGCTTCAATTCCAACCTTGTCTGCATTCACACCTACAACAGACACAGTGTAAAAGAAAAACAAATTAATTACTAAGAGGCAAAGAGTTGAATTAGTATATCCCAGTTAGCACAGGGACAGCTTTTTTAAGGACTCTGAACTCACCCAACCAATTCACTCAAGATTTTTAAGTATATTTAATCTTCTGAGAGCTTAGCACATGCAAATAATTTTTATCTTTACATGAACTTAGTGGAGCAAAAACCAGGCTGTATTTGGCCCTGTTTTAAAAGTATTAATTATGGGGGCACCTGGGTGGCTCAGTTGGTTGAGTTGGTTAAGCTCAGTCAAGTGAATATGACTTTAGCTCAGGTTATGATCTTGCAGCTCATGAGTTCGAGCCCTGCATCAGGCTCTGTGCTGACAGCTCAGAGCCTGGAACCTGATTTGATTCTGTATCTATCATCTATTCCCTCCTACCATTATAACTCTAAAAATAAGTACTTGCATTCTGAAACTGTGTTGTCCAAAGACAAGTTAAAAATAAAAGTAATCTAATATGACAAAGTAAGAAAAAAGTGTTGATGGAATATTAGCAATTTTTTCAGGGCTGGTCAGCAAAGTTAATTTTAAGTATTGCTAATAACAAAGTATGATTGCTTTACAACCTCAGTGCAATATATCTAAAACTATCACCTACCCTGGCAAACTAACTCTACCTCCTGTGTTACAAGTTGAAATGTTTCTAGGTGTCCAAGCTAGAAATTTAGGTCATTCTTCACATTGCCTTCCGAACTTCCCATATCCCACTGGTCACCAAATATCTACTTCCTCTCCTAATAACCTTGTATCAGTTCTCACCTCTCTAACCCCAATGACTGCATCCCTTTGTAAAAGTCCTCATCATTTCTGACCTAAACAGCTATAATAGTCTTGTCTTCCTGCCTCCAATATGGTTTTCCTGCCTGTAATCACCTATACAGCTATCAGAATTACCTTTCCAAAGAGCTGATATTACATTCTTCCTTAAAATCTTTACGCATTCAGGGCACGTGGGTAGCTAAGTCAGTTAAGTGACTGACTCTTGGTTTGGTTTTGGCTCAGTTCATGATCTCATGGTTTGTGAGTTCAAGCCCCATGTCAGGCTCCGTGCTGACAGTGCAAAGACTACTTGAGATTCTCTCTTTCCCTCTCTCTCTGCCCGTCCCCTGCTTGCTCTCACCTCTCTCCCTTCCCTCTCTCTAAATAAACTTTAAAAAATGTTTTTAAATCTTTATGTTTTTATGATGAAACCCAAATTCCTTTATATGACCTGTCAACAAAGTCCTTCAAAATCTGGCCTCTGTCAACCTCTCTAACTTCATCTCCACTCCCCACTCCAGACCCTACACTCATCATACATAGTTGTAGTTGCCCAAAGACAGAACAACACTCTTTTGTGTCAGCACTGTCCTTTGTCCTTCCTCCTTGGCTCACTTTCATCTGGTTAATTTCTACTTATCTACAGAACCTAGTGGAAGATTACTGAATGGCAGAGGCCAGATTTGGGGTCAATCAGCCCCCAAAGGAATATTAGCTGTTCTTCTCCTGTGTTCCTATGATACCCTGGGAATACTATGCTCTGTCTCCTCTAACCAACTAAGCCAGGAAACAGGACAGTGGCTCACATGTCTGTGACCCTAGTAAACAAAACACGGAACATCTTAGTACCCAATGAACTCATATTCCACCCAATGTCTGCCAAGCACTTATTACTTACATGGACTCCCAGTCTCTGCTTTATATTTTGTATTATCTTTGTTTCTTCAAGTCTGCTGTAGATACAGTATGCAATAGCTCACTATCCACATTGATTCTTTACAGTCCCTAACAAGTAATTAGTGTACTCTAAATACATATTTTTTATCACTACTTCTCAAACTTCATTATACCTCAGAAATATGCTGTGAGCTTCTTAAGACAGATCCTTGGGCCCAACTTCCAGAGATTCTAATTTGATAGGTATGGAATAAGTCTCAAAATGTGTTTTTCTAACAAAATGTCAGATCATGCGGATATGTTACCTGTCCACCAACCATAGTTTAAACAGCACAGTTTTAAATAGAATTCACTTAAGTCAGGCCAACTGGAGATGTTAATTTTATTTACTCTATAATGTTGTTAAGATTTGACACCCAACGAGTATCTACATCTACCAAATGAGAAATGAGGAGACTAAGATTATCTGAAATTTATTGTACTCAGCAATAATAATGCGGCAAAACAGCACAGCAAGGGTAATAAGCATCTTTGAAAGATCTACAAAATAGGAATAAAGCTATCAACTACCACACAAACATCAAGAAGTTCAACTAGGAATCGCCTTGATGGCAAAAGTAACTTCAAATATTAACAATCAGATGTATACATGTCTCTCTTCTTCCATATATGCTAAATCTTAACTACATTTCCCTTCCACAAAAATATTGTTTTTTGAAATCACTAATATAACTGATGCAGGGAAGAATCATCAATGGACACTAAAACCACTGGATGAAAGCTGTATAGGAATAAGATAATCAGATGGTATCAAAGTATTCTTCCAGATTTCTTACTACCTAAAAAAAAGGGAAAGAATTTATAGCAGACATACCTGGAGGACACTACATAACTAAATGATCACAGTCACCTTTACCAAGAAAAGACAAACTGACATTCTCACTAACTCTGTTGTGATACAATGAAATGTACACAGCCACCTATGCAATATTCCTGCTAAAAATGTTTCACCTAAAAATATTTAATCATGAGACAATCAGACAAATCCAGATTGTGGGAAATCCTATGAGAAAATGGCCTGGACTTTTCAAAATGTCAGTATCATGAAAGGGGGGAAAAAAACCAGTGAAACTTTCTGCAGCAGCAAAGAAACTAAACAGAAATGATGACCAATTTCTGGGAGTGCTCAAAAAAGAAAATCCCCCATTGCTCTAAAAAATATTTTGGAGGTAAGTGGTTATGTTAAATATAACAGACAAATTCTTTGGGTGTAAAAATGGTATTGTGACTATATAGGTATTGCTCTTTGGATATCCATGCTGCAGTATTCAGGGGTGAGATATGCTATCTCCAACTTATATTTGAATAGTTCAGAAACACACACAACTTGGAGCTAATAGTTGACTGCAGGTAAATCTAGGAGAACAGTGTTATAGATGCTCATTAATCATTCAACTTTCTTGTAAGTTTGAAAATTTTCAAAGTATAAAGTTAGGAGAAATACTGAAAGTTTAACTGACTCCAAAACAGAACTAGTTAATCATGTTCTTTCAAACTTGTCTTCTTATATGCTATAATGGTCTAATCCTGACAGGTAATTAAAAAATTTTACACTAGCACTGGGTTCTGTGGACTTCATTTATCTGTACCTCGTTTACCAAGTGATGATCCAGCAAACAAACAGCCAGTAGATGTCTCAGCAATAATGCTAAATAGAGGGGAGAAAAAAAAGGATTACTATCTATGTAATAAATATTCTAAAATCACATGCAAATACAACCAGGGGAATAGTGGTTATTAAACACGTAGCATTAGATCTACTTAGCATGCAAAAGTAGGATCTCTCCATCTTAGCATCAGTACTGTCAAAAGTCTCATTCAACAAAAAGGATGATTAGCACTCTCCATCTTCATCAGGGCATCAGTACCTGTCAGCTCTTCTGATACAAAGTCACACTAGATTCTAATCCATTCACAGGTAAGGAATGGCTCTCCTGGAGGTTGTCATTCACATTAAATGATACCATTATCTATGCACTATAAAGTGTTTTATTATTATCATAAAGTGAAAAGTTCTTCCTATGTATTTGAATATAAGTGACCAACTTAATACAGACTGCTATATGCTTAGGATGTTATATATCAACCTCATGGTAACCACCTAGAACTTTGATACACAGAAAATAAGGAGAAAAAAACACTACCAAAACTGATCAATTACAAAGGAAGCAAGAGAAGAAGGAATAGACAACTACAAAAACAACCAGAAAACAAATAACAAAATGGCAATAATTACATATCTATCAATAATTACAGTAGCCAATAGCAACTCAAGTGTCCATTAATAGATGAATGGAAAAAGAAGATGTGGTATATACAATGGAATATTACTCAACCTTAAAAAGGAATGAGATCTTGCCATTTGCAACAACATGGACAGACGTAGAGGGTATTACACTAACTGAAATAAGTCAGACAGAGAAAGACGAGTACCACATGATTTCACTGACATGTGTAATCTAAAAAACAAAGCCAACAAAAAGCACAAAAGACCCATAAATACAGAGGACAAATGGACAGTTGCTAGGGGGATGGGCAAAATGGGTGAAGAGGAGTGGGAGATACAGGCTTCCTATTACAGAATGGATGAAAGCCACAGCAAAGGGAATACGGTCAGTGGTACCGTAATGGCATTATAAGGAGACAGACAGAAGCTACACTTGAGGTGAGCAAAACAGAACATATTGTCAAATCACTATGTTGTACACCTGAAGCTAATGTAACATTGGGTCAACTATACTTCATTCAAAAAAAACCTTTTTACAGAAATTTTTGGTTCTGTTTTAGTTTTTAGATAGTATTATCAAATGTGGAATGTTTATACATTCAAACCCTTTAGTAGAAATTCTGAAAAAGAGACTTTCTATTCACAAGAGATACTCTTATACCTCAAAAACTCAATTAAAGCTTAAATTGGGGGTACCCGGATGGCTCAGTCAGTGGAGCATGCGACTTTGATCTCAAGAGTTGTGAGTTCAGACCTTCAATTCAGTGTAGAGATTACTTAACAATGAAATCTTCAGGGGCACCTGGGTGGCTCAGTTAGTTAAATGTCCAACTCTTGATTTCAACTTAGGCCATGATCTCACAGTTTGTGAGACGGAACCCTGTGGTGGGCTCTGCACTAATGGCACAGAGCCTGCTTGGGATTCTCTCTCCCTTTCTCTGTCCCTTCCCCACTTGCACTGGCACATGTGTGAACACTCTCCCTCTCAAAATAAATTAATGAAAAAACTAACTTTAAAAAAAAGCATTTTTATATTTAAATCAACAACTCATAATTAAATAACATAATTCTTTTCTAAATGGACCTTTGCCATATCTACTATGTACATATGTATGGACTTATATTTGAGGCACAGAAAAACAACTGGAAATATTTCTCTCAGGAACAGCTTCAAAGGCTAACTTCTGATTAGCTTAAACACTTAAGTTCTCTTAAATGTTAAGAGCAAAAGGGCTCTTACAATGTAATAAAAGGCAAACCATCCTCAGAAAGAAAAATTCAGAATAAAATAGTCAACTTAATTCATTCCTACTGGTTTGGGTTGGAATGTCCTTAAAAATGTGCCTTTTTAAAACTGTAAAACTTAAACCAAAAAACTACAAATCTTTAATTTAAACAGGATAATTATTTCAGAGCTTTCAATCAGTATCCAGGAAAAAGTATATTGTCTTACATTATTCCGTTTCCATTGCCAAAGGCTTGGTCTTTAGGTTCCTGAACAGGCTGGATGTTAACATACAGATCCCTAATCTCCTTTCTGATGCATCTTACAGCTGCCGCCGCCATGTCTTTTGCCACCTAGCTTGGCAGGACAGAAAAAGAGAATAAAATAATGATTATTTTGACAATTGTTTTCAAGCTTTCAAAGACAAGTACAATAATTAATATCTCTTACATGCATTAAAAAAACTTGATTTTCAAGTGTAGCACAAAAGTTTAGGGAAAAGTTTTTTTTCTAATTTTTTAATGTTTTATTTATTTCTGAGAGACAGAGAGACAAGGTGAGCAGGGGAGAGTCAGAGAGAGGGAGACACAGAATCTGAAACAGGCTCCAGGCTCTGAGCTAGCTGCCAGCACAAAGCCCGACGCGGGGCTCAAACCCACAAACCATGAGATCGTGACCCGAGCTGAAGTTGGACGCTCAACCGACTGAGCCACCCAGGCGCCCCAGGAAAGTTTTAATTAAATTTACTAAAAAATTAAGTGCTTTGGGCCATCTGGGTGGCTTAGTCAGTTGGCCATCTGACTTCAACTCAGGTCATGATCTTGTGGTTTGTGAGTTCAAGCCCCACATCAAGCTTGCTGCTGTCAGCAAAGAGCCCACTTCAGACCCTCTGTCTCTCTCTCTCTCTCTCTCTCTGCCCTGTCCTTGCTCACATGCTCTCTCTCTCAAAAATAAATAAAACATTTTCAAAAAATTAAGTGCTTTTGGGGTGCCTGGCTGGTTCAGCTGGTAGAGCACGCAACTCTTGATCTCAGGGTTTTAAATTTTACTCCCACACTGAGTGTAGAGATACTTAAAAAGAAAAACATTAAGTACTTTCAAAAATTTCAAAATTTAGATGACATAATACTTACCAAGACCCACGTACACTTCTAGACAACTTACTTTAAATGGCAAAACACCAGCAACAAAAGCTCTTCCATATATCTTAGTCACAGAGCCACGGTCAGTTAAATTTATTGGGTTCAACTGTTTAACAGGTGACATTCGGACAATCACTTCACCACCCCCTTTTGGGTAATAGCCCCTACAAAAAAGCATGACAAATACTCACATAAAGTGATTGTAGGATAAAAATACAGCTCAACATTTACAGTAAAATAACACATGAATTAGATCCAAATATGTAATTCATCTTTGAAATTTCCAAACAGCATTTTAGATCTGTGCTATCCACTTTGGTAGCCACAAACTATATGTGACTATTTAAATTTAAATTAAATCTAAAACTCAGCTCCCCAGTCGCACTAGCCACATTTCAAGTGCTCAGCAGTCTTACGTGGCTTGTGGCTACCATACTGGACATCCAGGGAACATGCCTGTCAATGAAGAGAAAGTTCTTTCTGACAGTGCTGTTTTAAAATATAAATTCCTTGATGGTAGGACTTTGTCTACTTTGTTCCTACTATACTCCTGCCTAAAACAATGTCTGGTAAGTAGGAGGTACTCAGTAAAATACGATGAATATTAAGTAGTTAAACACAAACAAAATTTTAACTCAAATATTTAGTGTCACTTATTTTATAGAAGATGATGGGAACGTACAGATGAGAGTAACTGCTCCTATCTACCTGAATACCATCTGGTTGAGAGATGGCTCTACAAACAACTTACTGGAACACAAGTCAGGCTGTAAAAAAGACTACAAGGGAGGTGCCAATATGAATTCCAACTGAGACACACTCATGGACAATTCCCACAAGAAATTACAAGTTACATTTTGAAAAAATATAGGATTTCCAGTTTTTAGGAGAGCAGAGAAGGAAAAATATGAACAAAGACATGAAAGCCCCAAGGCAGAAAGTAAGTTTAAAGAACAGTAAGCAATCATGTTAGAATACATGGAGGGCAGGGGCACCTGGGTGGCTTAGTTGATTGAGTGTCCAACTCTTGATTTCTGTTCAGGTCATATTCCCAGGGTCATGGGATCAAGCCCTGAGTCAGGCTCTGTGCTGAGCATGGAGCCTGCTTAAGATTTTCTCTCTCTTGGCAAACCATGAGAGACTCTTGAATGCTGACAAAAACTGAGGACTGATGGATGTGGGGGGGAGGAGGGATGGGCATGGAGGAGGACACTTGTGGGGATGAGCACTGTTATGTGGAAACTAATCTTATAATAAACTATTGGTAAAAAATAAATTAATTAATTAATTAATTAAAAAAAAAGAAGAAGAAACAGAATGAAGCTAACAGTAAAATAAAAAGTATCGGAAACCAAAAAAAAAAAAAAGATTTTTCTCTCTCTTTCCGGGGCGCCTGGGTGGCTTAGTCGGTTGAGCGTCCAACTTTCGCTTAGGTCATGATCTCGCGGTTCGTGGGTTCGAGCCCCGCATCGGGCTCTGTGCTGACTGCCAGCTCAGAGCCTGGAGCCTGTTTCAGTCTGTGACTCCCTCTCTCTCTGACCCTCCCCTGCTCACGCTGTCTCTCTCTCTCTCCTAGAAATAAATAAAACATTTAAAAGAGAAAAAAAAAGATTTTCTCTCTCTTTCCTTCTGCCCCTGCCCCCCGACTCCCACTCATGCTCACTCTCTCTCAAAAAAAGAAAGAACATATGGAGAAGGGGGAATGAAGTTATTAGAAAGGTAAACTGCAACAGGATTGCAACACACTTAAATGTCACACCAGGAAATCTGACCTTGTTATTATGTGGCAGAAGGGAAGCCTTGAAGGGAAATAACCTAAATGCCCAATGTGCTTCCTAGGAAAATAATTCTGACTGCACTGTGGAAAAGAATCCCTTTTATGACTGTGCAGTGTCTAGTCCAGTTGTCTGCACACAGAAAGTATTCAATCTGTACTGAGCATGGACACTAGATATAAAGGTCCCTCAGTGTAGCATTTCCCTTGAAAATATGTCTCCCGAGAAACAAGCAAACACTATATACAGCTGCTTTCAAGTTCCCATGTCTATGCTGCTTACTGTTTTTAAGCCACAAAACATAATTATTTCCTACAAGAAGTAGTGGGCTCCAGAATAATTCTCTATAGTTTAACTTTCCCACTATTTTTTGGGCACAAATGGTGGGTCAAGGGGCTAACAAATAAGTAACTTACCTCATTTTAATATCACAATTAAATTGGAAACCAAATTTTTCCACAATTGGCTTAAAAACCTGAAAAATAAGTTTATTGTGACATTAACCACAAATGTTCACTGATTCAACAAGTATATTCACTAAACAAAAGTGCTCTGCACTGAGCTGACAAGAAGGTACTACAGATAAACACTGATACAAAAATGTGCATACTAGTTCTGTTTCTCAAATAAAATACTGACATGTAAACTAACCTTAAAAGTTTAACTTTTAGTTAATCAGCGTTGTGCAAGTCTATCAAATGAAAAAAATATCAGAACTCACACTCCTCGATCCCCGTGGTTATTTTACTCCACAGGACAGTATTTCCTAGCCCTTCTCGATATAATACATAAGAAATTAGGGGATAGTGGTGAACAGCATTCCATTCTGCCTTCTCATTATACACTGAAATCTCACTGCATATTAATGTTTATCTTCATTTTTTTCTTTTAACATTACAAACAAAAGCATTTTCCTGACATCATAAAATTCTTCCTAAACAGTATCTGAATAATTGTATGGCATTCTAGCATAATTTACTGAACCATTCCCTAAGTCCTCATTATTACATAATTATGTGTACATTATATAACGATTAATACAGTATATAATGCTCTGTTCAAATATCTTTAACATTTATCTTCGGCCTCATTCTGTAACATTTAATTAGGGTCATTTCCTTGAAGTGGAATTATTAGGTGAAGAGATAGTAACTTTCATTACACACCCTTATCAAACTGAATTTTAAAAGATTATACCATCTAGTAAAATGGCAAAAAAAATTAAATTCCATATCAAGCGCTGGGGAGATGCAGCAGAGCTGAAACTCTTATACGGGGCTGGTGAAAATGCAAAACCACGCAGCCACTTTGGACACCAACACAATCTGGCAATCTGTCATAAAATCACATCTATACTTACTATTACCAGCAATGCCTCTCCTTGGTAATCACCCATAAGAAATGAAAACTTACGTTCACATAAAAAAACCTGTATGTAAATGCTTACACAGACTGTATTGATATTGCCAGAAACCAGAAACATCCCAAATGCCCTTCAACAGATGACTGGATGAAGAAACTGGGACATCCATATAACAGAATACTACTTCTCTCTTATTGCCAAAACAAGTGACATGGACAAATCTCAAACATATTATGGTAAATGGGGAGAAAGACAGGCTCAAAAGGCTACATACGGTATTATTCCTATATATGGCATTCTGAAAAAAAGGCAAAACTATGACAGAATAGATGAGCAGGTGCCAAGGGCTGGGGCAGAGGACTGATTACAAAGGGGTATGAGGTAATTTCTTACAGTAATTCTGTATCTTGACTATGGTGGCTGGTTCACAACCATGGGTCAAAAATCACAGAACTGTATGCTAAAAAGGTATATTTTACTATAATTATACCTCGATAAACCTGGAGGAAAAAAAGAGGACACCGCTTCTCTCTCCTACTAAGAGAGTCAACACTGAGTTTCATCATTCTGAAAATTTATAGTCAAAATGATATTTAATTTTTTTTTACAAATAGTTTATTGTCAAATTAGTTTCCACATAACACCCAGTGCTCATCCCCACAAGTGCCCTCCTCCATGCCCATCCCCCTCTCCCCCCACATCCACCAGTCCTCAGTTTTTGTCAGCATTCAAGAGTCTCTCATGGTTTGCCTCTCTCCCTTTCCGCCACCATTTCTGCCCTTCTTCTCCCCCTTGTTCCTCCATCAAGTTCCTCCTAATCCTCCTATACGTGCACACATATGATATTTGTCCTTCTCTGCCTGACTTATTTCGCTCAGCATAACCCCCTCAAGGTCCATCCATGTTGCTACACATGGCCAGATTTCATTGTTTCTCATTGCCATGTAGTATTCCATGTATAGATAAACCACATCTTCTTGATCCATTCATCTGTTGATGGACACTTAGGCTCTTTCCATGTTTTAGCTATTGTGGAGAGTGCTGCTATGAACATTGGGGTACATGTGCTCCTATGCATCAGCATTTCTGTATCCCTTGGGTAAATTCCTAGCAGTGCTATTGCTGGGTCATAGGGGAGTTCTATTGTTAGTTTCCTTAGGAACCTCCACACTGTTTTCCAGAGGGCTGTACCAGTTTACATTCCCACCAACAGTGTAGGAGGGTGCCCGTTTCTCCACATCCTCGCCAGCATCTAGAGTTCCCTGATTTGCTCAAAATGATATTTAATTTAAAAAAATTTTATCTTATTGAGGTAAGAACACTTAACATGGGATGTACCTCTTAACAAACTTTTAAATGTAGCATATATTATTGCTGACTACAGGTAAATGTTGTACAGATCTCTAGAGCTTATTCATCTTGCTTAACTGAAATTGTATGCCTGTTGACTAGGAACTCCTCATTGCCTTCCTCCTATACCCCATTCCACTATTTGATTCTATGAATTTGATTATTTTAGATACCTTATACTAGTGGAATCATGCCACTATTTGTCTTCATGTGACTGGTTATTTCACTTATCATCACGTCCTCAAGGTTCATTCATGCTGTCACATATTCTAGAATATCTTTTTCAAAGCTGAATAGTATTCCACTGTATGTATAAGCCACATTTTCTTTATCTATTCATCCATCGACAGACATTTAGGTTGTTTTCTCATCTTAGCTATTATGAATAGTGCTGCAATGAACATGGGAATGCTAATATCTCTTCAAGTTCCTCATATTTTAGTCCTTTTGGATAAATACTCAAAAGTGGGATTTCTGGATTATATGGTAGTTTTGTTTTTAATTTTTTCGAAGAACTTCCACACTGTCTTCCATAATATCTGCACCATTTTGCATTCCAACTAATAGTGTAAGGGTTCCAATTTCTCCATATCCTCCTCAATTCTTGTCAAACACATGTTTAGTTTCTGTTTTGAGGTTTTTCTTCCGAAACATAATCCTTATATTTATAAAATGATTGATTTATATAATAAGAATATAATTCATGCAACAATTACACTTGAGGTTTTAAAAGAATTCACTAGGAACACTGTTCCAAGATATAACATAAAATCTAAAATAAACATAATCAATCCCTTCCTTACCTTCTCCCACAACAGAACTAGACACCATGCAGAAATAAACAGGTATACACACACACCACTCAGGATATATTTAGAGAATGGAGATTCAGAAGAATACATTAGATCATCTTCAGTTCACCGACAACAACGAAAGGCCTTACCATGGCTGTGTAATCAATCTGTGGTGCCATTTCAGCATTAGTTCCACCTTTTAAACGAAGTTCTGACGGAGAAGCAGCAAAGAGAACACAGGGCATTGAGACCTGCATCAAGAGGCACACACTCCTAAGGAGAAGGCAAACAGGCTTAGCTGCATTTTCTTTTGAAAGTCTTACAAACATGGTATTCCTGAAGCACAGGCACATCACCAAGACACACTGCAGACAACTGGGAAGGCAGGCATATACCCCAAGTCTAAAGTTAATAAACACCCCTTAAAAGAAAAAAAAAAAAAAGAAGAAGAAGCAGGGTGTGCCTGGCTGGCTCAGTTAGTAGAGCATGCAACTCTTGATCTCGGGGTCATAAGTTCAAGCCCCAGGCTGGGCGCAGAACTTACTTTAAAAAAAAAATTACCCCAGGAACTGAACAATAAAATCCTGAATTTTAAAGAAAGACACTATTTCATAGAAAGAACTGTTCTTTTTTTTTTTTTAATGTTTTTTTATTTATTTCTAGGAGAGAGAGAGAGACAGCGTGAGCAGG
Organism: Proteles cristata cristata; assembly: GCA_017311185.1. NCBI lineage: Eukaryota > Metazoa > Chordata > Mammalia > Carnivora > Hyaenidae > Proteles > Proteles cristata. The sequence goes on along the minus strand of JAESUZ010003327.1, from coordinate 108,454 downwards.
GGAAGGTCAAAGAGAGAGGGAATGACAGACTGAAACAGGCTCCAGGCTCTGAGCTGGCAGTCAGCACAGAGCCCGAAGCGGGGCTCGAACCCACGAACCGCGAGATCATGACCTAAGCGAAAGTCGGACGCTTAACCGACTAAGCCACCCAGGCGCCCCGAGAAGGAACTGTTCTTAAATGATCAGCAAATCTGGGTTTGAATTAAACATTAATTTACAAAGCAAAAAAAGATTTTTTTTAAATGACACCATTTTTATAACATTTTTATAAAAGGATTCTTGAAAGTGTAATTTATGAAAATGCATTTAATACAAAGTCTAAAAATACACCATAGGAAATAGGGTCAATTAAACTGTAATAACGTTCATACAGTGACAGATAATTAGACACACAAAAGTCAAGGCCTAGAAATACTTAAATAGTTTTATCTAATCTCTACCATGCACAAGGCATTGTTCCAAATATCAAGTTAAGATGTTAAGATATAGATCCTACCATCATGGAGTTTATGATATGATAGAATAATATTTCACAAAGACTGACAGCTGAATATTTTACATGGAAATAAGTTTAAAGAAAATAATCTTTCTGTAACTCACCTCTGTTTGCTCATTTTAGTAAAATAATGTAAGAAATCATGAGAAATAATTATAGAATATGAAGTATTTTACAAAATGAAACACTTGGTCAGATTTTCTAAACGAGCTGTCACATTCATACACAGCATAGATTAGATACAGATGTAGCGTAGATTAGACATAGCCTCTAATACCAAAAGATATCACTTAAATTTCTTATTTAAGTAAGAAGAAGTAAAGAAGAAATAAACAGTTTCTATCACTGACAGTGCATATCACTAATTTAATATAGATTTACTGACCGTATAATGCGGTAGATATTATAAGAGAAAACGTGTACAATATAATCCCTGTTCTCAAGGAGTTAAGCCTAGGAGCAAGTGAAAAAACTTGGAAATGTTTAGTTTACAGTAAACCATAAGGTTAAAACTACTAAACTTCTCAGTGTTTATTCCCTTTGAAGGATGCAACATTTAAAGTTTCTCCCTACTCCTCTGATAAAATCAGATTCTAAGAACAGCAAAGAAAACCTTACTTTTAGGAATAAGAAATAGCAAAAACAATGGTAGACGCTTGAGAAAACACATGGTACTGTAATCACAGTTAAGGATAAAAATGTTAGAAAGTGAAGAAGTAAGATATGTTTTCTTGCTAGGAAAAAGCTTGTTTTAGTCTCCTAAATGGAGCTGGATTTGCAACTTTAAACTGATGTCCCTCCTACATTCTAATTCTAGTTCTGTCTCTGACTTCAAGACCTTGGATACATCACTTAACACCAGAGGGTCTTTATTCTCTCATTCATTATGTGGAGGAAGGATTGGAAATAGATGGTTTCTATTTTCTATAGAAAATTCTAGATATGATAACAGCTGTAATTAATAAGCAATTAGATACCCGAAACTCCATAATGTCTAACCCTGAAAGGTTTCTGTTTTCTGCATTAAAAAAGTGAGGAAACAAAAGCTCAAAGATGTTAAGCAACTTGTCTAGTAAGTGGTAGTACCCACTCTTGAATCCAGGTCTAACTGCAAAGCCCATACGTAAATGGAATATAAGTGACACATACCCCGCTGTCTTGGTGTCTGCTGTGTGGATTCCACCTTTAATCTTCTCCGGCGTAAACACTATTTCTGTTGAGCCGATTTCTGCCCCCTCCAGTTGCCCATCACACAAATCTCGAACCATTTCCAGTCCAGATAAATGTTGAGGCCTTCAACATTCAGGTCATAAAACTGCATCAAAATGTGTGCATTCAGACTGCCTATATCCCCACATTTTATGACCCACTTATCAAACTGCAATGGCAAGAAAAAATCAAGGTCTAACCACAACAAGTGCCATATCTTCAGGGCCAGAACTTCTTTGGGTTTTTATGTACCTAGACTGCCTGCCAGTAGGCAGTTTTCAAGGGCTCCTTCCAGACCACTTATTTTAGCTAAAAACACATAGGCTGATAATTGCTGCAAATGAGAAGTATCCAAAGAGGAAAACTGATAAAACGAAGTGCCACCAATTTCACTTGCATGTCACTGAATAATCTATGGTACCTGTTATGGGTTGAATTCTTCTGTTGAAGCCCTAACTCTTAGTGCCTCAGAATGTGACTGTAGTTGAAATCACGGGCTTTAAAGATATGATTATGGGGGCACCTGGGTGGCTCAGATGGTTAAGTGTCCGACTTCAGCTCAGGCCATGATCTCAGTCCGTGCGTTTGAGCTCCGCGTCAGGCTCTGTGCTGACAACTCAGAGCATGGAGCCTGCTTCGGATTCTGTCTCCCTCTCTCTCTGCCCCTCCCCTGCTTACTCTCTGTCTCTCTCTCTCAAAAAGAATAAACATTAATAAATATAAAATAGAGAAATGACTATGTTAAAGAGAGACAATTAGAGGGCTCCTGGCTGGCTCAGTTAGTATAGTATGCAACTCTTGACCTCAGGGTTGTAAGTTTGAGCCCCATGATGGGTACGGCGATTACTTAAAAATCTTTAAAAAATTAAAAAGAGGCATTTAGGGTAAGTCCTAATCTACTCTCTGTGGTATCTTTATAAAAAGAGGAGGGGGGCATCGGGGTGGTTCAGTCATTTGGGCGTCCAACTTCAGCTCAGGTCATGATCTTGCAGTTCACGAGTTCAAGCCCCGTGTAAAGCTCTGTGCTGACAGCTCATAGCCTGGAGCCTGCTTCAGATTCTGTGTCTCCCTCTCTCTCTGCCCCTCCCCTGCTCATGCTCTGTCTCTCTTTCTCAGAAAAAAACATTTTTTAAAATTTTTACAAAGAGAGATTAGGACATACAAAGACAGGAGGGGTACACATGCCCATAGGACGACCACATGAAGAGGCAGTGAGAGAAGCCATCTCCAAACCAAGGAGAGAGACCTGAAAAGAATCTTCCCAGAAACCAGGAAACCACCCCGTCACCACCTTGATCTTGGGCCTGAAGGCTCCAGAACAGTGAGAAAACGAATTTCTGTTGTTTAGGCCACCCAGTGTGTGGTATTTTGTCACGGCAGCTCTACTGGCAAACGAATGAAGTACCTACCACAGCCTTAATGAACTGCATTTCCCTACTGGTGAAATTCATTGCTGCAAACGACTGCTGTGACTAAGGCAATTAATGTTTACATATATCAATAATTGCCTTTTACTACTTTCAAAACGGGATGTGGATAAAATAAAACACTAAGAGATTGCTGATCCATTACAATGCCCATAGGAATCAGTTTGGCTTCAACGTGGGTCCCCTTCTAGCAGGAGCATATACCTGAAATTTAGCTAGTGGCACGCCTAGCTTCCCAGACAAGAAACAAGGTCAAGTGTCAAGGTTTTTCCCTGTCCACAACTGATAATCCTGGTCATACTCATAGCTTCTTAGAGGTCTGAAGGAAAGCTAGAATAACACATCTCAGGGCCCTTTCCTGAGCGATGATTCTAAAATATGCAGCAGCAGAGAATACACCGGTTAAAAAGCGGGGTTTCCTCTGCCCAGCGCAGGTTATTCTGCCCTGATCCATCTTGCCAGCTGCTGCAAGTTGTCCGGGTACTTGGAATGCCGATGACGCGGGAAAAACATTCTGAAAGATAACTCATCAGGAAGAGAGAGAACTCTAGCCATCTAGAGAAAATATGGGCCTATTTTCTCAACTTGCCCCTTAAGGCTTTCCAGATTGCACCGCCCTGGTTATGGCTAACCGTCCGGGCCAGAGCATGCTCCCTGGGGCCCGGCTTTCACATTCCTCAACCTCAGGGCAGGGACCTTCCAAGCATCACCACCCGGGCCCCCGATTCCCCAGCCCCAAAGCCGGTCCCCCGGCCAGGCACGCCCTCACCCGCATCCCCCACCCCGCGGCCGCGCCCCCCAACGCCCGTTTTTACCTGAGGCCTGGCGTGCTGCGGCCGGCTCGGATCTTCTGCACCCGCAAGGGGAGGCCCAGAAGACAGCTTAGGGCTGTAGAGACCCTCAGGATCTGGCCGCCCTGCCAAGGGTGCGGGTGGGAGGGGAGAGAGAGAACATCAGACAGGAACACTCTCCTTCCCAGCCTGGGCTGCAGCGCCACCGGCCTGGCAGCCGGCCCCGTACTCACCCCTTCCATGATCCCGCCGTCCACCTCCACCCGCTGCCCGGCCATTGGGGGCGTCCTGGGGCCCGGCCCGCAGCGACAAAGCCTCCGCCGGAGTGGGAGAAAGAAGAGACGCTCGCTCCGGCCTCGCAGCTCCGAAACCTTGGTCTCCGCTGGGGGCTGCGGGGTCTAGCGGAAGCGTGGGAGCAGCGCCTGCTCCGGAAAACCGGACGCAGCAGAAACGAACCCTGGCACCCGGCGCCCAGAACCCGGGATCTCCGGGTCCAGCGGCAGTGCGCATGTGCGCCACGCGGTCCTTAAAAGAGGCGGTGCCAAGAAAACTCCGTCAAATCCGACGCTCTCCCGAGAAGGGCTGGCGGCCTGGGAGGCACCCTGGGGCGCGGCAGGAAATATGCGGGTTGAAGACTGGAGTCCCGAATACCGCAAAACGTGCAGATTGAAGAAAGCCTACGTTTCAACTCAAACTGGATTCTTAAGTTGTCTCTCAGCCTTCTGCAAACATCTGTGTTTACCTCCGTTTTCTCGAGGCTCCTGCTGTATCCAGGGCTGGAGACATTTAGAGCGGAAGATGTAAGAAAGGTCTGGACCCTGCATTGCAGGGTCCTTCTCTCTGCCCGGGTTTGCCTCTCAGCAGTCTGACCCTTGATACCCGTGAGCCTGTCATTACTCACAAGGAGGTAGAGGTGGGTGAGGGCGTGTAGTGGTAGTACTAATACTAGCAGTAGTAATAGCATTCGTTTTCTCTTGTGAAACACGATTTATTTGGGGATGGGTGGAAAAGGGCAGAATCAGACTCAGTAATATAATAACCTAAAAAGCCAGTTATGCCACCTTATTCAAGAGTATGGGCAAGTTCATGACTCCGGAGAACAGTGCAACTAACATGATTCACCTTAGACCATGGCAGACACAATAGTCCGCTTTTTTTTTTTTAAATTTTTTCAATGTTTTATTTATTTCTAGGAGAGAGAGAGAGACAGCGTGAGCAGGGGAGGGTCAGAGAGAGGGAGTCACAGACTCTGAAACAGGCTCCAGGCTCTGGGCTGGCAGTCAGCACAGAGCCCCATGCGGGGCTCGAACCCACGAACCGCGAGATCATGACCTAAGCGAAAATCGGACGCTTAACCGACTAAGCCACCCAGGCGCCCCAATAGTCCGCTTCTTGATCCTGCTTGTGGCTCAAGGTAAGCAAAGAGTAAGGCAGTTCTACCATGAACTTATTGTAGGTATATTTGAGACACTGAGAAGTAACCAATTACAACGTTATCCTCAATAACAATATAAATAATATTTAATATATACAAACTCACAGTTAAGTGGAGACAAATTAGAATATGATAAGCCACAACATAACAGACAACTTTTTAAAAATGTTTTATTTCTTTTGAGGGAGAGTGTGTGAGAGAGGCAGAGAGAGAAAGAATCCCAGGCAGGCTTATGCTCAGCGAGCAGCACCTGATGGGGCTGCATCCCACCACAGTGAGATCATGACCTGAGCCACAATCAAGAGTCAGAGGCTTAACTGACTCAGCCATCCAGGTGCCCCACAGACAACATTAATTGAGCGTTTATTTGGACGCAGTATACTGCATGCATTCACAACTTGTTGAAGTACTTACTACTTTTACCTCTGTTTTGCAGCTGCATTTGTGAAACAATTTGCTACAAGTTCACACAGTTGTTAACTAGAAGACTGGGATATGAACCTGATGGTCTGATGTAAACATCATTGTCTCCTAATCCTAACAGGTTGTTCTACCACTTTTGTGACACATATGCTCTGGGAACACATACTCCAAGTACTTAACCTAATCTGAGACATTGTAATATCAGGGACTTGCCATGAGATATTAATCAGGAAGTAGTAATATCTGCATTTTAGAATGTTGGCTTTGGCAAAATATGGAGGACAAAATAGGGCTAAGAACCTGAAGAGAAAAATTACAAGACTGTAATAATCTACATGAGAGATAATAAGAATTTGAAGGAAGGCAGTAGCCGTGGGGATGGAATAGAAAAGCTCTATTCCTATTTGACATCTCAAATACTATTGCAGAAACTTAACCTTAGAATCCTTAGCCTTCATTTCTTTCTCTTTTTTTTTACTGTTTATTTATTTTTGAGACAGAGAGAGACAGTGCAAGCCGGGGAGGGACAGAGAGAGAGAGGGAGACACAGAATCTGAAGTAGGGTCCAGGCTCTGAGCTGCCAGCATAGAGCCTGACATGGGACTTGAACTCACGAGCCATAAGATCATGACCTGAGCTGAAGTCAGATGCTTAACCAACTGAGCCACCCAGGCTCCCCTCTTCATTTCTAACTTTGCTATGAAATCCTGGCTGTGATCCATTTCCCTCATTCCAACTACTTCCAGTGGTAGGAGGAAGCCAACAAGATGGTAATACAATGGAGAGACTAGCCAGGCAAGAGTAAATAATGATAAGCATCTAGATAATGCTTTCATATACATTTTCTGTGTTCATATTCACCACAAAGCTGTGAGGTCAGTGTTATTGCATCCATTTGGCCAATGAGGAATTGAGACCTAGGGAATCAAAGTGACATGCCAAGGTGACAGACATAACAAGTAGTAGAGACGGGTTAGGTCCTGGGTATGTGCAATTATCTACAAAGAAAAGACATTTAAGCTGAAAACAAATTCCTCAACAGAACAATGAAAAAAGAAAAGGCAATGGATTGGGGCGCCTGGCTGGCTCAGTTGGGCTGAGCATGTGACTCTTGAACTCAAGGTTGTAAATTCAAGCCCCATGTTGGCATAGAGCTTACATTAAAAAAAGGAAAAAAAAAAGATAACACATTCATAGCTTCAGAATGCTGACAGAAAATAACCATCAACATAGAATTGAGTCCCCAGCAAAATTATCGTTCAAGAATGAGAATAAAATAAAAAATAATAACTTCCAGATACACAGAAACTGAGTTTAAGATCTAAGTATACTTTGTAAAGGATATATTTCAGAAAGAAAAATTACCTCAGAGGGAAAGTCTGAAAGTCTGATATGTAAGAAGAAAAGAAAAACAAAGAAATTGTAAACATATCAGTTTTTCTAAAAAAACAAAAAACACCCCCCCCCACACACACACATTACATAAAATAATACCACACAGGGTTGTCTGGGTGGCTCAGTCAGTTAAGTGCCCAACTTTGGCCCTGGTCATGATCTCACAGTCTATAAGTTCAAGCCCTGTGTCATGCTCTGTGCCAACAGCTCAGAGCCTGGAGCCTGCTTTAGATTCTGTGTCTCCCTCTCTCTGTTCTGACCCAACTCATGCTCTGACTCTCTTTCTCTCTCAAAAATAAATAAAACATTAAAAAAACTGTTTTTGCTGGTACAGCTCCTCTGGAAAACAGTGTGGAGTTTCCTCAGGAAATTAACAGTAGAACTCCCCTATGACCCAGCAATAGCACTGCTAGGAATTTACCCCAGGGATACAGAAATGCTGATGCATAGAAGCACATGTACCCCAATGTTCATAGCAGCACTCTCCACAATAGCTAAAACATGGAAAGAGCCTAAGTGTCCATCAACGGACGAATGGATCAAGAAGATGTGGTTTATCTGTGTGATGGAATACTACATGGCAATGAGAAAGAATGAAATCTGGCCATGTGTAGCAACATGGATGGAACTTGAGGGTGTTATGCTTAGCAAAATAAGTCAGGCAGAGAAGGACAAATATCATATGTTTGCACGTATAGGAGGATTAGGAGGAACTTAACGAGGACCATGGGGGAGGAGAAGGGGGGAAATGGGAGAAAGGGAGAGAGGCAAACCATGAGAGACTCTTGAATGCTGAGAACAAACTGAGGACTGATAGGTGTGGGGGGGAGGGAGGCGGGAGATGGGCATGGAGGGGGGCAGTTGTGGGGATGAGCACTGGGTGTTATATGGAAACCAACCTGACAATAAACTATTTGTAAAAAAAAAAAATGTTTTTAAATCACAGCAGACAACAAAAGGGTGTAAGTAAAGAGGTTGATGAAGGTACAGAATTCTAAGGTCTCCTGGGGCATCTGGGTGTCTCCAAGGGTTGAGCTTCCCACTCTTAATTTTGGCTCAGGTCATCGAGGTTAATGGGATGGAGCCCTGCATCCCGCACCATCCCTCATTGGGCTCTGCGATGACAAGGTGGAGCCTTTTTAGGATTCTCTCTCTCCCTCTCTCTCTCTGCCCCTCCCTCCACTCCCGCTATCATGTATGTGAGCACACTCTCTCTCTCTCTCTTCCTCTCTCAAAATAAATAACCTTAAAAAAATTTTTTTAAAGAATTCTAAGGTCTCCTTTGGGCATAGAGTTAAAACAAATTGATTTAAGACTTTAAGAGAAGTATGCAAGCTAAAATTTCAAGGGCAAACAATAAAGTAACATTGTATATAACTTCTAAACCAGCTGAAAGGAAGAATGGACTAAGGGAAGAATAGACTTCAATATTTCCCAAAGAAAAAATGCTTAGATCAGCATAAAAAAGCAGGGAAATAAAGCACTAACGCAAGAAAGTAGAAATAAGTTCATTGTACAACTAACAAAACTGGAACTATAAAGTAATTCTCTGGTTGAAACCCAGAGATTGTAATCCTAATAAAAAAAATTCCCATCTACAATGATGCACTTAAACAACTAAGGATCATTAAAAGTTGAAAAAAAATATATAGAAAAGATGCACCTTGGGGCGCCTGGGTGGCTTAGTCGGTTAAGCGTCCGACTTTCGCTTAGGTCATGATCTCGCGGTTCGTGGGTTCGGGCCCCGCGTCGGGCTCTGTGCTGACTGCCAGCTCAGAGCCTGGAGCCTGTTTCAGTCTGTGACTCCCTCTCTCTCTGACCCTCCTGCTCACGCTGTCTCTCTCTCTCTCTCCTGGAAATAAATAAAACATTAAAAAAAATTAAAAAAAAAAAAAAAAAGAAAAGATGCACCAGGTAAATACTAACTACAAGAGCACTGATATAGCTATATTGGTGATAAATTAGACTTTAATACAAAAAGCATTATCATTGACAAGTCACTACAAAATAAAAGGTTGAATTCACTAGGAAAATATATATATTCAAAATTTTGTGTGCCCTAAATCAGGCAGATGAAAACTTAGAAAAGATAAAGATGATTTGAACAAAACAACTACTAAGCTTAATTTAATGGCAATTATGTATTATATACATATATATTTCCATATATATTCTTCAATCAATTATTACAGATTACATATTTTCTTAAAGAAATCCTGAAATATAAAAAATGATTATGTCATAAAGTCTAAACAAAAGAATTTGTACCATAGAGGTGACACTCCCAAACCAAAGTGCAATTTTGTTAGAAATTTATTCCAAAAATACAAGCAAAAGACACATGTTTGGAAATTTACAAACACTTGTAATTAAATCATGGATAAAAGAAGAAATGTTAATAGAAAAATGTTAAAGTATGACCCAAAATGAAAGCTGTAAATATCAAAATCAAGGAATGCAAGGAAGCTACTACTTCAAAAGAAAATTTTTCAATATTACTACTAGAAAATAAGAAAGGCTGAAAGTTGACTTAAGTCCAAGAAAGAATTAGAAAGTAAGTCCAAAAACCATATAATCCAGTTAAGAATGGGCAGAAGACACGAATAGACATTTTTCCATAGAAGACATTCAGATGGCTAACAGACACATGAAAATATGTTTACCATCCCTCATCATCAGGGAAATACAAATCAAAACCACAATAAGATAACACCTCACTTTTGTCAGAATGGCTAAATTAACAACACATGAAAGAACAGGTGTTGGCAAGGCTGCAGAGACAGGGGAATCCTCTTGCATTCTTGGTAGGAAGGCAAACTGGTGCAGCCACTTTGGAAAAGAGTATAGAGTTTCCTCAAAATGTTAAAAATAGAACTACCTTACAGTCCAGCAATTGCACTACAAGGTATTTTTGCAACGGATACAAAAATACAGATTCAAAGGGGTACATGCACCCCAATGTTTATAGCACCATTATCAACAATAGCCAAACTATGGAAAAGCCCCATCAATGGATGAATGGATAAAGATGTGGTATATGTATATATATAATATATATATATATTATATATATACACACACACACACACACACAACAGGATAATACTCAGTCATCAAAAAGATTGAAATCTTGCCATTTGCAACAGCATGGATGGAGTTAGAGTGTACTATAATAAGCAAAATAAGTCAATCAAAGAAAGATACATACCATATGGTTTCATTCATATGTGGAATTTAAGAACCAAAACAGATGAACATATGGAATGGGGGGGGGGGATTAAAAAGAGACTCTTAGAGAACAAACAGAGTAGATGGAGGGACATGGTTGGGGATGGGCTGGATGGGTGATGGGTATTAAGTAGTGTACTTGGTTTTTTTAATTAATTAGTTTATTTTTAAATTTACATCCAAGTTAGCATATACTGCAACAATGATTTCAGGAGTAGATTCCTTAATGCCCCTTACCCATTTAGCCCATCCCCCCTTCCACAACCCCTCCAGCAACCCTCTGTTCTCCATATTTAAGAGTCTCTTATGGTTTTGCCCCCTCCCTGTTTTTATATTATTTTTGCTTCCCTTCCCTTATTTTCATCTGTTTTGTATCTTAAAGTCCTCATATGAGTGAAGTCATATGATATTTTTCTTTCTCTAATTTTGCTTAGCATAATACCCTCAGTTCTATCCACCTAGTTGCAAATGGCAAGATTTCATTCTTTTTGATTGCCGAGTAATACTCCATTGTGTATATATAAATATATATGTATACACCTTCTTTATCCATTCATCCATCGATGGACTTTTGTGCTCTTTCCATATTTCGGCTATTGTTGATACCAATGCTATAAACACTGGGGTGTATGTGCCCCTTTGAAACAGCATACTTTATCTCTTGGATAAATACCTAGTAGTGCAATTGCTGAGTAGTAGGGTAGTTCTATTTTTAATTTTTTCAGGAATCTCCATACTGTTTTCCAGAGTGGCTGCACCAGTTTGCATTCCTACCAGCAGTGCAAAAGAGATCCTCTCTCTCTGCATCCTCACTAACATCTGTTGTTACCTCAGTTGTTAATGTTAGCCATTCTGACAGGTGTGGGGTGTATCTCATTGTGGTTTTGATTTGTATTTCCCTGATAATGAATGATATTGAGCATTTTTTTCATGTTCTGTCAGCTATCTGGATGTCTTCTTTGGAGAAGTGTCTATTCATGTTTTTTGCCCATTTCTTCACTGGATTATTTGTTTTTTGGGTGTTGAGTTTGATAAGTTCTTTATAGATTTTGGGGTCTAACCCTTTATCTGATATGTTGTTTGCAGTTATCCTTTCCCATTCCATCAGTTACCTTTTAGTTTTGCTAATTGTTTCCTTTGCTGTGCAGAAGCTTTTCATTTTGATGAGATCCCATAGTTCATTTTTGCTTTTGTTTCCCTTCCAGAGATGTGTTGAGTAGGAAGTTGCTGCGGCCGAGGTCAAAGAGGTTTTTGCCAGCTTTCTCCTCTAGAATTTTTTTGTCCTATCTTACCTTTATGTCTCTTATCCATTTTGAGTTTATTTTTTGTATGGTGTAAGAAAGTGGTCCAGGTTCATTTTTCTGCACGTCACTGTCCAGTTTTCCCAGCAGCATTTGCTGAAGAGACTGTCTTTATTCCACTGGATATTCTTTCCTACTTTGTCAAAGATTAGTTGGCCATATGTTTATGGGTCCATTTCTGGGTTCTCTATCCTGTTCCATTGATCTGTGTGTCTGGTTTTGTGCCAGTACCACACTATCTTGATGATTACAGCTTTGTAATGCAGCTTGAAGTCTGGGATTGGGATATCTCCAACTTTGGTTTTCTTTTTCAATATTGCTTTGGCTATTTGGGGTCTTTTCTGGTTCCAAACAAATTTTAGGATTGTTTGTTCTAGCTCTGTGAAGAATGCTGGTGTTGTTTTGATAGCGATTGCAGGAGGGCACTTGTTATGATGAGCACTGGGTGTTCTATGTAAGTGACAAATCACTGAATTCTACTCCTGAAACCAATACTGCACTGTATGTTAACTAATTAGAATTTAAATAAAAATTTGAGAAGAAAAAAATAAGTTAAAAGAATAAAGAAAAAGAAAATAAGTCCTAAAAAAGTAGAAAGGAGCTAATAAAGATAAAAGCAAAAATTACAAAATTATAAATAAAGTTCTTTCTTTCTCTTATTTTTTTAATATAGTTTATTTATTTCTGAGAAAGAAAGAGACAGACCATGATCAGGGGAGGGGCAGAGAGGGAGGGAGACACAGAATCCAAAACAGGCTCCAGACTCTGAGCTGCCAGCACAGAACCCAACGCGGGGCTTGAGCCCACAAACCGCGAGATCATGATCTGAGCCGAAGTTGGACACTTAACTGACTGAGCCACTCAGGTGCCCCTAAAATTCGTTCTTTAAAAGAATGATAAAATGGACAAACTTCTGATAAGACTGATCAAGAAAAGAAAGTACACAGACACAATATCTTAAAAGAGAAGGGAGGGCACCTGTGTGGCTCAGTTGATAGAGCATCTGATACTTGATCTCAGGTTTGTGAGTTCAAGCCCCACATTGGGCACAGAGTGAATTAAAAAAAAAAAAAAACTAAAAGAAAAGAGAGCACATAATTTTAGATAAAACAGACTTTTTTTTAAAGCAGGAAAATACCCTGAACAACTTTTTGCCCATTAACTCGAAACTTAAGTGATATAGACAAATTCTTTGAAAAATAGAACTTACTAAAACTGGCTCAAGAAATAAACCCATTTTCTTCAACAAGCAAATTGCATGAAAAAAATTTTGATGGTAGTATCTGGATCTTAATTCAAATAAACTTTTAAAAAATTAAGAGTTTATTATATAAATGAGACACTTGAGAATTTATATGATTTTTAAAAAGTAATAGTAAAACATTGGGCATCTTCCTTTTAAAATCAGTAACAAGATAAGAATACCCATGATTATGGCTTCCTTTCAACAGATAATGAAAGTCCAGCAGAGTCTACAAGAAAGAGATAAAAGACATAAGATTAAACAGGCAGAAACACCATCATTATTCACAGGTGATATGACTACCTACATAGAAAACCTCAAATAATCTTTAGATACAGTACTGAAAATATGGTTTATTTTTTTAAGTTTATTTATTTGTTTTTTTATTTATTTTGAAAGAGACAGAGACAACATGAACAGGGGAAGGGCAAAGAGAGAGAAAGAGAGAGAGAATCCCAAGCAGGCTCCATTCTCCCATCACAGAGCCAGATATGGGGTTTGAACTCACAAAATTGTGAGATCATGACCTGAGCCAAAACCAAGAGTTGGAAGCTTTACCTACTAAGCCACCCTGAAAATATAGTTTCACTGAAATTCCAATCAAATGCCCACAAGGACTTTTTTAAGGAGATTGAATTGCAGATTCTCGAATTTATATCAAAGAACAAAGGGCAAGAATAACTTTAAAAAGAATGAGGTTGAAGGGGCACCTGGGTGGCTCAGTCAGTTAAGTGTCCGACTTTGGCTCAAATCATGGTCTCACAAGCCTCACATGAGGCTCCATGCTGACAGCTCAGAGCCTGGACCCTGCTTAGGATTCTGTGTCTCCCTCTCTCTCTGCCCCTCCCCTGCTCCTGCTCTGTATCTCTTTGACTCTAAAAAAAATAAATAAATAAAACAAAACATTGAAAAATTAAAAAAAAAAAAAAAGGAATGAAGTTGAAGACCCTTGTCCTCTCAAAATCCAGAATTCCTATAAAGTAATTACGATAATGTGAGATTAGCGCAGTGACAGACCCAGAACTCGATTTTTAAACAGATGAGATGGCAGATCTATAGAAAAGGAGGAATTCTTCAGTTTATGATGCTGGAACAATGGGTTAACCAAAAAAAAAAAAAAAAAAGAATTTGGATTTCTATCTCACACCATACACAAAACTATTTCAAGATAGACTTATGAGTCTAGACATATGAGTAAAAATTAACTCAAAATGGATCAAAGCCTCAAATGTAAGAACTAAAACTATAAAACTTTTCTTTAACTTTTATTTTTATTTAAGTAATCCCTACACCCAACATGGGGCTCGAACTCATGACATCGAGATCAAGGGTCACATGCTCTCTGACTGAGTCAATTAAGTGCCCCTAAAACTATAAAACTCTTTAAAGAAAAAATAGATGTAAATCTTCATTGACTTTAGATTAGTTAAAGATTTCCAAGATATGGGGGCGCCTGGGTGGCTTAGTCGGTTAAGCATCCGACTTTCACTTAGGTCATGATCTCGCGGTTCGTGGGATCAAGCCCCTTGTTGGGCTCTGTGCTGACTGCCAGCTTAGAGCCTGGAGCCTGTTTCAGTCTGTGTCTCCCTCTCTCTCTGACCCTCCCCTGCTCACGCTGTCTCTCTCTCTCTCCTAGAAATAAATAAAACACTAAAAAAAAGTTAAAAAAAAAAAGATTTCCGAGATATGATCTAAAACACCAACAAGTAAGGAAAAAAATAAATTGGACTTAAATTTAATTAAAATTAAAAACTTTTGTGCTTCAAAGGATACCTTCAAGAAAGTGAAAAGACAGGGGCACCTGGGTGGCTCAGTCAGTTAAGCATCTGACTTCAGCTCAGGTCATGATCTCACAGATCATGGGTTCAGGCCCTCTTTAGGGCTGTCAGCTCAGAGCCTGGAGCCTGCTTTGGATTCTGTGTCTCCTTCTCTCACTGCCCCTCCTCTGCTCCGTGTGTGTGTGTTTGTCTGTGTGATTATGTCTCTCAAAAATAAATAAACATTGAGGGGCGCCTGGGTGGCTTAGTCAGTTAAGCGCCCGACTTTCGCTTAGGTCATGATCTCGCGGTTCATGGGTTGGAGCCCCGCGTCGGGCTCTGTGCTGACTGCCAGCTCAGAGCCTGGAGCCTGTTTCGGAGTCTGCATCTCCCACTCTCTCTGAGTCTCCCCCGCTCATGCTGTCTCTGTCTCTCCTAGAAAAAAATTTAAAAATAAATAAATAAATAAATAAATAAATAAACGAACATTGAAAAAATGAAAGTGAAACGACAAACCGCAGAATGGGGGAAAATATTTGTAAATCACATATCTGATAAGAGTCTAGTATCTAAAATTTATAAAGAATTCTTACAACTCAAAAATAAAAAGATAACCCAATTTAAAATGAACAAAGAATTTAAACAGACATGCCTCCAAAGAAGATATACAAATGAACAATAAGCCCATGAAAAGATGATTAACATCATTTGTCATTGGGAAATACAAATCAAAATCAAAATCAAAATGAAATATCAGTTCATACCCACTAGTATGGCTATCATAAAAAAGACTAATAATAATAAGTGTTGGTGAGGGCATGAATCCAGAACCTTCATACAGTGCGTATAAAATGGTGCAGCCACTTAGGAAAACAGTCTGGCATTTTCTCATAAAGTCAAACATAGGGGTATCATGATACCTAACAATTCTATTCTTAGGTGGAATTTAAAATAAAATGAAATGAAAAGTGAAAGAAAATGAAAACATGTCCAACACAAAAACTTGTACAAGAAAAAAAGAAAAGAAACTTGTACAAGAATGTTCATTATGAATATTATGAATAATAAAGAATATTATAAATAAAAACTCTAAAATGGAAACAGTCCAAATGTCTATCAACTGATGAGAGGATAAACAAAAATGTGTTATATCCATATAATGAAATGTTATTGAACCATTAAAAGGAATAAAATACTGATACATGTGTAATATAGATGAACCTTGAGAACATTATGCTAAGTGAAAGAAGCCAGCCATAAAATAACGCATATTGTATTATTCCATTTATATGAAAGGAAACATCAGAACAGGAAAATTTATGGACCTATTAGTAGTTGTCAGGGACTTGGGAGGTAGGTGGAGAGGAGAGTTCCAGAACAGGAAGTTATTGTTAATGGGTATGAGGTTCCTTTTGGTGGTGATGAAAATGTTCAGGAATTAGATAGTGGTAATGGTTGCACAACTTTGTGAATATACTAAAAATCACTTTAAAAAAATATCATAGTATGTAAATAATATTTCAATTTAAAAATTACAAAACAAAACACTTAAATGTGTAACAAAAGACTTAAATGTGAAGGAGATACAGCAGAGTACCTTAGGACCTTTGGATTGGGAAGTATTTTTTAAGACAGAAAAAGCACTGGGGAGCCTGGGACTTCAGCTCAGGTCATGACCTTGCGGTTTGTGGGTTCAAGCTCTGTGTCGGGTTCTGTGCCGACAACCAGCTCAGAGCCTGTGAAGCCTGTTTTGGATTCTGTGTCTCCCTCTCTCTCTGACCCTCCCCTGCTCACGCTCTCTTTCTCCGTCTCAGAAATAAATAAAACATTAAAAAAAAAATTTTTTTAAAGACAGAAAAAGCACTAACCATACAGAAAAAGACTGATGTGATCAGCTATGAAAAAGAACTCCAGGCGTGCCTGGGTGGCTCAGTTGGTTAGGTGTCTGACTTGGTTTTGGCTTGAGTCATGATTTCACAGTTTGCGGGGTCAAGCCCCACATCTGTGCTGACAGCACAGAACCTGCTTGGGATTCTCTCTGTGCATGTGCACACATTCTCTCTCTCACTCTCAAAATAAATAAACTTAAAAAAATAAGGAGGAACTCTGTACAACAAAGATATTTTCAAAAGAGCAAAGATAGGGGTAGAGCATTTGACTGCAAAAGAACAAAGATAAAGAGGAAGATACCAAAAACGCATAAAACCAAAAAGCATTGCAATCTAAAATAAATAAAGAAATCCTACACGAATCAACAAGAAAAATATATGTAGAGAATAGCAAAAAAATAAGCTAAAAAACATGAGCAGGCACTTCAAAGATGATTGATAAACATATAAAAATCTGTTCAGCCTTATTAACAATCAGGGAAATTCAAACTAGGACCATGATACGATTTTATAACTACTAAGTTGGGAAAAATATTAATTCTTTTTAAGTGTGACAATATCATGTCAGAAACAATGGGTATTCCCTTAACAGCTGCTGTGTATTTTGCACCATCATTTTGGAAAACAATATGTCAGTATCTTGGGTAAAGTTAAAGAGAAGTGTAATCGAAGTCTCCATAATCCTATTTTTTTAAGTTTACTTAATTTTTTAGTAATCTCTAGCTTGAATTCACAACCCTGAGATTAAGAACTGCATCCTCTACTGCCTGAGCAGTCATGTGCCTCTCCATGATTCTATTTTATTTTATTTATTTTTTTTTGAGAGAGAGAGAGAGAGAGAAAACATGAGTGGGGGAGGGGCAGACAGAAAGGGAGACAGAATCCGAAGCAGGCTCCAGGCTCTGAGCTGTCGGCACAGAGTCCAACTTGGGACTGTTACTCCCTAACTGTGAGATCACAGCCTGAGCCAAAGTCGGATGATTAACCCACTGAGCCACCCAGGAGCCCCACACAATTCTATTTTTAAATATACATCCTTGTCTTACTAACCAAAGTATACTTGGCTAGCCAGTAGCAACTGTATCATCTAGAACTTGTTAGAAATGCAGAATTTCAGGCCCCATCCAAATTTATTGAATTGGAATTTGCATTCTAACAAGATTACCAGTTGATATGAATGTTCTTGATAATCTGAGAAGCACTGCCCTAAAGAAAACTCTTGCACATGTCCAAGTATGTAGCAGCACTGGTGGTAATAGCAATAACAAAGAACTGGAAACAGCACAAATGTTCATCACATAGCAAATGGATAAATAAGTTGTGGTATAGTCATAAAAGCTAGTTGCAGAAAGATACAATTTGATATCATTTCTTTTTTTTTTATGTTTTATTTATTTCTAGGAGAGAGAGAGAGACAGCGTGAGCAGGGGAGGGTCAGAGAGAGAGGGAGTCACAGACTGAAACAGGCTCCAGGCTCTGAGCTGGCAGTCAGCACAGAGCCCGACGCGGCGCTCGAACCCACGAACCGCGAGATCATGACCTAAGCGAAAGTCGGACGCTTAACCGACTAAGCCACCCAGGCGCCCCACAATTTGATATGATTTCTATAAGACACAAGAATAAGCAAAGGTGAACAAGATACTGTTAGAGATCTGTATAAAACATATGGAAACAAAGGAATGCTGAACGCACAATGAAAGATGAAGTTTCCTTGGGTGAAAGGAAGGGTTAAGAGGAGGAGCATCAGTGTGACCTTCACCAGCAGAGGAATTGTTCTACTTCTTAAATTGTATTCTGGGTCCTACATTTTTGTTATTATATATGACTTATCTATGTGTTACATTACTCTTTTATCAACATACAATATAGCACAAATTTTAACGGCTTCACTGAGGCATACATATCATAAAATTCAGTTCTTTTAACTGTCTAATTCAGTAATTTTTAGTACACTTTACAGTTATGTAACCATTGCCACAGTTTGATAATTGGAAATTTCTATCACTACAAAATTTTCTTCTTGCCCCTTTGCAGTCATTTCCCATGCCCATCCCTAGCTCAACCACTGATCTGCTGTCTCTGTAGATTTCTTTGGTTTCTTTCTTTCTTTATTTATTGGACATTTCATATAAATAGAATCATGCAATATGTGAACTTTGGGTTTGGCTTTTTTTTTACTTCCCATAGTATTTTTGAGGTTCATCTGTGTTATTGCATGTACCAGTGTTTCCGTTATTTTTAGGGATAAATAGTACTTTATGATGTGGATATGCCATATTTTGCTCATCTATTCACCTGTTGAAAGGTATGTGGTCTGTTTCTAGTTTTGGGCTGTTAAAAACAATGCTATTTCCATTATTCTTGTACTGGTCTTTGTGTGGATATATGTTTTCATTTCCCTTGGGTAGATACCTAGCAGTGGAATTGATGAATTATAATCAGTCATTTTATTAATTTAAAAAAAAAAGGAAAAATGGTTCTTTGGTTCTTTTGAGATCAAGTGAAAGGATTAGTGAGTAGGTGGCATAACTGTTAATGCTAAAATATAAGGACACACACTGTACTGAATGTGGAAATAGGAATACATTGAGGCAAAAAGAGGGTTAACAAAAACAATAACCAAATATTTTCTTAGGAGAAGGCAGTATTAAAGGGAAAGTTAAGAGGAAGAAGATGGTATAGGGGCTCTGGGAAGAAAAATAATTCACTTCAAAGGCATAGCTACTCCATCTTTTTTAAAAATACATGTGGGAGGGGCACTGGGTGGCTCAATTGTTGAGGATCTGACTCGATTTGGGCTCAAGACGTGATCCCAGGGTCATGGGATCAAGGCCCAGGTAGGGTTTGGCACTGAGCGTGGAGCCAACTTGAGATTCTCCCTCCCTCTCTCTCCCTCTCTCTCTCCCTCTGCTCACTCCTCTCCCCCACTCACATGAGCTCTCTGTCTAAATAAAACAATTAAAAACACACATGAATGTGGGATTATCAAGTATATTAATAATGCCCATAAAATGTTTTGTTGATTGGACAGTTAAAAAAATTAAAGCTCTTTTAACCATCCCAAATTTGTTATAACAATAATGACTTAGATTAGTGCTTACGGTAATTTGCATGTATGAGAAATATACTGAAAAGCAAATAAAGCAAAAAAAATTGTGAGTTTGGGTAATATTAGTTAATTTGTGAAAATAACTGTGAACTTACCTTCAACGTTGAGGACTTCTAATGTTGTCTTTGTTCCCATTCTTTTCTCTTTAATTCTCTAGACATCTGTACATATTTTAACTCCCATTTAAAAAGCAAGAACCAGACAAATGTCATCCTGAACGTTTCTAGAAATTAGAGTCCTAGTTGCTCTGAGAAAGATTGACTATCAATACTCTGATCTTTCCTCCCTCCCCCAACTTGACCTGAATTTAACCTTTCTCCAAGAAGCAAGTAAATAAAAGTTGTATGTCTGTGATATATATCGCACATGCTGGGCAGCTGCATCTGACAACATTCTCTAAGAAGAACAGATAATGTATCTTTACTTTAGACATTAAGGTAACCTTTATCTTCTGCAGAGAAAAAAAACAACAACATTGAAAAGGCAATTTCGGTAATCAAGAACACTCAGTGGGAGTAAGAAATATCGGTCACTGGGTAGTATTCCATCATAGACCTGTGACTCAGTGGCACCGAGTCTTGCCACCGAGTATAGAAATGTCCCATTTTCTGTAATCACGACGGTTATAGTACAAGCCGAAAGGGGATATTTTCTAAGTCATCCCTCAGGTCTCCACCATAACTCTCTCCAGATAAGTGCTCTTCCTTTGTGGTCCCTTCACACTCTATTTCCACGTCATGGACTCAAAAGATGATCGTTGGCGAACACTGCAATGCTTGCCCAACCTTGTCCCAGAAATTAACTTTGCGCTGACGCCTCCCCGCTTCTCCCCACTCCAGCACGCTCCTTTACCTCCGCGCGCGACTCCCCGCCCCCGGTGTGTCCGTCGGGCCCCGCCCCGCCCGCTGGTTGGCTGTCCGGTGGGAGGCTCGTTCCGTCCCTCGCCATTGGCCGCTCAGGGGGAGGTGCGTTTCCCGGCTCCGGATAGGTCGCCCCTCGGAGACAACTCTAACAACCGCGGAGCGCTTGTCATTTCCGGGTAAGATGGCTGCAGTGCGGGTGCTGAGAACCTGGAGCCGGAATGCTGGGCGGCTGGTAAGCGGTTGGGTTCAGGAAGGAGTGATGTGTCGGGAGTATTCCCGGGGAGCTGTGTTACTTTGTCTTCCGAGTGCCACGCGGAGAGGGCACGCGGGATGGAGCGGTAAAAGGATGTATGCCAAGTGAAGGGCCGAGAAGGTGGTGAGCGGACGGCTCTGGAGACCCACTCCTCCCTTACCTGGCCACGCTTCTGTGACCACTCGCTCGCGTTCCAGATTTATCTCCACCCAGGCTTAATTGGCCTTTCACCCGTTTGCGTTTTATTGAGCTCTATCTAGGTGCTAGGCATTATGATACGCGCTGGGGATGTGGAGCTATATATTCATTAAGCACCCACTGTGCGAAACACTGACAACACGACCCCTGCCTCGGAGAACTTACAGTCTAGAGGCAGAGACTCATGAAGCAAAGCATAACACCATGGACTCTTGCCTCCGAGGAGCAGAGGCTTACACGTCATCTGTGGACCTGTATTTCTCTTCTGTGTCTACGCCACGTATCTTTCCAGCCTTCTTATCACCAGAGCTCCGACCCACCACCATCTTCCCTGAAGTTCCCCCCTTTCAAGAACCTTTTAGCACCGAACACCTAATATACTAGTAATCATAGTGTTTCATCCTGTTTGTGCAGGGTTTTACTTTCTGGCACCCCACTTCCCTAAGATCTTAACAGTGATCGACCCCCGATTTTACAAAATTTGTCAAGAGCCTGCTGTGTACCAGGTACTGTGCTAGCCACTAGGGATGCAAATATGAATAAGACCACCGCCATCTCAGAGTAGTTTCAGCCTTTTGGTGGAAGACAGAGGAAAGAGAGAGAGACATAAACAAGCTATTATAACAGCTTGAGAAATGCTATGATGGGACTTTATAGAGTTACAGGAACACATAGGAGGGGTCTCAGGGGTCTGAAAGGAGTTCTCAGAGGATACTGTGTAACTTGAGATTTGTACCTTGCTAGGTGTTGGCCTCTCTTTTGAGAGTTCTCCTTGTTTGGCTTCTGTTAACACTAGTTTCCTAATATTTTTCTTCTATGTTTGCCACTTCATCCTAATCTCCTATTTTCCTGCCAACTTTTAAATATGTATAGGTGTTTCTAAGGGCTCTGACTTTGGCCCTCAGCACTTTTGGCACTTTCTGGACTATTTCAGCCACTTTGAATTTAGTTGCCATTTATGTGCTGATGATTCCTAAAGTTCCCCAGTCTTCAAGCCAGCTCTACTCCAGTCCCATATATATTCTACTGTCCTGGGAATCTCCAATTGCATACATACATATTAAGTATTTTTCAGCTGCAAATAATAACCCAGCCAAGAAATGGGAAATTAAATATCTATACATCCCGAAGTTCAATGGAAGCTGGCATGGGTTAAGTGGCTCATATTTATCAAGGTTGTCATTTCAGCAAGTCATGTGGCCTTTTCCAGATGGTTACAAGAGGGCTGCTACAACTTCATATTCAAGGCAGGAAGGAGAAGGGGTGGTCAGACTCATTGGTCAGGACTATGTTACGTGGCCACAGCTAGCACAAGCAGTCTTGTTGCTAGCTGTAGCCCCATCACAGTGTCTGCCGTAATGCCTCAGTAGCACATCGGATTCTAGGTTCCAGAACTAAACCCTCAGACCTGTTTCTCTTTTGATTCTAGCCTGTAAGTCTCCAAAATATAGTTATAATTCTCTGCCGTGCCCCTAACTGCTGCTATCCTGGTCTGTCCAGGGTAAGGACTAATTGGACTTTCTGCCTCCAAACTGGTGGCTCTCCAACCCATTCTCCATAGTGTAGCCAGGATGACCTTAAAAAGGAAGCCACAAATTTGAGAATGTCATTTCCTTGCTTAAAACTGCCCTCAGCAAAATGTCCAAAATTTACAAGACTATGAGACAGTGTATGATCTGGACCTTTCCAAATCTCTCAGGCTTCATTTCTGCTGAAGTTTATCCATCCCAACCCCCCACTCTGACACGTCCCTCACCCTTACCCCATACTAAACTACACGGGAACTGTATTGAACTTCAGTTAATTGAGCACACTGCTCTCTCTTGACTCCAGACTCCAGACCTTTGCACATGTATTTCCTCTGCTCTAAAGACTCTTGCCTTCCTTCCCTATGGCCTCATCTCCTAACACACCTCATCCTCTGGATTACTCCTACTAATCCCTTAGATCTTACTTCAAGTTCATTTTCCCCAGGTAGGTTCCCTCCTTTGGGTTCCTTTAACACTCTGTTTCTCCCATTGTAACACTATGTCCTAATCACCAATGTCCTTGTCTTTATCTTTGAAGGCATGGACTGTATGTTCCATAAGAGAAGGAATTAACACCTATTTTGTTCTCTACCTACATGCATTGGACTCTTAATTAACTTATACTGAATTAACCCTGAATTTTTCTGTTTTACTGTCTTCCTGTAATGAAGCAGTTTGAATTCAGGGACTGTATTCTGTAGCTTACTTAGCTTTGAATTCCCAAGCCCAGCACGATTCCTGTTTTCAGGAGTTCTCAACAAATGCCTGTTTAATTATTATTTATTTCCTTACTTGAGTCTGCTAAGCCTTTGTTTCATCTCCTATTTTTTATATTCTGCTTCCAGGAAAAATATATTTTTTGACTTGAAAAATTATTTTTTCTCTTTCTCCCTCCTGTTGCTTTTTTATCTTTCCATTCAGCAACTTCATTCATGTTTTTTAGCCTTCTCTTAATCCATTTAGTTGCTGTTTATGACTTACTTCCTGTTGCACTTAAGTTGCTTTCTCTTTTTCCACTACAAATCACTTCAGGAGCCTGTTCTTTCATGCCTTAAATACTATATTACTTTCTTTTTCCTCTCTTACTTGGCTTTATCTGTTATAATCTAATCAACAAACTGCAACTAGATTAATTTCTTAATCCTTTTTCTCCAACAACCTATAGTGTAGGAGTTCAAACTCCTTAACTTGACATTTACAGTCATCAATAATTTGGCCCTTGAGCCACTTACACTGCTCCCTTTTATAAATTTGATCAAGCCATTCAGTGCCCCTGGAGACAAGTTCCCAGAGCAGTTCCTTTATGCTGTTTCCTCTGCCTTAAAAGTGCTTTTCTGCTCTTTAATTATTAATACTTATGATGCAAGTCCTCAACTTTTCCTCCAAGAGGCCTTCCTAGGTCAAACCAACTGGGAAAAAACAAAGCAAAACAAAAAAAACTCTACGCTTAAATTCCTCTAACACCTGCTGCCCATACTTATTACAAAAAACAGAGCATACACGCCTATGCAGGTGTGTGTGTGTGTGTGTGTGTGTGTGTGTGTGTGTGTGTTTCAGTTATCTCATAAATTCAGGGATTATTGGGATTATTTGTCCAACGTAGGACGAAAGCAGGGATTATTTCTCCTACTTATAACAATGTTTTGTGATTGAGCTTTGGCTTTGAAGTCAAATTTACTTGGTTTCAGAGCTGAATTTTGCCTTTTGTTTGCCATGGGACCTTGGACAAATCACTTTACCTCTCTGATCATTCATTTCTCATGTGTTAAAGAGGACTTATATGCCTATTCTAGAAGATAACTATGAGAAGAAGATGGTGCATTTAAAGACCTTTAAAGTACCCAGCAGATACTAGGCATTCAATAAATATTTGGTAGTTTATGCCCCCTTTGCCTGATTAGTAGATCTTCAATAAAACTTGTGATGTTGAAGGTAGGACCTTCTATTAGTTTAATTTTCTTTCAAAGTTCTTTTAAAAGAACTATTTTTTTTCAAATCAAGGTGAACCTGTGTAATTCAAAACTTCCATTTACTGGCCCTAAATTAAATTTATGAATGTCTGATGAAGCAAAGGTTGATTTACATCTTTGATTTTGGTGTCAACCGAGAGCCAGGGTTATGGGAGTTGAAGGAGAAAGGAAAGACACAAAAAACGGGGGCTTGGGAGAAAGCATTCTTTGACAATCTGCTAAATTTTAAGCTATCAATTTGAGTTAGATTTGAATGTTAATCCAATGTTAATAAGAATAAAATACAGATATTATAAAGATTAGTTGTTTTCAGGTTAGCTCTTAAAATAAAACTAAGATGCATGATTTAAGATTATTTGTGTTTTAGAAAGGGGATCTTTAGTTTTTCTTTGCCTTCAGAAATCAGTAACAGCTTGGAAATTATGGTGAAATATCACATAGTAAGTTAAACGTATTATTCCTATCAGTAAACCAAATATTTGTTTTTATATTATTTGCTGTCAGAAAAAGAACAAAATTCTTATTTATAAATACATATTATAATATGACTGTAAAACATACTGTGTACTATAACATAACTTTGAACTTTTAAGGGCTAATGTATAAAGTATAAAGTACATGACGAGAAAGTAATTTTTAAGTAAAAGTAACTCCTACATTAGTAAAAAAAAATCTTAAGTACATGACAGTATTCTTAGATACATTAAGAAGATTAAAAATTTCTATACATTACATTTAAAAGTGTGATGTAGTTAACCAGGTATTAATAACATTGAAATATTAACTTTCAAAATAAAATAGTCTACCTTTCAGACATTTAGGTTTTAATATATTAAGTTAAATAAATTCAGGCCCACTTATTTCTATTATATATTGTCATACATTAGTCTAGGATATTATATAAAATAGTTGCATCTAAAGAGTCATCTGTAAATTCCAGTAAGGAAACCTTTCTGTACAGCGTTGTACATGTTTTTCAGTGTCTTTAGATACTAAAAGTCAGTTTTCAATTCTTTAAGTTTTATTTTAGGAAGTCTTTAATGACTGAACTATACTTACAAAGTGATGTGTTTGTACAGAATACATTGTTAAAATTTCTTTACTTTTATAAGAAATTTTAGACAAGGATCAAAAGCACATAAATAAATCTGACTCCAAGGATATAATTTTATGAAATACTAGAACAACAAAATGTTCTTTGGGTGCTAGAGTTCAAATTCCTTTGATTTCTTGAACAGAAATACAGTACTTAAGAAATAACCAATCTTAATAAACTTGATTGTCCCTGACACCAGGTTTTGGCCAGTTCAGATTTTGGCCTAGATAATTTCATATTGTTTGTATTTTGATAATGACTGTTCCACTTTTATCATAAACTTGAAACTGAATATATACTTACAGAGATAAGCCATCAAGAACATTCATAAAAGCTTTTACTTTTTTTGTTTTCCCATCTTTAGATTTGTGTTCGCTACTTTCAAACCTGTAGTAATGTTCATGTTTTGAAGCCAAAATATGTGTGTTTCCTTGGTTATACTTCATTCAAGTATAGTCATCCACATCAGTTGCTAAAAACAACTGCTGGTAAGTATGATCTCAAAATAGCCCATATGAAATAAGGTTTTGTATCTTACTCAGAACTTTTTAAAAAGTATTTGAAGACTTATCGAAGTAAAAAAAGTTAACTTTTTCTGTCTAGCTTGGGTCTCTTTGCTCTGGGGAGAGCAATCTGTCCTTTTCTTATATTTTTTCTGTGACCCCTCTCCTCTTTCACATCTTTCCCTTAATGCTTATGTCTTCAAATGTGGGAAATGGATTGTCTTGGGTCACCTGTTCTTTTCATCTGACTCAGCTAAGTGCAATAGGCAGGTCAGTTATTGACTTAGCAGTCAATACAATATAAAACAAACAATAATGTATCCTCGTATTTTCACTGTATTATTGAGTGGATGAAACATGCACCTCAGTCTGTTGTGTTAAGATTGTGTGATAAAACCAGCCTGAGGTGCTTCTAAAAGCACAAAGTTCCCGGACTTTTACCTTTAATTACCTTTCTCCCATCTTTTTCTACCCTCTGTAAAGAACTTGAGGCTTCAGGTATTAGATCTGGCAAGTGCACTAAAACTTTCTTTCCCCAATGTTCCATTTAGAACTTTGATAATGAACCCTAGACTTCTGTTACATCGTTAAGCTTTTGACAGATACTTGGTGCCTTAGTCTGTGCTAGCAGTGAAAAATGGGGGAATTCTGGGCAGATCCAACCCCTGAGATTAGTCAGTCCTTCTATGCCTTTTATAGGTCATCTTTCACAACATCCTAAGATATATAAACCCTGTCTTCACCACTTTTTAAAAAGATTTATTTACTTATTTTATTTTTATTTTTATTTATTTTGAGAGACAGAGAGCTTGTGCATGCACACACATGCATGTGGGAAGGTGTGGGCAAGATTGAGAGAGACTCTTAAGCAGGCTTCACACCCACTGTGGAGACTGATCAGAGGCTTGATCTCACAACCCTGAGGTCATGACCTGAGCCAAATGCTCAAACAACTGAGCTCAAGAGTCAGACGCTCAACCAGCTGAGCCACCCAGGCTCAGATTTTTATTTTTAAAAGTTGATCTTTTCCCTTCTCAGAGAAAATAGAGGTCATTCAAGCAGAAATTCCAACTTCCTGCTCTATACTTTGCACACTTATCTTGAGCTTTGGGTTCTTGGTCTATCAGTTACTAGCTGTGTAACTTTAAACAAGTTACTTAATTTCTTTCTATTTCATCATCTGTATTATGAGTTTAATCATCATATCTAACTCATAGTATTGTTGTGAGAATATATCCATTTAACACAAATATTTATTGATCACCTGCTATCTGCCAAGGCACTGTTTTGGTACTCTGGATATATTCTTTCCTATATCCCCTCACTCTGAATATTTAAGCTAGAAACCTGGAGTCTTCCTGATTCCTGTTTCACATCAAATTGATTACCCAGATCTATTAATTTTATATCCTACGTGATTCTTAAATTTGTCTTCTCTTTTTTAGACAGATTTGAAAATATATAAATATATTACCGTTTCTTACCTGTAGTAGCCTCCTAACTACTTTGTCTGTCCCCTCCTCCCCAACCCCATCCATTACATTCCTGCCAGAGAGATTTGTTTCTAAACTACAGATCTCAAGTTACAGATCTGAAATTGCAGATGTACTCCCTATTGGTTTATTATTCCTGAATAACAACTCTGTCTACAACTTCATGACCTAAAGCAACAATGAGTTATTATTTCTCAGTATTCTCAGGGTTACCTGGGTGCCTCTCTGCTGGTTTCACTCTGCTGAACTCGCTAATATGGCTGTATTCAGCTAGAGGAGCATCTGGGCTGGGGGGTCTAAGATGGTCTCACATGTATGTCTGACAGTGGTGCTGGCTTTCGGGTGGAGCATGTTATTCCTCCACCATGTAGCCTTTCATCCTCCAGTAGACTAGAAGGCTTCCATACTCAGGGATCTCGAGGCAGTATTCCAAGAGGGGTAAGAAGCTGCAAGGCCCTTTGAGGTCTAGGCTCCAGAATTTGTACAGCTTCATTTCTGCTATATTCTATTGTCCAAGCAAGTGATAGGCCAGCATAGATTTAACTAGTGGTGAATCAGACTCTATGTCTTATGGAGCAGCTGCAAAATATTTATGACCATATTTACTTACAACTGGCTCCTGATTACCTTTAGGATAAATTACATACACCTCACGTTGGCATGGCAAAGGAAGTCTTTTTTTTTTTTAAATTTATTTATTTTGTGGGAGAGAGTGCATGTACGAGCAGGGGAGGCAGAGGAGAGAGATCTCACATATTGTGAGATCATGACCTGAGCTGAAGTTGCGAGTCAGATGCTTAACTAAATGAGCCATCTGGGCACCCCAAAGAAAGCCTTTTTAAATCTGGGCTGATTTCTTGTCACATATATTATCTTCAGCCATACGGAGTTGTGTGTTATTCCCTGACCATACTGTGCACAATATTTCCATGTTCTTCTTGCACATGTTCCTTGTGTAATATTGTTTTGTATAGAAGTGCCATAATATATTTACTTGTCAGTTTTTGGTGACTTAGATTGATATTCCAGGTCTTCATTTTAACTCTGTGATAACTATTCTTGAGCACAAATCTTTTTGTACCTATCTTAATTATTTCCTCAGGGGAGAAAAGCCTTAAAGGTAAAATTGCTTATTGAGTCAAAGATAAGGGCTTTTTTTTTTTAATGTTTATTAATTTTTGAGAGAGAGTATGAATGGGGGAGGGGCAGAGAGAGGGAGACAGAGAATCCGAAGCCAGCTTTATGCTCTCAGCTGTCAGCACAAAGCCTGAGGCAGGGTTTGAACTTGTGAACTGTGAGATCATGAGATCATGACCTGAACTGAAGTTGGACACTTAACTGACTGAGCCACCCAGCCACCCCTCTCTTTTTTATTTTTTTAGAAGTTTTTGATACTTAACACCAAACTATTTTTTCAGAAAGGTTCTAGTTTATACTATGAACAGCAGGCTGTGAGAGGACCCAACTTACTAGATAGAGAAGAAACAAGAGGTACCTAATACTTCCATATCAAAAATGTATTTGTATTTCTTAACCATTAACTGACTCCTCATATTTATTAAAGAAAATTTTACTACCTTAATCAGCTTGTTGTGTGTTTTATAAGCAATTTTGATTAACAGCTGTCTAAAGATAGAGGAGCACCTTTTTTTTATTAATTTTTTTTATTTTTATTTTTTTTATTTCTAGGAGAGAGAGACAGCATGAGCAGGGGAGGGTCAGACAGAGAGGGAGTCACAGACTGAAACAGGCTCCAGGCTCTGAGCTGGCAGTCAGCACAGAGCCCGACGCGGGGCTCGAACCCACGAACCGCGAGATCATGACCCAGTGAAAGTCGGACGCTTAACCGACTAAGCCACCCAGGCGCCCCTATTAATTTTTTTTTTAATGTTTGTTTATATCTGAGAGAGAGACGGGGTGCCAACAAGGAGGGGCAGAGAGACACAGAGACAGAATCTGAAGCAGGCTCCAGGCTCTGAGCTGGTCGCAGGCCTTGAACTCACGAGCCGTGAGATCATGACCTGAACCGTGACTGAACCACCCAGGCACCCCTAGAGGAGCACTCTTGAGTCAGTTCAGAGCCATGTGTCCCACGGAAGAGTGAGAGGAACCAGACATGCTTTCTGTTGACCAGAAATACTTTCTCTTGGGAATAATTACCATAAAGTATCATCTGCATCTAATTGATACATGAGTTGAAGGTAGAAATTAAAAAAGGGGTAAAAAATGGAAAGAGGACTGAAATTTAATGGTAAGTTGGCAGAACATTGTTTGGACAGATAAAATTTTTCATCAGGTTTTCTAGATGTGGACCTGCCTGATCGTCAGGCACTAAGAAGAATGAGAATAGTTATGTGAAGTCAGAAGAGATCTAAGAGAGGTACATTAATGGTTATTACAGTTTAATAACAGAAAACATGGATATTCAGCTCGCTGGGCCTCTGTACCCTTGTAAAGGAACAGTATTTTGGAAGTTGTAAAATGTAAGTGCTGTGGCAGTATCAGTAGGTCTGTGACACTGAATTGTTTATTTATTTATTTTTTTTTTTATGTTTTTATTTTATTTCTAGGAGAGAGAGAGAGAGACAGCATGAGCAGGGGAGGGTCAGAGAGAGAGAGAGGGAGTCACAGACTGAAACAGGCTCCAGGCTCTGAGCTGGCAGTCAGCACAGAGCCCGACAGCGGGGCTCGAACCCACGAACCGCGAGATCATGACCTAAGCAAAAGTCGGACGCTTAACCGACTAAGCCACCCAGGCGCCCCCTGAATAATTTATTTAAATCTTTGATGGTTATGAATGACAATTATGCTTTTAAAAATTATAAAATGCTTTTTTGTCTGTGAAGTGCAATAGTATCTGCTTCTGCTTGAGAATATTTTCTAATTTTAGCTATAAAAGTATCTATTAGAAATATATTACATATTTGATGAGATCATTTGTCATTTTTCCTTGAAGCTCTGCAGGGACAGATTGTTCAATTCAAACTCTCAGACATCGGAGAAGGGATTAGAGAAGTAACTATTAAGGAATGGTAAGTTATTCTGAAAAATATTTTCAGTCAATGTAAAAATAACGTGTGCCAAAATAAGTAGGAATTATTTGAGTTGAGAAGCTTCTTTCTTTAACAGTGTTTTTTTTTCTTTTTTAAAGCAGTAAGGTACTTTGTATTGCTAATATGTTGTTAATACAATTTATCATACATCAGGATATTTTACTTGATGTAATTTATTAAGAATTATGTTTTCTTCTCTTAAAAAATTTTTTACTGCCCACCCATCACTTCAGCTAAAAAAGAGAAATTAAAAAAAAATTTTTAAATGTTTATTTTTGAGAGAGAGACACACAGAGTATGAGCAGGGGAGAGACAGAGAGAGAGTGAGACACAGAATTTGAAGAAAGCTCCAGGCTCTGAGCTGTCAACACAAAGCCTGATGTGGGGCTCAAACCCAAAGACCGTGAGATCATGACCTGAGCCAAAGTCGGTCTGAGCCACCCAGGCACCCCATCTGCTAAAAACTAGAAATTAACCTGTAACAGATGTTAACTTGGTATGACCAGGTGTTTGAATGGCATTTGTGTACGAACTTACTATTTCTTTCCAAACTATTTTAAAATCATAATAGAGTCTAAGCTGTCCTTACCATACTGGAAATGACCTCAGTAAGAATGCAAGTACATTCGACTCACCATTCCCTGACAGTTTGCCTATATTTTTCAAATAGGTTCAAATATAATACCAACAGGTATGAATCAAAAAATAGGTTTTGAAAAGGCTAAACATTTTTCAGAAAAAGGCTTGAAACAGAAGTAAAAAACCCTCTACTGCCTTCGTCCTCCTTCTGCCTCTTTACCATCTTTCACTTTTTGAAAAAAAGAAAAAAACAAACACTTCTGGGTAGGGAACTGATTTTTAAAGGTATCGAAATAGCAGTTAAGATGAATAAATAGATACTCTGTCACCGTAGTCTTACACTATTGAAGATCCCCTCAAGAATCTGATTCAGCCACCTGAACATTCTTGCTCTATCTCCCCTATTATTGCCTTGTAAGTTACAAAAGGATAAGGGCATAACTGTGCCTTGCAGTTACATGTCTGGTGGCACAGTGAGATTTAGGAAACGGCAGTGGACCTCAAACCGGAAGAGCCTGCCTCTGAAACTGAGCCATCTTGCCTGGGACTCACTTTGTCTCTACTGAGCCTTTGATTCTCAATGTCTAAAATGGGGATAACAGTACTTACCCTGCCACCTCACGAGGGTTACTGAGGGTCAAATAACGTAATGTATAGAAAATACATTTAAAATCTGCAAAGTATTATGGACGTTTAAATTACTGATACATTCTTTCTAAGACCAAGACTAGTCTTTGTAGATGATTTTTTTTCACATTTCTTAATTTCTACCTTGTATTAATTCTCTAGGGTTATTTACTTGACATAAGGTTTTAAGGTTCTTGGAAAAGGAGATTATTTCATTCCTAATGAAAATTAATAGTTTGTTAAATGAAAAAAACATATTGGACCAAAGTTTTTCAGCTCTTTCTTGTTGTTGTTGTCTATTCATTCATTTTGAGAGAGAGAGAAAGAGAGAGAGAGAGAAAGAGAGTACAAGTGGAGAAGGGGCAGAGGGAGAGAGAAGAGAATCCTAGGCAGGCTTTGCACTGTTAGTGCAGAGCCCGTTACAGGACTCTAACTCATGCGAGATCATGACCTGAGCCCAAGTTAGATGCTTAGCCAACTGAGCCACCCAGATGCTCTTAGAAGTTCTTTAAGAAATGTTAACAGCTTTCTTGAATCTGTGTGCTTTTTCTCTAGCTTAATATCTATAAATCTCAGCTCAAGGGGAAAAAAATCTGTTTTGTAATACAGTTTGTAAAATGCTAAAAAGCAGAATTCTGTGCTATACACAGAGAATAGAAGTTTGAATGTATCAGCAAACATGATTTAACAGAAGGTGACATGTTTATATAAGTGGTAGTAAAACCTTTATTCTTAGAATTTGTAGGAGCAAATATATGGATAAAGAAGAAAAATACTTCAATTTCAAAAAGTCTTTGGTAAACTTCCACAACAAAAGTTTGGATTATATATGTCCTTTCATCATAAAGTCAACTTAGTCTGATATTAGTACAGCCAATTTAGTCTGATTCTGGTACAGCCACTCCCAACTCTCTGTGGGTTAATGTTTGCATGATTTTTTTAGTGTGTGTGTGTGGTATGTGTGTTTTGTATGTATTGTCAAATGTGTGGTGTTGTGTGATGTGTATGTGCTAAATGCATGATTTTTATGAGACAATAATGTGGTGTATGTCTTGATTTTGTGTGTAGTTTACACATTTTGTGTGTTGTGTGTGTGGAGTGTGTGGTGGTGTATGTAATTATGTGTGGTGTGTGTGTTGAGTATGTATGAAGTGTTTTTTTATGTGCGGTGGTATATGCTGAGTGTGAGTGTACAAATACGTACTGTATTTGTGTTTGTGCATGTAATCTATGTGTGGTGTGTGTGTTGGGTATGTTTTATGTGTGACTGTGGTGTGTATGCATGGTGTATGGATAATATATTTGTGAAATGTGTGTCTGTTGCATTACATGTTTGTTGTGTGTGTTATATGAGTGTTGTCTCTTGTGTGTTGGTTATATGTGTGCTCTATGTTAGTGAGATACATGTATTTGTGTATTTTGTGTGTGTTGCGTGGGTCATGTGCATGTGTGGTATGAGTGGTATATGTGTAGGGCATGTGTGGTATATGTGTGATGTGAGTTTGGTGTCTGGTGGTGTGTGTGTAATATATGTGTGGTGGGTGTATATGGTGTAAGTATGGTGATATGTATTAGGTATATGCTTTTTCTTTTTTTTTTAATTTTTATTTTAATTCCAGTTAACATACAGTGTTATGTTAGTTTCAGGTGTACAGGTAGTGATTCGAAGTTACATCTCTCATCTGGTGCTCATCACAACAAATGCACTCCTTAATCCCTATCACCTGTTTCACTGATCCCTCCACCTCCCTCTGGTAACTATGGGATGGTTCTCTGCAATTAAGAGTCTCTTGGCTTGTGTCTCTTTTTTTCCCCCCTTTGCTCATTTATTTAGTTTCTTAAATTCCACATATGAGTAAAATCATATGGTATTTGTCTTTCTCTGACTGAGTTATTTCACTTAACATTATATTTTCTAGCTCCATCTGTGTTGTTGCAAAAGGCAAGATTTCATTCTTTTTTATGGCTTTTTCCATTATATGTATATATACCACATCATCTTAATCCATTCATTGATCAGTGGATATACCACATCATCTTAATCCATTCATTGATCAGTGGACACTTAGGTTGCTTCCATGTCTTAACTATTATAGATAGTACTGCTTTAAACAGAGGGCATATGTATCCCTTTGAATTAGTGTTTTGTATCCTTTGGGTAAATACCCAGTAGTATGATTGTAGGGTAGTTTTATTCTTTAACTTTTTGAGGAAAATCCAGACTGTTTTCCACATTGGCTGCACCATTTGCATTCCCACCAGCAGTGCATGAAGGTTCCTTTTTCTCCAATCCTCACCAACACCTGTTTTTTCTTGTGTTGTTGATTTTACCCATTCTGACAGGTGTGAGGTGATACTGCATTGTAGTTTTGATTTGTGTGTCCCTGATGGTAAGTGATGACGAGCATCTTTTCATGCATCTGTTGGCCATCTGGATGTCTTCGGAGAAATGTCTGTTCATGTCTTTTGCCCTGTTTTTAATTGGATTATTTGTTTTTTGGGTTTTGAGTTTTGTAAGTTCTTTATATATTTTTGATACTGTTACATGTGTCATTTAAAAATATCTTCTCCCATTCAGTACATTGTCTTTTAGTTTTGTTGGTTGTTTCCTTCACTATGCAGAAGCTTTTTATTTTGAAGTAGTACCAATAGTTTATTTTTGCTTTTATTTCCCTTGCCTCAAGAGACATATCTAGAAAGAAGTTGCTATAGCCTATGTTAAAGAAGTAACTGCCCGTGTTCTCTTCTAGGATTTTTATGGTTTCAGGTCTCACATTTTGGTCTTTAATCCATTTTGAGTTTATTTTTGTGTGTAGTGTAAGAAAGTGGTCCAGTTCCTTCTTTTGCATGTACCTCTCCAGTGTTCCTAACACCATTTGTTGCACCAACTGTCTTTTTCCCATTGAATATTCTTTCCTGCTTTGTCAAAGAGTAATTGACCACATAATTGTGAGTGTGTTTCTGGATTTTCTATTCTGTTCTATTGAAATATGTGTCTATTTTTGTGCCAGTTGCCATATTGTTCTGGTTACTCCAGCTTTGTAACATAACTGGAATTTTATAAAGTCTGGAATTTCGAACCCTACAGCTTTGCTTTTCTTTTTCAAGATTGCTTTGGCTCTTCAGGGTCTTTTGTGGCTCCATACAAATTTTAGGATTATTTGTTCTACTCCTGTGGAAAATTCTGTTGGTATTTTGATAGAGATTGCATTAAATATATAGATTGCTTTGAGTAGTATAGATATTTTCATAATATTCTTCTAATCCATGAGCATGGAATGTCCATTTCTTTATATCATCTTCATTTTCTTTCATCAGTTTTTATAGCTTTCAGCGTACCGGTCTTCCACCTCTTTGGTTAGGTTTGCAATTATAAATGAGATTATTTTCTTCATTTCTCTTTTTTCTGCTTCAATAATGCTGTATAGAAATGGAACAGATTTCTGTACATTGATTTTGTATCCTGCAACTTTACTGAATTCGTTCATCAGTTCTAGCAGTTTTTTGGTGGAGTCTTTTGGATTTTCTATATATAGTACCATGTCATCTGCAAACAGTGAAAGTTTTACTTCTTCCTGACCAACTGGGAGGCCTTTTATTTCTTTTTGTTGTCTGATTCCTGTGGCTAGGACTTTCAGTACTATGTTAAATAAAAGTGGTGAGAGTGGGCATCTTTATCTTATTCCTGTCCTTAGGGAAAAGCTCTCAGTTTTTCCTAATTAAGGACGATGTTAGCTGTCAACCTTTGTTGAGGGTTTTTATCATGAATGGATATTGTACTTTGTCAGAAGCTTTTTCTGTATCTATTGAAACAATCATATAGTTCTTACGTTTTTTTCTTATTGATGTGATGTATCATGTTGATTGATTTGCAAATATTGAACCATGCTTGCAACCCAGGAATAAATCCCTCTTGATTATGGTGAATGATTTTTTTAATGTATTGTTAGATTTGGTTTGCTAGTATTTTGTTGAGCATTTTTGCATGTGTGTTCATCAGCGATATTGGCCTGTACTTCTCTTTTTAGTGGAGTCTTTATCTGTTTTTTTGTACCAAGGTAATGCTGGCCTCTTAGAAGGAGTTTAGAGGTTTTCGTTCCTTTTCTGTTTTTTTGGACTAGTTTGAAAAGAATAGGTACTGACTCTTGCTTAAATGTTTGGTAGAACTTGCCTGTGAAGCTGTGTGGTTCTGGACTTTTGTTTGGGGGGAGTTTTTTCACTACTGATTCCATTTCTTTGCTGGTTGTCTGTCCAAGTTTTCTATTTCTTCGTTGTCTCAGTTTTAGTAGTTTATATGTTTCTAGGAATTTACTCATTTCTTCCAGGTTGTCCCAGTTTGTTGGCAGATGGTTTTTCATAATGTTTTCTTATAATTGTTTTTATTTTTGTGGTGTTGGTTGTTACCTCTTCTCTCTCATTTGTGATTTTATGTATTTGAGTCCTTTCTCTTTTTTCCTTAAAAAATATGACTGGAGGCTTATCAATTTTATTGATCTTTTCAAAAGAACTAGGTTCCTGGTTTCATGGATCTGTTCTATTGTGGGTTTTGGTTTTTGTTGTTGTTTAGTTTCTATATCATTTTTTTCTGCTCTAATCTATATCATTTCCTTCCCTCCGCTGGTTTTCAGTTTTGTTTGTTGTTCTTTTTCTAGCTCCTATAAATGTAAGATTAGATCATTTACTTGAGATTTTTCTTGCTTCTTGATGTAGGTCTGTCTGTATTGCTATAAACTTCCCTCTTGGAACTGCTTTTGCTACATCCCTAAAGCTTTGGACCTTGTGGTTTCCTTTTCATTTATTTCCATGTACATTGTAAATTTCTTCTTTTATTTCCTGTTTGACCCATTCATGTTATTTAACCTCCAAGTATTTGTGGTCATTCCATATTTTTTCTTGTGGTTGACTTCTAGTTTTGTAGCATTGTGATCAGAAAATATGCATAGTATGACTTCAGTCTTCCTGAATTTGTTAGTGCTTGTTTTGTGGCTTAATATGTGATCTATTCTGGAGAATGTTCCCTGTGCGCTTGAAAAAGTTGTGTATTCTGCTGTTTTAGGATGGAATGTTCTAAATATATCTGTTAAGTACATGAGTCCAGAGTGTCATTCAAAGCCATTGTTTCCTTATTGATTTTCTGTATAGATGATCTTGTCCATTGGTGTAAGTGGGATGTTAAAGTCCCCATTTATTATTGTATTATTATTGATTAGTTTCTTATGTTATTTTATTTATTTATTTTTTTTACAGATAGTTTATTGTCAAGTTGGTTTCCACATAACACCCAGTGCTCATCCCCACAAGTGCCCTCCTCCATGCCCATCTCCCTCCTCCCACACACACACCCATGAGTCCTCAGTTTGTTCTTAGCATTCAAGAGTCTCTCATGGTTTGCCTCTCTCCCTTTCCCCCACCATTTCTTCCCTTCTTCTCCCCCATGGTCCTCTGTTAAGTTCCTCCCAATCCTCCTATACGTGCAAACATATGATATTTGTCCTTTTCTCCCTGACTTATTTCGCTCAGCATAACACCCTTAAGGTTCATCCATGTTGCTACACATGGCCAGATTTCATTCTTTCTCATTGCCATGTAGTATTCCATTGTATAGATAAGTTTCTTTATGTTATTAACTGTTTTCTGTATTTGGGTACTTTCATGCTAAGTGCATAAATATTTACAGTTGTTATATCTTCTTGTTGAATTGTCCCCTTTCTTATTATGTAATTTTCTTCTTTGTCTCATGTTACAGCCTTTGTTTTAAAGTCTATTTTGTCTGATATAAGTATTGTTACTCCGGCTTTCTCTTGACATGCATTTGCATGATAGATGTTTCCTCATCCCCACTTTCAACCTGCAGGTATCTTAAGGTCTAAAATGAGTCTCTTGTAGGCAGGATATAGATGAGTCTTGTTTTTTTATCCATTCTGTCACCCGGTGTCTTTTGATTGGCATGGTTAGCCCATTTACATTCAAAGTAATTATTGATAGATATGTGTTTTTCATCATTTTATTGTTTTGTGGTTGTTTCTGAAAATTTTCCCTGAACCTTTCTTATCTTTCTTTCATGGTTTGCTGGGGTTTTAGTGATATATTTGGATTTCTTTCTCTTTATTCTTTGCATATTTATTAGTGTTTTTTTATTTGTTATTACAATTAGGTTTGTATATAACATCTTCTGTGTATAGCAGTCTATATTAAATTAATGGTCATTTGAACACATTTTGCTCCCCATGTTTTAGGCATATGGTGTCATAGTTTATAGCCTTTTATATTTTGTGAGTACTTTCACTGATTTTTTTACAGAAGTATCCATTTTTACTGCTTTTGTGTTTCCTGCCTTTATACCTTCACTCTCAGTCTATCCTTTCCATTCAAAGAGACCCCTTTACGGGTGCCTGGGTGGCTTAGTCGGTTAAGCGTACGACTTTCGCTTAGGTCATGATCTCGCGGTTCGTGTGTTCGAGCGCCGCTTCGGGCTCTGTGCTGACTGCCAGCTCAGAGCCTGGATCCTGTTTCAGAGTCTGTGACTCCCTCTCTCTCTGACCCTCCCCTGCTCACGCTGTCTCTCTCTATCTCTCTCCAAGAAATAAATAAAACATTAAAAATTTTTAAAAAAAAACACACACACAGAGACCCCTTTAATATTTCTTGCAGGGCTGGTTGAGTAGCCATAACATCTATAGTTTTTGTTCATTTGAAAAACTTTTTATCTCTCCTTCTATTCTGAATGATAGGCTTATTGGATAGAGTATTCTTAGCTGCAGATTTTTCCCATTCAGCACTTTGAATATATCATGCCACTCTCTTCTGGCTTGAAAAGTTTCTGCTGAAAAATCCTTTAATAGCCTTATGTGATTTCCCTTGTATGTTACTATCTTTTGTCTTGCTGCTTTTAAAATTTCTTTATTACTGTATTTTGCCAGCTTGGTGTGGATCTGCTTTTGTCAATTTTGGGGGGGTGGTTCTCTGTGTCTCGATATCTATTTCCATCCCCAGATTAGAAAAATTTTCAGATATTTCTCTAAATAAATTTCTGCACTCTTTTCTTTCTCTTCTTCTGGCACTCCTATAATACGAATGTTATTGTGTTTGATGGAGTCACTGATTTCCCTAAGTCTGTTGCTCAGCTTGATTACTTTCCATTACTGTGTCTTCTAGATCATTAATTCATTTTTCTGCTTCTTCCAGCCTGCTGTACATTGTATTAAATGTGCATCTAATCTTGCTTATTGTACTCTTTATCTCTGATTGGTCCTTTTTGATTTCTTTTCTCAAATCCAATAAGTATTTTTATGTTTATTGCTTGAAACACTCCATCAGGCATGTTACTTGTATATCTTTTGCTTGGATCTCCAGCCATAGCTTTTTTCCTGCGTTGTCATTTGGGTAACATTTCTCTGTCTTCACATGTTGTTTTAGTCTCTGTGCCTGTTTCTTTGTGTTAGGAAAGTCATCTACATCTCCTGTTCTTGAGGGTAATGGCCTTATAGAGAAGAGGTCCTGTAGTGACCTGCCATGTAGTGTCCTCTATTCCACAGGGCCTGGTGCTTCTGAGAGTTTCTCCAATGTGTGTGGAATGTGCTCTGCTGTTTTATTCTGGCCCTTTTATCCTTCAGGCTAATTGTCTGCAGAAGCTTTCTTTGTCTGTTGTGGGCAGTGTTTGTTTGGTCTCTGGCCTGACTGTGGTATGTTTTAACTAGATGTGCTCTGGTCTGCTTGTGCAATGAGACCTGTTGCCACCACTGCTGGAACCGAGGCTTTGCAAGCTTCCAGACTGGGAGACACAGTGATGGTAGGGGTTTGGGCTGGTTTTCTTGGGGATGCAGCCCACTGTGCTGGCACTGAGGCAAGAATGACAAGAAAGGGTGGCTCCATTGGAGCATGGGGTGGTGGGTGTGGGACTTTCTGTAAGCAAGCTAAATTCTGAGTGTCAGCACTGCACTGCCTCCTTCAGGTGGTCCTGTGCTTTTGTTGAGCAGTGGGGGAGGGAAATGGCACCTGTTAATTCTTTTGTTTCCTAAGGGTTCTCTCTGTGAATGCTGCCCTCTCTGGGACATACTCTGAGATGAACAAATAACCTTCCCACCTTGTGACCCAGGTGCTCTTAAGGTCACTGTTTCCATGCTGTATGTCTGCAGACTGTTTGCCCTGCCTTCTCTCTAAGAGCAGCCCCAATGCCTTCAGACTGTATCAGAGGCAAGCCTGTTGACCTTTAAAACTCCAGGCTTTAAGCCCTTCTGGTTTCAGGAGCTCCCAAAATTCAGCCCATCTCACTTTCCAAGCCAATTGCTATGCGAATTAGTTTTCCCCATGCATTCCCCTGTGTGATAGTCTGTCTCTAACCCTTCTCTGCCACTGCGGCTCCCTCCTTCATGCAATGGCTGATCTGTTTCTCTCCCAAACCATGACTCTGCACATCCTCCCTTCATCGATGTGGCCTCTTCTCCACCTGTAAGTTGTGGAGTTTGTTCTGTCAGTCTTCAGATTGATTTCTGGGGTATTTAGGATGATTTGATAGTTATCTAATCTTATTTGTGGGACAAGGTGAGACTAGGGTCCTCCTACTCCACCACTGTCTTCCCCCCCTGCATGATATTTTTTGTGTGTCCTTTTACTTTCAACCTATTTGTCTCTCTTGTGGATTGCATGTGGTAGAATGATGTTTTGAAATCCATTTTTCCATTTTTTTTTTATTTTTTTTATTTTTTACAAATAGTTTATTGTCAAATTAGTTTCCACATAACACCCAGTGCTCATCCCCACAAGTGCCCTCCTCCATGCCCACCCCTCCTCCCCCCCACATCCACCAGTCCTCAGTTTTTGTCAGCATTCATTTTTCCAATTTGTGTCTTTTTTTTTTTAATGTTTTATTTATTTCTAGGAGAGAGAGACAGTGAGCAGGGGAGGGTCAGAGAGAGAGGGAGTCACAGACTGAAACAGGCTCCAGGCTCTGAGCTGGCAGTCAGCACAGAGCCCGACGCGGGGCTCGAACCCACGAACCGAGAGATCATGACCTAAGCAAAAGTCGGACGCTTAACCGACTAAGCCACCCAGGCGCCCCTCCAATTTGTGTCTTTTATTGGCATCTTTAAGCTATTTGCATAAAATGTAATTATGGATAAGGTAAGATTCACATCTGCCATTTTGCTGTTTGTCTTCTCTATGTTTTATGTGCTTTTTGTTCATGTATTTCTCCATTACTGCCTTCATTTGTGATAAATAGATATTTCTACTGTACCATTTTAATTTTATTATTTCTTTTACTATATATAACTTTAAGTTACTTTCTTATTGGTTGCCCTGTGGCTTAATGAAAACAATGTAGTTTGGGTTAATACCAGCTTAGTTTAAATAGTGCATTAAGGGGTGCCTGGGTGTCTCAGTCATTTAAGCAGCCGACTTCAGCTAAGGTCATGATCTTGCAGCTTGTGAGTTCGAGCCCTGCGTCAGGCTCTGTGATGACAGCTCAGAGCCTGGAGCCTGCTTCAGATTCTTTGTCTCCCTCTCTCTCTGACCTTCCCCTGCTCTTTCTCTGTCTCTCTGTCTTTCAAAAATAAATATATGTTAAAAAAATTTTAATAAATAAACAGTGCATTAAAAACATTGCGCCTGGGTGGCTCAGTCAGTTAAGTATCCGACTTTGGCTTAGGTCATGATCTCACGGTTCATCGGTTTGAGCCCCACATCAGGTTCTGTGCTGGCAGCTCAGAGCCTGGAGCCTGTTTCAGATTCTGTGTCTTCCTCTTTCTCTGGCCCTCCCCTGCTTATGTCCTGTCTCTCTCTGTCAAAAATAAATAAACTATAAAAAATTAAAAAAAAAAAAAACATTGCTCTGGTATAGGTTTTTCCCTTCTCTCCTCCTTTTTGTTACTATTATCACATGTAGTACATATTTAAACATTATAAAGCCATCAATTTTTTTTAATTCATATTTTAGTTAGTTAACATACAGTGCAATATTGGTGTCAGGAGTAGAATTCAGTGATTCATCACTTACATACAACACCCAGTGCTCATTACAGGTGCCCTCCTTAATACCCATCACCCATCTGGCCCATCTCCCACTCGCCTCCCTCCATCAATCCTCAGTTTGTTCTTTATCATTAAGAGTCTTTTGTGGTTTGTTTCCCTTTTTTCCCTTCACCCACCACTCCCTGCCTTCCCATATGTTCTTCAGTTCTGTTTCTTAAATTCCAAATATGAGTGAAATGATATATTTGTCTTCCTCTGATTGACTTATTTTGCTTAGCATAACACATTCTAGCTCTATCCGTGTCATTGCAAATGGAAAATTTTTCACTTTTTTTGATGACTGAATAATGTTCAGTTGTATATATTTGGGCTATCTCCATAGTTTGGCTATTGCTGGTAATGCTGCTATAAACATTGGGGTGCATGTATCCCTTCGAATCTGTATTTTTGTATCTTTTGGGTAAATACCTAATAGTGCAATTGCTAGATCATAGGATAGTTCTATCTTTAGTTTCTTGAGGAACATCCATATTGTTCTCCAGAGTGGCTGCACCAGTTTGCATTCGCATTATGCAGTGCAAGAGGATTCCCTCTTGCAGAGAACTGCATCCCCATCAACACCTGTTGTATCTCATGTTGCTAATTTTAGCCAACTGACAGATATGAGGTGGTATCTCATTGTGGTTTTGATTTCTGTTTCTCTAATGGTGA
This sequence comes from Proteles cristata cristata, assembly GCA_017311185.1. Classification (NCBI taxonomy): domain Eukaryota; kingdom Metazoa; phylum Chordata; class Mammalia; order Carnivora; family Hyaenidae; genus Proteles; species Proteles cristata. Next base: position 65,907 of record JAESUZ010003327.1, on the reverse strand, counting down.
GTGATGTTGACCATCTTTTCATGTGTTTGTTAGCCATCTGGATGTCTTCTTTGGAAAAATGTCTATTTATGTCTTCTGCCAGTTTCTTAATGGGGTTGTTTGTTTTTGGGTTTTGAGTTTGATAAATTCTTTATAGATTTTAATTACTAACCCTTTATCAAATATATCATTTGCAAATATCTTCCCCATTATGTAGGCTGTCTTTTAGTTTGTTGGTTGTTTCCTTCACCCTGCAAAAGCTTTTTATCTTGATAAAGTCCCAGTAGTTCACGTTTGCTTTTATTTCTCTGGCCTTTGGTGACATGTCTAGTAAGAACTTGGAACAGCTGAGGTCAAAGAGTTTGCTACCTGTGTTCTCCTCTAGGGGTTTGATGTTTTCTTATCTCATATTTAGGTCTTTCATCCATTTCAAATTTATTTTTATGCATAGTTTAAGAAAGAGGCCCAGTTTCATTCTTCTGCATATTGTTGCCCGGTTTTGTTGAAGAGATTATCTTTTATCCATTAGATATTCTTTCCTGCTTTGTTGAAGATGAGTTGACCATATAGTTGTAGGACCATTTTTGGGTTTTCTGTTCTGTTCCATTGATCTATATGTCTGTTTTTGTGCCAATACCATTCTGTCTTGATGATTACAGATTTGTAATACAGCTTGAAATCTGGAATTGTAATGCCTCCAGTTTTGTTTTTCTCTTTCAGGATTGCTTTGCCTCTCCAGGGTCTTTTGTGGTTCCGTACACATTTTAAGATTATTTGATCTAGCTCTGCAAAGAATGCTGGTGGTATTTTGATAGAGATTAAATGTGTAGATTGCTCTGGGTAGTATAGGCATGTTAATAATGTTCTTCCAGGACACCTGGGTGGCTCAGTCTGTTAAGTGTCCAGCTTCGGCTCAGGTCCTGATCTCACAGTCGTGGATTCGAGCCCTACATTGGGCTCTGTGCTGCTGGTTTGGCGTCTGGAGCCTGCTTCGGATTCTGTATCTCCCTCTCTCTCTGCCCCTACCCCTGCTCATGCTCTGTCTTTATCTCAAAAATGAATAAACGTTAAAAAAATTTTTTTTATAAAAAAACCAGTGTTCTTCCAATCCATGAGCGTGGAATGCTTTCCCATTTCTTTGTGTCCTCTTCAATATCTTTAAAAAGTTTTGTATAGTTTTCAAAGTACAGATCTTTGGCCTCTTTAGTTAGGTTTATTCCTAGGTATCTTTTTTTTTTTTTATGTTTTATTTATTTCTAGGAGAGAGAGAGAGGCAGTGTGAGCAGGGGAGGGTCAGAGAGAGAGGGAGTCACAGACTGAAACAGGCTCCAGGCTCTGAGCTGGCAGTCAGCACAGAGCTCGACGCGGGGCTCGAACCCACGAACCACGAGATCACGACCTAAGCGAAAGTCGGACGCTCAACCGACTAAGCCACCCAGGCGCCCCATATTCCTAGGTATCTTAATGTTTTTAGTGCAATTATAAATGTAATTGATTACTTGATTTCTTTTCCTGATGGTTCTTTATTGGTGTATAGGAATGCAACAGATTTCTGCACATTGATTTTATATCCTGCAACTTTGCTGAATTCATGTATTAGTTCTAGCAATTTCTTGGTCAACTCTTTCGGGTTTTCTACATAAACCAGCAACAGTTTTCAGAGTGTTGCTTTATGCACTTGTAAATCAATAGAATTAAAACGGGGTACAAACAAAATTAGTGCATCTTGCATATTTACCTATGTAGTTACATTGGTATTCTTTATTTCTTCATGTGAATTTGAATTGCTGTGTCCTTTTATTTCAGCATGAAGGACTCCTTTTAGCATTTCTTGTAGGGCAGGTGTACTGGAAACAAATTTTGTTTTAATTTATTTGGGAATGTATTTATTTTTCCTTCATTTCTGAAAGATAGTTTCCTAGATATAAGATGCTTGACTGACAGTCTTTTTTTTCTTTCAGCACATTGAATGTATCATTCAACTCCCTTTTGCCTCCATGGTTCTGACTAGAAACAATCTGTTAATCCTATAAGGGTTCCTGTACCTGATGAATGTGGTTTTCTTTTGCTGATTTTAAGATTCTATCTTTGTCTTTCAACAGTTTGATTATGTTGTATCATGTGGCCCTTTTGAATTTGTCCTATTTGGAGTTTGTTGAGCTTCTTGCATATGTACATTGTGTTTTCATCAAGTTTAGAAAGTTTTTAGCCATTATATCTTTGAAGAATCTCTTTATTGATATTCTTTATTTGGTAAAAAACACCATTTCTCCTGTATCCTTCTAATTGTTTAGATATGGTTTCCTTTAGTTCTTTGTATATTTAATTGTTGATTTAATTTAACTTTTAGAGTCAATTAGTAACATCATTATTTTTTTTTTAAAGTTTGTCTGTTTTGAGAGAGAGGGAGGGAAAGAGAGCATGTGCCTGCACGGAGGAGGGTTAGACGAGAGAATCCTAAGCAGGCTCCATGCTGTCAGTGCACACACCCGATGCAGGCCTCAATCCTACAAATTACAAGATCATGACCTGAGGAAAATCAAGAGTTGGACACTTAATTGATTGAGCCACCCGGGCACTCCATAACATTAATTATTGCTAATTAAAGTCTTGGCATCTTCAGGGATGATTTCTATTGACCACTCTTCCCCCTCCCCTTGCACATGCATTCCTTTTCTGGTCCTTTACATGTCCTGTAATTTTATGTTGAAAGCTGGATATTTTACATAAAGTAATGTGGCAGTTTTGTGGTAAGATGTATGGACATCTCATTACCCAGATCTTCCTTTTAGAACTTCTTGTTTGCCCCAACTTTTTTCATTGCCTCCGCTAGCCATGATTTTAAACAATTGCTGTGGACTGTTTCTCAGCAAACACCCGGAGAAAGCAGAGTCAGGTCAAACAAGAACAAGATCTGTGAGTGGGATTTTTTTTTTTCAGAGAGCTGCCCAATGAGTCAGTCAAATAGTAACTGTTTTCTGGGAGTATTGTTTTTTGTGGAACTCCAGACTTGGGTCTGCCCTTGGTATGGCTGTAAGGCTGTTGATTTTTTTTTCTCTTCTTTTTTTTTTTTAAATGTTTGTTTATGTTTGAGAGAGAGACACAGCACAAGCAGGCAAGGGGCAGAGAGAGAGGGAGACACAGAATCTGAAGCAGGCTACAGGCTCTGAGCTTCAGCACAGATCCTGTCATGAGGCTTGAACTCACAAACCGTGAGATCACGACCTGAGCCGAAGTCAGATGCTTAACTGACTGGGCCACCCAGGCGACCCTAGCTGTAAGGCTGCTGATTTTCATGACTAATGCTGAGCAGAGGAAAGGACAATGAGAATAGAACAATTTAAAATAATAAAATAAAACTAGCTGTTTTTAATGAGGTTCATCCAGTTTTCCTGAATAAGTTTTTCTTGGTCCTCACACGCCTTGTTGTGATTTCTAGAATTCTGAAAAAAGTCCATTTTTAACAATCTCTGCCAGTATACTTGTTACATTCATAGAAGAGCAGAATTCTGGAGGTCCTTAGCCCACCATTCTAGAAGTGTGAGTTTTCTATATGTGCTTTTAAACCTAGTTTCTATGTCATGGGTGAGGTTTTATTATGGACTGAAAACTGGTTAAGACAGGAAGACAAAGAATAAGAATGACTGAGCAATTATCTTAATGAAGAATTGATGCTACTAAGTCATAAATGTGCTAGACAAGTCAAGAATGGTATTAGAGGAGCACCTGGGTGGCTCAGTCAGTTAAGCATCCAACTTTGGCTCAGGTCATGTTCTCACTGTTCGTGGGTTCGAACCCCGCATTGGGCTCTGTGCTGACAGCTGGCTCAGAGCCTGGAGACGACTTCCAATTCTGTGTCTCACTCCCTCTCTCTGATCTTCCCCTGCTCACACTGTCTCTCTCTCTCTCTCTCTCTCTCTCTCTCTCTCAGAAATAAATAAAACATTAAAAAAAAAGAATGATATTAGAATCAAAATTATATGTTGAATTTCAGATTTGGTGCCATTCTTCCTATTCTGTTCGCTAAATTAGAATATCTAGAAGAGTCTTATAAAGCATACCTAAGATTAAGGAAAAAAAAATAGACTCATATAAAATGACAGATTAAAATAATTGTAGAAAGAAAGATTGAGAAAACTCAATCTGAAATTCATGCAATTACAAAGAATATGCATTAGGGATATCAATTTTTGGACTTAATTATAGAAATAATAGGCATCTCTTAAAGTTTGACAAAGGCTAATATAAAACAATAAAAGGAAATAACATTTTTAAAACATATTTTTAGAACTGCTTCCAAGAATTGGGTGAGCCATAACACCTGAAAATGTAATTAAATTTTTGGATTATAGATCTACAAACGGTTTTTAAATTTTTAGTAGTTTTGGAAGATACATTAAAGAGACTCTGGAAGCCTTTGTATTCTTTTCTGAAACATTCTTTGGTGCACATCTTGGACTCATTGCTGTGCTAGATGGATACTGATCTAATTCAGTGTAGCATTTAACATTGTTAGGATGATTAGTATTATATATTTACAATTGGTCATGTAAAAAAGTGTTTTGTGTCTTTTTCTTTTAGGTACGTAAAAGAAGGAGATACAGTGTCTCAGTTTGATAGCATCTGTGAAGTTCAAAGTGATAAAGCTTCTGTTACTATCACTAGTCGTTATGATGGAGTCATTAAAAAACTGTATTATAATCTAGACGATATTGCCTATGTGGGAAAGCCATTAGTAGACATAGAAACGGAAGCTTTAAAAGGTATTGTAAATGTGTTCATCTATTTTGCCAAATTGATTACTGTTGTCCTTTTGTCATTGGTACCAGTTAAAAGAGATGTTTACTTTTAATAACTTATAGGATTTAATTTGGTGGTTTAGAAGTTGAAATCGGGAAATTAGAAAAGATACCCTGTGATGAATGATTGTCTTTTGACCAGTTGCCATGTTGGAAATGTATACATCAACACTGAATTTATCTGGAGGCCTGCCTTCTGGAAACCCCAGTGTTTAAAGAACTGATGGGCCTTCTCAGGAATTAAAGATTCAGGTCGTGAATACTAGTCACCAATAACAAAAACCGGAGTATGCAGAAGATTAAATCTAACATAATAGGATTGTTCTATTTTCCACCAATTCAAAACAAAAACACTTTCTTAGGGCACCTGGCAGGCTCTGTCAATGGAGCATGCAACTCTTGATCTTGGGGTTGTGAGTTCAAGCCCCTCACTGGGGATAGAGATTACTTAAAAACATAAAATATTAAAAAAAAAAATTCTCTCCTTGGTAATGGTCATGAAAGCCAAACTTCTGAAAGGGAACTGGAAGAGAAAAGAAGGAAAATCATAAGGAAAAGTGAAGAAATTAGCATTCAGAAGACGCAACAACCATGGAACTTAGAAGCAGTAGATGTCCTGACAAGAGCGAATTCGTTGTGAGAACGTTGCGGAGGAAAGCTAGAACGGTGGCTCTCCTGGTGCTGGCGGACAGCTGGCTGTCTACCTCAGCACTTCCTCGTTCTCCACTCCTGTGATGCATTAAAGCTGTGTCATCTAGGAAACAGCTCTGCTGTGGGGGATGTGGGGATGGATCTGGAGGCAGACTGACTTTTGTGATCTAGTCCTGAGCCAGCAATCTATCTGGGAAGTGTGGAAGTAGATATTCTGGTAGTATCATTCCAAAGTCTAGAAAACATCTGAATTACAGGGGCTGGTTGACTTGTTGTGCTGCAGACTACGTAATTAATACTAACCATAACAACAACCACTAATTCCACAGTCATACTTGACAGTTTATAAAAAGCTTCACTGTTTTTTTAATTTATCCTTACGTGTGAAGTATTTCAGTTTAACAGATGAAGAAACTAAACACAACCTAAAGAGGTTCAGCAATTTTCCCAGTAGTCAGTCATAGAGCCAAATTTTGAACCGATGTCCTGTCTTTGTCCAGATTATTTTCCACTATGACATGTTGCCTCCAGAATTTGGAAGATGGCTTATTGATGTATTTAATTTCTACTATAAAAGTAGGATATGACATATGTGCACTGTAGCAAGTTATAAAATGCAGAAAATCAAAATAAGAAAATGAAAATATATTCCTGCTACTCAGAAATCATCACTTTTATCACATGAATGTATATCACTCCAGACATTTTTCTAAGCACACACATATGCACCAACGTAGGTTTTTTTTTTTTAACCAGAGTAGTATATTGTGTTTGCTGTATTTAAATCTGTTTGCTTAACACATAGCTGTTTTCATGACAATGATTTCATTTGATCTGATAATCAGACTATGTTTAAATTTCCCCAGTTGCCCCAAAAATGTCCTAGAAATTTCAGTTGCTTTTTCAAACTGGGGTCCAATATGTGATTATACATTGCCCATGGTCTCCCTTCACGTGACTTAACACTGTCCCACGTTTTGTTCCATGACTCATAGAAGGGACTGTGCCACTTGTTATGCAGAATGTCACATCTTTGGGATATGTCCTGTTGCTTTCTCATGGTGGTGTTTGACTTGTTCTTACCATGGTAAATTCCTGTAAGCTGAAAGCAAGTTTCAAAGGCTAGGTTCAAGTTAAATATTTGCCTAGAATATATCATGGGTGATACTGTATAGAGGAAGAAGTGGGAGAAGGCCTCTTAGGGGAGAGTAAGTGATTTTCGTAGAAGATGAATGGGCCCTAAGAGAATAGAAGGGAGGTATGATGGTGTGGGACAAGGTTTCCTGACTTCTAGTCTCCTCTTTTATGATGAGAGTCAATCTTCCCTGGTGGATGAAACTCCTAGGGAGGGGATTTATGACAGTGGAGTTCCTTCTGGAAGATCCATCTTTAGGCGCATGTGAGTTCAGAGAATGCCTCTCCCTGCATTTGCTGTTTTTCAAGTGCTTGCAGCTCAAAATAATCAGTATACCAAAGGGGCATATTTGGGATGGCATATTCTGCTACCCTTCATGGGCAATACAAGTTGTGTTGTTTTGTTTTCCCTTCCTCCCCTTCTGGGGAAATGTGAGAGCCCCTGTGGGCCAGTTCATCATAGACCAGTGAGGAAGAATGAAGAGACTGTCTTTCCATCGGTGCAGCAGTAGAGAATTGTTATTGGCTTTGAATCGAATGTCATAGCAAATTCAATTGCCTGCTTTCAGAGGCTTGGTCTCTAATGCACTCATTCCCGCAGAGATTTTCACTACGCAGCATTGATTTCCAAGCATCAGCCTTTGACAATGAAATGCTCTCAAACGCTTTTTTATTTTGGGTTGCAAAAATATATGCTAATAGCCTGGAAAATGCATGCTAATAGCCTGGGGTAGTTTTTCTTCTATCGGTACTCCAGATTTAGAGAATGAACCAACCGAATTAGCATCAGCCATGAAAATAAAATCCTCCACAGCATCGCATAAGTCATATTCAGAGCAGAGAAAAATTTTAAGTACTTTATTATTTTGGGAAAACATTTTTAAGATTGTCACAGATTTTACATGATTCTTTCAGGGAATTTGTCTTACCTTTGACTCCTACTATTTGTAAATGTAGATTAATTTATAAGGAAAGTGTTTAAAATACAAAATGTTTAAAAATTATTGAAGAAGCTCTCATTGTTTTAACTTGTAGCTGCTGCATGATTTTAACAGAAATGAAGTAAACACCAGGTAATAATCATTAAACTACCAGGTGCCAGTACACCCCTTCCCTCCCCTTATTGTTCCCCAGTGTGTAGTTGTCTTTTCCCATTTTGAAGTAGCCTGGCTAGTTTGCTTCTGACTATTAAGTTTTCAGTTGAATTTATTTATATATTATAAGCCACTAAGCTTGTTTTTGTTTTTATTTTTTAATATTTTCAACTAAAGAGTACCATTTTACCTCGTTACCAGATTCAGAGGAAGATGTTGTTGAAACCCCTGCCGTGTCCCATGATGAACACACACACCAAGAGATAAAGGGCCAGAAAACACTGGCCACTCCTGCGGTTCGCCGCCTAGCAATGGAAAACAATGTAAGTTCCCTTCATATTTAGGTGTGAGATTACACAGAAAATATGCATTTGTATCTACGAGAAATTAGCCAACTCTCCCCTGAGGAGATGGTTCAAACTGAGATTGAAGGAAAAAGAAAATGTGTGTTACTGAAAAGTGATTGTTGCATAAAAGCACCAGTGAGAATTGAGAAGAAATTGCAAACTTCTTACTTACATTAATTGAGCAGTGTGAGTGTATTATTCTTTCTTAGAGCCTAAGAGTCAGGACTACCAGTTTTTGAACACTTGTAAATACTGGTGTTTTAGATCAGGTACCCTAGAAGCCAGCTTGAGACAGAGGTTTGGGTGCAGGTAACGGATTGACTGAGGGAGAGAATACCTTTTCTGGGAATGAGGGGAAGCAAGATAGAGAAGGGAAGAGAAGGGAAGTGGGCCAGGCAACAATGTGATCTCAATGATCTGATCCACAGGAGTTGGGGAACACCAGAGAATTGTACTGAGGTGAGGCAAGCAGACCAGCCTTTTGTATTCCTTATCAGCCAGTCATTGGTGCTTTCGTGCCAGGGCTTGGTGGCCCCCAGGTACTGCAATAAGTGTGTACATGTTATCTCATTTATCTTTACAACAATGTTGTAAATTATGGGAGCTATTTAGAGACTTGGAGAGGGTCAAGTAACAGGTCCAATGTCACACAGCTCACACTGTGGTGGGGCCAGGATCCTGAAGTGAGATTCTGTGACTCTAAAACCAGTGCCCTTAATCATTATATACTGCCTCAACAACTATTGCCTCTGTTGTTTGGGCATTTATGAGTTAGACACCGTGTACACATTCTCTCTAATCCTCACAGCCATCCTGCAGGGTGGTTTGAATTATCCCCATTTTGCAGATGAGAAAGGGCAGAGAAGTTGATTAAGCTGCCTAAAATCAAGTAAGTAGCTGAACTGGGAATTTGTCTTTTTCCAGATTTGGGGCTCTTTCCACTATACCCCACAATGCAGGATTTTTGTCTGTTTTTGAGAGAAGTAGCATTTTGAGTAAGTTACATGGGAAAAAAAAAGAAGCTTACATTTTAGAAATATGTAATGAGTTATTAAAATGTTCATTTCCCTTTTGACTATTATCCTAACATTGGGAAACTATCCCAAGGAAATAATCTAGGATACATTCTTCCAAGTGTTTTATATAGCTCAAAGTGAGAAGGCACATATGGGTTCAAAATGAGGGATATGCTTGGGTAAGTTATGTTATAAACACTTAATGAAAATTTATGCAGCGCTTCAGTGTGTTCAAATATGAAGACTTTAGCATAATAGAAAATAGAAAAAATAGCATAGAATACTACATTGTTACAAGCGTCAGATGAAATAAACTTGTGTATTGCTTTGAAAGTTATCAACTATTTTACTAATGGTTTTTTCTTAATTATATAGAAAAACTACCTATAGCAATGCATGATTTTGTTTTCCTATGCCATTTCTTACAGATGTATATAATAACTAGAGATTTGTATAATTACTGGAAATCACTGGGTTTGTTATTATAAATCACCTTTTCTTCTTTCACAGTTTATGTATTTATGAATTGAATTTGTTTTCAAATTACAAACCAATGCCATTTATAGTTGTTTGAAATTACCTAAACATTTTTTTTTAATTCTCAGAATTCTTTGTTATAAACTAAATGTTTGACATGATAAAGTCTCTTTTTTTTTAAGTCTTTTATTCTTCTGAAGTCATCCTTAGAGAAACAGTAATACAAATGGAGCAGGACTTAACCCTGAGGAATTAATTAATACACGCCAAGTATGAAGCCATCATCTAATCTTATATGTCTATTTAAACAGAATTAAATTTAACGAGAATATACTATGTCTGTAACCAAACACAGAAGAGGATTAAATAAAGTCAGATCACAATGTTTCCAAAAAAACTCACGAAACTTTGGTTCCTGGGCCCAGTTCCAGTGTGTATACCGAGGGTGGGCATGGTCCCCACAGCAAGCAATTCTCTGGACACAAACTGGGTATCCTCCAGTTCAGCTCAGTTCTGACACTGTCTGCTCACAGACAGTGCCAGAATTGACAGGTTAATAATTCCATCCTCCTAGACTGCCCACCCTCCCCCCACAACACTTCCTATGCCCTTTCGGCAATGCTTCTTACCCACTGCCTACAGACAGAAGGTTCTATTGGCCCACCCTCCAATTTAGAATGCCAGTCGCAACCCCAGGTTATTACCTATACTTCTGGCCTCCTGGCTATAAATGAGAAGTCCACACAATCCCCCCTTTGGGTTTGATTAATTTGCTAGAGCAGCTCACACAATGTAGGAAACTCATGTACTCACTAGATTACTGACTTATTATAAAAGAATACACTCAGGAACAGCTAGATGGAGGGGTGGAAAGCTCTACGAAGAAAGAGGTATAGAGGCCCTCTCCAGGTGCTTCCTTCTCCCCAAATCTCCATTATTCACCAACATAAAGGCTCTCCAAATACCTCCAAGCGTGTTGGATTTTTTTGGAGGCTTCATTGCATAACCCATTGGCGACTGATCCAACCTCCTGTCCTCTCTGCTTCCCGAGTTTGGGATAAGGGTACCGAAAGGTACAAACTTCTAATCACCTGGTTGGTTCCCCCTGGCAACCAGCCTTCATCTTTAGGTTCCCTAAGGGCTTTACAAAGCTTCATTAACATCATAAAAGACACTTTTTTTTTGTAATCATTGGTCATTTCAAGGATTTTAGGAGTTCTGTGCCTGAAATGGGGAGGAAGACCAAAAATATACTTGTCATAAATCACAATCTCACAATGAGTGTCTACTGGAAAGTGGAGTTATATCACTTATTATTCTGTAGAAAGCAATAATAAAACATATATCTGTCATTTAACTTGGGCTGAGAAACTCAACATTTCAAGTATGTCTCAGTAAAATTAATTGCAATTTTTTTTCAGTGTTTATTTTTGAGAGAGAGAGAGAGAGAGAGAGAGAGCAAGAGAGAATGTGCATGAGTGGGGGAGGGGCAGAGAGAGATAGAGACACAGAATCTGAAGCAGGCTCCAGGCTCTGAGCTGTCAGCACAGAGCCCTACATGGGGCTCAAACTTGCAAACCTAGAGATCATAACTGAGCCGAAGTCAGACATTTAACCAACTGAGCCACCCAGGTGCCCCTCATTTCAGTGTTTTCTACTTCCCTTTCTTAAACAACTATCAGAAAAAAAGTAAGAAAGCTTTTGCATGGTGATTATTTTAACTATTACTGGTTTACTGATAGCCAAGTTGTTTCAAACGTGCCATAAAGGCATGCACATGAGTGTGTCTTTCCACAGTATCAGCTTTATCCAATCATAAAGCATTTAACTTGGCTTCACACATGTCACAATACAGCACAACAAACAAGATACAGTGAGGGGTAAGAAGTTAACAAATCCAGCTGGAAGTCAGTTCCCGAGTATGCATTTGAGAGCAGAGGTGAGGGCACACTCGGATCTGGGTCAGCTCTGGGCACACGCTGCTGATCATGTTCACGCAGTAGGGGATAGGGTCTCCTCTGTCCAGAGGTCAGTCAGGTGAACCTTTGGTGATAACTGCCTTTCCAATGCAGTCACATGTGGGAGGGTCAGCATCTGCAGAGCGTTGGCTACAGAAGTCTTCTCTGTTTAAAGGAGTTTAATTAGTCTTAGGCTTTGACAGGCCTCTTCTGGTTCAAATCAGTTCCTGATTCTTCCGGTTCACATGACCTTACTGTCATCAGTCCTTAGTACCGCGCTGGTTTGGGTGATGCAGCCCACTGTTAGCTGCAATGCCTTTGGCTGCTTAAGTCACTGCTTGACATGACTGAATCCATCAGAAACATTGGCCAACATTTGTCACAGTGTTTAACTCTTTAAACTTTGACTTCTTCTTATATAGTCTCAAAAAAGAAATCTAGTGAGAACTATGCAAGAGGTTTAAAAATAGTTGCTTAAAAATGTAAGTTTTCATAGCTGTGTATTATATGCAGTGTAGATACTGCATTGGTAAATGAACAGTATATACAAAAGTAACAAATGTGGCTCAGTTAAGGGTCTGACTTCGGCTCAGGTCATAATCTTGAAGTTCCTGAGTTCAAGCCCTAAATCAGGCTCTCTGCTGCAATGAGGAGTCTGCTTTCGTTCCTTTGTCGCCCTCTTGCTGCCCCGCCCCCACTTATGAGAGAGAGAGCTCTTAAAAAATAAACTTTAAAACCGAAAAACAAACAACCCAGTGAAGAAATGGGCAGAAGATATGAAAAGACACTTCTCCAGAGAGGACATCCAGATGGCCAACAGACACATGAAACGATGCTCAGCATCCCTCCTCATCAGGGAAATACAAATCAAAACCACACTGAGATACCACCTCACGCCAGTCAGAGTGGCTAAAAGGAGCAAATCAGAGAACTCTAGATGCTGGCGAGGATGTGGAGAAACGGGCACCCTCCTGCACTGTTGGTGGGAATGTAAACTGGTACAGCCCCTCTGGAAAACAGTGTGGAGGTTCATCAGGAAACTAACAATAGAACTCTCCTATGACCCAACAATAGCACTGCTAGGAATTTACCCAAGGGATACAGAAATGCTGATGCATAGGAGCACATGTACCCCAATGTTCATGGCAGCACTCTCCACAATAACTAAAACATGGAAAGAGCCTAAGTGTCCATCAACAGATGAATGGATCAAGAAGATGTGGTTTATCTATACCATGGGATACTACATGGCAATGAGAAACAATGAAATCTGGCCATGTGTAGCAACATGGATGGACCTTGAGGGTGTGATGCTGAGCGAAATAAGTCAGGCAGAGAAAGACAAATATCATATGTGTGCACGTATAGGAGGATTAGGAGGAACTTGACGGAGGACCAAGGGGGAGAAGAAGGGGGGAAATGGTGGGGGAAAGGGAGAGAGGCAAACCATGAGAGACTCGAATGCTGACAAAAACTGAGGACTGATGGATGTGGGGGGGGGGGAGGAGGGATGGGCATGAAGGAGGACACTTGTGGGGATGAGCACTGGGTGTTGTGTGGAAACTAATTTGACAAACTGTAAAAATAAATAAATAAATAAATAAATAAATAAATAAACTTTAAAAAATAAACCTCTATCTCTCTTAAAAAATAAACTTTAAAAAATAAACCTCTATCTCTCTTAAAAAATAAACTTTAGGGGCGCCTGGGTGGCTTAGTCGGTTAAGCGTCCGAATTTCGCTTAGGTCATGATCTCACAGTTCGTGGGTTCGAGCCCCGCGTCGGGCTCTGTGCTGACTGCCAGCTCAGAGCCTGGAGCCTGTTTCAGTCTGTGACTCCCTCTCTCTGACAGTCCCCTGTTCACGGTGTCTCTCTCTCTCTCCTAGAAATAAATAAAAATATAAAAAAAAATAAAAAAAAAATAAATAAACTTTAAAAAAAGTAACAAATGAATTTTTAAAAAGTAACATGATTACATATGAAGGGCAGCTATAGTTCTTTTATCATTCTATTAGGATATTAAAAAATGTTATTTCCTTATACTAATTTGTTGGGCAGAGATCTTTTTTTAAATTTTCAATTGGTTAAATTCCATTTAGAAACTTAAATATTGGACATATTTATTTTTAGACAATATTATTTTTAGCATTAAGATGTGTCATTTTTTTTAGATTAAGCTGAGTGAAGTTGTTGGCTCAGGAAAAGATGGCAGAATACTTAAAGAAGATATTCTCAACTATTTGGAAAAGCAGACTGGAGCTATTTTACCTCCTTCACCAAAAGCTGAAATCGTGCCACCTCCACCCAAACCAAAAGACAGAACTATTCCTATACCGATATCAAAACCTCCAGTATTCACAGGCAAAGACAAAACAGAACCCATCAAAGGTAATAACAGTAATGTAAGACACTAGGACAAGTTCTTTGGGGAAATTTACTTCAGTAGATCCGTATGTATAGTATGGTGTTTTCAATTCTTACTGACAGGAAAGTTCAAATTCCCCCTTTTTTAGTGGTAGAATAACACAATTTTTTCCAGGAAAAGTTTCAGTGTATTTCTGCTAATGTCTGAAGAGTAATATGTTAGCAGGTTCCTTGGATTGTACACGTGTATACTGATAATTGCTCTTTTTGAAGACTTAAGATGTTAACAATTTTTAGTTACCTTGAAAATAACTAGCTCTGATTTGTTATTTATAAACTCTTAGGATAATTAACTTCCAGAAGCATGGCTTTGCAAGAAATCCATTAAGTAAATGCATGGCTTGCATCTTTTTATATATTTTCTTTATATACCACAGCATTGAAGGCAGTTCCTTCCTAATATTATTACACTTGACCCTGGGTGCTATGCTGTAGTCAGTGCTTCAGCATTGGAATTAGTGTCTTTCAATTTATGGAATGAAGATGGTAGCCTCAAGAGGAAATGTTTAGTTGGAAAAGTAAATAACATTAGAGAATGTTCAATTTCAATAAAAAGCTTTAAATGATTTGAGAATTCAAAAAATATATATGTATTTAATGTTTTCCAGGCTTTCACAAAGCAATGGTCAAGACCATGACTATGGCCCTAAAGATACCTCACTTTGGGTATTGTGATGAGGTTGACCTTACTGAACTGGTTAAGTTACGAGAAGAATTAAAACCCATTGCTTTTGCCCGTGGAATTAATCTCTCCTTTATGCCCTTCTTCTTAAAGGTGAGATTTCATTTGTGTCAAACAGGGCTTGAATAGGCCCTTAAAATTTTGTTTTGCAAATATACAATGTATTAACCATGAATTTAGAGAAAAACATTAACTTACACCATATCACGTAGTTAGGAAAATGTACAAGTGCACCATTTCTTTGTTTCATAGGATTTTATAAAATTGACATTTGTGTCGTATTTTTATCAGCTCATCTTTTTGAGCTAGCTAAAGGACTGTCTTGCCAGTTAAGTAAAGCCTTTAATGCTGAAATGATCACTCCAGCAAAATCCTGATTTGAACAAAAATGAGACTTGGTATTGATCTTGCATATCATTGACGTGTATTCATTTTCATTTATTCAACAAACTTATATTGAATGTCCTGGGAATTGTTTCTAGGCCTTGGGACCAGTATAAAACAAGAGAGTCAGAAACAAACTAAACAACAAACACAAGACACTCAGCTGACTTTAATCAGCTCAATGTCTAGCTCACATTAACAACCATTTATGAAGCAGGTACCTTGTGGCAGACTATGTGCTAAGCACGCTGTATATATTATCTCTGTTAATTCTCAGAATCACCCTGACATGTAAATATTGTTATCTCCACTTCCTGTTTAAGAAAATTAGGGCTCAGAGAAGTTGAGAAACCTGTGAAGGATATATTGAACTCATGAGTGGAAAAGCCAGGTTTCGGGTTCTGGTCTGTTTCACTCAAAAATGCATACTGGATCTCTAACTCTAGTGTGGCTGGCTTCCTTCTAGCCCTTTCTCCATACTGCACTGAGACTGATCTTCCATAAATGAAATCACTGTATTATTCCCCAATTCTTTTCAGTGGTCTCCTTCACTGTCTTCAGCGGAAGAGAGTGAGTGGGGCCAGTGGTATGACAACCAAGAAAGAGTCTCCTAGAAGTCAGTGTAACAGATCACCCCCAAATTTGGTAGTTTGAAATAACAGCCATTTATTATTTCTCATGAGTTCACAGGTAAACGGGACCAGTCTACTGAGCTTGGCAGAGCTTATTTCTGTGTCTGCAGACAGCTAGTAGGGTGGATGGGCTGGTGTAGGATTGGCCTTGGCAGGGATAACTCATTTCTCTCCCTTACATCTTTCTTTCCCCCCAGCGTCCTAGCCTGCTCATAGTACTGGCAGGGATGAAGAGAGGAAGCAGAAACGCTCAGGCACTTTCTCTAAGCTTTGCTGCATCAAGCTTGTTCTTATCTAATTGACCAAAGCAAGGCACATGACTGAGCTCCGAGCAGTACCAAAGGGCATGGATACAAGAGAGGCTTGAACCATTGGGGCCATTCCTTCAGCTTCTCATACCAAAAGACAAGAAGAAAGTTGGGATGGGTGACACCTGGCTGGCTCAGTCATTAGAGCATGTGACTCTTGATATTGGGATCATGAGTTTAAGCCCCATGTTGAGTGTGGAGATTACTTAAAAAATAATAAATTATAAAGCCCTTAACAAAAAAAAAGTTGGGATGGGAACAGGTTATTGGATTAGTAATGAAGAGGTCATGAGGAGCCTTAGCCAGAACTGATTGAATAAAGTATTGTTGAGGTCGAAGCTTGATTCCAGTTAGTTGGTGAATGAATAGAAATTGAGGAAGAAGAGACACTAAAAATATGTGGTAAAAGGCAGAGCATAGGCACAGAGGGCAATTATAGTGGTGGTTTGGTGTAAAGAAAGGTTCCACTTGCCCTCCTTCCCTCCTGGAAAAACTGGAAGAGATTTGTAGGCTGAGGGAAAGAGCTGGAAAATGAAGAGTTAAAAATAATGTGAGTGATGCCAGTGATGTCTGTTTTGAAGCAATCAGAGACCAACTTTTTAATATATTGAATTTATTTTATTATCTTTCTTCATTGTTCCAGTCTGAATGAAATATTTTTATTTTGAAAATAAAATTTAGTGTGCGTTATTTGTTTTAAAACAACATTTTTTTCTGCCTAAATAAGTTTCAGAACATTTGGAAAATACTACAGTGTATTGTAGAAGGAAAAAATGACCTCTTATCTGTGGATACACACTTTGTTTCTTCTTTTACAAAATCTGGATTACATTCAAAATATCGTTTTTATGTGTAACACTTTAACCTTAGCTATGGCTTTTTATATACAGAAGATTAAAGTTACAGTTGTCAAATCAAATGCTTAATAAAACCTGCCTTAATTTTCCAGTTCAAGGAAATGATTTCTTTTTCTGACACGTCCACTGACCTACAGACAAATATTGGTGCATATAAAGGGCTCTTAATTGGACTAAAGGAGGCTGGATTTTAAGGACAATCTTAAGCATTTTTATTTTCCTATTTTTTAAACTGAATACAAACATGACAACCAAATGCAATGTGTGAGCTTTGATTAGATCCTGGGTGGGCAGAGAAACAGATACAGAGAACATTTAGGGAACAGTTAGGAAAACTTGAATATGGACAGAAGAGGAGTGTTACAAAGTAAGAACAGGAAAAAAGACAGGGAGATTAAGGGAGAAGAAGGCAGAGGAGGGAGAGTTTGGGGAGGTGGACTCCAAAGTAACTGTTTGCACCAGCTCTGCCCTTCACCTGGCCCCAGACACCAAGTGGAACGCCAGCGAGATCGGTGCCCTTGGAAACCCTTAATCACCTGTTCCTTCTCCACAGGGAAACAGCTACTACCTTTTTGTGTTTTAATTCAGTGTTTTGAACTGCAAGTTTACTTCTCAAGTAAGATTCTATGTGTAAGTGAGGAAATCACATAGAATTTAGACATTTTCTTTGGTACTTTGGTCAGTCTATATGGTTATTTTGAAAATCTCCTTGATGTTTACAGCTTCTTGACAACATTATCTTTTTTTCTTAGGTGATTAGGGGGACCTGGCTGCACTTTGCTTGGAAGTAACATTGGGAGTAATAGGCTTAGGTACATATAGACTTGAAATTAAGCTCCATGTAAATTAAGGGATCACTCCCTCATTCCCTCCCACCCACCTCTGCTTCCAGTGTCCTGAGTGAAAAGCCCTAATGCTTCATTCTCTTTCTGTTCAACAGGCCGCTTCCTTGGGACTACTACAGTTTCCTATCCTTAATGCTTCTGTGGATGAAAACTGCGAGAACATAACATATAAGGTCGGCTCTGTGTTCTGCCAAGTTCTTGCAAATACAGAAAATAGTGCAGATGTACTTGTAGGTTAGAAAATCTTTTGTACCTCAAACAGTGATTTTTTAGACTAGATTAAAGGTATGGGATAAAAATATTGAACCAAGGTATAATTTCTTGCTGTTGTTAATGGTTTTCTTGGTTAATTAGGATACTGTTCAGGGGCGCCTGGGTGGCTCAGTCGGTTAAGTGGCCGGCTGCGGCTCAGGTCATGATCTCACGGTCTGTGTATTCAAACACAAAGACCATTGGAGGTTTGGAGGACCATTTTTAAGCCTGTTTGGTTTATTGCTTAAAATGATGGAAATAAATGGCTGTCAGGCAATGGATTAGGTTAACCATTGTGCATACCCTCCTCTCAGAGAAATAACCTCTCTCAAAATGGAGTTCTTGCAGTTTTTAAAACCAGAATAATTTAAACAGAAATAGGAAAAGTAATGAAAGTATGGATTCCAAAAAGTAATGAAAGTATGGATTCCATTTGAGTGAACTCTTCTGTTTGGACTGAAGATTTATTGAAACTGAGAACACTTTTGGAGATGCTGATCCTTATTTATAGTTCTTATTAGAAACATACAACCTGGTAGTGAGCTTAGCTATGTTAACTGGTTGGATTTAAAATCTTCCCACATGGGGGCGCCTGGGTGGCTTAGTCGGTTAAGCATCCGACTTTTGCTTAGGTCATGATCTCGCGGTTTGTGGGTTCGGGCCCCGCGTCGGGCTCTGTGCTGACTGCCAGCTCAGAGCCTGGAGCCTGTTTCAGTCTGTGACTCCCTCTCTCTCTCTGACCCTCCCCTGCTCACGCTGTCTCTCTCTCTCTCCTAGAAATAAATAAAAATATAAAAATAAAATAAAAATAAAAAAATAAAATCTTCCCATATGATATGATTCATATATATGATTAATACAATTTCCTGATTGAGTATATACTTGTTGCAAAAAAAATTCAGACAAGAATCTTTACCTTCAGTCCCATGACCCCAAATAATTTACTGTTTTTATGAAGATGGGCATCCTTCCAGGATTTTATTTTCACGTACTTTAAAAAAAAATCATGTGTATTTATATGTATTGTCTTAATAACTTAAAGTTTTTAAAACTTATTTCTTTCTCATTTAATATTTAATGGACATTATTACGTCAATAAATATGATTTTGTTATTTGTTTAACCAGTGGCTTATTATTGATACACATTTTGATTGCAGTTTCTCAGACTTAGTCTGAATTCACTATCCCTGTGTATCTCTTTATACTTCTGTATTTATCTCCTAAACACAAAGTTATATAAATGTTGGTATATATTGATAAATATTCCCCAGAAAATCTTATATACCCACCAGCTTATACATCCACTAGTAATGTATAGAAATAGCCTGTTGCCCTATATTCTTACCAATAAGACATTATCTTTTGCAAAATTCCTTTTAAAATTCTTTAAAACTTATTTAAATCATCACCAATCTGGTAGAAACAGTTTGTGGTTGCTGTTTTTATAAGACAGTGAAGATTGTTCTCTTCTTTTCTGTTAACTTATGAAAAGGCTTACTGTATACTTTTTTTTAGGCTTCTCACAACATTGGTATTGCAATGGATACTGAACAGGGGCTGATTGTCCCTAATGTGAAAAACGTTCAGATCTGCTCTATATTTGAGATCGCCGCCGAGCTAAACCGCCTTCAGAAATTGGGCTCTGCAGGTCAGCTCAGCACCACCGAGCTTACAGGAGGAACATTTACTCTTTCCAACATTGGATCAGTGAGTAATAGAAATGTTCACATTCATAAACCGTAACTTATAGTTTCTGATCATATATTCAGTGAAAAATATTTCATTTGCCATTTGTTCCTCAAATGCTTAATTTTTCTACTCCTTCTTTTTACTTTTTTTTCCTTTAGATTGGTGGTACCTATGCCAAACCAGTGATACTGCCACCCGAAGTAGCAATTGGGGCTCTTGGAACAATTAAGGTGTGTTTATTAAATGACTGGCAAAAGAGTTTTAGCAAATTGGGAGAGTAAACACAAAAGAGTGACATTTCTGAGGTTTTCCCCTGGCTTTGTAGGTCTGAGTCTAACATTTGGCTCAGTAAGCCAATTAATTCTTCCTAAGAGGTAGTCCTGCAATTGTAGTATCTGCCTTTATGTATAATATGGTGGTGATCTGGATTCTTCTGTGTGGATCACCCATCATGGTTTATGCCAGGCACTGATGAGAGTCTTTCTGGATAACTACAAATATAGCTAATCTGCTTCTATCAAAATACCTTTATTTCCTAATACCAAAGATAATAATAGGCCAGTACAAATGATTGTTTATAACACAGTGAGACACCATTTAGAGCATTTTGCTCACACTTCACTCTGTTCAAGAACCATTGAGAGTACTAGTTAAAAATGCAATATTCTTGGGGTACCTGGGTGCTCCCCAAGTTAAGCATCTTGACTCTTAGTTTTGGCTCAAGTTGTGATCTCATGGTTTGTGGGTTTGAGCCCCACGTCGGGCCCTGTGCTGACAGTGTGGAGCCTGCTTGAATTCTCTCTGTCTGTCTCTCTTTCTTTCCCTCTCTCTCTCATTCTCCCAAAATAAATAAAGTTTTAAAAGAAAATGCAGTATTCTTGGCCTTGGGGACAGAGCTTCCAGAACTTAACACTTTAAATAAGAACTCAGGTGGTTCCAACCTGAGTGACCTGAAGCCATGTTTTAGGAGACACTGACTTAGAATAAAGAACTAGAGTTTCAAGAAACATAAATATGAGCCTTACCCTCATCAGATCAATAACTTTTCAGTGTTAAGAATTCTCTTTCAAAAATGGAATATAGGGGCGCCTGGGTGGCTCAGTTGGTTAAGCATCCAACTTCGGCTCAGGTCATGATCTCATGGTCTATGGGTTTGAGCCCTACGTCAGGCTCTGTGCTGACAGCTAGCTCAGAGCCTGGAGCCTGCTTCAGATTCTGTGTTTCCCTCTCTCTCTGACCCTCCCCCACTCGCTCTCTGTCTCTCAAAATAAAGACTTAGGAAAAAAAAAAGAACCAGGTTCTACCATTCAAAAGCCATGTGATTCAGACACGATACTTGACCTCAGGTTTAAAAAAACAAAAAACAAAAAACAGAATATAAAGCCTCTGTAATTGTACTTCAAATATCTTTAAATTTAAACAAGAATATTTTCTTCTTTTTTTTAATGTTCACTTATTTTTTTGAGAGAAAGAAAGAGAGACTGAGAGAGCACATGAGCAGGGGAGGGCAGAAACAGAGAGAGGAAGAGAGAGAGTCCCAGGCAGGCTCCGTGCTGCCAGCACAGAGCCTGAGGTGGAGCTGGATCCCACAAACTGTGAGATCATGACCTGAGCTGAAATCAAGAGTTGGTCACTTAACCAACTGAGCCACCCAGGCGCCCTGCATTCAGCCTTTGATTTGTTTTCTTTCTTTCTTTCTTTTTTTTAATGTTTTATTTATTTCTGAGAGAGAGAGTGAGACAGCGTGAGCAGGGGAGGGTCAGAGAGAGAGGGAGACACAGAATCCAAAACAGGCTTCAGGCTCTGAGCTGTCAGCACAGAGCTCAACGCGGGGCTCAAACCCACGAACTGTGAGATCATGACCTGAGCCGAAGTTGGATGCTTAACCAACTGAGTCACCCAGGTGCCCCCTTTGATTTGTTTTCTTGCAGATAATACTTTAGCTGGTACATTACTCCCTTTTCCTAGCATCTACTTTTCCTTCTGGCACATGGAGGAGTTAGGATAAAAGGACCCTAAAACCCATAGTGAGACTCTGTTCTTTGCAAATCAGGAATGTCTCTGAATATAATTTCCCTGGCACCCATTCTCCACCCAGCAAGAATTCAGCATTTGAATCTCTCAGAATTCTTTTTTTTTTTAATGTTTTATTTATTTCTGAGAGAGAGTGAGACAGCGTGAGCAGGGGAGGGTCAGTGAGAGAGGGAGACACAGAATCCAAAACAGGCTCCAGGCCCCGAGCTGGCAGTCAGCACAGAGCCAAACGCGGGGCCCAAACCCACAAACTGTGAGATCATGACCTGAGCCAAAGTCAGACACTTAATTGACTGAGCCACCCAGGCGCCCCTGAATCTCTCAGAATTCTGACTTCCTGCAGTTTGCAAGCCATCATACCTATCTGACAAAGTTTTGTTTTTTCTGTTCCTTAAAGAGATGTATTTTCTTCTGGATTGTGTGTGTGTACACATACACACATAATTATGGTAAGATCTACAAAACATAAATTTATCATTTTAATGTGTACAGTTCAGTGGCAGTAAGT
Source organism: Proteles cristata cristata (assembly GCA_017311185.1). Taxonomy (NCBI): domain Eukaryota; kingdom Metazoa; phylum Chordata; class Mammalia; order Carnivora; family Hyaenidae; genus Proteles; species Proteles cristata. The sequence goes on along the minus strand of JAESUZ010003327.1, from coordinate 43,836 downwards.
ACATTCACGTGTTTACACCGTCACCACCATCCATCTCCTGAAGTTCTTCATTGGCCCAACAAACTCTGATGTATACATCACCTTTTGTTTATCTGTTGTTCATCTCTAATGAGTATTTGGGTTGTTTTCCTTCTTTGGCTATTGTGAATAGGGCAGCTATGAACATTGGTGTACAGAAATCTGTTCAATAGATGTATTTTTACCAGATCATTGTACTTGTGATTTCATCAAGCTATGAAAAATAGTTAATATTGGTTGGTAGGAACAAATAGTCCGTATTTAATTCCTTTCTTTCATTGTGTCGTCTCTCCTTTGCCATTCCCTGTTTTCACTATAAATTTTGACCTTCTCGTTGCTAAGTGGTCTGTGTGACTAAAACCCCCACATAGCTTAGTTCCCAGTCCTTGTCCTTGACCTGTTGGCTGCACCGGAGTCAGTTGAGCACCCCCCCCTCCCCCCCATGGAAAACATCTTTCAGTGTGACATGAAGAATACCTGCTCTTGTGGCTTTCCTTCTGCCTACTGCTTATTATCTCCGAGGCTCCTTTGCTCAAACTTCCCTGTCTCCCAATCTGTAAGCTTTGGGGTATTTCAGGGCCCCCTTCTGGCCGTTTTCTTTATCTGATCCCACCTTATAGCTTTAAGTACCATTTATATACTGATGACACTCAAGCTTATCTCTCTCCTTTGATCTGCAAATCCTTGTATCTTGGTTGGATATTAATTAGGCATCTTAAATTTCCTGTTCCTTTCCTCACCATTCCCACCCTCAAAACTTACCTCCCCTATCAGTAAATGACCATTCTGCTTGGAAACCGTGAAGAGCTTCTCACCTCACTCAGGATCAGAGCCAAAGTAGCTGCAGTGGCCTGTGTGGCCCTCCACTGGTGCTACTCAGTGTGATCAGGGACCCGTGTGGGGCCATGATTGTATCCAGACTGTGAGATTAGTACAGAAAGGGAGAGTAGCGCTTAGACGCTCTCACAGCAGTTTGACAGGTGATTTTAGGTCTATTGAATCTAATAAGAAGACATTAAGGCTTATGATTTATATATCTTTTTAACTTTCTGTAATTTACGTTAGATATATTTTTAAAAATAACTTGCAGTGGATTAGAAATTTTATTTAATTTATCTTTTTATTTATTTTTGAGAGAGAGAGAGACAGAGACAGAGTACAAGTTGGTGAGGGACAGAGAGAGAGGGAGACACAGAATCTGAAGCAGGCTCTAGGCTCCAAGCTGTCAGCACAGAGTCCAACTCAGGGCTCGAACCCGTGAACCACGAGATATTGACCTGAACCAAAGTCATACGCCCAACTGACTTAGCCACCCAGATGCACCTGGATTAGAAATTTTAAAAAAACAACAATAGGGGCGCCTGGGTGGCTTAGTCGGTTAAGCGTCCGACTTTCGCTTAGGTCATGATCTTGCGGTTCGTGGGTTTGGGCCCCGCGTCGGGCTCTGTGCTGACTGCCAGCTCAGAACCTGGAGCCTGTTTCAGTCTGTGACTCCCTCTCTCTCTGACCCTCCCCTTCTCATGCTGTCTCTTTCTATCTCTCCTAGAAATAAATAAAAACATTTAAAAAAAATAAAAATAAATAAATAAATAAATAAAACAACAATAGGTCATTTACCAAAACAGACTGAGAAGCATTGCTCTTGACAATGTGCCTCACCTTCTTTCTGTCCTATCTGTGACCTCATCTCCCACCTCTCACCCTGCCTCTCCATCAGCCGCCCTGCCTACTTTGCTGTTCCTCCAACACTTCAAAGTCATGTTTCCTCTCTGTCTCTCTTGGAGGACCCATCTGGCTTGTTTCCTCACCACCTTCAGTGAGGAAATGTTGGTGAGGCTTTCCCTGCTCACACTGTCAAACAAAAAATGCTGCCTACATCTATAGCCACTGCCTACATTCTCTCCCCTTTCCACATGGCTTTATTTTTTCCTTTGTACTTTTCGCTAACATGCTATATATTTTCTTATTTATGTCAACTGTCTCTCTTTCTCCATTAAAATGGTAGCTCTAGGAAGGCAAGGATTGTTTGTTTTGTTCTCTGGTTTAGCCCGAGTCAAGAAAAGTACCCTGACATATAGTAGCTGCTCAATAAATAATTGTTTTAACAAAATTGAAATCTGAAGTGAGATTTACTGTATGTATGGAAATTGTACAGAGGACAGGAAGTACCTTGGAGAAACGGAAAACCTTGAGGCAATTACAAAGATGGGAAAAATTTCCAAGTCACTTGGGATGCCCCTTTCTTCTCTATCGCAGGAAGGGGGTTGCCTAATCCTTCACCATGGCTGTTGCTAGACCTTGCGCTTGGAGCAAGTGAAGGTTGACTCTGTTCTTTGCCTTATTTCTAGGCCCTTCCCCGATTTAACCAGAAAGGAGAAGTGTATAAGGCACAGATAATGAACGTGAGCTGGTCAGCTGATCACAGAATTATCGATGGTGCTACAATGTCACGCTTCTCTAATTTGTGGAAATCCTACTTAGAGAACCCAGCTTTTATGCTCCTAGATCTGAAATGAAGACTATAAGGCGTCACTGAACTTTTTCAGCTTCCAGAGAACATGTAGAGCGTAGTCGCGCAGCACCCGTTCTTCATCACAATCTGTATTATTAATGATTTGTATTGTGTGATTAAGGTTCCAAGGCACAATATCTCTGTTCTGTTAGACTCTTTACAGAAAATAAATAATGGTGTAATAGTTCTCCCGGGGCTGTCACATTTTATAGGTCATAGCGTGACTTCTTATTATGGTGCTGAAGTCTTTGTGTCCATGGACTGAAACTAGCAAGATTTATAACAACAAAATTAATGTTACTAAAAGGCAGATTGCCATATCTAGTATTTACCCTATTTTTTTCTTTTCCTTTTTTTAATTTTAGACTGACCTTTAATGAAACTTTTCAATTACATACTTGGGAAATGGAATTTATACGCAAAAGTGTCTTCCATTTCCCCACAATAATGCTAACTGTGGTATAAAATAAGTGCAATTATACTTAATCTTTTAAGATATCCACAGTTATGTTGCTCTATAGAGATTATCTGTAAATGTCTTGTTTATATAAACTAATATCTTTTAAAAGAGAAAGTTATAAGCTAATCTTAAAAATGCCCAATTATAGGGGTACTTGGCTGGCTCAGTCAGAAAAGCATGTGACTCTTGATCTTGAAGTCATGAGTTCAAACCCCAACTTGGATGTAGAACTTCTTTAAAAGAAGAAAAAAAAAGCCCAGTTATAGTTTTATAACCAGTAAGGCTATCAAAAGTGTCTAAAATAAATACACTTTTAGAATTTTGGTAACTTTTTGGTGTTTTGTTAGAAAAAAAACTTCACCTCTGCAAACTTGCCTCATGTAAGAAAAGTGCTTTAAATGTAGCAGCCGCTGACATTGTCTTACATTTAGAAGTCCATTGCCTTTTAACTATTTTTTATCTTTCTTGTCTTCAGCTAACACATAGAATAGAATAAGAAATTAAGATGTATTCCATTCTCCATATCCTAAGAAGGAATGTGCATAAGAGGAGAGAGAAGAGTCTAATGGGTAATTATGGACATTAAAATAATCTCATATAAATATAAAGATATCATCATGATCATTTTGTAAGAGCCCCGCTTTAATCAGAAATAGCATCAAAGTGAATATAATCCAACGTTTTGATTTGCATTCAGAAATCCAGTTTGCTTCTAATGTTGTGTAATTGACTACTGTATGTTCAAGTGAAATTTTGTGAGGAAAAAAAAGTTGTTTTAAATCTACTTGATTTTTTTTCAAGATGAAAATTATGTATAAATTAGAAAATAATGGATCAAATGAATGCTATTATTTTTTAAATTTAGGAAGTACAAAGAATCACAAGGAAAATAAAATCATCCAGGATCATACCACTATTAACATTTTGATCAAGGTATCTGTATACATAGCTCTTCTTTTTATAAAAATCAGATTGTGCTTTATCTACTATTTTATAATTTGATTTTTTAATTTAACATTATATTATAAGTAATTTGACATGTCAATAAACAACTCTACATTATCATACTTTTAAATGGCTGCATAATATTCTATTGTATTTGTTATACATTTGAAATTAAACATCTACTGTGTACTAAGCATGGTGCTAAGCACTGGCGTCCCCTCATGGCCCTACCTCCATCAGGTTTACAGTCTAGCAGAGGAGGCAGGTGTTAAATAATTTTAAAAGTAAGGGGTGCCTGGGTGGCTCAGTTGGTTAAGCATCCAACTTCGGCTCAGGTCATGATCTCATGGTTCGTGGGTTCAAGCTCTGCACTGGGCTCTGTGCTGACAGCTAGCTCGGAGTCTGGAGCCTGTTTCGTATTCTGTGTCTCCCCTTATCTCTGACCCTCCCCTGTTCACACTGTCTCTCTCTCTCTCTCTCTCTCAGAAATAAATAAAAACTATCCAAAAAATGGCATATTTAAAAAAAGGTTAAAATATCATTACGTGTCTAACTGGGGAAAAACCAGGGTGCTAGGAGGGCATCTAATACATCTGCTAATCCTGTCTGGGAGGGTTAGGAGAGGAGGCACCAAGGGCACCTGGGTGGCTCAGTCGGTTAAGTGTCTGGCTTCAGCTCAGGTCATGATCTCACGGTTCGTGGGTTCGAGCCCTGTGTCGGGCTCTGTGCTAACAGCTAGCTCAGAGCCTAGAGCCTGTTTTGGATTCTGTATCTCCCTCTCTCTCTGACCCTCCCTGCTCATGCTGTCTCTCTCTCTCTCTCTCTCTCTCTCTCAGAAGTAAATAAAACATTAAAAAAAAAAAAGGAGAGGAGGTACCATAATTTAACCAATTCCCTGTTAATGGCATTTGCAGACTTCTAAGAACCGTATGATCCGTTGTCTCTTAAAGATTCCCCAAAGCTACACTAGACACTGCCCCTTACCTCCCATTGACTATAACTTAGTCATGAGGCCACACCTAGCTGCAAAGGAAGCTGGGAAATGAGAGAGCATGTGCTTAATATTGTGTTACTCAGGGTGAAGGAGAGGATGAATATTAGGGATCATTGCCATCTCTGCCACAGAAGATATTTTATCCATTTCTGGTTATAGAAGACCAGAAGATACATAACAATTTTTTAATGTCCCATAGCCACTAATGTGCAAACTGAGGCTCAACCCATGTGAGCCCACTTGCTAGTCTATCACATCACATCTTAACACAACTCTGATCAACTTCTCTGACTTAATCTAGTAAGCAACAGACAGTAGTAATGGGTTGAGACCCTATCAAGTGAATTGCCTAACGAAGCCCAGATTTTACATTATCCTTCTTCAGGTCTCCTTTAAGCTGTCTAAGAGTTTCCTTTCTCTTGTTTTCTCATCTGTTCTTGTCCCCGGGGACAGGTCACAAGGACCACTATCAAAAAGGTCAAAGATTTGAGGGGGTTAAAAATGCAAGGCCTATTTGTTGCATTCCATTGTTCGAATTTCTCTCCTCTTCAGCATGAACCTGTACTTTTAAAGTGTAACGGTCAGGACTTTTTTTCAATATTAGTGGCAAAAGCCTAATTCTTACTAGGATATATTGCAAAGGGAACTTGATTCATGTAACTGAAATCCTCAGGGGCATCAGTTTCAGGTATGGCTGGATCCAGGACCTTAATAAATTCAAGACCATCTCTCTTTTGCTCTGTCTCTGTCTGCCTCTGTCTCTATATCTCTGTCTCTTCACTCTGTAACTCTTGGATCTTTTTTTTTTGCCTTATGTTGACTTCATTCTCAGGTCAAGCTGTCCCAGCATGTTGACAAAGATGGCTACAAGTACCCAGACTTACATTCCTTAGAACTCACATTGTTTCCAGTTAAAATCCCAAGGTTTTGATTGGTCTGGCTTGGTTCATGCTTATCAATGTGGACCAGGGAATATAATACTCTGATTGGCCAGGCTTGAATCATAACGGTCACCTATAGAGCCTGGGAATCAGTCAGCCCCATTTAAGCACATCGACTAATAAGAAAGGGGATCTGGAAGAATATCAGGACAGATTAAAAAATAAAAGTCAACCACATAAAGTGAGATGTTGCCTTGGCACCCCACCTCACAGTAAATAATGAATGTTTTCTAAAAGGGCTCTTTAAGACGAGGGGTAGAGAGGAAGCTGAAGAGGTAGAATAGGGAATGGGAGGTAAGTAAGATAATATTAAACTGTCGGTTGTGATTCCAAGATTTTACAGTCTCTCTGACAAAGAATACTTATATTTTCTTCCTAGCTTTAGTTCCATGTTAATGAGAAGTAATGTGATTCTCAAATGTCCAATGATGCAGTGTTGACAATTCATATGATGTCAAAATATGAATTACTAGCTTCAGTAGCTTCTATTCATCTTTCTTAAAAAATTTGCATGCTAATCTATTTTTGCATGAGAATCTGTTCACTAGCTTTGAGGTTTTATGCTTATACTGATATTAATTATGGCAGAAAGAAAAAGTCGAAGTTATGTTTTCCAAGCCCATTTCTATGAAAAACCAAGATTAACAGGATGCTATGGCTTACCATAGGGATACCTATTAAGGAAAAAAGAAAATGCACATTTCAGTTTACCTGACATCCTACGAGAGATCATGGTCTCCAGGTTAAATAGGTTCCTTCCAAATTCTTCAGCAAAAGTCTCACCATTCTTCACAGTGCCTGTGCCAAGTCGTTTCTCTTCATTTAAGCACCTACACAAATGGACCCCCGCAGCCCTACTGTATCCAGCGGACAGCTCTTCCTTCTGTCTGCAGAGAACACAGGTGATTCAACCCAGGGATCTTTCATTTCTTCCCTTTTCACCTCAGAATGTCCATATTCTCACCCTTTGTTTTTCTTTTTGAGGAAGATGTGATTCTCTATCAGCAGCTTCCTGTTCTCTATTTTAATTCCATTTCTTCCTCCTGATCCTTGTTTTATATTTAATCCCATGGCCCATTTTGATCTTTTAGTCTCTTCCTCACATCTAGAACTGTACCAAATGTACTTCTCCAGCACATTGGTTAAGATTCATTTCCAGTTCCTCATGGAGAGGTTATTGGAGACTGAGCCCAGAACCCTCCGCAAATTTATTTTTTTTCTTGTTAATAAATGTCTCAAGGTAATGTTGTATGCCTATAGACCTGTTTTCTTTTTGGGCACCCAGTTAAATATTTTCTGTCTTAGTTTGTGGTTAGGTAGAGCCATATAATTTCTTTCTAGCCATTGGAATAGGTAGAAGTGATGTAAACCATTTCCAAATGTGACCCATAGAACCCCCCAAGAGATCCTCCATACTCCCTCTGTTTCCTCTCCATAGCAACCTTGAAGACTTTATGTTGAAGATGGCAGCCACACAAGATGGAAGAAACGAACATCTCCAAATGAATAGTTGGCAAAAAGCCTCCCCACCGCCACGCCCCAGCACTGATTGGTTTGGAGTGATACAGGTGAAATAACTTTTATTGTTTTAAGACACTGATATTTTGAGATTAATCTTCTACTTCTAGGTAGTAATAACCCTAACTCTGAGCTGTCCAGTGCAATAATCACTAGCCACATGTAGCTCTTCACATTTAAATTTCAGTTAATTCAAATAAAACAGGATTAAATTTCAGCTTCTCAGTTATACTAGCCACATTTCACTTGCTCAATAGCCACAATAATTAATTGAAATTTAAATGTGAAGAGCCACATGTGGCTAGTGGCTACCATACTGGACATTGCAGATATCGAATATTTCCATTACCATGGAAAATGGTATTGAATAGTGCTGCCCTAACTAATAAATATAGGGAGAGAACTGTTCTTACTTTTTTTTAAGTTTATTATTTTGAGAGAAGGGGAGAGAGAGAGAGAGAGAGAGAGAGAGAGAGAGAGAGAGAGAGAGAACGTGCACACGTGTGAGGAGCAGAGAGAGAGAGAGAGAGAGGGAAAGAATCCCAAGTAGGCTCCACACTGTCAGTACCAGAGTCTGATGTGGGGCTCAAACCCACAACTGTGAGATCATGACCTGAACTGAAATCAAGAGTCAGACGCCCAACCTACTGAACTGCCCAGGTGCCCTGAACTGTTCTTATTTTTTAAATAATCCCCTCCCCCAAGAAGCTCTCTATTTCTCTAAAGCTAATTTCCCTCTACCTAAACAGAAGGCTCAGAACACTCCGCTATCATATTGTTAGCTTTACCTATACCTGCCGCTGCACTTACTTTTGCCTGACTTCTGGAATGGGTGGCCTTGAACCCCTTGTGACCTGGCTTCTTCCCCGCTGCTCACCTGTAATCACAGTGTGCTCAGCAAAAGCTTTGGCCACACCTGTCTCCCAGATGTCTCCTAAATAGTTCTCTCTACATCCACCTCTCTCCTGAGCTCTAGGCCCCCATTTTCACTCTTTAGCATCTCAAGGTCACCACATGTTTCAGGGATACCTCATCAGAGAGGTCAATTCTGAATTATTTATGCCAAGCCCTGAGGTGACTCATGTTATTGTTATCTCCACAAAATTACCACAGCTCTTTTACATTCCAGAAGGTATTACCATTTAGGTGAACACTGAAGGTAGCATGAATCCTTGATGATTGCAAGGTCAGAATGAAATGAAAATGACTTCATTATAAGGCTGTTCCAGTCCTGAGCAGAAGGGTTTTGTGGGTTTTTTTTTTTTTTTTTTTAATTTCTAGGAGAGAGAGAGACAGCATGAGCAGGGGAGGGTCAGAGAGAGAGGGAGATACAGACTCTGAAACAGGCTCCAGGCTCTGAGCTGGCAGTCAGCACAGAGCCCGACATGGGGATCGAACCCACGAACCGCGAGATCATGACCTAAGCGAAAGCCGGACGCTTAACCGACTAAGCCACCCAGGCGCCCCCTGAGCAGAAGGGTTTTAACCACGAGCTAATTCCTGTGCTAGTCAGACCCTTGTGAGAGGACTCTAGGCCAGCTTGCTAGAACGGAGCAGGAGAATTTGGAGATAGTCCAGAGGAGAGCCACAAATCCCAATCATGAGCAAGGGTAATTGCAGTTCTGTTATAAGGAGGCCATCTATATCAGGCTTTTACTGAGTATCATGTGGAATGTTACAACACAAAGCATTGGGAACAGCTGTTCTGGGCCTTGACGAGAGACAGGACAGCAGAAATGAGAACAGGTGGGAGATCAAGAATTTAGGTTAGATAAGAGGCAAAGTCAGGACGGTCAAAGAAGGGTTCCAGCTTATCCCAGGCTGAGGCGGGGAGGCTGAGAAGGGGGAGGCCGACGCCCCTGCAGCAGCCCCAAAGCCTCCACCCGCTTGTATTTCCAGAGGAGCCGTTAGACTATGCTAAATTTGCGGTAAGCTTCGTCACTTGCAATTTGCTGCAGGAAGCTTCTTAATATGTTCTAAATAGGTGTGAAACAGTTCTCAAACTGTGGCAAAAAGGAAAGTTAAAAAAAAAAATCGAGGTTATAAAATCTGTGTGGAAGTTGCAAGAGTGCAATCATCTGGGAAAACCTAGCAAATTCATTTCCTGGGAAAGGGAAGCCAGAGTTCAAACTGCTTTAACAAAGGCAGCTATGCGATGGCACGGGTAATTAAGTTAATGGAAACTGCAGGGATGAATATAAATCAGAATGACTAATGATTTGAAACATTAGTTATTCAAATGCGACACAGAGGAGTCGATGAGCTAAGTCGCCACACTAATAACTCTGCAAACCAAGGCCTTCACAAATTGCACAGGAACCTGGCTTTGGTCCCATTGTTTCTGGCGCAAGCTTAGAAGGGCCCCCATTGGTCACACATTGCTTGGACAGCAGACAGAGCAGAACAAACTGTCACAGAGACAGCATAATTTTTTAAAACCACTATGGTCGTTTGCTGCACTGGTTTCCCTAATAAGGTTGTGAAAATGAAAAATATTGGCATATAAATGTAATGCATTCTAATTTTAATAAAATGGTATTTCTAAAAGATTTTGGTGGAGGTGGGGGTTGTTAAAGAGTTAAAAGTTGGGCGTAGCTTTTATTTCTGTAGAACTAAAATGCTGTGCAGAAAAATAAAAGCAAAAAGAACATATTTTTTTTAATGTGGCCTACAATACCTTATTTGACCAAAAGTGAAATTTTAGGATCATTATTTGGTTGGCATATGAGAGGTGGTGTTCTTTCTTTTGTTTTTTCTTTAGTTTTTTGTTTTTTTCTTTTGAAACAAGTCTGCAGTGGCTTCTCTTCTTTGATCATCTGATTTGAGGTTTAAATTGCTGCAGAAAGTTGAATAATATTCTGATTACTGCTTAGGTTTTATATTGCCTGTGAAACATTCTTTACACAAGAAAACTATGGCACCAACTTAGTCATAAGAGAAATGATGTTTGGTTCACATGTATTTTGTTTGTTAAATGACGTATTAAAACTCCCAGCATGATTTTCTCAAATGAAGATTTTAAACTCATTTCCAAATCACCTTCTAATTTATGGCCAATTCCCTGTAGGCTGAAGAATAAATGAGTGTATGGTATGGATACACTAATTTCTTGTGTCTCCACTATTGATTAGGTTAGGGGAAATGGTGTGTGTGTGTGTGTGTGTGTGTAAAATGACAACCAGCACAAAATCCTAAGGTCAAAAGTACATTTTTTTTCCTTATTAGCTCAGATGAATTTTTTTCTTAAATAGCAGTGCTACTGCTGGGTCATAGGGGAGTTCTATTGTTAGTTTCCTGAGGAACCTCCACACTGTTTTCCAGAGGTGCTGCACCAGTTTACTTTCCCACTAACAGGGTGCCCGTTTCTCCACATCCTCACCAGCATCTAGACCCTCCTGATTTGCTCATTTTAGCCACTCTGACCAGCATGAGGTGGTATCTCTGCGGTTTTGATTTGTTAATATGTATTAACTTTTGGTTATAAAACATATATTTAATAACAGAAAAAAATAATTCGCGTTTAAAATTAAACTTTTTTCTCAGCCATTTTAATAACTTAGTATGTCAGTTATTAAAGACAAACTCTGTGGGGTCATGTGGCAGAAGTTATGTGAGACCGGCTAGGGTCTGAGAACTTGAGCTTCAGGGAGGTATTTGGTGTCTAACACCGTTTCCTATCCTCTCCGGAAGAAATGTCCCTATTTTGTCAGACCAAGTGGTGCAAGTTAGTATGTGGCTGTAACTTCCTCATAGAAGTATCAAAGTGTGGAAAAGAGTGACTCCCCAATATTTGGCAAGCATGTTGTCTACTTGCCCTTCTCTTGTACACACACACACACACACACACACACACACACAACCTGACTGGAGCATTTTCATATAAAAGAATATCAGAATATCAATGTTCCAGAAAACTCGATAGCTCAACAAATCGGTTTTAAAATATTCTTGTTTAAGGGACACCTGGGGGGCTGAATAGGTTAAGCAACCAACTCTTGGTTTTGGCTCAGGTCATGACCTCACAGTTTGTGAGTTCAAGCCCCACATCGAGCATCTGTGCTAATAGCATGGAGCCTGCTTGAGACTCCCTGTTTCTCCCTCTCTGCCCCTCCCCTGCTTGTGCGTGCAAGCTCTCTCTTAAAAATTTAAAAGAGACTCTAACAAGTCATAAAAAGGGCCTTATGGATTAAAATCACAAGGTAATATACTCTTATTTTCCATTGTTTTTCCCTATGTTCCATTATTTTCTCGTTCTTTTTTTTTTTTTTAATGTTTATTTATTTTTGAGGGAAAGAGAGAGTGTTAGCAGGGGAGGGGAAGAGAGACAGGGAGACAGAATCTGAAGCAGGCTCCAGGCTCTGAGCTATCACCACAGAGCTTGACACGGGGCTCAAACCCACGAACCATGAGATCATGACCTGAGCCAAAGTCGGATGTTCAACCAACTGAGCCACCCAGACGCCCCATTCTTGTTCTTATTTGAATAAATGGGTTATACAAAGTAGATGCTTGTATTCTTGGTATGATTCCTTATAGTATTGTGATCTTGTCAGAATTTATGGGAAAAAGCTTGACTAAATGATCATTAGTTTTATTGTTCTATTTCACTTTGTAAAAAAATGCTCTGGGTCTGATATAATCATGTTTTTAGGGGCACCTGGCTGGCTCAGTCAGAAGAGTGATCTCAGGGTTGTGAGTTTGAGCTTCACATTGAGTATAGAGATTATAGAAGATAAATCAGTAAGCTTAAAAAAAACATGCTTTTAAAAAACAGTAATAACTATTTTATCTTACTGTTTTATGTTTAAAACTATTATAATCTTTCTCTAAATGTATGCTTATGTATAATAAAAGTCATGATGGAATAGAGTGAAAAGGAAATGGAGTTATGTAGCCTGAATCTCAGTTCCCTGCTTTTACCTCTGTTCCTCCCTGTCTCCCGGCCCCTCTAAAAATGTATTAAGCAATAGTAAAAATTGCTTTGATGTTGTTGGTGTCCACTACCAATATAATTTCATGTAACTTCCATAAACTTGTTTTTTAAAGGAAGTAGAATAACCCAATGGTCAAGGTCTAGGAGCCAAATCCATCATGACTGGAATTTAGCTCAGCTATTTTCCAGCAGTATGTTTTTGACAAGTCCCTCACTGTCTTTAAACTTTGCTTTCTTCGTGCATTAAATAGAGATACTGTAATGATTACTTTTATGTGTGAACTTGCCTGGATGCCTAGACCTTTGCCAAGCATTCTGGGTGTGTCTGTGAGGGTGTTTCTGGTTGAGAGGATGAAATTAACCTTTGAATCTATAGTCTGAATAAAGCACATTCCTTCCCTAGCGTGGGTGGGCATTATCTAGTCAACTGAAGGCCTAAGTAGAATAAAGAGGCTATATCCTTTCTTTCTTGTAACATGGTATCATGTACATTTCCTCATATCATGAACCACCTTTCTACTTTGGGTTTATATGATTTTGAGCACTTTAGCTACTTCATATGAGTAGAATCATACAGTATTGACTGTTCTTTTTGTGACTGGCTTATTTCACATAGCATGATGTTCTCAAGTTCATTCCATGTTGTATGTGACAGAATTTCCTTCTTTTGGAAGGCTGTGTAATATTCCATTGTGTGTATACACCACGTTTCCTTTATCCATTCATCTGTCAATGGATATTTTGGTTGCTTCTATCTCTTGGGTATTATAATGAAGCAATGAACATGAGTGTGCAGATATCTCTTTGAGATCCTGCTTTGAGTTCTTTGGAATGACATTTTATTTGTAATATGCTTTATTTTTAGTTTATTTATTTAGAGAGAAAAGCATGAGTTGAGGAGGAGGAGAGAGAGAGGGAAAGAGAGAAAGAATCTCAAGCAGGCTTCACACTATCAGCATAGAGCCTGATTCAGACCTTGAACCCACGAAACATGAGATCATGACCTGAGCTGAAACCAAGAGTCAGATGCTTAAGTGACTGAGCTACCCAAGCACCCCTGTAATGTGCTTTTATACCTTCTCTTACCTGACCATCCCACTTGGTGCTTTCCTAAATTTGTTTCGTTTTTCTAAACAGAAGCATTCCAATTGTAGTTAGGGCCATGGATTCTTTTTTTTTTTTTTTAATGTTTATTTATTTTGAGAGAGAGAGACAGAGCATGAGCAGGGGAGGGGCAGAGAGAGAGGAAGACACAGAATCTGAAGTAGGCCCCAGGCTCTGAGCTATCAGCATGGAGCTTGACATGGGGCTCGAACCCACGAACCAAGAGATCATGACCTCAGCTGAAGTTGGACTCTTAACCGACTGAGCCCCTCAGGTGCCCCAGGGCCATAGATTCTGATGAAATATATCTCTGTGGGACCTCAGAATGCAAACCCAAGCATCTGGGAAACACACAATGCTAGAAGGAGAAGATAATCCAATTTGTACAACATTCTACTATGAGATACATAACTTTGTGTGAAGAATGAAGCCATTTAAGATGAGCTCATTTACCACTCCTCCACTGTAAAATCGTCTTTTCTTTGATTTTTGTCTCAGTCTCAGGAGAAAATCCTTCCAGAGTTAGCTAACCTTCTTCCATGGTCATGCGACAATCATATCCATTCCCATCTTCTCCTTTCCTGGCTTTACTGTTGGAAGGTAGTGATAAGAACTAACCTTTATTAAAAAAAACTTTTTTTAATAAAATAAAATTAAAAAAATTAAAAAATTTGAAAAAAGAACTAACCTTTATTGAATACTTACTGTGTTTAGGCACTGTCCAAGCTCTTTTGTATATTCACTCATTTAATCCTCACAAAAGCCCATGAAGATTCAGCTCTTATTTTTAATCTACATTTTGCCAATAAGAAACTGAAGTGCTGAGAGAGTATGTGACTTTCCCAAGGATATTCAGGTATATAACGATGTAGGCCAGGGCTCACGGCAGGCAGGATGGAGAGGACCTTCAAGTAGCACTTGGAAGACACAATGAGGAGTTCATTCATTGCTGGGGGCCTGTGGCACATTTTCACAAAAACCTGATCTGGGCTGCCATGGGGCCCAGTCCAAAGAGCGTGCTGTTTGATCAGTGTTCTAGCCCGGCAAGCAGCTAAGCTAACCTCAGACCCCCCCTGATATTCCTGTGGTGTGTCAAGAATCAGATAATGGAAACATTATGGTCCAGGGACATGATGGCATCACAGTGGCAGTGCACAAAATGGCCTCTTGACGTCTCCTATCAGTTCTACATCAGCCTGCCATCAGGGTTCAACCCTACCTATGTTAATTATCTAATAGAACTATTAAAGTTCCAGTCATTAGGCCATTTATTTAGTGTGCATTGGGCACTTTTCTATTATTTTACAGTAAGCTGCTTTTGGACACTCAACAAATTGACTTGTCAAATTTTAGAAAGAAAAGTCTAGGTCACTTGGTGTACAGAATTTTATTATGTTCAATAAATCTGGCTGGATGAAAATAAAAGTATACAAAAATATAGTGATAGGTACATAGAAAATAAAGCAAATAAAAAAGGAAACAACTCCAGGAAAGACCCAAAAAGTACAAAAGGAAAGGAATGTAATTACTTCCATTGTTTGGATCAGCTATGAATAATATTTACATAGTAATAAATGCTGATTTAACAATTAGGATATAACTATATTGGGAGGACTGGAGAAGGGGAAGTAGATGGAACTGAGTGGGTGGTTTAAGACCACAGAATTCTCATCTTCTACAGTATGAAGTCAATAGATGATTCTGAAGTCAGTATATGAAAAAATAGCAGCATAAGCATATTTTTGGAAATACACTAAGAAATAGCTAAAATAGTGGTGTCAGTTTCTTAGATACAGATGACGGTATTCTCCCTGGCATGTTTAAGTAAGAAGGGGTATTCACCAAACAAGGGATGACACCACGGAACTGGCCTGGTAAGGGAGCTGCTGTGGATGCCCCCAGAACCAGCTGCATCCATGTGGTCAGGAAACTCCTGCTGCTAAAACTGACCCTAGAATATATTGCCTCTGTTACACCTACACCAGCAAAAATGGACTTGAACTTGAGCCACCCAGTGAGTTTCCCCACATTCTTTGCTTCTAAATCACAGCACCTGATTAGTAGAACCTTAGTCACATTTACCAGTTCTTCAGCAAGGGAGACTGGGATTCTCTCCCTAATTCTACTTTGGCAAAGTGGGGTTCACTAATGTGGAGGATCATCAGACTATGAGAGGGCACTATATAGTGCCTGTCTCTTCCTTCTCTCTCACCTGCTATGTCCCCAAATCACTGAAATTCTGTCTAAAATGCCTCATAAATAGCTTGTGAATCTGTTCACTTTTTTCCACTTTCCCTGACATTTCTCTAGATTAAGTCACTTCCACAATGTCTCAGTTGGTGTCACTCTATATAGTATTGCCTCTTTAGATGAGAGCATAGGAAATTAGCTAGAAAAGGGGAAGAAAGAGAACCTTGGGATTTGTGGGTTTTCTAGAAACACTGTCAAAGTAAAATGGAATGGTAGACAGTGCCAAAGGCAGAAAAAATCTAAATTGTTTCCAAAGAGACAATTTAGTACTTTTCTTAACAGAAACAAAACTTCTCCCTGCACCTTAATGTTACTGTATGAACATATTCAGGGAAGTCACAGTGTGTAATGGTACAGACGCTCTGGAAAGGGAGATTAGAGTTCAGGTTCTGTGATCTTTACTCTTTCTGTGGTCTTAAGTGGCCCTTGTAACTGAGCTTATTTGTTACAGAAGCATTAGAGAATGTCTGTGGAATAATCAGGCATTTAAAAGCACTAAAATTGGGGTGCCTGGGTGGCTCAATTGATAAAGCATCTGACTTTAGCTCAGGCCACAATCTCTCTCTACCCTTCCACCCTCTTCAAAAAATAAACACTAAAAAATATTTAAAAAAATAAAATAAAAGGGGCGCCTGGGTGGCTTAGTCGGTTAAGCGTCCGACTTTCGCTTGGGTCATGATCTTGCAGTTCGTGGGTTCGAGCCCCACGTCGGGCTCTGTGCTGACTGCCAGCTCAGAGCCTGGAGCCTGTTTCAGTCTGTGACTCCCTCTCTCTCTGACCCTCCCCTGCTCACGCTGTCTCTCTCTCTCTCCTAGAAATAAATAAAAAAAAACAAAAAACAAAAATAAAATAAAATAAAATAAAAGCACTAAAATTGCCAGTGTCCAAATAACTAAACAAATGATGGTCCACTACACACCAAAATGCTACATGGTTATTTAAAAGAATGATACAACTCTATACTAACATGAAACAATTTCTAAGATTTTCTGAGTGAAGAAAACACAGTACAGAAAAATATACATAGTATGCTAGCATTTTGTGCATGTGTGTGTGTGTGTGTGTGTGTGTGTGTGAGAGAGAGAGAGAGAGAGAGAGAGCATGCGTGGGGTGTGCTTTTTATGAATGTAGGCACATTTATGTTTGTAAATTAACAGACCATCTTCGGAATAAGTGGCACAAATAAGTGGAAATAATGGTTGTCTTCAGAGAAGAGAACTAAGTGGCTAGAGTTGGGATTAGGTGGGGATTCGTTATCTTTTGAATTTTGGTCCATGTGCTTATATTACCAATATCAAAAAATATTTTTTTCCATTTTTAATAGTTTTTATTTTTGAAACAGAGCATGAGCAGGGGAGGGGCAGAGAGAGGGGAGATACAGAATCTGAAACAGGCTTCAGGCTCTGGGCTGCCTGCATAGAACTCAATGCAGGGCTCGAACCCACGAACCACGAGATCATGACCTGAGCCGAAGTTGGACGCTTAACCAAGCCATCCAGGTGCCCCCCAAAATAATGTTTTAATGTTTGTTTATTTTTCAGAAAGACAGAGAAAACGCACATGTGCGCTAGTTGAGGAGGGGAAGAGAGAAGGGGAGACAGAAGATCCAAAGCAGGCTCTGAGCTGTCAGCACAGAGCCTGATGTGGGGCTTGAACCCACAAACCATGAAATCATGATCAGAGCCAAGGTCAGACGCTTAACCAACTGACCCACCCAGGCACCCCCATAATTTTTTTTAAAGAACACAGAATTACCTCCTACCTGTGAAGGCTGAAGAGAAAAAAGTTGAGAGGGAATTAAATTTGAGCCTGGATGCATCAGGGGCTTGGGGCTCCTCTTTTCCCATTATTGTCTACATCTTCGCTTTTCTTCTTTTCTGAAGCATTTACTTTTAGTTTAAATATTTACACATCTGTGGTTTACCAGGTAGGGTTTTCGTTATGCCATACATTCTCAAATTTTCAGGTTTCTCTGCTGGGAAGAGATGAATTAAATTCTGTCAAATATTCAAAATGTGTAAGTCATGAAAAGTAGAAGGACTTTCAATAGGAGTTCTTTATATCTGGAGCTTACAAATAGTTCTGCTTGATAGTTTTATAAGGGCCTGTAGACAGCATTTTGCAGTGTGGAAAAATGCATGCACATACATTATCACTTGATCTTTGCACAGAAGCTCCATGTGATTCTTGCTATTCTCAGCTTTGTCCAAGATCTAAAATTAGAACCAGGCTGACATTACATTTCACTTGGTTACAAGTCTGACTGAGGATTTTAATCATCCGGACCCACATTGAAAACAATTCTCCCTGAAATCCTCTCTCAGCTGATAATCACTAACATTGGGTATGTCAGCTTCTGTGTCATCTGACAGTGGTAAGTATTTTTCCAAAACACTTTTTTCCCATTCTTCACATGGAAATAGATTGCTGATGATGCCTTTACTGGGTCTGAATCTGCTGGAATGCACAACTGTACTTGGAATTGAATTTAAAAGTCTCTTTTGGGGTTTGATAGTCATTCATGGATTTCTCTAAAAGTTAAGAAGCATTTTTTTTAGTGTTTTGTTTTTTGTCTGTTCGTTTTTTGCTTTTTTTGCCTTTGGAAAGCAGACTCTCCCAGTTATGTCCTTGCCATACTATGTGCTTTTGTGTTGTGGTAGTCATGGGAGGGAACGCAATCCTATGGTAGAGGCAGAAATACGTATGGCATTACTGACTTGTTTTCCTCAAAGGGGAACTGGTTGCTGTTATGAGAAAACTGATGGCTGGATAAAGTTTAATGGCAAATTGAGAAACCAAATTACCATATGAATGGTTATATATGTTTAAAAATACACATTTACATGTAGATACTTGGGATTTTAAAAAATGCTTTCTTGGGGCACCTGGGTGGTTCATTTGGTTAAGCGTCCGACTTAGGCTCAGGTCATGATCTCGCGGTTCATGGGTTTGAGCCCCGCATCAGGTTCTGTGCTGGCAGCTCAGAGCCTGGAGCCTGTTTCAGATTCTGTCTCCCTCTCTCTCTGTCCTCCCCTGCTCATGCTCTGTTTCTCTCTGTCTCAAAAATAAATAAACTATATAAAAAAATTTTTTACAATGCTTTCCTATTTGACAAACACTTCAACCTTGCTCAAATCTGAGACAGCAAATTGCAGGTTGACTGTGATATACCCAGGGGTTTGGATTATCGGCACCTGTATGCTAAGGTTTTTGTTCACAGAAAGAAAGATCTTGCAATCTGTTTCTGTGCAAATTGTGTAAGCATTGCTTTAAAATAGGGACCCTGTCCTAAAATTTTTTGAACATTGGCAATTATATATTCATCCTAAAATTGTAAATATTTTTTCTTCTGTAATAGTTTTTCTCCCACCCTGTCTCTGTCTCTGTCTGTCATACACACTGCATACTTTTATTTTTTTCACACTGCATACTTTTTTAAAAAATTTTTAAGTGTTTTATTTATTTCTGAGAGAGACAGAGACAGAGACAGCATGAACAGGGGAGGGTCAGAGAGAGATGGAGACACAGAATCCAAAACCGGCTCCAGGCTCTGAGCTAACTGTCAGCACAGAGTCCGAAGTGGGGCTCGAATCCACAAACAGTGAGATCATGACCTGAGCCGAAGTCAGACGCTTAACCGACTGAACCACCTAGGTGCCCCACACTGCATTCTTTTAAAGAAATTAATAATTTAGAGGAGATTAATAATGAAAGCAATATTCTGTACCCCATTTCTCTCTATCACCCTAGAAGTAAGCATTTTAACCATTTCAGGATTTGGTTTTTAGTAGTTACCTCCATTGTTCCTGTTTTCTTTTTCAAAAGATGATGCTCAAATTCACTTAGAGCCTCCCAGAGTTACATATTTATTTTTAGTTTTTCTCTTGATTACCTTTGGAACTTTAAATACTTCAGTCTCTAGTTCGTTGCATAAAATAAGACAGTGTCTATGACTCCCGACTTTGAAGATGTGGCTTTTGGTGTTCTTTCCTCTACACCTCCATTTCCTTTTTCCACATTCTGCTACATTTATTTTTATATTTTCAAGATGTATTATACTTACTCCATTCTGTTCTTTAGCCATAAATAAGTCTTCCTTGCTTTTTTATAGGTTGACTTATTTTAAAAGTTGCTTTCTATCACTCAAGAAACTTTGTATCCTTAGAAGTCACTCCTTATTTCCCCCTCTGAATAGCCCCTGGATGTAACTAATCTACTTTTTTTTCTCTATGGATCTACATATTCTGGATATTTCACATAAAGGGGATCCTACATGGTCTTCTGAGTCTGTCTTCTTTCACTTAGCCTACTTTCATTCAAAGTTCATCCACAATGTAGCATGTATTGGTACTTATTCCTTTTTAGGGCAAATAATATTCCATTGTATGGATATACCACATTTTGTTTATCCATTGTCAGTTGATAGCCATTTGTTTCCACTTTTTGGCTATTGTGAACAATGCAACTTGAACATTCATGTGCAAGTTTTTATGTGAACATATATTTTCATTTCTCTTGGGTATAAATCTAGGCATGGATCTTTTTCTATGTTTTATTTTCCATCTTTTCCTATTTTTATGTTAGATGTGCCTCTTATAAATAATACACAGGATTTTGTCTTTTATTTAATTAGACAATCTTTATGTATTAAATTATGGCATTTAGTAGTCAGGGAAGTGTAAATTGTGACCATAATAAGATTTTATATAGCAGTGTGTTGGTGAGGATGTACATCAATGTAGTAAGAGTATATATTGGCACAGTCACTTTGGAAAACAATTTGGCACTATCTTATAAACTTGAACATTCACATTTACTATGATCCAGCAGTTCAAATCCTACATATACACCCAATAGAAGCACGGTGCCCCACTTGAGCACCATGAAGTTAAGGACAAGAATTTTGGAAACAAGATGGCTCATAATAGCAAAACTCTGGTACCCAAATATCCATATTCACTGGGATGGGAAAATTAAATCATGGTATAGTCCAACATTTGGAGATCATGGCTTATCAGTATATAAAATGTTCTAGTTCCTTTATGGAGCTATATGATTTCCCATGATATGGATGTACTTATTGATCAAAAGTTATATTATTTCTCACCTTCTGCTTTTATGAAAAACAGTCAATAACTATATAATATGTAATTTTACAACTGAAAATATTCCAGTACAAATTCCTAGGAATGTGAATGTGCACTTGTAAGACTGATAGATATGACCAAATTTCTCTCCATGGAGAACAACAAATATGGACACCTTTAGTATGAAAGTACCTGTTCCCCCACACTGCTGCATATTTCGCTTCTTCCTTTCCAAACTTTATACCTGTCTATTTACTTCCTTTCTCTTCAGCATTCTAGTATAATGTCAAATAGTTGTGATTGTGGACATCTTTGACTTCCTGAATTTGGAAGGACATAATTCAATTAATTGTGAATCAAATTCACTATTGCTAATACAATTTGAAGAAAAATCAGTACAATTATTTGTAAGGCAAAGAATATTCCATCAAATAGATCTACTATAATTTACATAACCACTCCCCTATTTTTATTTTCCTTTCCTTTCTGAGGTTCAGGTCACAATCCTCAATATTACATCTGACCTTTGCAATTTATCTTAGAAGAGCCAATAATCCTAGCATAATACCACTTAACTGAATTTCAGACTCTGCCTATATAGAATCTAGATTGTGTAGATATTCCAAGATGCTGGTCTTAAATTTATATATGTTACTTAACCATTTTCCTATAACTGGGCATGTAAACTAGTCGCAGTTTTTCATTATTGTAAATTACATAGTTACAAAGGAAGTAGACTTGCTTCAGTTCCCATCTCTGCCACATATTAGATATGAGACCTTGGACAAATTGCCCATCTTCAAGGTTCAGTTCTTTCATCCGTATATTACAGACAATAAAAGCACCCGTGTCATAGGATTTTTATGAGGATTGTTAAATGAGAGATGGTATATAAAGTGTATAAAATAATTTGGGGAACACAGAAAGTGTTCAATAAATACATGCTACTAGGATCATTTGGGGACTTCGTGAACATTCTGAAACACATTGTTTTCTCTCCCCCCATCCCCGTACACTTAGGTCCTTTCTGAGATGGCACCTGTGATTCAATCAATTCAGAACCTAATGAAGTTGGTGACTTTGTGACAATGTGGAGAAATCATGTCAGAAAATGTGGTTTGTACCGGGGCTGTCAATGCTGTGAAGGAAGTTTGGGAGGAGAGAATAAAGAAACACAATGAAGACCTGAAGCGAGAGAAGGAATTTCAAAAGAAGTATGCTTTAACATGTTTATTGTTTTTGAATTAGTGAAAATTCAGAACATCATCATTCTAGAAAAGAGCACTTATTAAGAGACTTATTATTGAATTTGATAGAGATTTTTATTTACTGAAAACTCAAATTTATAACTACAGGACACCCCTGACTCAATTAAGTGTGGCAATGTGATGGCCACAACAAAATACAAGTGTCTGTATGTGAAAATAGTAGTTGGGGCACTGGGTGGCTCAGTCGTTTAAGCATCTGGCTCTTGATTTAGGCTCAGGTCATGATCTCATGATTCATGAGATCCAGTCCCAAGTAGACTCTGCACTGACAGTGCAGCTTGGGATTCTCTCTCCCTCCCTCTTTCTGCCCCTCCCCTGCTCTCTCTCTCTCCCTCTCTCAAAATAAATAAACATTAAAAAAATAATCTTGGGGGGCGCCTGGGTGGCTTAGTCGGTTAAGCGTCCGACTTTCGCTTGGGTCATGATCTCGCGGTTTGTGGGTTCGAGCCACGCGTCGGGCTCTGTGCTGACTGCCAGCTCAGAGCCTGGAGCCTGTTTCAGTCTGTGTCTCCCTCTCTCTCTGACCCTCCCCTGTTCGCGCTGTCTCTCTCTCTCCTAGAAATAAATAAAAATATTTTTTTAAAAAAAAATAATAATCTTGGGCCCTCATAGGAGTCCATTCAACATTCATCAAAGTTTGATTAGTATTATTTAGTGTACTTTTCACTGATGGTTTGTTCAGTATAATATTCCCTAGGTACTAAAATAGCAGCTAGCAATTCTAGGTAGTATAGATTCTCACCTATTTGAATAGCCATGAGTTTTAGCCAGGTTCCCTGTGAATCACCTGACTCCTTGATTTGGGTTATGCTTAAATAGTTTGGTCTCATTTCCTCTGCCTTCTTGATATCTACCTACTTTCCTGATTGGATGTCTCCAAAGTATTCTGTCTAATCTTGCAAGAATACCTACTTTCTGGATCCCTACAATTCTCATTCATTAAGTCTCTTTCTAAATATTAAGTTGTCTTTTGTCTTGCAACATATACAGGTATTGGGCCATTATGCTGTACACCTGACAGTAATCTAGTGTTATATGACAGTTATATCTCAATAGGAAAAAATGCTCTTGTGTCAGTTAGCAAATACTCTAAAATTCAACTAAAAATGGCTTAAGGAGGAGGGAAGTCCTGAGGCAAGGCAATTCAAAAGCCTTAACAGCTTTAAAGATTCAGCTCTTTTTATCACCTTCTACTGCTAATCTCAGGGTCTCAGTTTGGTTCTCAGGGTAGCCTCCCTCAATGTCACAGGATGACTGGTATACTTCCAGGCATCGGAGCCAAGCCTCATTATGTTATCAGAACAGTGGAAACTATTTCTGTTTCTTCAGGAATGAGGAAACCTTTCTGACGTTCTTTAGCAAACCTCTCCTTCACCTCTCATCTCCAGAACAGGGTGATTTGTACTTCCCTAATCCAGTTCCCTTCTAGGGGAATGAGACTATATGACTAGTTTATTTTATTTTTTTAAATTTTTTAATGTTTTATTTCTGAGAGGGAGAGAAAGAGAGGACAGCCGGAGCAGGGGAGGGTCAGAGAGAGAGGAGGATACAGAATCTGAAACAAGCTCCAAGCTCTGAGCTGGCTGTCAGCACAGAGCCCGAGGCGGGGCTCAAACTTACGAACCAGGAGATCATGACCTGATCCGAAGTCAGACGCTTAACCGACTGAGCCACCCAGGCGCCCCTACATGACTAGTTTAAATAAATTAAGATTTATACCTGGGTTACTTGGGGGAAGTATAAATACTTGAAAATAACAGCTATTCTCCCAGCAAAGAAGAGGGGAAAAGGTAGGTTCTTGATAAGCAACTATTTTGTGTCTACTATCTGTAAAAACAAAAATTTGGCTGGGGAGGGGCCGTTCTTCCCAACCAAAGCCAAGAAAGAGGATAATGATGCCGACAATGATGAAGGTAGCAGTGGTTTATTATGCACTTACTGCTTACTAAGCACTCTCCTAATTGCTTTATTTGTCCTATCTCATTTAATCCTCTCAACATACTGAAACAGAGTATCTTGATGGGGATTAGAATGCATTATGAGAGATGGAAAACCAAAATAATATTTTCTAAACAAGATATGTTAACTTTTCCTGGTATTTGATCTGGGGCTGGAATAGCACTCCACTGAGTCAAATGCTCTGGGTTGCCACGGTCAGGCTTATCTTGTTGCTCAACTGTGCATGGTTTCCATTCCTAATGGAATGGATGTCACCCAATGGCCCCAAATAGATACACCAACCGCAGCCAACGTGCTTGATTCCAGCTAGCAGGAAGCTGCACACACTACTGTTTCTGCTAACATCCCATTGATATGATCCATAGCAAACTACAAGGAAGGATGGCTAACTGAAGTCTTGTGCCCATGTGAATTTATTATTGAGGAAGACAAGGAATAACAGATACTAGGGAATGATAAGCAGTCTCTGCCACGCATGAGTGTTTGTTTTTTCCCTTTTAAAGACAGAAATCCTGAGAGATAGGCTTAATTCAAAGAACACACTGCTAATAAATGAAGAACTGATATTCATAGCAGTCTGGCTCAGGAAGCATGATATTCACCTCAGGCCTTACATCTCCCTAGATTGGCTCTTTATATATAAAGCTGCTTTTATGAAACCTATTATAATTGTATCCTACAATTATGATAAAGTTGACTCTAGAGTACTCTTTTTAAATTTTAAGTTTATTTATTTATTTTGAGAGAGCAAGAGCACAAGCAGGGAAAGGGCAGAAAGAGAGGGAAAGAGAATCCCAAGCAGGCTCCACACTGTCAGCACAGCCCAACATGGGGCTTGGACCCATGAACCAGGAGATCATGACCTGAGCTGAAATCAAGAGTCAGACACTTAACTGACTGAGCCACCCAGGCGCCCCAAGAAAACTCTTCTTTTTAATTATTTCTTTTGAGAGAGAGAATGAGAGTGAGTCAGCAGGGGAGGGGCAGAGAGAGCGAGAATCCCATGCAAGTTCCATGCTGTCTGTGTAGAGCCCGATGTAGGGATTGATCTCACCAACTGTGAGATCATGACCTGAGCTGGGATCAGGAGTCAGATACCCAACCAACTGAGCCACTCAGGAGCCCCAACCCTAGAGTACCCTTAACATATCATTTCCTTTTTTTAAACAGTGGGTAGGAATCATGACTTGCTTCTAAACTCCTGAACTTCACCTATTATATGTGTCTAGTTAAGGACCATTTAATTTCAGTAGCTTCAAGTTCTCTCTGCAAAATAGGCAAGGGGTAAAAAGATTAAGAATGTAATCTAATTCCACTTCTCTAGGCTAAAGGTGGCTAAAGATTTAGTTCAAAAAGCATAAAGTTTAAACAGAAATTGATCTCATTATCTTTTGATGCCAAACTGTCTTGAGGAAATCAAGCCTTTAGGAATGAGTTGGTGTGACAAAATCTGGGAAAGGCTTTAGACTATGATAAAAGGGTCTCATAGGAAGTACATAATTTCTATGCAAAATTGAAAGAACATCAAGCTCACACCAAGCAGTGGATGAATTACAGGTTACTAGAACTGGAAGGGAACTTAGACATTATTTATTCCAAACCCCATTTTTATAGGCAAAGCCCACAGAGGTGGTATGTGTTGCCCACCGTCGCCAAATTAAGCAATACATTCTGGACTTAGATCATAGAAATTCAGATCCAGATATCATTTAGGAATAATTATAGAGATGGAAATAGACTTGTTGAATAATAGCCTCACTGTAAACTCATTAAGGACAGAGCTTACTGCATGCACGATGTGCAGCATAGCATTTGACATATAATGGTTGCTTGGTGAATTCTTTAAGTAAAAGGTTAAGGACCAAGACAGCTGGTCACACTTGTCATTAAATCTTGTCCTAAAATACATAGATCTCTTAGTGACCAATAAGTAGTTAGCAATCATCATGCTTACTGTTTGATTGAATAGTTCTATTCTTTTAGAAAAGTGATATCATTGAATATAAAAATTTTCTAATATAGAAATAAAACTTTTGCAACCTTTTACTAGTCATTTTCATAGCTGACTATTATTCTTATGTATATTTGCAATGCACTGAAAATCAATAGGGATGTATTCCAGAATGACAAAGGTTTTATGCATTTTTATATCTGAAATACAAAATCTGAATAAAATTGGAATGTAATCATATATACCTTAACTCTGAAGCTGGACTGTATTATTTGGAAGTCATTAAAAAGTTATTAACTATCTATGGGTTAGATATTTAATAAGTGCAAGTCAAAAGAACAGTGAGATACCACTTTGCACTCACTAGGATGGCTATGACCAAAAACATGGACAAATGTAGGCAAGGATGGTGAGGCAAGAAGCCTCATGTGCTACAGGCATTTGGACACTTTGGCAATTCCTAAAAAAGTTAAAAATAGAGTTATAATATGATGCAGCAATTCTACTCATAGGACTGTACCCAAGATAAATGAAAACATATATCTACGCAAGAACTTGTGCACGAATGTTCATAGCAGCATTATTCCATAATAGCCAAACAGTGGAATTAACCCAAATGTCCATCAACTGATGAACAGATAAACAAAATGTGGTATATCCATACAGTAGAATATTATTCTTCGATAAAAAGGAATACAGTACTGAAACATGTTACAGCACAGGTGAACTTTGAATAACTTATGCTATGTGGAAAGACTATATATAGTATAATCCCATAGAAATAGGAAGTAGATTAGTGGTTGCCCTGGGCTAAGGAAGGGAGGAATGGAGAGTGACTGCTAATGGGTGTGGAGTTTTTTTTTGTTGTTGTTAAGTTTTTATTTAAATTCCACTTAGTTAATATACAGTGTAATATTAGTTTCAGGTGGACAATATAGTGATTCAACAGTCATACAACACCCAGTGCTCATCTCAGTGAGTGAATGCTCTCCTTAATATCCATCACCTGTTAAGCCCTTCGCCCATGCACCTCCCCTCTGGTAACCATATTTATTTTCTATAATTAAAAAAGTATTTCTTGGTTTGCCTCTTTTTTCCCCCCTTTGCTCATTTCTTTCTTTTTTAAAAAAGTGCTTTAGCAGTCTCACTCTTTTTTAAATTTTTGAGGGGGAAAGAGCATGAGCAGGGAGGGGCAGAGAGAGGGAGGAAGGCAGAGAGAATTTCACTGCAGGTGCAGAGCCTAATATGGGGCTTGATCTCACGCCTAACCCACTGAACCACCCAGGAGCCTCTGCTCAGGTTATTTCTTAAATTCCACGTGACTGAAATCATATGGTGTTTCTTTCTCTTATTTCGTTTAGCATAATACTCTCCAGCTCCATCCATGTCATTGCAAATGGGAAGATTTCATTCTTTTTTTTAAGGCTAAGTAGTATTTCCTTCTTTATTCATTCATCAGTTGATGAACTATTGGGCTGTTTCCAAAGTTTGGCTGTTGTAGATAATGCTGCCCTTTGAATTAGTATTTTTGTATTATTGGGTAAATACTTAGTGGTGTGATTGCTGGATCATAGGATAGTTCTATTTTCAACTTTGTGAGGAACCTCCATACTGTTTTCCAGAGTGGCTGCACCAGTTAGCCTTGGGCATGGAGTTTCTTGAGTGATGAAAATGTTTTCGATCAGAGTGGTGTTGGTGAGCAACTCTGCGAATATATCAAAAACCACTGTATTGCATACTTTAAAAGGACTGATTTTATGGTATGTGAATTATATCTCAATAAAGCTATTATTTTAAAAAAATCTTTGGAGAGTTATGACACTTTTGGAAAATTTAAATATAGGGCATTCATGAAACTAATCATATTTATAATTCTTGCAAAACACATTCTTTTCTAATTTCCAGATATTATTAATCAAATGGTTGATTTTGATGGGTCACTTTTTATGTAAAAGTGAATGCTACCAATCTCATTACTGGTGAACTAAAATGTTTTCTGGTCTCTTAGGCTAGTGCAAATCTGGGAAGAACGAGTAAACTTAACCAAACTAAGGGAAAAAGTCATCAGAGAAGATGGAAGAGTCATTTTGAAGATAGAAAAAGAGGAATGGAAGGTTAGCCTCACAGAAGTAATATTTGATTTTCTCTAGTTTGCATTTTATGGGAGAGTTGAGAAAATGATTCTGAAACTGTGTGATTAAGTCTGGAATAGCTAGAAATTCTCATTTTAATAATACACCAAATGAATTTGGGCAACATGAACAATTGAAAAGAAATACAACTTCACTGTTTTGGGATTTTTTTTGGTAAAAATTCAATTTCCTTCAATTCTGTCTAAATTTAAGTCACTTGTGATTCTTCTCCTACTAATCCTACTAATTAAGAAACCTCTATTTTCCATAAAAAATATGACCATCTGCCTAACAAAAATCATATACCTTTTCCAAAACAAATGCTCAGTTAAAACTCCACAAAATGGAATAGGATATTCATTTTTTTTTTTTTTAGGTCTACCACCCAGTTCATATTCTCTCATAAGCGCGTACACACACACACACTTGCTTAATTACATTAGGCATACTCTAATTTTTGTAAGGGCCTCTATCCCTTGGGTCAGTGTTTATCTTCATACATATAGGCATAATTAGTGAGGGAGTTGGCTCCTTTATTTTCTCTTTTGGCTATTTTAGGTTGAAAGGGAAAAGGCATAGAGTTCAGAATAGTTGAAACTCTTAAAATCTTTAAATTTAAAAAAAATCTGTAAAAAACTTTGATAAAATATTTCAAAATAGAAAGGGAAGAGGGGCACTTGGGTGGCTCAGTCAGCTGAGTGTCTGACTTCAGCTCAGGTCATGGACTCGCAATTTGTGGGTTTAAGCCCCGCGTCGGGCTTTCTGCTGACAGCTCAGAGCCTGGAGCCTGCTTTGGATTCTGTGTCTCCCTCTCTCTGCCACTCTCCTGTTCATTCTTTGTCTTTCAAATAAACATAAAATTTTTTAAAAAAAAATAAGGGGAAGAGAAGTTTGAATTATTGACTAAAATGACTTTTTGGTTTCTCTGTGATTTCAACTAACCACCATATTCTCATTTTCAACTGTATACATGTACTCTTAAAAAAGCCTAATACAACAACATCTTTAGAACAAGACTCTATGTGTGTACACTGTTGGCCAAAATACATTCTTTTTATTTATTCTGACTGGAGCTTCAAGATTTAGTACCCATACCCCAAAAATAAAGATCTTAAAACTTAGAAGTAACACACAGCACTTGGAAATAAAACCATTAGTGAATATTTGTAAGAAAGTTCTTTTACAAATCAAATAACTTCTCTACACTTATACTTCAGTGTGGCATGATACTAAAATAATTTAAGTAATGTAGTAATTCTGTCATTTATTTTACTTGAGTTTAGACCCTCCCTTCTTCTCTGCTAAAACTAAGTCAACTACAGGAATGGCAACTTCATAGAACTGGTTTGTTGAAAATTCCTGAATTTATTGGAAGATTCCAGAACCTCATTGTATTAGATTTATCTCGAAACACAATTTCAGAGATACCTCCAGGAATTGGTAAGGAAGATTGCTTTAATTATCCTGTTTTTTACTGAGAATTTTTTTTTCTTGATAAATGGAATAAAGACCTCATCTTTATACAGCCCTGAGTCTTGAGGAGATTATAAACATCTAAATTGAAGGTTCTAGGGGACCCAGTGTCTGGGATTTACTGAGTTAAGATGAGTATTCAATGTAAGAAAAATCTCTCTGGAAATATTATTATATAGAGTCTGGAAACACTATTTCTTGTTCAGTTAATCCTCCTAGAAAAGTATAGGTTGAAGGCAAGAGAGAAAATTAGAAAGATTCCTTAGATGAGGGAAAAAAAAATCCTCAAATGGAAAATTGGCCAGGGTATAGTGTAGATAAAATGAAACAAAAAACAAAACAAAACAAAACCCACCACATGTTTTCTGCCTATAGCAAAAACCCGATAAACCCACTCCTTATCTTTAGAAGGGGCAGGGCACATACTGGGAAAAGAAGTGTGAATTTGCCAATGGGAAACTGACAAGTTATATTGTAATAACTGGAAACATAGTTTTATATCTATTTGTTCTCTATTATTATTTTTTGTAGGACTGCTCACTAGACTTCAGGAACTGATTCTTAGTTACAACAAAATCAAGACTGTCCCCAGGGAACTAAGCCATTGTGCCAGCTTGGAAAAACTAGAACTTGCTGTAAACAGAGATATATGTGATCTTCCACAAGAGGTCAGAAAGATATAAATGCCTACAATTTTATTCTACTACTGGTTTACTTCTTAACTGTGTGATTATTAAAAATAACACTAATGAAGGAATACTATACATTTTACTTCAGAAAATATTTAGTGAAATCATTTCCTGTTATTATAACATATTTTTAATTAGAGAAATATCTATTTAGCATAAATATTATTGTCACAGTACTGACATCATTTGTGATCTCCTTAAAGTCCAGAGTAAAGGGTCTTTCTTATTTCTATTTCCAGCCTAGCTTGTAGTTGTTGCTTAGTAAATGCTTATTGAATGAATAAATGATTATTATTAAAGCACAGGCAATGTGGTGATAGAAAAGCTCTTTTGTTTACTAGTTGGTATTTACAGAGTGTTCAGTTTTTGAGACAGAGGTGAAGTGGTAAGAAATGAGTTCATCAGTTTAGGAAGTGTTTCTTTGCTAGCTTCTTTGACTCTACCAAGTAAAGGCAAGGCAATGGGTTTGGAAAGTCTTCAAACTTTGATCTGGTATGATAACCTTGTTATTAGTAAAGCCAAACTGGTCATAGAGATATAGACTCAAACATATTGAGTGATCTTACAATTAGCAAAGAAAATTTCCAAGATGTTCTAACTTTGCAAAATGAAAGGAAAATAATAAAACTCAAAGTAGAAAGACTATTACCTTTTTCCATTCTCTGCTATTTTTGGTGAGAATATCACTTTTTTCCCCACAGCACTAAATACGTCACCAATAATTGTTGTTCTGACAAGTAAAGCACTGTTTCTATGTTTATATCTACTTCATATTACAATAGTTTAACGAAACGTATGCACTTGGTTATGATAAAAATGATGATCACAGGGACAATTTATACTTACAAGAGGGCCAATATTTTATTTCCAACTTCTAATTCTTATATTGGTTCAGTCACTAAAACTGCTGTATGAATTTGGACATGCCTATTAACCTGTGTTTACCTTAATTTTTTTCATGTAAAAATAGGTTTTACTGGGACAAACACTAAACTGAGGTTTGAGTCTGGGATTATTTCCAAGTGTGGCCTCTAAGTAGCTGTGTAGCCTCAAACACACCACTTTATATAATTAGGTCTCAATGTTCACATATGCAAAATAGAGGCTGTCAGATTATAATATTATCTTTTAATATTATGAAACCAAAGGGTTCTAGAACCACTGAGAAATCAGCAACAGGAGACTTATCTCTCAGCCATTACACTGCACACATGTATATACACGAAACATATTTATGCCAGTGTAAACACAATCTTTTTATACTCCATTCTAAACCATTTGAAAAATTTTAAAGTGTGATTTTGAAAAAGTGTTTTGTCCATGGCTTGAATTCTAAAGCTGGAGAAACATCACCTCCTAAATGGACACCTCCTGCTTTTTTTGCATTACCCACAAAACACTGGGTGTGTATGTGTTTGTTTTGTGTTGAGGTTTTTTTTGGTGTTAAAGTTGTGGAAAGAATCTGAACATTCCTGAAGATAAAAATTAAACAGAACTTGCCTAGATAAATGGAAAGTTCTTTGGAAAAGTTAACTAAATTCTCACATTTTGAAACTTTCACTACAGTGTTATATGGAAAGAGGTTAGAAATTTTGTGGCTTTAGTTCCAGAAAGCTTGAGTACACATCACTCATCATTTCCAGTTACACGGCCTCTCTCAACCATTTTGTCCATAAAATAGAAATATGATATTCATCTTGTAAAGTTGATGAATAAACTAGAGCTATAAGCATCATCATGAATACATTGACACTGATGTTGAGAGAAAAAAGTTAAGGAAAGAGAAGTACAGCATCATAATCTTCAAATAAAAATACTAAACTTTGTGAAAACATGTATAATAGTAATTATAGAGAAATATATAGAAAACATATTTGTGTATAGTAATAAAAATTTTTAAAAAACATTTACAGGAGTAATAAATACCAAATTCAGGAGAGGGGTTCCCTCTGGAAAGGAAGAAGGGAAGAGTACATAGGAGGCAGTCATATCAACATATGTATATATATATATTTTTTTACGTTTATTTTGAGAGAGCGCACATGTGTGCAGGGAGAGGGGCAAAGAGAAGAGAGCAAGAGAATCCTGAGTAAGCTCCGTGCCAACAGCATGGAGCCTAATACTAGGATCAGTCTCATGAACCAAACCGTGAGATCATGACCTGAGCTGAAATTAAGAGTCAGTCACTTAACTGACTGAGCCACCCAGGCACCTCTGTATTTTCTTTTTTTTCTTTATAAATTTTTTTTAATGTTTTATTTATTTTTAGGAGCGAGAGAGAGACAGCGTGAGCAGGGGAGGGTCAGAGAGAGAGGGAGTCACAGGCTGAAACAGGCTCCAGGCTCTGAGCTGGCAGTCAGCACAGAGCCCGACGCGGGGCTCGAACCCACGAACCGCGAGATCATGACCTAAGCGAAAGTCGGACACTTAACCGACTAAGCCACCCAGGCGCCCCTGTATTTTCTTTCTCAAGCTGAGCACACTGGTGTTTGATATGTTATTCCTAATACATTTTTATTGATGTTTTTCATTTAAAAGATAGAATAACCAAACAGTAAATTCTGTGACTGACGTAACATGTAAAACATCAGGCACAAAAAAGAAGGCTCAGTAAAGATAATATTGAAGTTTGGGTTTTCCCAAAAAAATCTCAAATACAGGATGAAAGGAAAACACAAGCAGGTTCTGTAAACCCTGGAACTTGGATATTTGGAAAATAAATTTTCTTTGAATAGATGAATTTTCTGTAAGATTTTTACATTTTTCTGGAGGTTCCTTAGCTTTATTTTACTTCAGAGTTACTGTGGACTGCTAGGAGTACATAAAGCCCAAGTGTAATCTGAACATTCCTGGATGTGAAGTACCTCCTCTAGCCACTTGACTGCTCTAGTACTTTACGTTATGGACATTCACTTTGAAAAATTTTGCTTTCCTCTTCAGCTTAGCAATTTGTTAAAGCTTACTCACCTTGATTTGAGTATGAATCAGTTTACTACAATCCCTTCTGCTGTGTTGAACATGCCTGCTCTTGAGTGGCTCGACATGGGAAGCAACAGACTTGAACAACTTCCTGACACTATAGAAAGGTAAAATAAATAATCTATACTATTAGCAGACGTGTTGAAGCCATCCTCAAGAAATAAGAAATAAAAGACAAAACAGAGGGGACCCTAACCTAATCAATCATAGTAGACCCATGTAGTACTAAATATGCTACTTTTTAACAAAATGTTTTCATTTACTTAAATAAGCATAAGGGTTTTAGAAGAGAAAAACTGGCTATCTCACTTCAACGTATTGACATGAATGTGCCAAACAAAAACATTATTTAGTGCATGGCAGGCACTCTGCACTTTACAAATGGATGAGGAAACTAACGTGAAGAGGTTAGCTAAACTGCTCAAGATCACAGTGGACTTGTGCAGTTTAGCTTTTAAATGTAGGCGGCCTGGCCCAGAGTCCATTATGCATACTTGTCTTGCCCTAACTGGGCATATTAGTACTTTCCCATTTTTCTCCTAACACTCTAATTCAGATTAGATAACATTTACAGCAGTTCTTCAAGAAATCCTATGAGAATAGTGAAGAATTCACTAAAATACATTGGTTTCTTTCTACCACCACACACTGAGAACTGTAGTGTAGGGATTGACTCTCCGATGTGGTTTCCCCAGTCAGGTAATGTGAAGCCAGTTAACTCAACTGCTGCTATACTGGTTAAAGGAGATGTTATAAAAAATGACCTTTCTTTTATTTTGGGTAAAGAACCAGGGTTTTCATATTATGTATGGTTAATCACAGAAACTTCTCTTTCAACTCATCAGAATGCAAACTCTACATACATTATGGCTGCAACGGAATGAAATAACATGCTTGCCAGAAACAATCAGCAATATGAAAAATCTGGGTACGCTTGTTCTCAGCAACAATAAACTGCAAGATATTCCAGTGTGCATGGAAGAGATGACCAATCTGAGGTAAAAGCTGTAGACTCCAAACTAACACGTTCCTTTCTGGCTGCAGCACAAAGTAATATAGAGAAACTGTTATTAACAGATTTGAGTTCTCATTCATATTAATGAACACATTTAAAAATCTTTTCCAACTTGGAAATTCTATAATTTATAAATAGGATTCATTTAACACTGGTTAGAATTATTCAAGAAAGAATCCCTGAAACAAAAGCCATACTGGCATTATCGGCTCTAAGGAATGCCCTTGGTTGGTGATATTTTTATGAAAATCATTTTTTAACTGCTAACAAACCTCATCTACAAACAAAAACTAAAGGCATAAAAATAGTGCTCATTTTCCTTCTAAAAGACTACAGTGGGCATGTTATAAATACATGTCAGTTACTCTCAGAATTCCTTCAGGTGTCTTACTTCCAAAATTTAATTTCCTAACAGAACATAAGACATGGGAATTCACATCAAATCCCACAATTTCCATAACAAAACCAATCATTCATTCATCTATTCAGTAGCTACTAAGTCACATACTCGATGGTGAAGATACAATAATAAATAAGACACAAGTAAGTCTATAAAATATACAGAAACTTTAAGTTCATAGCATTAATTGTATGTTTGAGATGTCCTAGACTTGCTCTGGGAAGGTGAACTGTTCCACATTAAATATATGATAGGGACTAATAGTTTTTTCTATAAGCTTTGAAAATAAGTTGTCTAAAGCTAGGGTTTTTTCCTTCTAGAAAAGAGACTTAAAAAGATCCTTAGGATTTATCACATCTTACCACGATGTTTGGTTATTGTAACCAGTTTTTTTTTTAAAGTAATTTAGTATATTATCATTTGATCTTTTCCTAGGAAAATAAATGTACACTTCTATGGCACCTATAAAAGTACTGTTTTTTAATGAACTGCTAGGTTTGTCAACTTCAGAGACAACCCGCTGAAATTGGAAGTGACACTTCCTCCTAGTGAAAGCATAGATGAAGAAGAGGAACGGGAATTATTTGGCCTTCAGTTTATGCATATATATATACAGGAGTCACGGAGAAGAGCAGGTATGAGATTTCTCTATAACACAAGCCAAATATTTGGTAGAGGAATGTGTCTATCTATAAATTCCTTTATAGATCTCTCATTCCATCTTCACTTCTCTGTCAAATATTATCTCTTTCTCAATATTGAGGGAGGCAGGGCGCCTGGGTGGCTCAGTCAGTTAAGTATATGACTTCGGCTCAGGCCATGATTTCTCAGTTTGTGAGTTTGAGTCCTGCATCAGGCTGTCTGCTGTGAGCATGGAGCCTGCTTTGGATCCTCTGCCTCCCTCTCTCTCTGCCCCTCCCCTGATTGTACTCTATCAAAAATAAATATTAAAAAATATATTGTGGGAGGAAAAAAGAATGACATTCAAATCTGTTCACAATTCTGATAAAAGCTTGGAGAGAAATTGTAAAGACGTAGAAAACTTTTCAAGTAGAGACAGAAAACAAATTTCTTTGGCCAAGCACTTGAAGCACAACCAAATGAATGAAGATGTGATTCTTAAAGCTTCACTACGTAATTCTATCAGTTTGTCGCATATTTCTGTGTACTCATAAACACTACCTTCCCTGTCATGTCCTTTTTTCTACAATCCACAACACAGTATTTTTCCTAGGGATGAATATTAAGAGACCAGAGATTTTAACCAATAGTTAAAGTGTGAGGTTCTGATACATAGATTTCACTTAGTCTCTGATAATTAAGAATTAAACCACTTTTTAACTAAAGGAATGCCTTTAACTTAAACCAAGGGTAGAAGAAGCCAAAGAGACAATTCTGTTAATAAAAACATTGAAAACTGTAATAGAAACCATTGTTTCACAATTCATTAAAATGTGAAGTTTTTGAATCATAAGGTTAAACTTACCTTCAGATAGTTACTTTGGAGAATAAGTGTAATCTAAGCAAATGAGTGTTTTTAGCTAGAAGAAATCATTTTTACCAACATCCAGTGGAGGATGTTAGGAAATGGTCATCTGATCAGTGATAGTAAGTCACAGACACAATAGCACAGAAAGTAGATTGGAGCAAGATAAGTACAATTATAGTGGGAGCCTAGTTTGGGGTATAAATACATACGACAGGTAGGAGACAGAATTGATGACTCAATGACAAGAAAAGAGAAGACTCCAAGATTAATCTGTTTTTGGTTACAGCAACCAGATGGATGGTGATGCAAAGAAGGGGAAATGAAGTGCAGAAGCAGGTTTGGTGGTAGGAGTGGAAGATAAGGAAATTGGACATAGTTGTGGGACATGCAGGAAGAGGTAGTTGTGTAGACGAATCTAAAAGTTCCAGAAGGAGTTTGCTGACCCTGCAAATTCAGGAAATCAAGGAACAGCAATATATCTATATCCCACATGGTAACTTTCTTAGGATATAGTAAGGGAAATAAACAATGATCTCCACATATAGCTTGTGTAATGACAAGCTTATCTGCCCATAAAGTACTTGGTATAGTTGTCAGTAACAGATCATTAAGCTAAATGGGGGCAGGGCTATTATCAGAAGAACTCTTGTGCGTGTATGCATGTTTTATGAAACATAGTTGAGATTATGCTTGTTGCAGAGTATTTTTTATTTCTGGGCATAAATTGTTTTATGATGCAAAAACAGTTTGTAAGACACAAATTAGCATTCCCTGACCCAGTAAAATCATGTAAATTATTGAATGATGCATTACTTTCATTTATGTTCTTTTCTTTGGGAAGATGAGTAATTAACTTTAGAAATAATCCAACTGCCTTACTTTAATATTTGCATAAAACTTATAAAAGACAAAAAACTGTTACAACTTAAGCAGAAATAATAAGACCAAGTCTGCCTGTTGTTATTAAAAATAGATTTGCGAATTAGTATTAACACTTAATATTTATTATTTACATTGTACTTGTTCTAGGCATTTTACATATGTTATCTCATTTGTTACAACAACCTCCTGAGGTAGGTAGTATTATTATCTTCATCATTCTCATTTAAAAAGGAAAATTGAGGCACAAAGAGATTAAGTAGTTGCCCAAGGTCATACCCTGGGGTGGTAGAGTAGGCTCTGAATCTAGGCAGTCTCATGAAACAAAGGAGATTAAAGTAGAAAGGCCAGGAATTAAAAATGTTCTAGGTTCTAATTTAGAATTCATGTAATCATAGATCTATTTACAGGATAAAAAAGTTACCTAAGAATATCATTATAGTATCTAAAATTAGTAATTCTGATCTTTGTCTTTGCAAAGGTGCCAATGATTAAGACAGGTCTTACAAGTGAAGGCAGAAATAATTCAAGAATAACATGAAGCGAGTAACAGTCCTTACCATATGTTTGGTTTAATATCTGCTTGTGCATAGAAACTGCTTATGAGTTACATGAGGCCTAAATGTGAGGTTATTTTTGGTCTTGTTATCTAATTTCCACCTTATTCCAAATTATTTTCCCCATCAGGAGAGAATATACTTGTAGCTGTACTTCTACGTATAAAACTGTCCTTGTGAAAAGGTATGATAGCTAATTAACTTCTGAAGTTACTCGCAAATTTCAGTTTAAGTTATGAATGAGGTATATCTTTTTGGAAGTTCTATCTAGATAATGATTCAATTAAAAAATGAAGTGAAACAGATTACTTCCCTTGAAAACATCTCTTCAGTTTTGTTGTCTGTCATGGATAAATGCAGATAATACATAAATACAGGTATGGGTCTGGAAGTCTGAAGGTGAATTCATTAAATGTGAACATCTCTGAATTTGTTTGCATTAGAAAAAAATCAAAATTGATTATTCTTTCCAGGTCTGAATGGACAAAAAAATCCATACATAAACCAAATTCTCAGGTTGGCCTTGTTACAAACTGGTAATTGATCATTACATCTTGAACTTGAGAAATAAAAAAGCCATAAATACAACCAAAGGAAAAAAAAAATGACAAAATGAATACAAATAGAAAGTTAGCATGCTGGTTGTGTATTGATGGATTATGTGTGTTTCAGATAACCAAGTCAACTGTTCAACTACTTTACCAATCTCTATAAATACTGATGGATAATGTAACTCAAGATGCCCTGCTGAAGAGAATTACTTGGGGAATTTGGTGAATTCGCTAATGTTTGGACTTCTTAAGTAAAAATCAAAGCTATTACCAAGGCTCAATGAGGCCACAACATTTTTTAAAGTTCACATTATCTGCTATGTAAATTATATTTTCATGAATATAAAAATACAATTAAAAAATTTTTTTTGTGGAAGACAGATGTTCAAAATTTCTTTTCCATTAATCAGTTGTTTCTGGTGGTGAAGAATGATTTGGTAAAGCAGTTAACAATACATTTTCCAAAGATACCAGAGGATCTGTATAATACTGTAAAGCAGGACTGAATCCTTTCTGCTGTAAATACTCGACTCGGCCTTGGTCAATCAGCAATTTACAAAGATGCCCTATTTTCTTCTTTTCTTCAACAGTAAGGAACCTAAACCAAATAAACAAAACATCGTTAAAATTTGTAGAAGTTTATGAAAAATTTATTTTAGCCACTTCTATTTACTGGTAAGTTGCTAAGTATCCCACGATACACTAGGTGCTATGTTCCATGCTCTCAAGATACGTTTTATTTATGCCACAATAAAAGTCTATTTTGGGGGCACATGGTGGATCAGTCAGTTAAGTGTCCGACTTTGGCCCAGGTCATGATCTCACGGTTTGTGGGTTCGAGCCCTGCGTTGGGCTCTGTGCTGACAGCTAGCTTGGAGCTGGAGCCTGCTTCAGATTCTGTATCTCCCTCTCTGTCTCTGACCCTTCCCTGCTCACGCTGTCTCTCTCTCTCTCAGAAATAAATAAAAAACATTTTTAAAAATTTAAAAATATAATAAAAGTGTATTTTAACTTATTCTAAAATTGGATGATAAGATATATCTTCATGAATAGATTCTTGGTAACATTTATCTAACAAGAAAGTGGAACAATGACAAAACATTTCTGCCTTAGTGTTGTGCATTTCAAAGTAGTCACTTACTCGGGCAAACTCTCGGTGCTGTCGTCTGGGATTCTGCGTCCCCCATCGTCATGCTCTTCACTGTCGTCACTGTGCTTATCTTTTCTCTTTGTGATCACATCGGAGGCTCCCAAAGATGTTTTTCGCATCCCACAAGTTGCCCAACTACTCATTCGCTGGAAGTAGTGGAATTCCACTGCTCCAAGGCCTAGAGCCCTGAAATATTCTTTGCCCACATAATGTCTCCAATCACACCTGTGGTGACAACAGAGTGCAATAACAATGCCAGCCACAGGGGTCCACTTCTCTGGGACATTTTTCTCATTTCCTTCCTTGGTCAAAGTGTTAATTTCTTTGTCTGTTTTATCATTCTTTCTGCGTTTGGCTAAAGGTTCTTCATTCCTTTCCTCACAACTGGAAGCATAGGTTTCAACCAAACATCGTAATGCAAGATCTGCAAACACAATTATGTGGCCCCCCAAACCACATCATCTTTAAAAATAGTATTTTTTACATTTATTCAGCAGTATGGTTTCTAAAATCCCAACAATAAAACCTACTTAGCTTTATACTTGTAATAATTCATCCATGAATTATCAATTTTGTTCATGTTTGCTGTCTTCTTGTTAGCATCTTTTTCCCTAGTGATTTATTCTGTATAAAATCTACTTCCCCCAAAACTGTCTGAAGCTTAAGATCTAGAGTTTGTAAAAGCTTTTAGTTCAACTACTCAACTGGTTCTCATTTCTCCTTCTCTAGCTGAGGAAATGACTTGTATGGAAAAAAATTATTCATCTGCACTTACATTCCAGGAAAGTTTTGAGCTCAAGAAACCCAAAAAAAGAATAGAAGGGAAAGGCATCTGCTGAGATTGATGTTAGGTGTCAGTCAGGGAATGTAAGATGTTCACAGAAAAAGCTGAGGAGCTGAAGAGTTGAGAAGAGGGGCTCAGGCTATGGAAAGTAGGCCTCACTGAGCAGCCTTGTGGAATTTATGCATGCATTCAGCAATTAGTTACTGAGTGCCTTTTGTGTGCAAGCTTTGCGATAGAACGATGTTTATCATAAACTCAGAGATGGATTACTCCATATTAAAATGAAAATTTAAACTTAAAAGCTAAACAAATAGATTTTTTTGATGATTAGGACCATTTCCCACTGAAGACCACTATACTGATGACAATATTGGAAAGACCCCAAACATATGCTGTAAAACCCATTATTTTATGTCTGAGTAGACTGGCATGCTGTGTCTAGTCAATCAGAAACATATATTTTAAAATGTTATTACTGTAAGATGTCACCAGTGACTATTAAATGATTTTTTACTAGTGAATTTAATTCAATATGAGTTTAAGTCAACAAATATTATTGGGAGAAAGGGATAGCTAATCTATTATCATAAACTATTATTTTCAGACAAAATATATTCAGTCACTGTTTTATTTATATT
Source organism: Proteles cristata cristata (assembly GCA_017311185.1). Taxonomy (NCBI): domain Eukaryota; kingdom Metazoa; phylum Chordata; class Mammalia; order Carnivora; family Hyaenidae; genus Proteles; species Proteles cristata. Next base: position 3,160 of record JAESUZ010003327.1, on the reverse strand, counting down.
GGATCTAAGTAAATGATTTTCAGAAATATGAATAATCAGAAAAATTATTAAAAGTATGAATATTTTAGAATCAGAAGGAGCTTTAACAATCTATTTCAACCTCTCCTTTACAAAGAGCTTAAAGGACAAAGCCATATACCAACGAATGGGACAAGGACACACAGCAAAGTGTGGCCAAGATTATTCATTCACTCAAATGCTTACTGTTTCTATTATATGCCAACCATTGTGTTGCACATTCCCTGTACTCAAAAGCTTCACAGCACAGTGGGAAAGTTAGATACATAAACAAATTAAGTTAGCTATTATATAACAAACTGAAATACAATAAGGTAGAGATTTGCAGATGGAATGATGATAAACACTAAGGAAACTAGAAGTTGACCCAGTACAGTGCACGGGCAAAGTACACAGGGTTTTAATTTGCTGACCAGTAAAGGGGGATGCAGGAACTGGCACAGGCTGAGAGGCAGAGGCCACACTGGCAGCAGGCTGTCCTGTTAAAGAGCTTGGACTTTAAGCTGCAGGTATTAGGAGCTACTGAAGAGTTTTAAGAGGAAAGATATATTAGGTGTGCAGCCAATGCTCCAAATATTAGTATTTAAAGAATAGGCAGTGGAAGGAGGCAATGAGAAAAACAGAAGAATGGCATAGATTAGAGGAAGAATCGGCAAAGAAGAATGTCACAAAAGGAAACAATTTCAAAAAGGGGAAGCAACTGCAGCAGAGAATTTTCAGTAGGACAATAGAGTCCTACTCTATCAAGAGGGAAAAGTGTGTGGAAAAAGGAAAAATGGCCAATACAGATTATACATCAGAGAAACTTGGGTTAGATGGGTAAGAGTAAATGAGTGTGGTTTTATTTCTCTCCAGGATAGAACTGGCTTACTTTAGAAGGCTTTTCTGAGGGTTACATGAAATAAAGTATATGAAAGTCATCTTAACAACTACGAAGGAAGACACAAATATTCAATACTCAAAGCCATTTCTGGCCAACTTGAATAACGTTTATGGAGGCTCTAAGATCCCCAGATGGGAGATGAGGAGACCAGCAGGAGCCAGGAAGAAGATGTAAGAGTAGTTAACACTTGTTGAATGCTACTATGTGCCAGATACTTACATGTAACATAGTAAATTATGTTATCATCCCTGTTTTACAGATGAGATAACCAAAGCTCAGAAAGGTTATGTAGTTTGCCAAGGTTACATAACACAGTACAGCTGAATCCTGGACTATCTGATGCTCTTTCTACCTTACCAAGCTACTCCTGAGAGACAGATCTAAGTGCTAAGATAAGACATCTTAGATGTTTTACCTAACATTTCTTTTCTCATTTTCTCCAGAATCCTGGAACATAACCATCTTCTAATGGGAGAGGTTTCGGAATCCTTCCCAAGCAACTCCTCAAATAACTCAGTAGCTTCTGGGGTGGAATTATATGGTCTCCATAAATGAGTTGTTTCCTTTTTGGTTGAAATATAAACCAAGGAACTTTAAAGTCTCATGACCCAGTATTTACACATAAAACTCTTAATTCATCCTGTCAAATGGCCAAAATGAGCAGATAAATAAGACAACTCTGTATCTGATGTAACACAGGGTCAGTGCTACGATGAAAATTAATGAGTTTAGGCTTAAGTAGTAAAACTACCCAAACTATTTCAATGATTGGCACCATGTAAAGCTAAAACTTAATGTGTTCATCTAAACATCATTAGTGTGTTTACATACCTGTTGCCATACCACATAGATGCTTTCCAATTCCTACCACAGGTAGTTTTTCTTTGCTTAGCAAAGGAATTTTGTCTGGAATAAAAGTAAATGAAAACTGAGTTAGCTCTCTTGTGAGATAAGGCATTCGCATGGCATTCTGAAAGAACCAATTTGAACCTTTAAGTTTTAGGGTGTAAAGAGACTCAAACAAAACCTTCACTTTATAGCTGAAGAATAAGAGACTCAAAGATGTAGTGACCTGTTAAGTACAAGCCAGAATAAAAGTTTCTTTCCTCTTTTCTTCCCTTTTCTTTCGCTCTTGCCCTTACTCTCAAGTTAGGTTTCTTGACTCTTAGGCCAATGTTATTTCTTCTATACTGACCCAGGACTTTCCCTTATAGAAGCCTTATTTTGCTAAATATTATTAACACACTGAAAAAAGAACTCAAAACTTTCCCTGCTGGAAGATGTATTTTGAACAAATAATACACATAATAAACATATTAATAACATGACCAATATATATATTATAAAATACTATATTCACCACTATAACCTAATAATATAGTTTTAATAGGTTCATGTACAAAAATATTATCGTAGCTTTTCACATTGTTTTGAAAAAGAAAATATTCATAACAGTCCTGAAAAGTTAAAAAAATATATCCATAAGGTAATACAGTAAAATGTACTATATTACAGTTATGGCCTCCATTTTTCCCCCATTCATTTTCCTTTTTCTAAGATTCTGAAATGAAAAGTATACTTCCTACTGCAAATCCAGCCACAACACGTAGTACAGTGAAATAGTCCAGTGGAAGTACTTAATAAATATTTCCACTTTTCTGTTACTTGCTTTCAAATGTATTATATTACATGCCAAGAGAAATTGGTACCAAGTGGAATAGTTTCCTGTGTCAGGGAAGACAGAAGTTTAAATTAAGGTGGTTCAAGAGAATATCATTAGTTAGGGTGAAGGGAATGGATGTCTAAGAAAGCCCTTCTGCTTTCGCTTGAAAATTACCTCATTTCCTCTCTCCCCTATTCTTTGGGCTTGGAAAATAGAGCAGATGAACTTCTGGGAAATGATGGGAGATTGAATACAAGTATCTAATTTACTCTGTCCTAAAACTCTGCCAAAATGAGAATTAAAGGATTCTGAAAAGGTATAAACTCACAAGATCTGAAAGAAGTCAAAAGGAGGAGACAAAACTGGGGAAGGCTGAGAATTATCCAAATTTGCTCAACAAATCTTCTAAAGGCTTTAAGAATCGGAGACATCAAGGGGCGCCTGGTGGCTTAGTCGGTTAAGCGTCCGACTTTCACTCAGGTCATGATCTCACGGTTCGTGGGTTCGAGCCCCGCATCGGGCTCTGTGCTGACTGCCAGCTCAGAGCCTGGAGCCTGTTTCAGTCTGTGACTCCCTCTCTCTCTGACCCCTCCCCC